>JANFAB010000039.1:0-619303 GCA_024613165.1 Pisolithus albus
AAGATCATCCCCTTGAGCTCTGTGTCACTGAAGGGACTGCTGAACCGACTGCTACTGCTCTCATGGCCACTCTCCAGCCCTCTAGCTTCGAAGAAGACTCTGGGACTCTTGCAGATGATGAAGCTTCAACTGATTCCTCTCCTACTGGATCGCCTATTACCTTTGCACCACCTTCCCCACCTTCTGGGACTCCCAATTCGACTCTTCTCTATCCAGACTCGACTCCAGATGGCATAGATGGCGCCTTTGGACTTCCAGAGTTCCATCCCATCCCTATCATCACTGTGGAGCCACCGTCTAGCCCTCCGCCTTTGAATCTTCTTCATACACTCACTGAGGAGTTACAGGCCACCGAGATGAATGGATTGGAGGATGATCCCTTTGTTGCTGCGATGCGTCATCAGATTAGGAGGGAAGAACGTCTGTCTCTCACTGCACTTCTTGCTGGGCTCACTCGTCAGTATCCCAACTTCTTCCACGTCTACTTTGACTCGGATTATGCCCTTGCTGGTGAAAGAGGCATTGATCAGGACGACCACTACTATCAGGACTTCCTCTTACTGCATACCTACCTTGTGCAGCGCATCCCTGGTACCCCATGGCACGATCGTAACCAGTTTGGAGGCTCCGCCTATGTACGCTTCTATCCCAATCCTCGCCCTGACCCTGCAGATCAGAGTCCACCTCCCAACGACCCCATCCTACCCCCTGATCCTCCTGAAGCTCCAGATATTCCATCCCTGCACTCTCAGTCGAATATTTTGTCCTCTACGGATGAAGGTCCTCTTCATCCTCCTTCCTCCCATTCGCAAATGAATATTGCACCTGCTGAAGCCCCAAATCCTCCACCTCACCAGAGTCTGTAGATTTTGACCAAAGGTTGTGGCAAGAGCCACTTAATGATTTACAAGAATCACGGTAACTACCACTGTCCAAATAAGGAAATACCCCTAATGAAAATTGTCGCAGGCAGCCTCTGCTGTCGGAGTTTGAAAACTGCACATTACATAATGTGGCACAGCCACAGTGCGAACCAAAGTTGTAGCCCGGGTTGAGAGGACCACAGAAGTATGCTTACATCAGCGTGATCTTTATTTTTGGATGAGATATAAATGGAAAACTAAAATTTTCTCGAGTCTTTTTGGTTTAGTTACACAGCCACACAGACAGGGAGAGTGCACTGCCACACAGGGGAAGGTGGTGCACAGCCACACAGACAGGGTTGTGCACAGCCACACAGGGAAGGGGTTGCACAGCCACATGACAGGGGCAGTGCACACAGCCACACTGAAAATGAAAGTTGTAGCCCGGAATGAGAGGATCACGGCAATATGATTACATCAGCGAGATCTTGCTCTTTAGATTAGATATGAGTGAAATACTAAAATTTTCACGAGTCTTTTCTTTTTTTGCACAGCCACTCCACCTGCGATGTGTGCTTATCTAATCAAAGAAGCGCACCTGCACAGCCACACTGAAAACAAAAGTTGTAGTCCGGGATGAGAGGATTGCGGCAATATGATTACATCAGCGAGATCTTGTTTTTTAGATTAGATATGAGTGGAATACTAAAATTTTTGCGAGTCTCTGCTTTTTTTGGCACAGCCACTCCACCTGCCATATGTGCTTATGTAATCAAAAAAGCGGACCAGATGCCTGGTTTGTTGTTGCTGCCACCACTTGTCCCTTCCACTGGATGATATTTCACTGTACTCTAACATATTGTTGACAAGTGATCTACCCATTCCATACACATTTTGGATCCAATCCAATGTTTTTGGACATGGATATGAATAGGGGTAAAAATGCGAAATCTGCTCCCAAACCACCTGAGGTTCCCACTTAATGGCTTTTATTAGATTTACTGTTGTGACAGGTGTGTCAGTCTAATTTGACCAGTTTGGCTTCTTTTCCTGCCAGTATGAATAAACATGGAAAAATCCAGTATCTAGCATGAATAAATATGAAAAAAAGTAGGTACCAAGACATAGTTGCTAGTGTGTCAGTCCAGTACCAATAATCACCAATAATCATACTGTCCCTGATGTGATAACTGTCACAGCAATGTGGCTGTGTGCATTCCCACTGCCCCTGCCCTATAGGTTGACACAGCCACTGAGTGAGGGGTGATTCACAGCCACAGAGAGAGGGGTTCACACAGCCACTTAGTGAGAGGTTCACACAGCCACAGGGGTGGGAAACTGCACAGCCACACCAAAAACAAAAGTTGTAGCCTGGGACGAGAGGATCACAGCAATATGATTACATCAGCGAGATCTTGTTTTTTAGATTAGATATGAGTGAAATACTAAAATTTTCACGAGTCTTTTCTTTTTTTGCACAGCCACTCCACCTGCAATGTGTGCTTATCTAATCAAAAAGCACAGCCACACTGAAAATGAAAGTTGTAGCCTGAGACGAGAGGATCACAGCAATATGATTACATCAGCGAGATCTTGCTTTTTAGATTAGATATGAGTGAAATACTAAAATTTTCACGAGTCTTTTCTTTTTTTGCACAGCCACTCCACCTGCAATGTGTGCTTATCTAATCAAAAAGCACAGCCACACTGAAAATGAAAGTTGTAGCCTGAGACGAGAGGATCACAGCAATATGATTACATCAGCGAGATCTTGTTTTTTAGATTAGATATGAGTGGAATACTAAAATTTTTGCGAGTCTCTGCTTTTTTTGGCACAGCCACTCCACCTGCCATATGTGCTTATGTAATCAAAAAAGCGGACCAGATACCAAGGTTGTTGTTGCTGTACCACTCCTCCCCTCTACTGTATGATACTTTACTGTGTTGCAGCATACTGTTGACATGAAACCTACCCATTTCCACACAGTTTGTATCCCATCCAGTGCTTTCTATGGATGTGAATATAAATAGGGGTAAAAATGCGAACTCTGCTCCCATTAGTGCAGTTCTTGACATATGGACTTGAAAATTTCACCCCACCTTTCCCTTGCATATGACTGTGACCTATCAAAATTACAGACCATAAGCCTCTGTTTTTGTGGAGGCAGAACCAGATCTCCTCCTCCCCAATGTATGTGCTACAGACATGGGCACTGCACCATTTTGGGTATTCTGATCCATTGGGACCATGGAAGATATGTCATACAATGTCCATGTAGAGGGACTTTGGTGGTTTATTTGGTGGAATGGACGTGACACCACCTTGTTGGTTTTTTGGTGCATGGCCACCACACCACACTTCCAAGGGTATCATACCATGTAATGCCATGGGTACATTCTACACATATATAGCTACCCTCATTCAAAGTTTGAAGTCCATCCATCAAGAAATGGGTGAGCTAGAATGAAAATGAGAGCTGGAGAGCGTGGGAAAGTGTGCGATGATTTTAGGAGACTTAAGAAACATATCAAAAACCTGCCATAGCTCATCACAGAGTGAAGTAGTTAGTAAGATAAGTGGATGGCTGGATTCCTACTGGCAATTTGTACTCTCCTGCACCATTTCTGCAACGGCAATCCTGCCCAGCATGGATGGGTGGTGTCAACCTCGTAGATGCCTGCTTCACTCTTGCAGTTCATACATGGGATGCAACCTCCCAACTTTTCGCATTCAATTTGAGTATTTAAGTAATCATACTACATTTTAAATGGTACTGGAGTGGTCAGATATGCGCTCACACATATTGCCCACAGCCTCTTGAGGCCAGGTCCACTGGGGAATGTGCTATGGCAGGTTTTTGATATGTTTCTTAAGTCTCCTAAAATCATCGCACACTTTCCCACGCTCTCCAGCTCTCATTTTCATTCTAGCTCACCCATTTCTTGATGGATGGACTTCAAACTTTGAATGAGGGTAGCTATATATGTGTAGAATGTACCCATGGCATTACATGGTATGATACCCTTGGAAGTGTGGTGTGGTGGCCATGCACCAAAAAACCAACAAGGTGGTGTCACGTCCATTCCACCAAATAAACCACCAAAGTCCCTCTACATGGACATTGTATGACATATCTTCCATGGTCCCAATGGATCAGAATACCCAAAATGGTGCAGTGCCCATGTCTGTAGCACATACATTGGGGAGGAGGAGATCTGGTTCTGCCTCCACAAAAACAGAGGCTTATGGTCTGTAATTTTGATAGGTCACAGTCATATGCAAGGGAAAGGTGGGGTGAAATTTTCAAGTCCATATGTCAAGAACTGCACTAATGGGAGCAGAGTTCGCATTTTTACCCCTATTTATATTCACATCCATAGAAAGCACTGGATGGGATACAAACTGTGTGGAAATGGGTAGGTTTCATGTCAACAGTATGCTGCAACACAGTAAAGTATCATACAGTAGAGGGGAGGAGTGGTACAGCAACAACAACCTTGGTATCTGGTCCGCTTTTTTGATTACATAAGCACATATGGCAGGTGGAGTGGCTGTGCCAAAAAAAGCAGAGACTCGCAAAAATTTTAGTATTCCACTCATATCTAATCTAAAAAACAAGATCTCGCTGATGTAATCATATTGCTGTGATCCTCTCGTCTCAGGCTACAACTTTCATTTTCAGTGTGGCTGTGCTTTTTGATTAGATAAGCACACATTGCAGGTGGAGTGGCTGTGCAAAAAAAGAAAAGACTCGTGAAAATTTTAGTATTTCACTCATATCTAATCTAAAAAGCAAGATCTCGCTGATGTAATCATATTGCTGTGATCCTCTCGTCTCAGGCTACAACTTTCATTTTCAGTGTGGCTGTGCTTTTTGATTAGATAAGCACACATTGCAGGTGGAGTGGCTGTGCAAAAAAAGAAAAGACTCGTGAAAATTTTAGTATTTCACTCATATCTAATCTAAAAAACAAGATCTCGCTGATGTAATCATATTGCTGTGATCCTCTCGTCCCAGGCTACAACTTTTGTTTTTGGTGTGGCTGTGCAGTTTCCCACCCCTGTGGCTGTGTGAACCTCTCACTAAGTGGCTGTGTGAACCCCTCTCTCTGTGGCTGTGAATCACCCCTCACTCAGTGGCTGTGTCAACCTATAGGGCAGGGGCAGTGGGAATGCACACAGCCACATTGCTGTGACAGTTATCACATCAGGGACAGTATGATTATTGGTGATTATTGGTACTGGACTGACACACTAGCAACTATGTCTTGGTACCTACTTTTTTTCATATTTATTCATGCTAGATACTGGATTTTTCCATGTTTATTCATACTGGCAGGAAAAGAAGCCAAACTGGTCAAATTAGACTGACACACCTGTCACAACAGTAAATCTAATAAAAGCCATTAAGTGGGAACCTCAGGTGTCCCAAACATGCAGTTCTTGACATATGGACTTGAAATTTTCACCCTAGGCCACTCTGGTATATATCCACAACCTATCAAAATTCCAGACCATCAGCCTCTGTCCTTGTGGAGGTGGAGCCAGATCTCCTCCTCCCCAGTGTGTGCATTATACAGATGGGTACTGCAGCTTTCTGGGTAATTTGACCCACTGGTACTGTGGAAGATACATCTTCCAGTGTCTATGTACAAGGACTTTGGGGGTTTATTAGGTAGAATGTATGTAACACAACTTTGTTGGTTTTTTGGGTGCATGGCCACCATGCCACACCTGCAAGAGTAACATACCAACTAATACCATAGGTACATTCTACACCTATATATCTACCTCCATTCAAAGTTTCAAGTCCATCCATTGAGAACTGGAGGAGCTGTAATGAAAATGAGAGCTGGAGAGCATGGGAAAGTGTGCGAAGATTTTTGAAGAGATAGGAGATCTGTCAAAAACTTGTCACAGCACACTACCCAGTGGGCCTTGTCTCATGAAACTTTGAGAAATGAGTGTAGGAACATCCCTGAACATCTTTGTACCATTTGAACTGCCATTGAATTACCAAAATACTTCTAAGTGCAAAAATATGGGGGGGTGCATCCTATGTATGAACTGTAGGAGTGAAACAGTCACCTAGGAGGTTGATGCCATGCATACACACTGGGCAGACTATCCAATGCAGAAATGGTTCAGGACAGTCCAAATTGCAAGTAGGAAGTCAGCCATGCACTTATCTTACTCATTACATCTCTCTATGGTGTGCTATGACAAGTTTTTGACAGATCTCCTATCTCTTCAAAAATCTTCGCACACTTTCCCATGCTCTCCAGCTCTCATTTTCATTACAGCTCCTCCAGTTCTCAATGGATGGACTTGAAACTTTGAATGGAGGTAGATATATAGGTGTAGAATGTACCTATGGTATTAGTTGGTATGTTACTCTTGCAGGTGTGGCATGGTGGCCATGCACCCAAAAAACCAACAAAGTTGTGTTACACACATTCTACCTAATAAACCCCCAAAGTCCTTGTACATAGACACTGGAAGATGTATCTTCCACAGTACCAGTGGGTCAAATTACCCAGAAAGCTGCAGTACCCATCTGTATAATGCATACACTGGGGAGGAGGAGATCTGACTCCACCTCCACAAGGGCAAAGGCTGATGATCTGCAATTTTGATAGATTGTAGATATATGCCAGAGCTACTTGGGTTGAAATTTCCAAGTCCATATGTCAAGAACTGCACAATTGGGAGCAGATTTCGCATTTTTACCCCTATTCATATCCATGTCCAAAAACATTGGATTGGATCCAAAATGTGTATGGAATGGGTAGATCACTTGTCAATAGCACCTGATGTTCCCACATAACGCCTTTTATTAGACTTACTGTCACAAAGGGTGTGTCAGTCTAATTTGGCCTGTTTGGCCCCATTTCCTGCCAGTACGAATAAATACAGACAATTGTAGGCTCCAGTACGAATAAAAATGAAAAGAGATGGGTACAAAAACACAAGTGCTTAGTCAACTAGTGCAGTGCGAATAGCCATCAATAATTGTGCTGTCCCTGACGTGATGACTGATGCCGGCGGGGTGGCTGTGCGCGCCCTCCCGCCCCATTCCACCATCTGATACGAATAATTGTAGATAATATACAATGTCTCTGCCCCTCGCTGATGTAATACTGTATGTCCCCTGTCAAGTACGAATAAATATCAGTATCACCATGACACATCCACGTGGCTGTGCACGCCCTCCCGCCCCATGGCCGCCATTCCACCAAATACTTATGATACGAATAATTGTAGAATACAAAGTCTCCGCCCCTCGCTGATGTAATATTGTATGTCCCCTGTCAAGTACGAATAAATGTCAGTATCACCGTGACATCCACGTGGCGGTGCGCGCCCTCCCGCCCCATGGCCGCTATCTCACCAAATACTTATGATACGAATAATTGTAGATAATATACAACCCCTCGCTGATGTAATACTGTATGTCTCCTGTCAAGTACAAATAAATGTCAGTATCACCGTGACATCCACGTGGCTGTGCGTGCTATGGTACGAATAATTCTAGATAATGCGTGACTACTCTCCGTCTCCCGTCCTAAGTATGATACGAATAATTCTAGATAGTTCAACACTTTCCGTACCTCCGCTGAAGATCACATGATATCCACATAGCGTGCCATCCGATGATGAATAATTCTAGATAACGAAACACTTCTCCATCCCTCTGCTGATGTAATATGATATTTCTCCTCCAGTCCAAGATCGAGTACGAATAAATCTCAATATATATCACTTTTGTAACTGCTGTGAGAGACAAAGAAGTGATGGAATAGTAAGCAATACGAGAAGCAGAAGGTGGGCAACCTGACGACGAACTCGTTCCAGAACTCCTCATATACTGGCAAGATACACTCCGTGACACATAGCACTGGTTGTCTTTGACAAGTACGGATAAATGTGAATACGTGAACACTTGAGCGAGAGTAGATAGGACAAGAGGATAGAATAGACGTTATGCGCGTTGTAGATCAGGCCACCTCATCGAATCAGAAATGATCACCACCACCATCTGAGTCCTCATCCGATGTCTCGATGATCTCCCGGCTCTTTTGTGCGGCTCGAGTCCTGCGTACTTTCTTCGATGGCTGCGAATCGTTCTCGCTGGCAGTCTTGCGCTTCTTTCCCTTGTCCGAACGGCCCTGACGAGGTACACCGACCGTCTCGCCGGCTTTGCGTCTCGCATCCACTTGTTTGCGATATTCCTGGTGCTGGCTCGGTGTCATTTTGACCCATTGGAAGGTATTCTCCCTTATCGCGTCTCGCAAGCGGCGGATCTCATCGATAGTTTGTATCTTGTAAGGGCTGCTGAAGGGAATCCCGTCAGGCCAGCCTTCGTAGTCAATCCCGAACTTGTACTTGATCTGCTCAAAATTTGCAAATCGGAGACGGATGGGTTTCTCTTGACGAAGGTGCTTGGTGATAGTACCTATAGCTACAGCTTAGAAAACGTTTGATAGCGCACATGACGAAGGACTTACTAAAGCCAGAGTCGAGCCCACTTTTCGCCTGCTTCTGCATGTTCTCAAGGGAGTCGCGTGCGTCAATATCTAGATAACAGTTAACAATGTCATAACCTGAAGTGAATCGAAACAAATGGCTCACTTTTTTCTTCGTTGCACGCCCACAATTCAAGCTGCTTAATAATATAATCGGGGCTGAGGTTCATCCGATCCTCCCAAAAGTCCATTATATTGTCTGTTCCGAACCACGTCGCAGCATGTGTGTCGTAGACATGACCACGCGTGACGAATAGGCAAGCGTAGATACCAGTGCGATATGCGAGCGCTTGAAGCTATGCTCGTTGTCACTATGTTAGTAGGGCATGAGGATCCGTGCATTGTCAAACGTACCTCTTCATAAATATTCTTCAGAGTGGCCTGGACATCACGAGATGCCGCGGTGTTGGTGCTTCGAACACCTTTTGCCTTGTGGCCGCGGGATTCCTTGAGCTCACCGAGATACTTTTGCTTTGTCTCTTCATCAAGATCCTGCATTTCCGGGTCGTTTGCGACCATCTCTTGCAGCTCCTTCAGTTGGAATTTTTGACCGCGTGGACGATCTGAAGTCGTGTAGCTAATACTAAGCATGTAAACCTATTTGACTTACCGGCATTTACTTGACGTGCCTTGATGCGGACGAGAGCATTTGCTAGTGATTCTTCCCGCCTGTTCCTGTAATGAGTCTCCCCAGTGATCAAAAGTCTGACTTTCTCGGGCAAGATGCAGTGGGCCTTCGCAATTTCATTGATTCGAGTATCCTGTTCCTCTAGAAGCTCGGCTACCGCACGACTTACGGCCTCCTGTTTCACTCGCCTCTGCTCCGCAGCCACTTTTCTTACTGCCCTTTGAGCGGCATCCAGCTTCTCTGAGCTGCGAGGTGGGATAACAGGGTGCCCAGGGTTACGAGACATCCAGCTTGCGTTATTGAGAGTGTGAGGCGGCTCTCGCAGTTGAGATGTACGAGTGTTCGACAGAGGCGCATCCCGAGTGGTAGCGTCGCCAGTGTTCGTACTTTCTTCACGCGAAATGACAGCATGGCCATGCTCGGGACCAGCTGCACATGGAGAGCTAGCAGAAACCCCGTCTGCCACTGCTGGAGGCTCAGGAAGATTTTCCGTCGGCAAGCTGATACTCGTGTCCCCGGGTGGGTTTACACCTCCTTCGCACGGCGTAACAGTGATAACGGGCTGTTGAGCCACAGATGGAGAGCTAGCAGGGGCCCCCGCCACTGACGGAGCCTCAGGAAGGTTTTCCGTTGGCAAGCCAATATTCGTTTCCCCGCGTGGAGGAGGCGTAAATTCACGCGGGGTAACGCTGACAACGGCTTGCTGTCCGCCCTGATTGGGAAACATCGGGGAGTTGGTGGTTGGCCGGGGAAGACCAAAGGTGGCTAGCCCAGCGGGACCGTCATAAACGTCGAATGAGCTTTGGAGGAGATCTGTGAATGAGGTAGGGCGGATAGAGTGGGTTGAGAACCCCCAGGGTGGTTCATTGATATCGGGAGTCCCACACACGGCGGTAGTGGCGGAGCTACCGTCAAGGGGATAGGCGGAATCGGGACGACAACCAGGTGTAGGGGGAAAGTAGAATCTTGGAACTGGTTGTAGCGGACAAGGAATTTTACCTAAATAAAGAGTTAATAGACACGCCTTCTATTCAAACTCGATGTATTTACTTTGGCCACCTGAATGGTCAGCGTCTCGTACAGAAAACTCATCCATTCGTTTGAAACGACTCTGTGGGAGGATGCGCAGAGTAGGTTGATGTGCGGTGAGAGCGGGGTGCAAAGACCAAGACGCGATGCTAACGAAAAAAAACAGTGATGGCGTTGATGACAGCGGGGACACGAGCGCGTGACGGCGTGATGTCAACCTGCCAGATTCCTATATAATATCTAGTTTAAGAGAAAACGAAAATCAGCCGAGCAAAACTACATCTTCACCTTATTGATCACGTGCGACGACATTCCGTTTGACAGGTCTGAGCAGAATGGCTCCTATGTACTGGGATCGGTGAAACCGACACTTAATAGATCAAGACTAACCTTCTGTATGCGCACTACACTGTCACTGGGACGCTGTGGATGAGAGGCGAATGGATCATGGATGAATGAATACACACCTGCGCAGGTCCAACATATCATCGCCGCCGCCGATTGGCAGCTTCTCGCAACCCATGAGCATTTCACGATGCACCGGTAGTAGCTGCAGAACACCGGAATGACAGTCAAAAGGGTAATGTAAGAGGACCAAAAACATAGAGACCAACCTGCGAGTTCCGGAGGGATACGTACTCCAACACCATGCAGCCACGCTGGCTTGCACTACCGGGTCTCACCCAGAAAACGAGGCTTCCGTACCTCACCGAAGTCCAATGATTTTCCCCGCCTGAGAGTATCCGTTCTCGAGAGGCTGTGATAGAATTTGATAGAGTGTCGCGGCGTTTCTGTGTTCTGCAGTAAAGCTGTACTTGCAGTGAGCGCTGAGCACCGAGTACTGAGTGCCTGATTAAGCCATTCCTGAAGCACAAACCAAATATGGTCACGTGACATCCATTATGGAGCTGGCGTGCTTAAGTCCTCCAAGTACTCGACGGAAGCAAGGCCGCGCTGTAAGTCTATCTTTCCTATAACCCTCTCCACTATTAACACTATGAGTCTACTCCAGTAACAATCTGATGATGGTAGCGTCGTCTCCCAAAATTTCGAAACAGCGCGAAGCGACCACACGATGGCTTAACAAACCCGGGTGAGTCCTCCTTGCTGCACCCTTCCCACAGAGACTCTGATTTCATATAGTGTTTTAGAAGCGCAGCGGGAGAAGGCGCGTCTGCGCGCAGCTCGGTAAGAGCCTATGAACAATGCTAGATCTCCCACCAACCTGACCAACTGCGGGCAAACCAGGAACCGTGAAAGGTAAACATTCTAACCATTTATTGATCTTCTTACTCGGTCCGTTGATCGGAGCTTCATAGGAAGAAAAGTGAAGCTCTCGCAGAAGTGACCGTTCATACCGATGGACCTACCGACAACGTTCCGGATCAATACGACCTGGATAGCGACACGGAGCCGTTTACTTCGTTTCTTCGTTCAAGCGTGGCCAGTCGAACCCCAACCCTTCCGGAACTGCGCTTATCCATCGATGAATGGAAATCGGACTGGGGCCCGGAAAGCGGATGGCTGAAGAAGTTCGACGAGTCTCTTCGGAAGGCGCGCGAGAAGGGGTTAGCAAGCACAGATCGTTTCTTTAAGGAGTGTGAGATCCATGCACGCGAGGGACGCCGCTTTCTCCGCCTTTTGCGACAGGTTGCTAGTACTACACGCAGCCTGCAACGGGGTCGTCAGCTGGATACCTGTTTGCAAATTTTTGACTTGCTGGAAGTTGTCTTGGCAGAGGTTAAATTTTTTGAAGTAAAACTAGATGAGTATGCACCTGCTGTACCATACAGCAAGGTCTCGGACGCTAGATACTACAGTGGGATGTAGTTACACTGCTCCACGACATAGCCTTGATGCCCCCATCTATAGCGAAACATGATAGCGAACCGTTCGCTATAAGACATGAAATCACTCCGGCATCGATGGCAACTACACAAGGCGAGGAGTAAATTGACATAAGATGTCTTTCATTGATTTGGAGTCTACTGGTAGCTAACCGGGACCATAACGCATTGTTGTGTCTATGAGGTGGTACAATATGTGTTGGCTATATCATACAATGCACAAGTTGAATGGTCGTGCAATCTCGGTGCGAGTGGCACACCCGTACAGTTTATCTACACGGCGCGCTCACTTACTCATTCAATCTGCTGCGAGAAAGTCATAGTAATTCATATTTCAGTAGATGCCACGCATTTTGGGTACAGGAGGGGGGAGTAAACGACGCATGAAATGATATATACTAAGTAACACGGATTTTACTAATCTCCTCAGATAAGTCGTCCACATTTCTCCAATACTCCACGTCTGACGACGACTCCTCACAGGGAGTGGAACGAGAACTAGCTGTAGTACCTAGTGCACCCTGACTGTGATAGCGCGTGCCCGGGTTTGGTACGCATTTAACCTCGTTGCAATAGTAAGCATCTTTGTAACGTCGTAGTGCCTCTTGGAATGTGGAGCATTTGAAGTGGACGTTCTTGGAAACACCAAGGACTCTTGCAGCTGCATCGTTCCTGCACAGCGAGACTTGGATCGGAGAAATTTATACGGCATGGAGATAATACTTACCAGCTATAGAAGATTCCCGGCTCTTGGCCGACAACAACCACGTAAAACTCATTAACGGGGGTGGTGGGCAGCTTGATATTGTTGGGGTGAATGGGTTGTGCCGAACGATACTTAGGCGTGGGTGGAACTCTAGGTGGAGTTGGCACGGAACTGGCAGCTTTGGGAGCATTGTTACTAGCGGGCACTCGAGACTTTTCGGATAACAATGGAGGAGATCGGATCGGGGTGTGGGGGAGTGCTGCTCGGACACGAGTTGGCGTAGCAGAAGAGTTGGATGCGAGAGTCTGGCCGCCCGCTAGAGACGGCGCTGGGGAATAGCTGAAGACATGCGCGGATGAAAGGGGTGACGTGGGCTGCTGTGAAGTGGTCTCCGTGGTCTTTGTAGTGCGTGTGCGAATCTTCGTAACGGTAACGTTTACCGTCTCCGTCCCAGAGGTTGTCGTCGTGGTAGTGGTGGTCTCCTCGGTGATCGACTCGGTTTCAACTATTCTGCTGCAGGACAATGGTCCTGCAGCTTCTAAAACCAATCAAAATTCAACTAAGAACATGTGATCTTTGACTCACCGCTAGGAGACGTCTCGATATTGTTTGCCATTGTGCGAGGTTGCAATCGCAGATAGATTGTTGAACCTGCTGCCCACATCACGTGGACAAGTGAGCAATACGTACCGACACTCAGTCGCAAGCCAATAAGTCTAAAATGCCCGCTGGTACGAGCCGCGCACAGGCAAACAGGAAAGGTAAGCTCTCCACAAGTAGGGTCCACCATATCATCGTTTCTCGCAAAATTTCCGGGGGAGCCGGTCGGACAGTCAATGAAATGCTTGGGCCAAAGAAGATCGAGGCAAGGGCAATGGAGGCGAAGGACCGCCAAAGGGCACGTTTAGAAGGTTAATGATCATCTGATAGTGATAAACTACAGACTTACCAATATCTTGAAATGTGTATAGCGATGACACCCCAAGAACGACGTGACCTCGAAGCACTTCACGAAGGACACGAGGAGTTCTTCCACGCGGAGACAGACGATGTGTATGATGTTGCTAACATTTTGGACGGATCGAAGACCATTGACCTCAGTCACGGTGGCGGCGAGCTCCGTGACCTCGCGAGGGACCTGTTCAGTGACGTGAAGAATATGTGAGTAGAACATCATTTACAACGGGCAAGATTGATAATATACAATGTAACAGAGGAGACGAGAGCTTGCGGAAGCGCCGCATGGATTATCGAACGCGTCGTGACCGTGCACAACGTCGGACAGATGCATTTGCAAGGCAGATGCCCGAGCTGGTGCGGGCGTATGTGGAATGGAGCGCGGCGAATGCTGGTAAGTCTTGTAGCGAGACTGGCCGGTGTAGGAACACCTGGCCATCGATGGATCCGAAAGTTCGCGAAGTACAGCTTTACGTGGTTGGTATCTTTTGTAGGTCCTTATTTATCCAACCAATCCCTTTACGCTGAATCTACCCAATTAGGTGCAGAAAAACGCGCTCTGCACCTTCAGGCTGAGGATTACTCGGCCTCATCCGCACTTGTCTGCCAAGGAGTTATTCCGTGCGCTCCATTGCGTCCTCATACCGCCATCATGATAGATGCTTTGGAGCTTTTCCGTGTAGCTCGAAATCGCAGTCCCCATCTTTCTGTACAGGCGTTTGTCAAGACTATTTCGGATCTTCAGGGTGTAAGTTTCATTTGTTCTCCTACCAAGTTGCACGCTTACATTGACTCAGGTTCAATATCGTCCTTACCTCGCTCGCCTCTTTAGCATTGCTCTGGACGTTTACCTCCAAATACGCCTCGCGGTCAATGACTTTGTCCTCCAAGCTCTTCGCCGTGATACACCAGACTGGCGCCTCAAGAACGCTTGCCCCGCTTGCACCTATACTCTCAAGGACGAGCCGGATCTCAAATTCAAAATGTTGTTTGCGATGGACGGTAATGACTCGCTCAAACGCATCTCAAGGGAGGCAATCGGCGGCTACGAATCTACTGCAAAAGGCCTTGGGGAGCGATTTCTAGGAGATGACCGCTACTTGACTCGGTCATTCGTCGACCAATTTGGAGTGGGGTGTGGTGACGAATCATTGACACAGCCAGTGGTATGTCCACGCTGACTTTCAGTTGGTATTATTGTTTTACCCTCTCTAACCTACAGACTGACAACGACAACCCGTGCGCTGGAAGGTGGAAGAATATGAAAGAAGATGCTACTTCAAGAATGTGGGGTATATTTGATGAAGCTGGCATCTTCATGGCCATCTGCAGGCATGGCTTTTCACTCGTGATTGCGGATATAGTTCGGAGCGGTGAACAGTAAGCTGCATATCTTGTGCGTATGTATTACCTAGCCTAACAGAAAATTAGGGCCAAGTATCCGGTTGCTGTTGTCTCAAAATTATTGGATGTTTTTGGAAGCAATCTCGCGGGCGGTTATGACATTGGCTGTAAGTTCCAGACCACCCTCAATCGCAGCACGGTCGGACCACGGGCACAAGCTCTCAACTATACATCCCTCGTGCCGGCGTTTCATGGCTATGCACACCGTCGCTTATGCCAGCTTCGCTTTTTGGCAAGATATGTCGATGGCCTAGGACTCGAAGACCTTGAGGGATGTGAGCGCACCTTTTCGAAAACTAATGGGCTGGCGTCAGCTGTGCGTTATGCGAGCACGTTTCACCGCTGTCAAACGATCGGAGGGTACATAGCCCACAACGATGAAAATGACGTTTACCAGAATCTCAGTAAGTCATTCTTTTAACCCATAGGGTACAACGAGCTCATATATTGAAGCTACAATGATCCTCAACAATTACAAACAGGCCCTTGGCATTATTGAAGAAGGAAGGTCCACCCTCCCGCGCGTCATGAACGACCTTGGTATCACGGACGTATCAGTATTCGGTGTATGGCTTTCGGAGGAAAACGAATACCTGACTGCCCGTTCGCGCGAGCCTGAAGAGGAAACGCTGCAGATGGAATACTGGCAGAAGCTTGTCAATCTGGATGCGAGCCGGTAAGTCAGTATTTAGCACGTAGTGCGTGGCTCACCCCATGCTAGGAAACATGTCAGTGACCTCGCCTGGACCGTGGCCACCCCCTCTTCCACCGCAACCTCGACATTCGTCCAGAAGGATATTACAGCCACAACGCGCAAGGAGACGATGCGTCGCCATGCCTTGGAGAACTTCGAGAAGGATCTGAAGATAGTGCAGGACATTGAAATCAAGCTGGGTGTTACGAAGCGTTGGGTACCTGAAGATGAGGAATGGCAGACCGCTGGCCGCCTAGTTGCTAATCGCAAGTATCAGCGTTGCCTCGACCAACTCGAGTCTCTCGTCGTTGCCCGGATTTTTGAGTTGTCGAAGATGAACCAGTCGGGAACAGGTAAACCAATTACAATTTCATGCCTATGTAGTTAACATGCTCCTACCCGATAGGCTACAAACTACGCAAGCATATTGCAAAAGCTCTCAAGGCACGCTCTGCAGCGATCCGCACTGCGCTCGATCGGTTCAACACCGCCGCTCGTGCTTGTTCCCCCCCGCGCCCGCAGCTCACGTTCGAAGAAGTTGTGGAGTATACATTCCTTGCCGACTTCGATCTCCTTCGTAACGCCACCCGTGAGGACATTTCTCAGCGCCCGTGGGCCTCTCCTGCTGCGCGTGCAGCGATGGACCAGTATTTTAAGGTTTGCCGTGCGGAAGAGGAGATCAAGCGCCTGAATGTCGAGATTCGCCGTATCATCACGTATCTGCGCGACGAAGACCGCTACATGAGGGCTTGTATCGCCGAACTTCAAGTCAGCCATCCTCCCCTCGCCCATCAAGTTCAGCTCTATCACAACGTTCGAGCCAAGTTTACTAACCATCATATATGTCTCCTCACTGATACCATCCGCCTCCCTGGGTTCACGGGCACTGCCCTTCCGGGAGAATCGACGAAGACAAGTCCTGGAGATAGTGTAAGTCACCCCGAGATCATAATTCCCTCAGCTCTGTCTATTGTGACTACTCCTACATCCCCTCTTACAACCCCTGAGTCTGGTGATGGTGATTTTGACTTGGATGAATTTGACGCGGATGAAGATGAGTATGGGGATGACGAAAGTGCCCTCACCCTGCAGGAAATTATCCGTATATCATCGGACGGTTATACGGCGCAGGAGTAACAGTAATTAGCATGGATGTACTTAGCAATGTGTTCACCTCGTTTTTTTTCGTCTCGGAAATATCCGTGATTATTCGTACTCGACCTTGGACTGGAGGAGAAATATCATATTACATCAGCAGAGGGATGGAGAAGGGTTTCATTATCTAGAATTATTCATCATCGGATGGCACGCTATGTGGATATCATGTGATATTCAGTGGAGGTACGGAAAGTGTTGAATTATCTAGAATTATTCGTATCATACTTAGGACGGGAGACGGAGAGTAGTCACGCATTATCTAGAATTATTCGTACCATAGTACGGGAGGGCACGCACAGCCACGTGGATGTCACGGTGATACTGACATTTATTCGTACTTGACAGGGGACATACAGTATTACATCAGCGAGGGGTTGTATATTATCTACAATTATTCGTATCATAAGTATTTGGTGGAATGGCGGCCATGGGGCGGGAGGGCGCGCACAGCCACGTGGATGTGTCATGGTGATACTGATATTTATTCGTACTTGACAGGGGACATACAGTATTACATCAGCGAGGGGCAGAGACGTTGTATATTATCTACAATTATTCGTATCATATGGTGGAATGGGGCGGGAGGGCGCGCACAGCCACCCCGCCGGCATCAGTCATCACGTCAGGGACAGCACAATTATTGATGGCTATTCGCACTGCACTAGTTGACTAAGCACTTGTGTTTTTGTACCCATCTCTTTTCATTTTTATTCGTACTGGAGCCTACAATTGTCTGTATTTATTCGTACTGGCAGGAAATGGGGCCAAACAGGCCAAATTAGACTGACACACCCTTTGTGACAGTAAGTCTAATAAAAGGCGTTATGTGGGAACATCAGGTGGTCAATAGTATGCTGCAGTATGGTGAAATACCATCCAATGGAATGGGCAAGTGGAGGCAGCAGCAACAACCCAGGCATGTGGTCCGCTTTTTGATTACATAAGCACATATAGAAGGTGCAGTGGCTGCGCCAAAAAAAGCAGAGACTCGCAAAAATTTTAGTATTCCACTCATATCTAATCTAAAAAACAAGATCTCGCTGATGTAAGCATACTCCCATGATCCTCGCAACCCGGGCTACAACTTTGGTTTTCAGTGTGGCTGTGCACTGCCCCTGTCATGTGGCTGTGCAAGCCCTTCCCTGTGTGGCTGTGCACAACCTTCCCGTGTGGCAGTGCACTCTCCTCGTCTGTGTGGCTGTGTAACTAAACCAAAAAGACTCGAGAAAATTTTAGTTTTCCATTTATATCTCATCCAAAAATAAAGATCTCGCTGATGTAAGCATACTTCTGTGGTCCTCTCAACCCAGGCTACAACTTTGGTTCGCACTGTGGCTGTGCCACATTATGTAATGTGCAGTTTTCAAACTCCGACAGCAGAGGCTGCCTGTGACAATTTTCATTAGGGGTATTTCCTTATTTGGACAGTGGTAGTTACCGTGATTCTTGTAAGTCGCTAAGTGATAGTTGCCGGGCCTATTTGGTCTAAATTAGCTGACACGGCTCTCCACCTTCACCCATTTCCAACACCACTTATCTCGAAGTGCCCCCTGTCGATTTATCCGAGTCTTCACTCTTGTTTCAGGTCGAAGATCCACCTCCTGAGCCTCATCTATCGAATTCTTGCCCCCTTCACTGCACCTCTCATTGCGTCGCCTCTGAAATGTTCGATGACTCGCCTGGGCAGTCTATATCCTACAGCAAGATGGTGCTGCATCTTACTTCGACCAAGTACGTCTCCTTGCCTGATGGTCTTGGAGAAGACGAAGTGCTGGAATTGGGCCCCATTTTCCATGGATGTCAGTTTGTTGATAAGATCGTGAGGGATGAAGCAGATGAAGAAGGTCCTGATCTCCTCGTCTTCATGAGCATTGTCGGTTTCCCTCCCCATGTCAATGTGTCCCATCCCCCATCATCGCATTTCGACCATTTGCCTGCTACTCTGTCTCCCATTCTATCAGACATGTTCGAACTGGGTGTTAACTCGCATTTCCATCTCCCCAACCATCCACTCATCATGCCGGCACCACCTGCAGATCCTCGACATGCCCTCGACATTATGGCCGATGGAGAGAAGATTGCCATGCCAGGATCTTATAGTCAAGTATCCCTGCATCATACCTCGACGGGATGGGTAGCTCAACTCCAAGACCCGGAAGTGAACGAGGTAGGAGACTCATCTACAGTGACTCCAAAAACCCTTTCCATGTTTGTCCTCACAGCAGTATTTGAAGTATACCGCCAGACACATGAAGAATTACACTAGGCTTTGGTGGAGTCATAAATAGTACATACTCTTGGCTACAAGATTGCCCTATAGGTCATGTGATTTAATTCACACAGTCCTGAGATATGGCCATTTTAAAACAGCAAGTCCATGGAAAGGGTTTTTTCACTTTTGAATTTACAAGGGTATTAGGGTATTATCAGTACTTGGTATAGCCACCTTTTGCTCTAATCACTGCCTCAACCCTTCTAGGCATACTCTCAATCAGTTTCTGACACTCCTCCACTGGTATCCCCTCCCACTCCACCTGAACTCTCTCCCACAGCTCATGAATCCCATTAGGGGGGTTCTCATGGCTTGCAAGCCTCCTTTTCAGGCAACCCCAGAGATGTTCAATGGGGTTAAGGTCAGGAGATTGTGCAGGCCACACCATGGTCTGTGTGCCTTTGTTTGTATCAACAAACAATAGCAATTATAGCATGTTTTCCATGAGATCCTAGGTACCAATTCAAAAGTGAAAAAACCCTTTCCATGGACTTGCTGTTTTAAAATGGTCAAATCTCAGGACTGTGTGAATGAAATCACATGACCTATAGGGCAATCCTGTAGCCACGAGTATGTACTATTTATGACTCCACCAAAGCATAGTGTAATTGTTCATGTGTCTGGCAGTATACTTCAAATACTGCTGTGAGGTCGAACATGGAAAGGGTTTTTGGAGTCACTGTACTGCTGTTGATGTGTCGCAATCCTACACCCCACCTGGTCTTCCCCTCCTTGCCAATGCTATCAATCATGTCTCAGCCAGTCATCATCCACCCCCGTTCGAAGCAATTTCCTACCCAGATTATCCCCCTACTTCCTCGGATACAGCTACTCTCAGTACCACTGCGCAGCTTCACCAGGATATCTTTGGATCTGACTCCTTTCACTTTCAGACTTCATCCTGGCCTTCTGATGAGTCTATTTTCTGAATTTTCCGATTTTACTTACTGTTTTTCTTTTGATTCTTATGCTTCTCCTTTGATTTCTTATGCTACTCACTTCGACCGAGAAGTCGTTAAACTCCTAAATCCACAGACAATTCTTCGCTCTCATACTCCTGTATCACCACCTACTATGCCTGCCTCAGTTCACTGCTTTGAAAAATCCTTTTACTGTAATTTTTTGTGTTCTCCTTCGCCTTCCAGACCCCTAACTTCTCCAGACTCGTTATCTATTCAAAATAACAAAAAGCCACAAAAAATCTTTTTCTCTTTATCTGATTTCCTTGATTTGTTACGTTTTAGACGCTCTCTTGTTACAGATACAGAAAACCCAGATATCGACAATGTACGCTCAGTATATGTGTTAGGGGCCGTGCCCTAATTTAGATGTCTGTAATCATCCGCAGGCATGTGATACTCCGGTATCACATGCCTGCATGTCTAGTATATAAAAGCCGTCGTAGTGACTTTAAGGACATTAATTGTCTTAAATTTTACACTGTGAATACCATACGGTACAGTTCGCGGGTGTGAACTAAGGCAAGCCAACCTTACAATTTTTTGAACTCTCGTCAAAGTATTCACAATGAGCCGCACGGCTACCCGCGCATATGCTCGCGCAGTAAAGTCGGGCCAGAGCAAGCCGCCCGACGGAGGGGATCCCCCCCTAGACGACAATAGTCGTCGAAAGCAAAAGGGACCATCCGAGGTCCAAAGAAATGATGGGAACACGGAGGACAGGCAGCCGCCGGCCAGAAGCGCCTCCCAAGAGACGAGCGCCAGACAGCCTGGATCTGTAGCGCCGGGTGCGCATATGCCCGGAGGGTTGAATACCTCAACGACTTTGGGGAGCAGCATCAAACGAGCTGCGAGAGAGGGGAATGAGGCAGCCAGAGACTCGATGAGTCCCCTTACTCCTCAGCGCACTGAGCTAGATAACTCACGAATGTCTTCCGACCCCATGTTAGTATGAAGGACTCAGAGTCCTCCAATTGAGATATTCGAAGAAGGCGAGGAGCCTTCGAGGAGAGAGACGAGTGAGAGGGATGCCCCAATCGACCCTCGCATGGCCTTCGAGGCTATGAACGACTTCCTCGAAAGTCTGCAGCAACAATGGCTGGACTACGGGTATGGCCCCGAAGGTTTCGATAATCACGGGGTAAACCCCGGCGTACATCACGCAGAAGAATTAGAAAGGTATAGGCGGGCACTCGCCGCCAAGAGTGCGAGCAGGACGACTACTCCGGACGTCGAACCTACGATCAAGAGAGAGGGGACGATCCCTCATTTCTGGCCAGGAATGCCAGTAAGGAGGGAAAACCTCCCATTCGAAAGAGCTGACGCCCTCGGCAGAAGGGGCGGATTTGCCCCTAACATGCCAGATCGCCCTGCATACTTCTCGAGGCGAGACTCGGATATAATCCGACAGATGTTTGGAAACGAGCGGGGGGCTGCGATACTCCACCAGATGGCTCGAGATCGTACTATTGCAGCCAGAAACGCTGCCGGAGGAAACAGGGATAATACCCCTGGAGGAAATGATCGAGATGAAGCGGCCGAGAATCGGTACGGCCGAAATGAAGATGGAGGCAGCCCTCCTGAAGGAAATAACTATGGGGGAAACTTCCCTGGTCAGGGATTCCCTGGGGGTGGTCCCCCTGATGGTGGCCCTCCAGGAGGAGGACCCCCTGGCGGTGATGATCCGGACGAAGAGGACGATGACGATCCTCGAGGGTATGGGAGAATCCCCATAGTTGGGGGACGACGTGTCGTCCAGGGAAACTGACCGAACTATCTGAGGGGATTCACCCCAGGTAATACGAGGTACATGGATTTTATGCAAAACAAATACGCACAGCGTATCTGGGAACAAGTCGGGTTACCGACGGGACAGGTTGGACCTGAAGTGAAGGCGATGAACCCGCCTAAGCCCGGGAAGTACGGAGGCCAGGATGACCTGGATAAGTTCGACGACTGGCTGGGCCAGATATTAAAGTACTTTCGTACATTCAAGGTCACTGGCCCTGATCGCGATGAAGATCGCGTATTGTAAACTGGGTTGTACTTGGAGGGTCTAGCCTCCCAATGGTATGACCAAGAGGTCGACTCCCCGAATCAACAAGTACATCACTGGACCTTCGAAGAACTCATATGTGGACTATTTAAGCGATTTGTCCACGAGGCGTCGGCGCAGAATGCTGCCGACAAGTATGATCGAACGAGGTTTGAATATGACAAGGGGGCCCTTGCATATTACAACGACTTGAAGCGTCGTGCGCACTGAATGGTGCAGCCTCCGGACGACTACTCGTTCAGGAGGAAGTTCTTGCGGGGGCTACCGCACTCTATAATTAAATCGATATTCGAAGCTCGCGGAATATCCGCAGAGCATTCAACGATCGAGGAGATCCTCGAAGAAGTAAGGCGCATGGAAACTGCGCAGAAAGCAGTGAATATGCATATGAGAACGAGCCACGCCAGCTCTGGAGGGAAGACCTCCCAGGGACGAAGTGGCTCACACCCACATGGAAACAGGAGCGCAGGTAGCTCCATGAACAAGGACAATTATAAGTACTTCCAGAAGGGAAATACGTTATATCGACGTAAGGCGAACTTTGCGCCAAAAGGCGCTGATGCTGGAAGGAAGGGTGGACAGTTCCACCATAAGGATGGTGACCATAAGTACCATCATAAAGAGCGAGACGACTCGCAGCAGAAAGGACGGCAGCCCCGAAGGTTCATGCCGGGGATTACGTGCTTCAACTGCTCGGAGGTGGGCCATATGGCCCCAGATTGCCCTCATCCTCGAAAGGACAAGAACAAAGCGGCGGTTAAGCCGCAGTTATACGCTGTAGACATCCAAGAGGAAGAGGGACGCGATACCCTCGTAAAAGATCAGTCGGAGGAACCCGACGAGGGAAAAGTCGTTGAAGGTGAACCCGGTCACAACGAATCTAGTGATCACGAGGAAGGATCACACTGTGACGAAGTGGAAATCGTCGACGAGTACGAAATGTACTCAGAGAAGGAGGGGGAAGATAAGATAAGAAGATAAGACGAGATAAGATAAACGAAAGAAAACCCACACCCTGTTCTGAGGCTCCAGTGCATTCCGTAACAACGACGACGAGCCCGTTGCATACTTTGGCGCTATACACGAAGAAGATGAAGCTGTTGCTTCCGATGAGGAGGTAACTTGCACTATGATGCGCATTGTACATGAAGACGAAGACTCGTCGGAAGAAGACCAGGTCTCCGAAGCAGGAAGTGATTTCCCAGATGCAAATGAAGGAAGCTCCTACGAAGAAGAACCTCAGGAGGAAAAGTGGGAATGGTCCGGAACTTATGGAGCAGTGCACGAAGGGACGTGCGATGAGTGTCGACATCGAGTCGACCATGTAGCAGAAGGGCTACTTAGTAGGGACGAATCCCTTGCACGAGCACTTAATGTACTGGAAGAACACGCTAGGCGTGAATACCACAGAGGGGTAGGAGAAGGAAACCGCATATGACTCTCGGATGCGAATGGTAGTATGAATCACGTACGGGCTGCGTTGCAGACGATGGCATTCCATCTCAGAGTCCGCGAGGGCTATCGTATGAATGCCCTGCGACAAATGGTATTGGCACGAGAGGACGTGCAACATCTGCCAGGACGCAGTCAAGAGCTACAAGAGCACCTGGACCATGCCATATTTGACATACGCCGCCAAAGCATGTCGGAAAGTGACGTCGGGATTTACCCCGACATGGTGATAGTGAATACCCTGTGGGGTAAGGTATGGATCAACCGAGACAATACGATGGAATATCAACCATCGGTAATGGGAGGTACAGGGGGGCCTCTGTGGAATGCGTCTCTGAGGATAGCAGACGAAGATATGGACTCCCAAATGGAAGATCCCATAGAATTTAATAGCGCGGTAGATACTATGTCTACGAGAAATCGATGGATTTGGTCTCCCATCTACGGTGCAATCCATGAAGAACCTTCATGCCGAGAATGTGCTCAGAGAATAGAGCACGTATCCGAGTCGGCAATCGACGGAGATACTACGCTGAACGTAGCGTTGCGATACCCAGAGCAATTAGCTCGTAGAGAGTACGACCACGGCTGGGAAGATTGCGACCGAGCGCAAATGGAGGGACACGGAATGAACATGGATCGCACGCGTTATGCGATGCGAACCATGGCAGACCGGATACGGTCCTTGGAAGCCGACAGGCTTCAGACGATCGCAGATATATTAGAAATACTGGGGGAATGCAGTAGTGTGGCCCCAGAAGTGCGAAGAGCACTGGAAGCAATGGAGGTTTGCCTCCAACGAACCACTGAAACTAATCGCCGTGTCGGAATATATCCCGACGATATGATAGTGGTGACCCCCCACGGTGATGTGATTATCACGAACGACGAAGGACAATATCATCATACCGCACGGTTGGCAGCAATGGATCTCGCTGCAAAGATCGAGCCCGTGACAAAGTCACTGACACGATCGTTTCGGTATGCTATGCATACGAATAATGTGGTGGGATCCCGTCCCAAAATAAGTCCTGAATTGCGGACGTGCGCAACGTTGCAGAGCGTAATTAACGGATGTACCGCGTATACGATGATAGACACCGGGAGTACGGGTAACTTCGTGAGCCCGGCATTCGCCAAGGTCACAAAGATGAGGGTCTTTCCCCTTGAACAGCAGCTGATGCTGCAATTAGGCTGCATAGGCAGCCGGTCGAAGATTACTCATGGTGGAATATCCACATTATGCATTGGAAACTATGAAGTAGAGATATACTTCGATGTAGCGAATATTGACCGCTACGATTGTATAATAGGAATTCCCTTCCTAAGACAAACTAAAGCGATCTTAAACTTCGCAGAGAAGACGATACAGATAGCAGCGGAATGCGTGCCTCTTCTCACAGAGCCTGAGGCTCTGATGATGGGTAAATCCCATCCTAAGCATTGACTCTCGCGCCCTGCGAGGCCTCAGTCTCGCGAGGGCTCAAAAGGGGGGAGGGGATCCGATAGAGTAAAAGAGCCAAGGGGCTCAACGAAAAGCGAGGAACATCTCGCAATAATAAAGCCAAAAAAATTGTTGAGCAATGAGGATATACCTCAGTTACGGAACCAATGGTTCGAACGGTATAAGCATAGGCTTAGCGGGGTGATCCCGAAACTGCCTCCACTACGGGAGGTAAACCACAGGATCCCCCTGATAGACGAAAGAAAGCAGTATGCGTACCACCTGCCACGGTGCGCTGATGCGCTTAAACAACAGTTGTCAGATAAAATCCGACTATATACGGACGCAGAATGGTGGGTGCTGAAAAGCGTCCCACAGGCTGCTCCGATGCTATGCATCCCGAAGAAAAATGGAAAGCTGCGGACAGTCATTGACTGCCGCAAGAGAAACGAAAATACTGTGAAGGACGTCACCCCCTTCCCGGATCAGGACCAGATACGAATGGACGTAGCACGAGCGAAGTATCGCTCAAAGATTGATTTATCAAACGCATACGAACAAGTTCGTATAGAACCCGAAGACGTCTGGAAGACGGCCTTCTCGACGATATATGGGACTTTCTTAAGTCAAGTAATGCAGCAGGGAGATTGTAACGCCCCTGCGACGTTTCAACGCCTGATGACAGTGATCTTCAGAGATCACATAGGACGTTTTGTATATGTCTATCTCGATGATATATTCATCTTTAGCGACACAATTGAGGATCACGAACGACACCTCAGGATAGTGTTTGAAACACTAGAAAAGGCCGAGTTCTACCTTGAGAAGGAGAAGTGCGACCTTTATGCAGAAAAATTGGACTGCCTAGGGCACATCATAGACGCTAAGGGCGTCCACGCCGACAGAGACAAAATGTCTCGAATCAGGAGCTGGAGGACTCCGAAGAACCTAAACGAAGTCCAAAGGTTTGTAGGACTAGTGGAGTATCTAGCACAGTTTATGCCAGACATATTGGCGTATACTACACCCCTGACTGGTATACAACGGAACGAACATCCGTTTCAGTGGAGGGAAATCCACGACAGGTGCTTCCAAGTGATCAAGGATCTTGCGTGCAAGTATCCGATCCTGCGGCCTATTGATCCGCGAAAAGAAGAGCCAATATGGCTCGTATGTGATGCATCACTCTATGGAGTGGGTGCATTATATGGGCAGGGGCCCGACTGGAAAACCTGCCGACCAGCAGGATTTATGTCGAAAAAGTTGAGCGATGCTCAACAGAATTATCGAACATTCGAGCGAGAAACTCTCGCAATAATCGAAGCGCTCTTGAAGTGGGAGGATAAACTCCTCGGCTTCAAGTTTACGATCGTCACCGATCATGAGGCGTTGGGGTACCTCAAAACCCAACGAAAACTATCGAGTCGACAAGTCCGCTGGTTGGACTACATGTCGCGATTCGACGCAAACATCGTCTATGCAAAAGGCACGGAGAACCACATAGCGGATTGCCTTTCTCGTTACTACGAGCAAGAAGGAGGGGACGTAGCCTCCGATGATGAAGTCGAATGGGCCGACGCAGATATACATTTGGACCCAGAGGGGGACGACCTCCCTCAAGACAGGTGGCGAGAGCTGAAGTTATCAGCGATGAGAGAGGGAAGTACCCCTCGGAAGAGTAGCCGGTTGAAGGAAAAGGTCGAGAAAAGATATGAAGAGGCTAAAGAGATGGCCTCAGCCGCAGATCAGAGTAACAAGGAATCCCCTAGCGCAAGTGTGCAGGAAGACCCTACGATACTCGAATCTGCCGAGGCCTCTAAAGCCTCCCCAATAACATTTGGAGAAGCACCAGGCTTCCTGAACGCTATCCGCGCAGGATATAGAAGCGATCCTGTACTCGCGAAAGTGATGGCACAGCCGTCACACTATCCTCATCTCGAAGGGGAAGATGGCCTTCTATACACGAGAAATCGTGGAGGAGAGAAGGTGCTATGCCTTCCCCATGCAAAGTACAACGGCGATGATACTATCGCCAGGGTAATCGATCAAGCGCACAGGATGCTGGGACATTTTGGATCCCAGAGGACAGCGGATTATATCCGCAGATGGTATTGGTGGCCGAAGCTCGGCCGGGAGGTGGACAAGTTTTGTCGAACATGTCCGATATGTCAGACGACAAAGAACGACAATCAGCAACCGAAGGGTCTATTGCACAGTCTGCCTGTGCTGCGAAGACCCTGGGGGTCGATAGCAATGGACTTTGTGGGACCTTTCCCACCGAGCGACGGGCACGACTACCTGTGGGTGGTCCTGTGCCGTCTAACGTCGATGGTACACCTAGTACCGGTGACTACGACGATACGAGCGTCAGAGCTCGCGGGGATGTTCATACGGGAAGTCGTCCGACTACACGGACTACCAGAGACGATAGTCTCAGATCGAGACACGAAGTTCACGTCGACTTTCTGGCACGAAACGCACAGAATGTTGGGAGCGAAACTCCTAATGTCGACGGCGTTCCATCCACAAACAGACGGAGCATCTGAACGAGCGATAAGGAATGTAGCGCAGATGCTACGAGCCATGGTCCGACCAGACCAGACGGATTGGACATCGAAGATGCCAATGGTCGAGTTCGCGATCAACTCGAGCATAAGTAGCTCGACAGGGTTCGCACCCTTCGAATTAAATTACGGGTACATGCCCGAAGTAATGCAACGAGTCAGAGGGGGGACGCCCTCAACAGCACCAGGGGTGAAGACCTTCGTAAAACAAGCGTTAGAAAATCTTGAGATGGCCCATGACGCCATCATTGAAAGCAGGGTAGTACAGACGTACCATGCAAATAAGAAACGAAAGGAAGGCTTCAGCCTTCGAGAGGGGGACCTTGTCTACCTCTCTACTCAGAACTTGAGCGTTCCGAAGGGACGTGCACGAAAGCTCGTGCCAAAATTCATCGGTCCAATGAAAGTGTTGCGCTGTGACAGCACGAACGACACCTACACTCTGGACCTGCCAGAACAATTGCACCAGCGGCGCATACACCCAACGTTCCATGTCGGGTTATTGCGTAGATACGAACAGAACGATGATGTTCTGTTCCCGAGGCGCGACGCGCACGCATTCTACGATGTCGGTATGACCGACGAAGAGGAGTGGTTAGTAGATGAGATAACGGCTCACCGGTGGACGAATAACAAGGTAGAGTTCCTTGTGAGATGGAACCTCGGAGACACAACATGGGAGCCGGTGTCTAATTGTAAGGAGCTTGAGGCCCTCGACAGGTACCTCGAGCTCCAGGGCATACAAAGTATACGCCAGTTGCCCCGAAGGGCGAAATAGTACGCGTGGGCGTACGGTAACCACTAAGTGGTTAAACGTAGTCGGGAGACTACTACCGGAAGCAAACGGACAAGTCAGAAAAAACAAAAATAAAAACAAACAAAAGATAAAAATAAAAATAATACCGTCAATAATACCGTCGGCCTCGAGCACAGCATAGTTACCAAATTTAATTAGAGTATATACTTTCCTCCGATCACATTTTCACCGTTTCACGTGCATTAACTTTACTGATCATGTGATTTTCTTTTTACAATACTCCGTCTTCTTCTTCTTCTTTTTCTTTTTCTTTAACGCTCATAACGTTCTAGTATCTACAATGTCCCACCGCGATCACCGTCGCAGAGACCCCCCGAGCCCACAAGGCTCTATTAGCCCCACCCCATCCCGATCTCCCTCGCCCCGGCGAGGCAGATCCCCCGCGCGTTCCAACGCGCCTCACGATGGTTCGCCATCACGTTCGTACTCCCCGTCCCCCATCGACCGACGCAGTCTGCGTACGGTCAGCAGTGGCCAGAAATGGCCACGATCACCCTCACGCTCGTCGTCCCTCGAGTATGAGCCCCACCGGGACAAACGTTCCTGCCCGTACTGGGAATGCCACCCCCAGTTTCCTTTCTTGTGCCATCACGGCGCTTGTGACCAGTGCGTGTCTTACGCGCTTCATCTCTCCCAAGGCATGGCCTTGTCCGACGCAGGTATCATGCCTGCTATCATTACTTTGGCTGATGAGACCGCACATCTCATCAAACGTACCCCTTACGACGACCTACGTCGTCGTATCAGCCGTCTCGAGCGTGATCTCGAGGAAACCTCCTATGACCTCCGTCGTGCCCTCCGGAAGATCGATGATCTTCAACGCGAACCTACCCCCACCATCCCCGCTCCCACTACGGTAGAGCAAGCTGCACGTGACTTCGAACGCGCTCGTGTCGCCTCCTTGGGGGGGCGTATTTATTCATCAAACGCAGAGGCTAGTTCCTCCAGGCTGCCGCCTCCACCGGCACCACAGCCTTCTTCTTCTTTGAGGGGGAGGGTACAGGCTAAACCTGCGTCGCAGGTTGAACCTGTAGTGTCAAGAAAGGGCAAAGAGAAGCAGCTCGAGGATACCCATCAGGCAGCGCCTGATAACGAATTTACCGCCATGGAGGAAGATACCTCCGCTCAACAATGTTACGATGACGACATTCCTATGGTCGTCGATACCGCCTCTCAGGGAACACTCTTCCCTGAATTTACGGGAGAAGAGAACCCGTACAGAGTACGCGTCCTTGGGCAAGGCAGGGATGGCGTGAGGTCGATCCTCTTTGTGAGGATCAACGACAACCTCTACGCCTATGATGATGAGAGGCTTGGCGCCGCCCTCGCCAACATTCGCCAGGGGACCCCCCCTCCTGTTCCCCTCAGACGAGGAAATCTCGTCGCATCAGTTACCAGATGGGACAGGGGGATAATGGGTCCCATTAGACTCATTAACACCGCGGAGGAAATCCGCAAGCTGTACGCCGAAGCATACAATGAACCTGAGGAGAACGCTCCTTGCGTCCGTAGGGTGCAGGAGCTGATCACCTACATCAACCTGTGGAAGAAATGCAGGTTGGTCACGAACGAGGTCATGAACCTCGCACTTAAGGAATGGAGGCCGCCTGTTTGGGCCTCCCAGAAAGCGCGCCAGAGGAGAGAGGCGCTACGAGACAAGGAAAGGGCAAGGAGGGAGGGAGAAGCCCTCGCATTACAACCCGCCGGTGGACAGCCAGCCTTACAACAGCGGATAGGGGGTCAACCCGCCGCTCCTTTGCCAGAGATGGGTCAGAGACCCATCGTGCCTCTCCGCGACCGCCTGATGGTCGAAAACCCTGGGGTCCCCCAAGCCCCTGCTCATCAAGAACGACCCCCTCCAAGGGGTCGAGCGTTCAATCCTAGAGGAGGAGGTCGAACCTCCGGAAAGAAGGGAAAAGGGGGGATCCCCGAACTACCACGAGAGGCACCGAGCCTCGAAGCCCCAGTCGCTGACTGGGTTAAATTTATTCACGAGTACCAGAATGGGTACAGCGGTTCAGACGAGAGCTCCGAGCTCTCGAGGATGTTCCCTGGGGCGCTAGGTGTCAGTGAGCGCCCCGACGACGACGAGTGGGAAATCAGTCCTCCCACAGCACAATTAGTACGAGGATTCCTCCTCTACGAACGACTGGCTCCAGTCCCCAGAGGGAGCTATGACCGGATGGTCTGGTTCCGGGAGCTAGTTCATCTCCTCGCAGCGAAGGGTCGCTACAGAGCCCTTCTGGATTGTGCCGAGGTGGCCCCTCATGATGGTACTCGTGTCCCCTGGGAAGGGGAGTTCACTCGCTCAGCCGGTATGGCTGATATCGCCGCATACCTCGCGGCTAATGGCATCACTCCTCACGATGCCGATGATGCCCTCGTTTGGGCCAGGAGAGCGGGTAGAGAGTATATTACCCGCGCTGTCGATAATGGGGGGGAACGAGACCCCAACGTGCGAGCCGCGCTCGATCTTCTGAGGGCGGCAATCAACGACCCTCCAGTATTGAAGGAGAATCGCTCGAAGGAGTGGGTCGAGCGCCAAGCTAGGACCCTCGGTATTGCTACCGAGCGCATTGTGGCCTACGAGGCCCGCACAGTCAGCGACGCAGAGCTCCCTATCGTTAGGGACTTCTGCTCCGCTGCAGTTATCTATGACCTGCCCAACTACTTGGGGGTGGAAGGTCGAATTTTGCGGGAGAGGACTCCCGAACAAAATGATGAGCCCGAGGAGGGCGAGATGAGGGACGAGCCGGCTCCGATGTAGAAGGGACGCTACATCGGGTGCTGGATCGTCTTCTCGAGGGCGTAACCCCTCGGTTCGAGTTGTGGTACGAAGGGTTCAACACCTTTCATACCTTGCTCTGCATTACTGAAATGAGGCGTAACCCTCGGACTGGTAGTGCTGCGAGATTCAACATCTCGCGTGAATGTACATAGGGTCTTCCCTATCTTTTTCTTTTTTCCTTTTTTCTTTTCTTCTCGTCTTACGAGCCTAAGTCGGCTCTACAGGGGGAGGGTGTTAGGGGCCGTGCCCTAATTTAGATGTCTGTAATCATCCGCAGGCATGTGATACTCCGGTATCACATGCCTGCATGTCTAGTATATAAAAGCCGTCGTAGTGACTTTAAGGACATTAATTGTCTTAAATTTTACACTGCGAATACCATACGGTACAGTTCGTGGGTGTGAACTAAGGCAAGCCAACCTTACAATATGGCGCTTATAAACGTGTTGATCGCAAGGTCAAACCCGTTCCGGGCATTTATCCAGAAGACACACACGTTCACCGCTGTTTCCCAGAAGACCCCCTTAAATCCCTTATTCCACTCACGCCTCACCCCCCTACTTTTGTTCCCACGAAGAAGCTTACCAAGGAATGCCTGCACTCCATGAAATTAAATGCCGACAACTTCCTGTGGCCAGAAGAGGAAAAACTTTTTTGCCACATAATGAAGCTAAACGAGCGCGCGCTTGCCTTTGACGAATCGGAACGCGGCAACTTCAGATCTGATTACTTCTCGCCTTACATAATCCCTGTCTTGCCCCACGAGCCATGGGAATATCGTAACATTCCGATCCCGCCCGGTATCCGAGACCGAGTCATACAGCTTCTTTGGGATAAGATTGCAGCCGGACTCTATGAACCGGCTCAGTCCTCCTATCGCTCAAAATGGTTTTGCGTTATGAAGAAGAATGGAAAGATCCGAATCGTCCATGATCTGCAGCCTCTCAATAAGGTTACAATTCGGGACGCTGGTGTTCCTCCTATCTTGGACGACTTTGTGGAGCCGTTCGCTGGCCGGCAATGCTATACTGTGTTCGATCTCTTCTCCGGCTTTGATGCACGCCAACTTCACCCCGATAGCCGAGATCTTACCTCATTCCTGACGCCGCTTGGCTTGCTACGCCATACTGCCATGCCTCAAGGCTACACCAACTCGCCATTGGAATTCCAGAATTGCACAGCATTCATTCTTCAGGACGAAATCCCTCACATCGCCAACGTTTTCATCGACAATCTGCCTATCAAAGGCCCTGCTACACGTTACGAAGATGCCAATGGCCATGCCGAAACGTTAACTGAGAATTCTGGCATCCGGCGCTTCATTTGGGAACATGCCAATGACATACATCGGATCATGCATCGATTTGCTCATGCCAGAGGAACGTTTTCCGGTCCCAAATCTCAGATCTGCCAACCGCGTGTCACTATTCTTGGCCAAACCTGCCATCCTCGTGGTCGTTCCCCTGACGACAGCAAGGTGAAGAAGATTGTGAATTGGCCAACGCTCCTTACGCCCAAAGATGTACGGTCGTTCCTAGGCCTCTGTGGTACCGTTCGTATCTGGATTGCAAACTACTCGCAGCTGGCTCGGCCGCTGGTTGACCTCTATCGCAAGAATGCTCCATTTGAATGGGGAGAGCCCCAACAGGAGGCATTTGACGCCTTGAAGCATGCTGTTTCAACTGCCCCTGCCCTTCACCCCATCGACTACTCATCCAATTCCCCCGTCGTTCTTTCCGTCGACACCAGCAATGTCGCCATAGGATTCATTCTATCGCAGTACGACTCAGAAGGACGCAAGCGCCCTGCTCGCTACGGTTCACTCCCTATCAACAAACAAGAATCACGCTATAGCCAGCCTAAGCTGGAGCTTTACGGTCTTTTCAGAGCACTACGACACTACCGCCTCCATCTTTACGGTGTTCGTCACCTATGGATCGAAGTCGACGCCAAGTATATCAAGGGTATGCTTAACGACCCAGATCTTCAGCCCAATGCAACGATCAATCGCTGGATCGAAGGTATACTCCTCTTTGACTTCAGGTTGATCCATGTACCTGCTATCAAGCACCGTGGTCCTGATGCACTCTCTCGTCGTCAACCTACCGAGGAAGACTACGAGGAGGGCCATATTGATGCAGAAGAAGCCGACGATTGGTTAGAGAACGTTCTTTTCTTGGCAGAAACTCATCCCCTTCCTTATGATGCCATGACGCTCCCATCGTTCCTTTCCAACGATACGACCCAAGACGCCCAGTTACGCCAAATCCTACACTTCCTTCGTACCACCGAACTTCCCATTTTCCCTTCCAACACCTCACGAAAGCGATTCATTCGCAGATCTTTGCAGTTCTTCCTCCGTGGAAGCCATCTCTTCAAACGTCGAGGTTCCCGTACCCCTGTCAAAGTTATCTTCGACCCAGATCTTCGTGCACAGATACTGAATCAAGCCCATGAAGAACTCGGTCACAGAGGCGTCTTTGGAGTCTTTCAGATGGTTAGAGAGCGCTTCTATTGGCCCCAGATGTACAAGGATGTCGCCCATCACGTTCGCTCATGCCATGCATGCCAGATTCGCAGCACTCGTAAAACCGAAATCCCCATCACGATCTCTGCATCCCCCCGAATCTTCATGAAGGTTTACATTGACATCATGCTCATGCCCAAAGCCCGTGGCTATCGCTATCTTGTCGCTGCTCGAGACGATCTTTCCCTCGCAGCAGAAGGCCATGCTCTCAGACATGCCAATGCAGATAATCTCGCCAAGTTCTTTTGGGAAGAGATACTCTGTCGATATGGAACGGTCTCTCAGATTGTCACTGACAATGGCAGTGAGATCAAGGGTGCTTTCGAGAAACTCATGCAGCGCTACTCGATCCCTCAGATTCGCATCTCGCCCTACAATTCTCGAGCTAATGGAGTTGTGGAGCGAGGACACTTTATCATTCGAGAAGCCATCGTCAAGGCTTGCGAAGGCGATCTCAATCTCTGGCCTACCAAGGTCCATCATGCTTTCTTTGCAGACAAAGTGACGACTCGACAGTCTACTGGATTCAGCCCCTACTTCCTCCTTCATGGTCTCGATCCCATTCTCCCATTCGATCTCTTTGAATCTACGTATCTTGTTGAAGGATTTTATTCTGGAATGAGCTCAGAGGAGCTTCTTTCACTTCGCATTCGCCAATTGGAGAAGAGACAAGACGATATCCATGCCGCCTTTACTACCCTACAGAATTCACGCCTACGATCCAAAGACCAGTTCGAAAGAAAGTATGCCCTATGCCTTGCAAAGTCATCATACCAGCCTGGAGACCTTGTCTTGGTTCGCAATAGCCAGGTTGAGAAGGAGCTTGATCGAAAATCGAAGCCGCGGTACCTTGGTCCCTATGAAGTTGTTCGTCGCACCAAGGGAGGCTCCTACGTCCTCAAAGAACTCGATGGCACTATCTCTAGACGAGGCATTGCTGCATTCCGACTCATTCCCTACTACTCACGCGACACTCCTTTACCTGACGATATCCTCCTCAGTGGAGACGACGAGCCAAGCAATGACGATGACGAAGATGACGACGAGAATGAAAATAACGCTTATGACTCTGACGAATTCTCATGATTTCCTTCACTACTTGTCATTTATCTCCAGCCACTCCTTTCAGATTCTTTTTTTTTTCTTTTCTTTGTTTCACCCGTTTGTGTTTGCTGCATTGGTCGCAATCGGGGACGATTGCATTTCTTGTTGCTGGCGGATGTCACGCACCAAAGGTGTTTGGCGACGTGAGCATGGACTCAGAAGCTGAATGATGAAGAACGTAGAAGCCTAGCCCTAATGCGAAGAATGACTGATATTGCCAGCAGTCATCCATCGCACAAGAACCATCCTTAATGTTAGGGAAGAAACCGCTCGAGCGCCCGAAAAAACTTTTTGAGCGCTAGTTTACGGCATTCCGATTTTTCGAATATCTCCATCAATTTTAAAGATATCATCAGTGAACAGGATTTTAGTCAGAACCAGTCACAAACTAGTCCTGACCAGTCGTGACCAATTGCTGGTTCCCTGATGATCGACACCATTCCCACGCTCACAGGAAGCTCTCGACCACGCCATCCTGCCTACCATATTTGGTAACGATCCGCGCACTCCACGATTTTCTGCATCATTTCTACCAACAAATGCCCATTTCACCAATATTTATCGTAATGGCCACCTCCTCGACCGTCTCTTCGCTCGTGTCCTTTGCTAGAGAGAATAACTATGAGTACCTGCCAGGAATCCCCACTAGCTCTCGCCCCGAAGCCTCCTGGTTCATCCCTCCCTCGTCCATGACCTCCCATCCTATCGCTTTGGGACAGCATGTTCTTCTCGTCAGTCTGACGTCGAGGAAGACGTTCTTTGGTCGCCTCAAGTCTGTCATCAGGCTTGAAATGTCTTATGTGGTTGTTTCGGTCTCTCCAGTCGAAAAGGATTATGGATTTTTCCTTCCTGCCCCCTGCAACGTCTATCTCTCAATCTCGTCTTTCGTTCTCCCAAAATTGCGACAGCTCCAGTACCAATTACTATCATCTACACTATCTGATCGCATTCATGACGATTTTGAGGCACTTCTCCCTGCCCTCATTGGAGAAGACGGCCCCTCCTCCTCCTCATGCCCTCCAGAGCACTAGTTGCACCTGGTACAGGTCGCTTTGCAGAGAGGAGAGAGGGGGGGAAAGTTGCGAAATCCTAAGCCCTGACTACCCTGGAGACCCCCAAAATTGGCCCCTGGCAGAAATCCCCACAGTTCTTCTTTTGGACGCACAGCATATCACCCCAATGAATCTGGATCTCAGATCTAGGAGTCAGAGTGACTCATTTGCAGTCATACCCCCTTATTCAGCAGTGACCAGTGCGCTTACGCATCCCCCTTTCTGTCGCATTATTCATCCGTTCCTTAATGACTCATTCTATTTCAAATGATTTGTGATATTCTTCGTCATGCTGACTGATTTTACTTACCAATCGCTTACTGTCCTTACTCAGCCTTGCTTGGCCTTACCAATCCTTTACCAATCCTCTTACCAATCGCTTACAAACCCCTTACAAAGTGTTTCCCTCTATTTACTTCAGGCTGCGCTACCTTTTGTATATAAGTACCAATACGTCGCAGCAAGCAAAAAGCAAGTAGCCCCCCTGCATAGGATACTGTCCCCTTTGTAGAGAGTCTATTGCCCAATCATTATCGACGTTATCTGCCTTATTGTCGTCGCTTTAAGGCCCTTCATTATCTTCTTCATCCTTGCAGTATCTGAGGCTCCATTAAGGGTCTATTTACTGTCAATCTTCATCATTCTTACATCGCTTCCAGGCTCCGAGTAGCCTGTATTTCTTCGCATTTTCAGTCTTCCCTTGCTCCCCTCTCATCAGGAGCACCTTCCCTTCTGCCCTAGTCGTCTAGGTGTGCAGAACCCCTCCCCCACTTCGCTGTAACCGATCCCTCGAGCCAAAGTCCACACAGGTAAACCACCGACTCGGCAATTGTCTTTGTGTTGGTTTTTTTGGTGTTTTCGCCATAGATCCACACGTCGACTCACAGCACCCAACGTGGGTGAGGACAATGCAGCGGACAAAGACTGGGACAAACTTCCCAGGTCCTGGCTGGACCACCTAGATGACGCGGTTCGGGCGTTGAACAACCGACTGCTACCATCACTCAAATTCACCCCAAAAGAATTACTACTAGGACTAGTAGTGGATACTAGACAAACGGGACCAGCTCAGAGCACAACGGAACCCTCTACATTGGACGCAGCCATCCACATGGCATATGCAACTCAACAATGGCTTGACGGGTACGACGAAGCGGTGAAGCACGCCATCAAACAGAAAATGGTTTTCGACCGCCATGCACTGAACCGACACCAAGCCGAGACCATATTCACACCCGGGCAACTGGTGCAGGTGTACCGCAGCGACTTGGACTACACGTTCAAAATGGACTGCAAAATATTACCTAAGTGGTCACAACCCTACAGAGTAGCAACGCGACTAAGAAACTCCTACAGGTTAGAAACACTAACGGGTACCCCAGTTGCAGGCGAGTTCAACGCGCTGTGAGTCGACGTGTGGATCTATGGCGAAAACACCACAAAACCAACACAAAAACAAATGCTGAGTTGGTGGTTTACCTGTGTGGACTTTGGCTCGAGGGATCGGTTACAGCGAAATGGGGGAGGGGTTCTGCACACCTAGATGACTAGGGCAGAAGGGAACAGTGCTCCTGACGAGAGGGGAGCAAGGGAACAACAGAAAAGCGAAGATATACAGGCTACTCGGAGCCTGGAAGCGACGTAAGATGATGAAGAATAACAGTAAATAGACCCTTAATGGAGCCTCAGATACTGCAAGAATAAAGAAGATAATGAAGGGCCTTAAAGCGACGACAATAAGGCAGATAACGTCGATAATGATTGGGCAATAGACTCTCTACAAAGGGGACAGTATCCTATGCAGGGGGGCTACTTGCTTTTTGCTTGCTGCGACGTATTGGTACTTATATACAAAAGGTAGCGCAGCCTGAAGTAAATAGAGGGAAACACTTTGTAAGGGGTTTGTAAGCGATTGGTAAGAGGATTGGTAAAGGATTGGTAAGGCCAAGCAAGGCTGAGTAAGGACAGTAAGCGATTGGTAAGTAAAATCAGTCAGCATGACGAAGAATATCACAAATCATTTGAAATAAAATGAGTCATTAAGGAACGGATGAATAATGCGACAGAAAGGGGGATGAGTAAGCACACTGGTCACTGCTGAATAAGGGGTATGACTGCAAATGAGTCACTCTGACTCCTAGATCTGAGATCCAGATTCATTGGGGCGATATGCTGCGCATCCAAAAGAAGAACTGTGGGGATTTCTGCCAGGGGCCAATTTTGGGGGTCTCCAGGGTAGTCAGGGCTTAGGATTTCGCAACTTTCCCCCCTCTCTCCTCTCTGCAAAGCGACCTGTACCAGGTGCAACTAGTGCTCTGGAGGGCATGAGGAGGAGGAGGGGCCGTCTTCTCCAATGAGGGCAGGGAGAAGTGCCTCAAAATCGTCATGAATGCGATCAGATAGAGTAGATGAGAGTAGTTGGTACTGCAGCTGTCGCAATTTTGGGAGAACGAAAGATGAGATTGAAAGATAGACATTGCAGGGGGCAGGAAGGAAAAATCCGTAATCCTTTTCGACTGGAGAGACCGAAACAACCACATAAGACCTCTCAAGCCTGACGACAGACTTGAGGCGACCAAAGAACGTCTTCCTCGATGTCAGACTGACGAGAAGAATGCACTGTCCCAGAGCGATAGGATGGGAGGTTATGGATGAGGGAGGGATGAACCAGGAGGCTTCAGGGCGAGAGCTAGTGGGGATTCCTGGCAAGTACTCGTAGTTATTCTCCCTAGCAAAGGACACGAGCGAAGAGACGGTCGAGGAGGTGGCCATTACGATAAATATTGGTGAAATGGGCATTCGTTGGTAGAAATGATGCAGAAAATCGTGGAGTGCGCGGATCGTTACCAAATTTGGTAGGCAGGATGGCGTGGTCGAGAGCTTCCTGTGAGCGTGGGAATGGTGTCGATATCTTTAAAAATGACAGAGATATTCCAAAAATCGGAATGCCATAAACTAGCGCTCAAAAAGTTTTTTCAGGCACTCGAGCGGTTTCTTCCCTAATGTTAAGGATGGTTCTTGTGCGATGGATGACTGCTGGCAATATCAGTCATTCTTCGCATTAGGGCTAGGCTTCTCCGTTCTTCATCATTCAGCTTCTGAGTCCATGCTCACGTCGCCAAACACCTTTGGTGCGTGACATCCGCCAGCAACAAGAAATGCAATCGTCCCCGATTGCGACCAATGCAGCAAACACAAATGAGTGAAACAAAGAAAAGAAAAAAAAGAATCTGAAAGGAGTGGCTGGAGATAGATGAAAAGTAGTGAAAGAAATCATGAGAATTCATCAGAGTCATAAGCATTACTTTCGTTCTCCTTGTCATCTTCGTCATCATCGTCATTGCTTGGCTTGTCGTCTCCACTGAGGAGGATATCATCAGGTAAAGGAGTGTTGCATGAGTAGTAGGGAATGAGTCGGAATGCAGAAATGCCTCGTCTAGAGATAGTGCCATCAAGTTCTTTGAGGACGTAGGAGCCTCCCTTGGTGCGACAAATGACTTCATAGGGACCAAGGTACTGCAGCTTCAATTTTTGATCAAGCTCCTTCTCAACCTGGCTATTGCGAACCAAGACAAGGTCTCCAGGCTGGTATGATGACTTTGCAAGGCGTAGGGCATACTTTCTTTCGAACTGGTCTTTGGATCGTAGGCGTGAATTCTGTAGGGTAGTAAAGGCGGCATGGATATCGTCTTGTCTCTTCTCCAATTGGCGAATGCGAAGTGAAAGAAGCTCCTCTGAGCTCATTCCAGAATAAAATCCTTCAATGAGATATGTAGATTCAAAGAGATCAAATGGGAGAATGGGATTGAGACCATGAAGGAGGAAGTAGGGGCTGAATCCAGTAGACTGTCCAGTCGTCACCTTGTCTGCAAAGAAAGCATGATGGACCTTGGTAGGCCAGAGATTGAGATCGCCTTCGCAAGCCTTAACGATAGCTTCTCGAATGATAAAGTGTCCTCACTCCACAACTCCATTAGCTCGAGAATTGTAGGGCAAGATGCGAATCTGAGGGATAGAGTAGCGCTGCATGAGTTTCTCGAAAGCACCCTTGATCTCACTGCCATTGTCAGTGACAATCTGAGAGACTGTTCCATATCGACAGAGTATCTCTTCCCAAAAGAACTTGGCGAGATTATCTGCATTGGCATGTCTGAGAGCACGGCCTTCTGCTGCGAGGGAAAGATCATCTCGAGCAGCAACAAGATAGCGATAGCCACAGGCTTTGGGCATGAGCATGATGTCAACATAAACCTTCATGAAGATTCGGGGGGATGCAGAGATCGTGATGGGGATTTCGGTTTTACGAGTGCTGCGAATCTGGCATGCATGGCATGAGCGAATGTGATGGGCGACATCCTTGTACATCTGAGGCCAATAGAAGCGCTCTCTGACCGTCTGAAAGACTCCAAAGACACCTCTGTGACTGAGTTCTTCATGGGCTTGATTCAGTATCTGTGCACGAAGATCTGGGTCGAAGATAACTTTGACAGGGGTACGGGAACCTCGACGTTTGAAGAGATGGCTTCCATGGAGGAAGAACTGCAAGGATCTGCGAATGAATCACTTTCGAGAGGTATTGGAATGGAAAATGGGAAGTTCGGCAGTGCAAAGGAAGTGTAGGATTTGGCGTAACTGGGCATCTTGGGTCGTATCATTGGAAAGGAACGATGGGAGTGTCATGGCGTCATAAGGAAGGGGATGAGTTTCTGCAAAGGAAAGAACGTTCTCTAACCAATCGTCGGCTTCCTCTGCATCAATACGGCCCTCCTCGTAGTCTTCCTCGGTAGGTTGATGACGAGAGAGTGCATCAGGACCATGGTGCTTGATAGCGGGTACATGGATCAACCTGAAGTCAAAGAGGAGTATACCTTCGATCCAGCGATTGATCGTTGCATTGGGCTGAAGATCTGGGTCATTAAGCATACCCTTGATATACTTGGCATTGACTTCAATCCATAGGTGACGAACGCCATAAAGATGGAGGCGGTAGTGTCGTAGTGCTCTGAAAAGACCGTAAAGCTCCAGCTTAGGCTGGCTGTAGTGTGATTCTCGTTCGTTGATAGGGAGTGAACCGTAGCGAGCAGGGCATTTGTGTCCTTCTGAGTCATACTGCGAAAGAATGAATCCTATGGCGACATTGCTGGTGTCGACAGAAAGAACGACAGGGGAATCGGATGAGTAGTCGATGGGGCGAAGGGCAGGGGCAGTTGAAACGGCGTGCTTCAAGGCGTCAAACGCCTCCTCTTGGGGCTCTCCCCATTCGAATGGAGCATTCTTGCAATAGAGGTCGACCAGCGGCCGAGCCAGCTGTGAGTAGTTCACAATCCAGATACGAACGGTACCCACCTGGGTGACACCATAAGCTAACATTACTATCATAAGTATCGCTATGTGACAAGCATGATAACTATCATGAGTTACTGCCAAAACTGCATACCAGCGATATTACCAGTAATACCGGAGGGACTTAGAATTATTTCGAGTACCATGTCACAGCCACTGGCCAAATAAGGAAATACCCCTAATAAATTTTCTCGCAGGTGGCTGAGCCTCTGTCGGAGTTTGAAAACTGAGTGTTATGTGATGTGGCTTCTTATATAATCATGCATTGCCACAGTATGGGGGGGTGTAACACAGCCACAGGCCGAAGGTTTAGCACAGCCACACAGAGAGAGGGTTGACACAGCCACAGGGGTGGGAAACTGCACAGCCACACTGAAAACAAAAGTTGTAGCCAGGGACGAGGGGATCATGGCAATATGATTACATCAGCGAGATCTTGTTTTTTAGATTGGATATGAGTGAAATACTAAAATTTTCACGAGTCTCTGCTTTTTTTTGCACAGCCACTCCACCTGCCATATGTGCTTATGTAATTAAAAAAGCGGACCAGATACCAAGGTTGTTGTTGCTGCCCCACTCCTCCCCTCTACTGTATGATACTTTACTGTGTTGCAGCATACTGTTGACATGCAGCCTACCCATATTCCACACAATTTGTATCCCATCCAGTGCTTTCTATGGAGGTGAATATAAATAGGGGTAAAAATGCGGACTCTGCTCCCATTAGTGCAGTTCTTGACATATGGACTTGAAAATTTCACCCCACCCTCCCCTTGCATATGGCTACAGCCTATCAAAAGTACAGACCATAAGCTTCTGTTGTTGTGGAGGCAGAACCAGGTCTCCTCCTCCCCAATGTATGTGCTACAGACATGGGCACTGCACATTTTTGGGGATTCTGATCAGTGGGGACCATGGAAGATATGTCATACAATGTCCATGTACAAGGACTTTGGTGGTTAATTTGGTGGAATGGATGTAACACCACCATGTTGGTTTTTTGGTGCATGGCCACCACACCACATTTCCAAGGGTATCTTTCCAGCTAATGCCATGATGTTTCTTAAGTCTCCTAAAATCATCGCACACTTTCCCACGCTCTCCAGCTCTCATTTTCATTCTAGCTCACCCATTTCTTGATGGATGGACTTCAAACTTTGGGTGAGGGTAGATATATATGTGTAGAATGTGCCCTCACTGACGTAATCATATTGCCATGATCCCCTCGTCCCTGGCTACAACTTTTGTTTTCAGTGTGGCTGTGCAGTTTCCCACCCCTGTGGCTGTGTCAACCCTCTCTCTGTGTGGCTGTGCTAAACCTTCGGCCTGTGGCTGTGTTACACCCCCCCATACTGTGGCAATGCATGATTATATAAGAAGCCACATCACATAACACTCAGTTTTCAAACTCCGACAGAGGCTCAGCCACCTGCGAGAAAATTTATTAGGGGTATTTCCTTATTTGGCCAGTGGCTGTGACATGGTACTCGAAATAATTCTAAGTCCCTCCGGTATTACTGGTAATATCGCTGGTATGCAGTTTTGGCAGTAACTCATGATAGTTATCATGCTTGTCACATAGCGATACTTATGATAGTAATGTTAGCTTATGGTGTCACCCAGGTGACGGTACCACAGAGGCCTAGGAACGACCATACATCTTTGGGTGTAAGGAGCATTGGCCAATTCACAATCTTCTTCACTTTGCTGTCATCAGGGGAACGACCACGAGGATGGCAGGTTTGGCCAAGAATAGTGACACGAGGTTGGCAGATCTGAGATTTAGGACCAGAAAACGTTCCTCCGGCATGAGCAAATCGATGCATGATCCGATGTACGTCATATGTGGCATGTTCCCAAATGAAGCGCTGGATGCCAGAATTCTCAGCTAACGTTTCGGCATGGCCATTGGCATCTTCGTAACGTGTAGCAGGGCCTTTGATAGGCAGATCGTCGATGAAAACATTGGCAATGTGAGGGATTTCATCCTGAAGAATGAATGCTGTGCAATTCTGGAATTCCGATGGCGAGTTGGTGTAGCCTTGAGGCATGGCAGTATGGCGTAGCAAGCCAAGCAGCGTCAGGAATGAGGTAAGATCTCGGCTATCGGGGTGAAGTTGGCGTGCGTCGAAGCCAGAGAATAGATCAAACACGGTATAGCATTGCTGGCCAGCGAACGGCTCCACAAAGTCGTCCAGGATAGGAGGAACACCAGCATCCCGAATCGTAACCTTATTGAGAGGCTGCAGATCATGGACGATTCGGATCTTTCCATTCTTCTTCATAACACAAAACCATTTTGAGTGATAGGAGGACTGAGCCGGTTCATAGAGTCCAGCTGCAATCTTATCCCGAAGAAGCTGTATGACTCGGTCTCAGATACTGGGCGGGATCGGAATGTTACAATATTCCCATGGCTCATGGGGCAGGACAGGGATTATGTAAGGTGAGAAGTAATCAGATCTGAAGTTGCTGCGTTCCGATTCGTCAAAGGCAAGTGCACGCTCGTTTAGCTTCATTATGTGGCAAAAAAGTTTTTCCTCTTCTGGCCACAGGAAGTTGTCAGCATTTAATTTCATGGAGTGCAGGCATTCCTTGGTAAGCTTCTTCGTGGGAACGAAAGTGGGGGGGTGAGGCGTGAGTGGAATTAGGGATTTAAGGGGGTCTTCCGGGAAACAGCGGTGAACGTGTGCGTCTTCTGGATAAATGCCCGGAACGGGTTTGACCTTGCAATCAACATCTTTATAAGCGCCATATACTGAGTGTACATTGTCGATATCTGGGTTTTCTGTATCTGTAACAAGAGAGCATCTAAAACGTAACAAATCAAGGAAATCAGATAAGGAGAAAAAGATTTTTTGTGGCTTTTTGTTATTTTGAATAGATAACGAGTCTGGAGAAGTTAGGGGTCTGGAAGGCGAAGGAGGACACGAAAAATTACAGTAAAAAGACTTTTCAAGGCAGTGAACCGAGGCAGGCATAGTAGGTGGTGATACAGGAGTATGAGAGCGAAGAATTGTCTGTGGATTTAGGAGTTTAACGACTTCTCGGTCGAAGTGAGCAGCATAAGAAGTAAAAGGAGAAGCATATGAGGCATAGGAAATTGTCTGTGGAGTTAGGAGTTTAACGACTTCTCGGTCGAAGTGAGTAGCATGAGAAGCAAAAGGAGAAGCATATGAGGCATAGGGAATAAAAGGAGAAGCATACAAAGCATATGGAGAAGCATAAGAAGCATATGATTCATAGGAAAAATCATAAGTAATATCAGGAAATTCAGAAGATAGACTCATCAGAGGACCAGGATGAAGTCTGAAAGTGAAAGGAGTCGGAATCAGGAATAGGTGGGTAAGGTCGGTGATTGGCACTGATAGGTGGTGTATCCGAGGGAGTAGATGAGTGATTCGGGTAGGAAATTGAAGGATCAGGATCAGGAGGTGGATCATTGACCTGAAACAACAGTGAAGACTCGGATAAATCAGTAGCAGGCACTTCAAGATAGGCGAGCTCGGTAATGGGTGAAGGTGGAGGATTTGGGGCTTCAGCAGGCAGAATATTCATTTGTGAATGAGGGGAAGGAGGATGAAGAGGACCTTCATCCATAGAGGACTGCATATTCGTCTGAGAGTGCAGGGATGGATTATCTGGAGGAGCATCAGCTTCGGAGGACCACATATTCAACTGAGAATGCGAGTATGGCAGATCTGGTTTGTCAGGAGGATCAGGGGATAGGATGGGGTCGTTGGGAAGTTGATCTTGATCCACAGGATCAGGGCGAGGATCGGGATAGAAGTGAGCATAGGTCGAGCCAGTAAAGTCAATGCAATCATTCCACGAAGCTCCAGGAAGGCATTGGACTAGGTAGGTATGCAAGAGGATGAAGTCCTGATACTCATGGTCATTCTGGTCGATGCCCCTTGCACCAGCAAGGGCATAATCAGAGTCGAAGTAGAGTCAGAAGAAGTGGGGGTTCCGATGAGTGAATCTAGTAAGAATTGCCATGAGGGACTGACTTTCCTCCCTCCCGATTTGTCGACGAAGAGCAGCTACAGAGGGATCATCATCCAAAACATTTGGCTCAGCAGCCTGTAACTCGTCATGGAGTGTACGAAGAAGATTTGAAGATGAAGGGCTAGATGGGGGAGCAACAGTGATAGTGGGGATGGGATGAGATTCTGGAAGTCCAAAGGTGCCATCTATGCCATTGGGAATCGAGTCTGGATGCAGGGGAGTCGAAGGGGGAGTTTCATGAGGTGGTGAAGGTGATGCAAAAGTAATGGGCGATCCAGTAGCAGGAGATTGAGGAGATGCTTCGTCTGCAAAGGTCCCAGAGTCTTCTTCGAAGCTAGAAGGCTGGAGATTCGCCATGAGAGCAGTAGCAGTTGGTTCAGCAGTCCCTTCAGTGACACAGAGCTCGAGGGGATGATCTTTGTCTGATCCAAAGACTACAGAGGTACCAGAGCCTCTCTCAATGATGCTGACAGCATTCCCATGTGCCCAGGGGCGTCCTAGAAGCAAATCAAAGCCTGCATCGACATCAGGGGCAACAAATAGGTCCAGGTCCTAGCAGCACCACAGAAGAGCAGTACATCTTTGATTAGACCAGTGAGCATTGATACTCCACCATTGGCATCCTTCATATTGATGCTTCTTGAGATGTCGATGGGCATCTGAATGACAGATCGTGCTATACTCGATTTGACCACATTAAGGGTGGAGCCTGAGTCGATGACAGCTGTCACCTGTCGACCATTACAGGTGAGATTAATTGTGATTAAGGGGCTGGATGTCAAAGCGAGATAAGAACTGATGGGAGGTGTCCCATCGACAGTTCTGACAGATTGAGTGATGGGTTGACGCTTGTATCTGATGAGTTCCTGAAGATGATGAGAGACGTCCCTTGATGCTCCTATCACTTCCCCCAATGAAAGAGTCATAGGGGTAGCCAGAATGCGATCCACAATAGCCTTTGGGTCTGCTGATTGAGATAATGGTGAAGTCATGGCAGCAGGGGCCTTGGGTTTCCTCCCCTTGTCAGCAGGGGACTCAGAGGCCTGTTGCGAAGGTTTATTGATGGATTCATCTTCCATGATGGCATCATCATCATTCCCATCAAAGCCACGACGATGGACATCGACAGGAACAAAGACAGGGGCTTTGGGCGCAGTGACATTGACAGGTGGCTGTGCAACAGGTGTCGGATAAGATTGATTTGATGGGTGATGGATAGGGGCTGATGGGCGATCAAATTGTGGGGCTGATAGGCGATCAGAGTGTGGGGCTGATGGTGGCTGAGGCTGATTGGCAGGTGTCGATGAGGTAGATTGCTTCGGAAATTCCCTCTCTTTGCCCTTCCCATGGTTCCGAGGTGGGAGGAGCACTCCATCGAAGACTTCCCTTCGCTTATCCTTCGAGATTTTCGCATTTCTTTCTGCAGCAGCAACAACAGCGTCATCCTCTAACTCATAGATCTCTGCTCCAAGAAATTCATCGGCTTCTTCATGGATAACAAAGTGGACACTACTGGGGGATTGGGTCGGCTTCACAGATCTCTCATAAGCCTGCAAGATCGTTTCATCACCATTCCTGTAGATGCGCTGCCCATTGGGATATATGACGCGATGGTTGTCATCTCTAGCCAAAGAACCCTTCTTGATAAGATCATTGATCGCATCGCAGGTGTCTAGGCCATGTCCAGTGACTCCACAGCCAAAGCAGACGATGGGCTTCCTCTGGGGGCGTGCCTGGGATGAATTCAGACTGACAGGGGGCGCAGGGGAGCTAGGAACAGGGGCGGAGTGGAGTGCTGGGGGACGAATCACCTTTGCAGCATCGGGATCCATCTTGATGGCTCGATAATAGAGCAATGAGTAATCTGGATCGTTTGAGGACATATGAGATAAGGATTTTATCAGGGTTTCAACCTCATCCTGCTTCTGAGCCATGCTTCCCTCCCTCTCCAGTGTCTCCAAGTTTCTCCTGGCTTCCTGGGGTGGTAGAAGCGGTCGAACACTCCCTCCCCTCGCATCATGCTGCTGTGGAGGGATATTCTCCTTCTCTGAAAGACTGGATATAGATCGAGGACCAAGGAGGTCAAGGTCATCTTCATCGAACCGATCTCGACGCAGCACCTCTTCTGCAGCTCTACAGACTTCGTCATAGGGGAAAGGTATGCTGACATCAAGGTTGGGGTCCTTCTGCTTCAGTCTACCCTCTACAGAGCTTCAAAACAAAGGAGAAAGTCCAGCCCAGAAGTAGCGATCGTGTTCGTGTTCAGTGAGCTTTCCCTTGTGCTTCATCCAGCCTCCAACTCGAGTGAACTCTCGGTTATAGGCTCAGAAATCATGGAGAGACATGATAGGCTGATTCCTGAATCGCAGTACAAGAGATTTCAGGTCCCTCTCGAAGAACCTTTCGTCGAAGATGTCGGCATCGAAGTAGTGAAGCAAACTGGCCTTCAATCTGGCCCAGTTGGGGGTATGGAAGTGAGGCATTCCTTCGATGATTTCTCTGACACAAGTATTGCAGTAAGGGAGGATTGAGGCGACCATATCATGGTCCAAAGTGACATTATGGAAGGCACAGAGTCGCTCATAGTGGTCGAGGAAAGTTCGAACTCGAGAGCAGTTGCCCTGGAAGAGTTCTGGGGAAGATTTGGTTCCAAGAAGTGGCATAGTGAGTACAGAACGAGCAGAATTAACAGTTGCAGCTGCCTGAGCTTGCACTGGCATAAGAGGGTTCGCAGTAGTCGAAGACATGGTGGGAAAGTATGGGGATTATTCTGAGGGGAATTGGCAGTCGAAAAGGCGAGTTGCGACGAGGTGGAATGGATGGTTATCGGCGATAATGAAGATTTCGATAGGGCAGACGATGTAGGAGTCGTTTATGAAGAAAATGAGATGGATTTCAAGCCAAATGTAACCACCCCTCGCGGTGGGCTCCAGATGTGAGTCGACGTGTGGATCTATGGTGAAAACACCAACACAAAGACAATTGCCGAGTCAGTGGTTTACCTTCGTGGACTTTGGCTCGAGGGATCGGTTACAGCGAAGTGGGGGAGGGGCTCTGCACACCTAGAAGACTAGGGCAGAAGGGAACAGTGCTCCTGACGAGAGGGGAGCAAGGGAACGACAGAAAAGCGAAGATATACAGGCTACTCGGAGCCTGGAAGCGACGTAAGATGATGAAGAATAACAGTAAATAGACCCTTAATGGAGCCTCAGATACTGCAAGAATAAAGAAGATAATGAAGGGCCTTAAAGCGACGACAATAAGGCAGATAATGTCGATAATGATTGGGCAATAGACTCTCTACAAAGGGGACAGTATCCTATGCAGGGGGGCTACTTGCTTTTTGCTTGCTGCGACGTATTGGTACTTATATACAAAAGGTAGCACAGCCTGAAGTAAATAGAGGGAAACACTTTGTAAGGGGTTTGTAAGCGATTGGTAAGAGGATTGGTAAAGGATTGGTAAGGCCAAGCAAGGCTGAGTAAGGACAGTAAGCGATTGGTAAGTAAAATCAGTCAGCATGACGAAGAATATCACAAATCATTTGAAATAAAATGAGTCATTAAGGAACGGATGAATAATGCGACAGAAAGGGGGATGAGTAAGCACACTGGTCACTGCTGAATAAGGGGTATGACTGCAAATGAGTCACTCTGACTCCTAGATCTGAGATCCAGATTCATTGGGGCGATATGCTGCGCGTCCAAAAGAAGAACTGTGGGGATTTCTGCCAGGGGCCAATTTTGGGGGTCTCCAGGGTAGTCAGGGCTTAGGATTTCGCAACTTTCCCCCCTCTCTCCTCTCTGCAAAGCGACCTGTACCAGGTGCAACTAGTGCTCTGGAGGGCATGAGGAGGAGGAGGGGCCGTCTTCTCCAATGAGGGCAGGGAGAAGTGCCTCAAAATCGTCATGAATGCGATCAGATAGAGTAGATGAGAGTAGTTGGTACTGCAGCTGTCGCAATTTTGGGAGAACGAAAGATGAGATTGAAAGATAGACATTGCAGGGGGCAGGAAGGAAAAATCCGTAATCCTTTTCGACTGGAGAGACCGAAACAACCACATAAGACCTCTCAAGCCTGACGACAGACTTGAGGCGACCAAAGAACGTCTTCCTCGATGTCAGACTGACGAGAAGAACATGCTGTCCCAAAGCGATAGGATGGGAGGTCATGGACGAGGGAGGGATGAACCAGGAGGCTTCGGGGCGAGAGCTAGTGGGGATTCCTGGCAGGTACTCATAGTTATTCTCTCTAGCAAAGGACACGAGCGAAGAGACGGTCGAGGAGGTGGCCATTACGATAAATATTGGCGAAGTGGGCATTCATTGGTAGAAATGATGCAGAAAATCGTGGAGTGCGCGGATCGTTACCAAATTTGGTAGGCAGGATGGCGTGGTCGAGAGCTTCCTGTGAGCGTGGGAATGGTGTCGATATCTTTAAAAATGACGGAGATATTCCAAAAATCGGAATGCCATAAACTAGCGCTCAAAAAGTTTTTTCAGGCACTCGAGCGGTTTCTTCCCTAATGTTAAGGATGGTTCTTGTGCGATGGATGACTGCTGGCAATATCGGTCATTCTTCGCATTAGGGCTAGGCTTCTCCATTCTTCATCATTCAGCTTCCGAGTCCATGCTCACGTCGCCAAACACCTTTGGTGCGTGACACCGCCGGCAGGTGAACTCAAATCTTTAACTATCCCTGATGGGCCTTGGAAGGATCTTACAACCGACTTTATGGATATAGGAGTCAGGAGCTCCTCTGGAAAGTCTTACGTTTTGGTCATTGTTGATCGGTTCTCTAAGGAAGCAGAGTTCATCCCCTGCACTGAAAAGGAAACTGCTGCTAGTATGGCATGGCTTTGTTTAACTCACGTCTGGAAGCATCATGGCCTTCTGCAGTCTCTCGTCTTGGATCTGGGACCACAGTTCACGTCTCAGTTCTCGAAGGAATTATTTAAAATGTTGGGTGTCGAGCAGAAGCTCTCGATGGCGTTTCATCCACAAATGGATGGTCAAACAGAGCAGTTGAACTGCGAAATTCAGCAGTATCTACGGATGTATGCAAACCATCAGCAGGAACGATGGGACAATTGGCTTCCCCTAGCTCAGTTCACATACAATAACTCCAAGTCTACTTCTACTGGCAAGTGCCCCTTTGAAGTTACTCGTTTGTATACACCACGAATGGGCATCGAGCCGACAACTTCTAAGGTAGAAGCAGCAGAGGAGGCCGCTAAAGACTGGTTCCAGGTGTTCCAGGAAGTACACGAAAGTTTGGGAAAAGCTAGGACTTGTCAGAAAACTCAGGCAGATAAATGACGATCCCCTTCCCCTGCTTACTCTGTGGGCTCGCAGGTTTGGCTGGCTACCGACCATCTATCGCTGAAAGATCAGCAGAGCTGAAAGTTGACTGAAAAGTGGATAGGCCCATATGAGGTCTCGGACGTTTTACCCAACGCTGTTAAATTAAAGTTACTGCACTCGATGCATATAGACCTGGTAGTGAATGTTTCACAGGTGAAACCTTATCTCGGTGCTCTTGATGGGCAACTGGTTACTCGGCCCGGCCCACAACGGGTCATGGATGAAGGAGATGTCAAGTACGAAGTTGAGAAGGTTGTTGACTCCCGCTTGAAGTGTGGTAATCTTCAGTTCCTTGTTCATTGGAGGGGTTACCCAGAGGAAGATCGCACTTGGGAGCCTAGATCTGCTCTTAAGAATGCCCAGGAGGCGATAGACGATTTTTACAAACTCCACCCCGGTGCCCCCCGAAAACTTCGCTTGCTCTCCACCAAAGGTCTCTTTTTCTCCACAGTACCCGACCCTTTGACTGCCATGCAGCCTATCTGGTCTCGCCTGGAAGTCGAGCCATAGGAGGGGATAGTGTGACGGCCCATACTTTTCACTACTAGTTGTAGCGTAGTCTTAGCATAGTTTTCCTTATTTATCAACTCTCTGGTTAGGGTTACCTTAGACGTGCTCATAGACACTCTACTTAGTCAGCTGCTTCGTCAGCATTGCCGCATTGACTCAGCGTGGATTGCTGCAGCCAATAGCATTTATCTCTCTTTGTTTGGCTTGTTCTACAAGGTTCCATGGTACAAACACTCCAGTTAGTATAAATACCATCTCTCTTGTCGTAGACATGCCAATCGAGTTCATTTGTGCTTTGCACATTAACTCAGTTCCTTACCCTCAGCCTCTATATCAGTCAAGGAGTGACCAATAATAGTCTTCGGATTATTGGTGTTACAACTAGCCGATGTTGGCCGACTGACCCTGAGTTGATGTTGGCCGGTTGGACCAACTGGTGTCAGCCGATGTGGCTGGGGAATGCCCTACCCCCCTGGAGGTGGGGTTGGCCGACATAGCTGGGGGGTGCCCCATGGTCCTGGAAGTGGGGTTGGCTGACATAGTTGGGGGGTGCCCCATGGTCCTGGAGGTGGGGTTGGCCGACGTAGCTGGGGGGGTTGGGTGACTCTTTCAGCTGGGTTGGGGGCCATGGTCCTGGAAGTGGGGTTGGCCGACATGTCAGGGGGGTGCCCCATGGTCCTGGAACCCCCATGATCCTGGAAGTGGGGTCTGCCAACATGAATAATCATGAAAGGTGACTCTTTCAGTGGGGATGATTTCCTGACTGTATGGGCATCCAGATTAGCTCCCTTGTTGGAATATCTCATTACAGATTATTAAAATGATGCTGTATTTACAACCCCATTCCAAGAGCTCTCTTGCTCTTTTTCCGATCCCTCTTTACCTTTTGCTCTCCATCCTCTATTGTTGCTGCCTTCTCCTGTGCAATCTTACTTCCTTTCCTTTTCCTTTTCTTTGGAGGTGCCTGGATTGGTGCTTCTTCCTCCTCACCCCCGCCCTCACTAGCTGTCCTCTCCTCTGCATGCCCACCAGCCTTTTTTTCAGCATCCTCCTTGTCCTTGTGATTATCTACCTCCTCTGGGTTCATGCCAACTGAACCCTGCTCCAATCTTGCAATTACTGACCCCACTGCACACAAAACATCCTCTGCCCTCTGGATGCCAAGGTTAGAGTTCAGTAGAAAGTCCAGATGGGAAACCTCTGGATCATCCTCTTCCACCTCCTGGGCTCAGTTGCACTCCCTCAACAAGAGACCCAATCCAAGTACAATTGGGCCTCCCTGATTAAAGGAACCAAACTTTATTGCGCAGAGGGATAAAGGGGCAAGGGACTAGGCTGAGCACTTGCCTTATAGTTCAGTGAGGTCTTGGACTTGAGGAGTAGTAGGACGAAGTAGTGTGTAAGAGAAGTAACTCGTTGAGCTGCTATCAAGTATGGGCAGAGCCCAGTGGTATATATACATCTCAGGTGTGCACAGACCAGGTGTGCTGTCACCGTACAGTAAACTACTATATTTGTAAGTAAGAGGACCTTCCATATAGGTACGACTCTGTCTTTCTACTAGGAATGTGTTATCCAGTAATCCGGTACAAGAGAACACCATAGAATGTAATGGAACTGTCAACATCACATGATCGGCTTAGACATAGCCATATAGCCATAGAGTTTCACATGATATGTTCAACACTCCCCCTCGCTCTAATTTGGGTTGGTTACCAATCCTAATGACGAGCGATTATCTTCGAACTTCTGCCACGTAAGACTTTTAGTTAACCCATCAGCACGTTGGCAATTGGTGTTAACATATTCTATGGCAAATAACCCTTCTTCAACACATTCACGAACAAAGTGCCATTGAATGTCAATATGCTTCGAACGACCATCGGAAACTGGATTCTCAGCTATAAAGCAAGCACCCATGTTATCACAGTAAAGAATGGTTTTATCCATTTTGAACGACAATTCTTTGAAGAGCATATCAAGCCATTTGATTTGTCTGGCAGCATCACACATTGCCATATATTCTGCTTCAGTAGAAGAGAGAGCGATTGTTTTCTGTTTTCAGGATCTCCATGAAATAAGGGAGTTGCCATAGTGTAACGGCCCGTACTTTTTCACTACTGGTTGTAGCGTAGTCTTAGCGTAGTTCTCCTTATTTACCCACTCTCTGGTTAGGGTTACTTAGACGCGCTCATAGACGCTTTACTTAGTCAGCTGCTTGGTCAGCGTAGCTGCATTGACTCAGCATGGAGCGCTGTAGCCAATAGCGTTTGTCTCTCGCTTGTTTGGTTTGTTCTACGACGTTCTTCGGTACAAACACTCGTAGTAGTATAAATACCGTCTCTCTTGTCGTAGACACTCCAATCGAGTTCATTTGTGCACTGTCGCATTAACTCATTCCAAGTCCTCTACTCTCTATCAGTCAAGGAGTAACCGAGTATAGTCCTTGTGATTATAAGCGTTACACATAGTACATGGCAAAGCCTGTGGTTGAATGACAAGTATCTTTATTTGATGCCCAGTCAGCATCAGCAAAGCCATAAATTCGATTCTCGTTCCCATGATAATGCAAACACAAGTTCGGTGTGGATGCCACATAACGAACTATATGAAGTGTTTGTTTGAGGTGTAAATCGGTAGGATTTGGCATGTACTGAGACATTCGGATGACCGATGAAGTGGGAGCAACCTCCTCGTCGTTCCAATGATGATTGTATCTACACGCATCTGTCTGACCATGTTCCCTCGCTGCTGACTAAGCTCTACCCGCTGCTCTCGTCTCCTAGTCCTGGCTCTCCCCCACTACATGTGCCCCCTTCGAAAAATGACGTCGTCCGCGTCGTCCGTCACTATGTCTGGTGCTTCTCGTCCCAACTCCTCTAGAGCTCATCCTGCTCTTCTCGTGTCATGTCATGTTCTTCATCCAATGTCTCCCTCTCTCCTCCCACAAGCGTTTCTTCGTTTGGTTCCTTCCTGCTTTCTTCGTCTACCACGTACTCTTGTAGTTTCTTCGCCATATACTCTTGTTGGTCCGTATATAGTTTTGTCCCTTCCCTTGGTAGGAAGGCTCGTAGTCGTCGTGCGCTGAACTCGCCTGTCATTGGAGTGCCTGTTAGTGTTTCCAACCTGTAAGAGTTTCTCAGTCGTGATGCTATTCTGTATGGCTGTGACCACTTAGGCAAGATTTTGCGGTCCGTTTTGAATGTGTAATCCAGGTCGCTACGGTATATCTGCACCAGTTGTCCCGGTGTGAATATAGTTTCAGCCTGGTGCCACTTCAGCGCCCGACGGTCGAAGACCATTTTCCGTTTGATGGCGTGCCTCACTGCTTCGTCGTACCCATCGAGCCGTTGTTGTGCCGCATATGCCATGTGGATGGCGGCATCTAGTGCGGTTGGTTCTGTTGCACTCCGAGTTGGTTCTGTGCGCTTGGTGTCTACCACTAGTCCTAGTAGGAGTTCTTTTGGGGTGAATTTGAGTGACGGTAGTAGTTGGTTGTTCAACGCTCGAACCACGTCATCTAGGTGGTCTGGCCAGGATCTGGGGAGTTTGTCCCGGTCTTCATCCGCTGCATTGTCCTTGCCTATGTCCGGTGCGCAGAGCCATTTGAGGACGTGCAGTAGTAGTTTGTTCGTCCCTTCCACTAGTCCATTTATCCATGGTGAGTAGGCCGCTACGACGTGATGAGTGCAAGACCACTTAGCGCAGTAATCTTTGACCACTTCGTTGTTGAAGTGTTTTCCCCCGTCTGTCATAAACGTCTCTGCTGGTGTAAAGTTGTTAAATATCATACTTAGGCCGTCGACGGTTGTTTTTGCCGTTCCTGCGGTTTTGAATTTTGTCACCCAGAGGTGTTGCGAGAATGTGTCGAGGTACAGGCCTAACGTGTGGTATCCGCCTTTACCTGTCGGCATCGATAGGTAGTCGCCCACTAATAGCTCGAACGGGTGTCGTCTGGTTATTGGTTCCAGTAGGGCGTTGAGTTTTGGTGTTCCGAAGTTCTTGCACTTCGCACATTCTTGTATTGCCTTCATTATTGAGGCGTCCAGTTTGGGGGAGTAGTACCTGTCTGTAATGGCGATTTTCAGTGCGTATCTACCCCAGTGCCCACCTGATTCGTGTAGTTGTTTTGCTTTCGTCTGGGCCTCTTCTCGGGTGATACACTCTACCTTGTGTCGTGGTCTGACACTCGTGCCTCCGTGTATTTGCCATAACTTTCCTTGGTTGATAAAGTATTGTGATGCCCTGTGTCTTGCTCTACTATGGTCCCTTATAGATGCATTAGTGTCTGTGTTCCAGATTGTGTCTATTACCTCCAAGAACAGTGGTTCGTGTTTGAAGCGGTTCCGCAGGTCCTGGTCGCCTTCTGGGAGTTTGTCTATAGCAAATATGTCGTTTGTTAAACCGGACGTGGCTTCTGCATCTGGGCTGACCGTCCACTCTTCTCCGTCTTCCAGTGCACGGTCAGTATTATCCCATTGGCAGCTTAGGCCATCTGCGATGACATTGAGGCGTCCCGGTACGTGGCGTATTGCCACTATGTTGTGGGCCACGATGCCATCCCTCCATCATGCATGGGCTGCCGATATGTGCTCGTTAGAGAGAACGTCCTTAAGTGCCTTGCAGTCCTTTTCAATCTCGACTGGGAAGCCCCATATTATGTCTGAAAAATGATCTAATCCAAATTTCAGTGCTGCGAACTCTAATAGGAATGGTTTGTAATTTCGCTCAGCTGTTGATGTTCGCTTCGATGCGAAGGCTATCGGTACTGTTTTGTGCACCGTCTTGCCACTGGGTGTTCTGATTTTGATCCTCTGTGTCAGTACCGCCCCGAATCCTTCCTGACACCCATCCATCGTTACTATGAAGGGTTTACCATCGTACTGGGGGGTGTGGAGGGTTGGCTGACTAGTTAGTGCGACCTTCAGGTTTAAAAATGCTTCGGTGTGCCGTTGCTCCCATCTGCCTGATAGTTTGTGGTTTGACATCGCCCGGCGGTACGTAGCTTTTGAGATTGGCTTTGGGATCTCTACCTCCTTGATGAGGTCGCGTAGTGGTCCTTCGATTTTTGCGTAACCTTTGATGAGGTCTCGGAAGTGTCCCATGAGTCCTAAGAACGACATTAAGTTGAGTGCCGTTTCCGGTTGCTTCCAGTTGACGATTGCCAATAGTTTCGCAATGTCCGGTTGGACTCCACCTGGGCCTACTGTGGCCCCTGCGAATGTGGTCTCTGTCATGAACAGGCGGCACTTCGTTGGTGATAGCGATAGGTTATGTTGTCTGCACCGTAGGAAGACTCGCCTGAGTTTTGTTATCATTCCTCTAAACGTGTTATCTGCACATCCACCATCGTCCACGAAGAGTTCTAGTGTGTCATCTGCCAAAAGGTCATGTAGACACCGTGTTGCTGTTGCGGAGAAAACTGTCGGTGCCCCGGTCCATCCCATCGCCATTCGTTTGTACCATAGATATCCCCTTCCGTCCACGAAGAATGTGAAGTACGGGCGCCATTTTTCTGGGATTTCAATGGCGTAGAACCCTGATGCGAAGTCGAAGATTGACACGTACCTGTGGCCACTTAGTCGTTGTTGTTTCGCTCTAATATCTCCTTGAAATATTGGTGGTATCTGCGTGGCTTTGTTTAGTTCTGCAAAATTCTGTGTTACCCTCCATTTTGGCATTTCGTTTGGCTTTCTCGGTTCTTCCTGTTCTGGTTCAGGTGGGCTATTTTGGTTTTGGAATGGGCACAGTATGTTTGCTTCCTGGCACTGCTTGTTTAGTGCTCTTTGTAAGTTTTCCAGCGTCACGGCGTTGCTGGTATCGTGTGTTTTCTGCATCAGAACTGTTGGCGCTACGTGTTTGATCTGTGGTATATCTGCGTGCTCTATGAGATCAGTGTCCAGCATTTGGTCCACCCATTTGTACATGAACTGTCGTTGTGGGGGGTTCATTGGGCGCTGGTGTACCGTAGTGCGGAAGGTTATATCATCTGAAATGTTTAAGTTCACCTGTGCCCTGGGTATCGGTAGCACCTCGCTGAGTGAGCATGCAAATACATCTGCGAATTCTGTTAGTAGTTTGGTGATTTCTTCTCGTTCACTCGCCGTTAGATCGTTGCCGATCTGGACGTTCTTTAGGATGTGCTCGACCCGCTCTGGTTTGAATGGGTTTGCCTGCCACGTGAATATTTCCGTTTGGATGTTTTCTTCCTTGTTCCCGGCTTTTGTATTCTGTGGGGACTTCCACGTCACATTGCACGTTGTCTCTGCGTTTGCTGGCAGTGAGTTTCCGGCACTGTGATTGTATAGTGTTACCGTGGTACTACTGTCTGCAACGGTTACTTTGTCCGTTGAGTAGTTGTGTATCGCCCTGAAAGCTTTTAGTAGTGGTTTCCCGAAGAGAAAGGACCACCTGCCGGCGCTATCAAAGACCTCGAAGGTCCCTACGGCTTCCACGCCTTTTATATTTATTGTTCCCATCCATGTTGCTTCGGATGGGACTACCGTTGTAAAGTTGGTTAGAGGAAGGTCGGGGGAGAGGCCTATGGGTCTCCCTTTGGAAGGATTGGGTCCTAGTCCGACCCAGGGGGCTGGGATTTGCCTGGTAGGAGAGTCAGGGATGAGGAAAAGGGGTGAAAATGCGCCCTGATAGCCCAAAGATAGTCGAGATATCGTCTAATGAAAGCCTGATAGTGGAGAAAGGATTCTCCGAGTTAGTGATTTGCTCGGCCCGGCCTCGAGCCCCAGGCCGGGCCGAGCCGAGCCTTCCTAGGCCGGGCCCAGGCCGAGCCCTTAGGTCGGCCTGTGGGGGCTTTGGGCCCGGCCTGGGGTTTAGCAAAGCCGGAGCCGAGCCCTCAAAAGCCGGGCCGAGCCCACAGGCCGGGGCTTTGGTGGCAGTGCAAGATTTCTATATATGGTACTAAACTCTCGTGCATTGATAGCTGTGACTGCTTTGTAATCATCACTGCGATCAATGCCACTCAGTCTCTTGCCACTCCGGACACCCACAGCATTGTGCATGCCTCAGCTATGACCCCCACTGGTACCCTCAAGACGACATTTCGAGCAGGTAACATTGCTCTACTGGTCATAAAACTTATGAAAGAATGATCCCTGTTACCTTTCATAGGTCACTGCTGCCCTGTTCCCCCTCCCCCTGCCATCACATGTGCGATATCTCAACAACCGTCCATCCGACCCTCTCGCAAACTTGCATGTAGGTTCTACTCAGTGATGCCTTTCGTACGGTTCCTTTCTTGGCACCATCACTGCTGCCTTTTCGGAGTTATAGCCCATTTGGTAAATGGAGACTCTATTGGGCCGTTTTGCAAATATCTAGGGATCAGGTGCGTGTATTCCCCTAATTCAGGTTTCTCTGTGCTCTCTACACCTCCCTGAACCACGTCCCCTCGTTTTGTAGAGTTGTACTGAGCCATTGTTTGTCGGCATGTTGCCTTCCCCCTCCTCCTTCCTCTCCTAGTATTTTCCACATATCTCATGCAATTCCCTGCCAAATCTCTCGCTTTTGTGGGAGGTGACTCTACTCATTGATACCTACCAGATGACACCAGAAACGCAATGTGCGCCCATGTTTTCCCTGAAATATTAATATTTTGCTGTTTGTGCCAACACAGGGTAGTGTGGTTTGGACCTTGTATCTCACTCCATCAGTAAATTCGCACATTACTTATTTCTGCTTTTGGGACTTTTTCGAGTTCAAAAGTAAAAAAAGCGACCACTTTCCAAAGTATCCATAGCACTTGAAATAGTAGATCTACTGCTCAAAAAAGCACAAAAAGCATCGCTTTTTGTGCTTCTCCCACTTTTCGTCACACTATTCACACTTCAAAAAGCGACAAAAGACATTTATGCAGTAACTAATGCCTAGTAGTTAGGCACAACATGTAGGAAGTATGTGTAAGCTGTGAATGCTGTGGGACGGACACATACAGTGTTCTTCACCCTCTTTCGCACGTTTGCTCCTTGGCTTCCTCGAAGGTGACATGTCTCTGAAATTCGGGGGAATGGTCATGGAGGCGTTATCCGAAAAACTTGGGTTTCGACCAAAGGTGCGGCCACGTTGGCCAGTGCCTGTGGAGTTGGATGTGAGACGCGTGGATGGACAGTGGACCACTGGTTCGCCACCTACATCTGGACTGGGAGCAGGAGGCGGGTCTGTGTTTGTAGATACATGAACACCGGGGCTGGGGCAATGTTCAGACAGAGAACTCGTACTTGGTTTCTGCGAGGACGTCGGAGGTGGAGGTGAGGGTGAGTCAAGAGGAGTCGAGGGTGTCCAAACTGCACATGTACCATGGAGCTCAGTCGCCGACAGTTATCACCGAAAGGAGTACAAGAACACATACTTACCATCAGGTTGTTGCTTCGAGTAAAATGTCATGTCGTCTAACGGGTTGAGTGGGCCCTTTCCATAGTGCAGCACCGACACGTTCACTGCTACATACTCCTCCATGAGCTGTAACACCAACTTTACACACTCGCGAACACAAGCTTTTCTGCTCACTTGTCAACAATGACTTCTTCCGGGGTAATTTCTGGCCTGTAGGTCTTGACCACAAGACACCGTCACGTTCAATTGTGTTTGCTGGAGTAGCAACATGGCCTGTCGAACGAGGATATAGATGAGACCTTGGCACTGTGCTTGAGTTAGAAATGAAAAAAAAAATGAATGCACACAATAAATGGCATACTTCTTGCTGACTGCTAGAGGGAGAGAGTGGGAGCAACATGTACCACTGCTGGAGTCGGGGTGAAAGTCTGACCCGAACAGGCTGCAAAAATGTTCGAAGTTCAACATTGCTGACATAATCATGCATGTGAAATTTCTTCAAAGTGTGTACACCGCAGTGCAGACCTGTATTATTAGTGATGCATGGCCAGCCACGACGAGCTCATGCTCCCTTGCCATAATCCACTGGCACATAGCCTCCGAGTCACTATAATCACAGATGGATGGGGTAACATTTGATAATGATCATGACTACGACAGCACTTTACTTATATTGCTTATATTAATGTAGTGCATCGTGTCCTGGAGTGGGTAATAAAAAGCTGGAAAAGTACTATAAGATTGCTTTATTTACTTTATTTACTCGTCATGCTTTGCAAAGTGTGGAAATTCAGAAAAGTTCCAAAAGAGGAAAAAAGTAATGTGTAAATTTACTGATGTCTTTCTGTGCCCTTTCTCTTCGAATTGTCTGCCTATCCATCAGATTAATTGCAGGGAAGAGCTGATTGGTGTCCTGTAGGTACCATGCTGTCCAGTATGTAGTTACATTCATATAGTTGTCTTTCTTGGCTGGCAAGCCCCGGCTCAGGCCGTCAGGCCGTGGCTTTGGGCCGAGCCGAGCCCTTATATAGGGCTTTTGGCGGCTCAGGGCTCGGCCCAACTTTTTTCAGGCCGTGAGCCCCCACAGGCCGGGCCTAAGCCCCGGCTTTCAGGCCGAGCCGGGCCAGGAAAACACTACTCCGAGTCCCTCGGTCTTGGAATTCCGTCTTTCGTCTGGTGGTAAGGTGTCTATTGTTATGTTACTAAGCAAGGACAAAGTACAGTAGGTACGAAGTTGGCTTACATAAGCCAAAAAGCGTCCAAATACTAAGTAAAAGAGGGTAGAGTAAAGAATAAAAACAAAAACAAAAGTAAAAACAATGAAATAAGATAAATCTCCTAGTAGGGAGGACTCCCTCCCTACACCGTACCATTTGCCATGCGGAGGGCTTGGGTTGACGGTCGCCATTCTTTTAGGTTATGCTTGATCTCATTGAACGTTGATAGTGCCATTGCACCCGTCATGGCTCCGTCGTCAAACAGCGCATGTACTTGTGCCATTGTGCCGTCTGGGTTCTTGAGAGTGATTGGGTGCGTGAAAGGGACAGACTTGTTTTCAGTGTTCAGTGCGTTGTCCTGTGTTCCGTACGTCGCCGAGTATAGATCGATGGTATGTGACTCTGTGCGATTTACATGGGGAACCCTCGGTGCTACCATAGGTACACTGGCCACTCGGGTCGTTGTGCTGTCCTTCACAGCGACCCGGTCTCGTTTCCCTGATCATCAATGCTCACCAACCTGATACTTTGTGTGACATTCCTGTTGAAGGGTCCCAAGACTCTGTTGCACATTGCCCACCATGCCGTTTCGTTGCGGCTCAGCCTCGTTGGGTCTCCCTCCGGAATAGGACAGTTCCTGCTTCCATGCCCGTGCGTTCCACATCTGAAGCACTCGCCTGAGCACACCGTCGCTGTTCCTGGTCTTAAGGGGTATGGGGTATGCTCTGTGATCCGTGCTGCGTCCCCGTGTTTCGCCGTCCATGCTGTGAGTTGTGCGAGGTACGTCTTACGACCTTCTTCATCATCCTGTTGCTGAGGGAATTGCTCGAGCGCCTTTCGCACTGTTTCCCAGAGTTCTTCTGTGGGGGGTTGTACGCGGTGGTGCGTCTGGGGGTTTGTTGGAGTGTGAACCTGGTGGTGGGGTGTGTTCGTGGTGCAGCTCCAGCTGTCGGTCGGGATGTTGTGACCTGCCCTATCATGAGTCGTTGCAGCTGTGCCATTAGGTCCGCTGTGGTCGCTCGTTTCGCTGCCTCCATTCTCTGCAGAAGCTTTTGATCCCTTGCTTCCTCACTTCTCTTTCTCTCCTCTATATCCTCTTTCTCCTGTTTCAGCTTTGTCATGTTCAACTCTTTCACTGCCTTTATGAACGCGCTCCAGTCTGCGTACTCGTCGTCTAGCTGCTTTCGTACTGCTTTCGGTAGTTGCTTTTTAACTTGCCAGATTAGCGTTGGGCCCGTCTGTATCCCCGCTAGCATTGCTAGCTCCCAAGCTTCTTCTGCCCATTTTACGTGCGCCCATACTTTCTGTCGGCCTACTACCTTCGTTGTCCCCACATCGTCCTCTGACATCCTGTGTGCGAGTAGTTCTGCTTGGTACTCTTCTGACGTTTGCATTGCGCTTTCAATGGGTGGCCATCTGTCTTTGAATGCCTTCGTGAAGTCATCCCATTGCGTCAGTTGCGTTCCCTTTAGGCCTTGGTACCATTTTTCTGCCGGTGACCCCGTTCCCAAGTAGTTTGATAGCGCATCTATCTTCTGTGTATCTGTGGCTGTCGGGTTTGAGAACAAGATGCTTCTGTTGAACGCCTTTAGGAAGTCACTAGCATTTTCCGAAGTTGACCTGTCCCCGTAGAACAGCGGTACTACTTCTGCCATGGCTCTTGCACGTGTTGGTGCTGGGAGCATTGGTTTGGCTGGCGGTGTTGGTTGGGCTGCTGGTTGTCGTTGTACTGGGGGGGGTAGTGTTGGACGTGGTGGCAGTACTACTGACGTTGGCGGGGTTGGTAGTGCTGGTGTGTTCACGTGTAATGGTGCACGTGCTGAGGCAGTGGATGGGGATGTGGCGGCTCGTTCTCTCCTGATGCTCGCGGTCGCAGATACTGATATGTCAGGTAGTACCGCGGTGGGGTAGGTTCTTCTGCTTCTGACTCTGGCGACCCTACCCTAGTCGGTGGAAGTCCTCTTGTGGACGCAAAGTCCGTTGGCGAGGCGTGTGACTGAACTGGGGATTGCGGCTCCAATGGGAATACGTAGTCGCTGTCCGTTGGTGTTGTACCCAACGGCGACAGAGCTAGGGGAGGGGTACTGGCGTTACTCGGCAGGAAGCGCCCTCTCGAGTCTCTCTGTGGGAGTCTGCGCGACAGTTTGACTGATTCTAGCAGGTTAGAGGTCTACGTAGCTTTTATTTCCTTTGACACGTGTGGACCGTGCGTTGTTGGTGTGCTCACTTGGTAGCGCTGATGCGGTGGTTTGGTGTTCGGCGGTGTATGGTGGGTACGGTGATATGCGGTGATACGGTGGTGTACAGTGATACGGTGGTGTGCGTGGGTGAATCCACTTTCGTCACCACGTTGAAGTGGGAGCAACCTCCTCGTCGTTCCAATGATGATTGTATCTACACGCGTCTGTCCGACCATGTTCCCTCGCTGCTGACTAAGCTCTACCCGCTGCTCTCGTCTCCTAGTCCTGGCTCTCCCCCACTACACTGAATATGCAATGTCAGGTCTGGTTCCCAGAGCCATATAAAGAAGAGATCCTATAACCGATTGAAACCTGGAACAAAGTTGTGAAGTGGCTTGATATTTCTCTGGAGCTTTTTCGGGTTGATAGCCCAAAGGTAGAGGTGTGCGAACCGAAGTTGCATGCTCCAGATTGAAATGCTTTATAACCTTTTGGACATATGGGATTTGGTGCAACCAAAGTTCTCGAGATTTGCGATTACAAGATATCTGGATTCCAAGATATTCTTTAACTTCACCGAGATCTCTAGATTCCCATTTCTTCATAAACTCGTCTTTCTTCTTCTTGAGTAGGTTTTTGTGTGACCCGAGAAAAAGTCTGTCGTCCACATAAACCAAGAAGATGACAGTACCAGCTTTAGATTGATAAATGTAAACTCCGGCATCAACTTTGGATCGCAGGAAACCCATGCGCAAAAGTGATTGGTGTAACTCTTTGTTCCATGAGAGTGCTGCTTGTTTCAATCCGTAGAGAGCGCGCAACAACCGATGGACTTTGTGCTCTTGACCTTTGACTTTGAACCCTTCCGGTTGTTCCATGTATATTTCCTCATCTAGCTTGCCATAAAGGAAGGTGGTTTTAACATCTAGCGCTTCCATTTCCCAGTTGTGCTGCGCTGCATGAGCTAGTAGGATTCGCACCATTTCGAATCATGCGACCGGAGAAAAGGTGTCTTCAAAGTCAATTCCATACTCTTGGGTAAAGCCCTTGGCTACTAATCGGGCTTTGTGACGACCATCGCTTTTAATAGCATAAACCCATCTTGATTTAACCAGTTTACGACCTGGAGGAGGATCCACTAATGTCCAAACTTTTCTTTCTTCAATCGATTTAAGTTCATCCTTCATCGCGTCAAACCATTTCCTCTGTTCTGGTTTAGGAAGGTGCATAACATCCTTAAACTGTTCTGGAGCTGTTTTGATACGCGCAGCTAGAATAGTTACAAAGCTCATATCTGTGTCTCGGTAGGCTTCATCAACAGCTTCCGGGTGACGCGAGGGTCCAGCCTCTTGTTCTTGATGAAGAGGAGAAGGTGGACGAGCTTCCTCAGCTCTAGTCCTTTCCTGTTCTACCTGTTCTGAGCACATCCGCTCTGAAGGTAACTCCTCAAATCTTCTTTCTTGTATTAACTCTCATATGCCCTGAACATTACGAGATTGATCCTGAAGTAACTGGTGAAGATGATCTCGATTTTCACAAATCTCCTTTTCAACCTCAGCAGGATTGCGTCCGTCACCGTACACATTGTCTTGTCTGAGAGGAGGTTGAGTCTGTCTTCCAGATCTTCTAGGAGGCGGATCTGGTGATACATCTTTTCTTTGTGAAGGATGTGTCCAATCACGAGGTCTCTTCCTACCAACCTGCGGTGGAGGAGGTGATGGGTGACGATTGGTACGAGGAATTGGCCCTGGTGGCGGATAACAAGGTTGACTTCGTTCTGGTCTCCATTGCCATTCCTCGGTGGGTTTTGTTGTTGTGGACTAGGTGGTCGAGATTGGGGTCTCTTGTCCCTGGGCGGATCAGGCCCATTATCCATCCCGAAGTCTACATCGTCGGGTAGGTCATCGGGTATTTGGTTCATCACAGGAATTAGGTCTGAGTCATCGGATTTCTTGTCCTTATCCTTATCTGTGCTACAAAATGGAAAAACATCTTCAACAAATCTTGCAGTGCGAGCGATTATTATCTTTTGGCCATGCAAGAAGCGATAGCCTTTAGTATTGGCTTCATATCCCAAGAAAACCATTTCTTGGGCATGAGGATCCAATTTATCTTTCCGTTGATCTTTGGGAATCCAAACATAGGCTAAGCATCCAAAGACTCGGAAGTAAGATATGTCGGGTATTTTACCCAAAAACAATTCAACTGGAGTCTTCCACTGGATACGCCATAGTGGAGTGTGGTTATAGACGTGTAAAGCACAGTCAAACGCAAAATTCCAGAATAGTTTAGGTACACAGGCATGATGGCGAATCGATCCAGCTTTCTCAAGTATAGTGCGGTTAAACCTTTCAGCACGTCCATTTTGTTGAGGTTGATCGGCGATAGATAACTCATGTGTAATACCCTTGGAGTTGAGGAGCACTTTGAAAGCATGTCCCATAAACTCTCCCCCTCGATCCGAATGGAAAGTCTTCAACATACAACCACAATGCCGTTCAACATTGGTAACCCAATCAGTGAATCTGGCCAGGGTGTCGGACTTGTTCCGTAGATAAAGGCAAAAGCCCATGGAGGAGTAATCATCCAAAAGAGTAAACACATATTTACTGTGGTAGTAAGACTCCACAGGTAGTTCCAAGAGATCGCCATGAACCAACTCAAGTGGTTTAGAAGCTCGCTTGGCAGATGGGTGAAATGGATCGGAAGCCAATTTGCCTTGGGCACAACCACGACAGGTTTCAAGAGGTTTCGCGATCAACTCAGCGGGAAACCCTTGTAAGTGATGCTTGCAATTCTTTAATACTGACACGCCTGGATGTCCAAGGCGATTATGCCAAAGAATGTATTTGTCCAATGTGATATTCCCTAGGTCTACGGTTTCGGCGCTGGAGGAATGGACAGGTACTCCATAGAACCAGTGCAACCGTGATGTAGACAAGCATTTCGCCTTGAGGACAACTCGACCATTGGGAGCACAGATCACCTCATTATGTTTCATTGCTTGAGAGGTCATTCCTTCTCGAAGCAGTTGATTTCGTGAGCATAGGCGTTTCAAAAAGTCTCCATGGTGAACCGAATGGAGAGTCAGGTAATTTCCATTTTCTAGTTTAAGGACAACAGTCCCTTTTCCATATATTTTCGCAGGTTTAGTTCCAGCCGTGTTGGCGAACTCTGGATATGCTAAGGCCTTATAAGTTAGGAAATCTTTGTGGTAAGGGGAGACATGGTGTGAGCAACCACTGTCTAACATCCACATACAGTTCTTGGAAATAAAGTTAGTGGTGACGTTGGTTTCCAACTCACCAGGATACAAGTCAAAGCAGTCATCATTGTAGTACACATCAGCAGCACCACATACAGTTAAGTCGTCATCATCATGAGGAAAATTTACGAGAGGTAAAGAAGGCGGAGGATATTTATGCTCGGATACCGAAGCATAAAAGTCCTGTAAGGATACCTTTACTCGAGATACTCGACGCCTAGATTTCTTAATTGTTCTACCATCTCATGATAGCATCCCCGCTCTCTCAGGGTCTGAGCCCATGTGTCCGTGAACCGATAAGGATGTTCCGGATCTATTATGTCCAGAATGGGAGTCAGGTGACCATGTATCATCCCTGTCTCGCGATCTAGAACGAGATATCCATCTCGTTCTGGTCCCCTGAAGTACTTCCATTCGACCCGATGCGGGAAGATCCTCCAGTACCCGAAGACAAGATCCCTCTGGGGTTCCGGTACTGGTTCCTATTCGGTTCTGGCGAGAACAGATGGAGCAATCGCAAATTTTAGTGGTGTCCAAGTCCAGCAATGGTGCAACATACTCAACTTGTTCCTCAGAAACTGGAACAGGAGTGGTTTCTTCATTGAACTCCTCAAAGCAGGAGGCGTCATCAATAGAAACATTATTTGTTTCAAGGGCATATGACTCATAGCCCTCTTGCTTGTAGTATTGATAATTTGCTTCTTCATCAGAAGCATTGTTATCGTAAACCTGGGATCCCTCAGGTTCGGCATTATTAAAGTCGACGGCGTTAAAACGACCGCGACCATGACCATGACAGGAACGAGCACGACCTCTGCCTTTGTTTCGAGATTGTTGTTGCTGTTGCTGTTGTTGTTGTTGTGGGGGAGCTCCCCCACGAGATGGACCACCACGTCCTCTAAAAGATGCACGACCTCGACTAGGGTATGGCGTCCCAGGTCGGTCAATGTGTTGTTCCATGGGATGGTTACCACGGCATTTACGGCAGCGGGGAGGTTTGCTCAACCACGCTACTAATGGCTGTGATGATGAGGCTTCTATTCTGGATTCCAGTTTTGGAAGTGATGACTGTCCAGTTTGGTGTGACGAAAGTTCTTTGAGATGAGTAGTGACAGTTGCGATTTTTAAATCTTTGGTTTCAACAGAAGATAAAATATTTACGGGGCCCTGTCCCCAACGATCGGTGAAAGCTCCACAAAGGAGCATACACTGCACTGGCTCTGACAAGGTTAGATTTTGAGTCGCAAGCGACCCAAGAATCATATTGAATTCGGCCAACTTAGATCCAAGGTCATCCGTTGGATTGATCCGAATTTTGATTAACCTCATAAAGTCCGTATAGGCAGATACCGCCGACGGTGAGCCATATTGTTTTTCAAGATGGTCCCACATCTTGAATGCAGTGTCCAGGGCATCCATAGAAACCACAATTACTGGACTAGTTAGAGCCATTAAGGTGTGGGATGTTCTTGGATGCGGAAGATTCCTTTTGGTCGGCCATTTCTGCTAGAAGTGTTCTAGCATCAGCATAAAGTCCAGAACCTGATCTGGTAAGTCCATAGCAACAAGCGGTGTCTGCTTCGTTCGTTTCTTCTTCGTCTTTCTAGGGTATAATGGTGCGTCATTTCCCTTTGCCAAATAGCGTCGTTTAGGTAATGTTATTGCTTCAAACTTCGCAAAGTGAAGCACCGGAAAATAATGATAGCTGGCATGATACGGTTCTACCATGTCTAGGAGAGATTCAGATGGAGTTCCGTCTATTGCTTCTCCTCCGTGGATTCCACAGACATATGGTAAGAAGAGTTGGCGAAGAACAGACTCTTTGGACATTTGAACCACAAACATGTTTAAAGTGTCCAAGCTACTAGTTTCCAGATAACATTCTACACCGTATCCTGCGTAAGGTAAACAATCATTTCCGGGAAGTGGATAATTGTTTAGCAGCACGGTTTGCATGTATCTGTCTATGACGCCTGGCATATATTCCTCTGTCACGCCCAGGAGGGTTAGCCTCTCCAGAGCCTTTCTCGCACTCCCGTTCCAGATCCTCAAAAATCATCTTTGTAGAGGGCCATAAGACCCAGAATGTACCTCCGCTATCAGATCTCCACTCGAGGCATTGAAGTTTGGCGTTGTATCTGTTGAACGAGTCCAGATAGCCACTGAATGCTCGACTCGTGTACTGTCTCCAATGTAATAAGACGGTGGGATCAACTTCGATACGACCATCCCGGTGTTTGGTCTGGAATATTGCCGGGATGTGCTCGATTCGGACTGAGCTGGAATTCCAAGCTCTTCGGAAACAGCTTTCCAGATAGAGGTTCCATACCCGAAGAGATGGGATGAATCTGTGGAATTTTCCGAAGTCGAAGAGGGGGTGAGCACGTCCTTTGAAGTAGAAATACATATCGTTAGTGATCGTGTAGGCTGGGATGGTTTCGAGGGCAGGATCTTCATAAGTAAACGATGGAATATCTACACCGTTATAGTAAGCGATCGCATGTGGAGATGAAGCGGAGTGGATTTTAGGAACGGAGTTGACGAAATAACCATGGTAGGACAAATTAAGCGCAGCCCAGGCAAGCAGTTCCTCATGAATCAAAAGGGAACAGTCGCTGTCTCGTAGATCAACCTGGATCGAGTCCCATGCCGCTTGAATAGCCATGGTAGGAACGAGGTGTAGGGGTGACGGAGCTTTCGTAAAATGGGAAAGACTAGAACCATAGGTGGCATGTTTCCATATATTCCTGTTGATGACAACCAACATCTGTAACGACAGGAGCAGCATCAGTGTAGTGAACTCGAGAGGAGAAGAAGAGAGAAGCGACTACAGCAAATCGAATTCGGCAGAGTCCGAACCCGGTTCGCTGACTTCTCCTTCTGGAGTCGAAGGCGGAGACTCAGGGAAGAGTTCCGGATAGTCGCGAGGAGCATCAACAGGATCAGTTCGTAAAAGGAAGTTGCGAAGACTACTCCACCTTCTCACCGAGCTTTCGTGCATGTCCTGCTCAATCTGGCCATAGCGCCACGAACGATAGACCTGGATCAGAGCAAGCTCCGAAGGGTCAAACAGTTCAGCCATCACGAGAGGATACTGCGGCGGAGATGTTGGGTATGGAGGAACAGGACTTAGGTCAGGGATCGCATCTACATTCCAGAATAAATGTGCCTCATAAGAGGGCGGAGGTAAACTCGGCACGGGATCCGGTGAAGGAACTCTCCGAGGCCGTGTATCCCGTGCTTCAACAGAAGCCACAATTCGGACTCAAAGCTCGCGATAGCGGCTGAGATGTAGTCAATACTCCTGATACGATCGAAAGATCATGTGCCAAGTAGGAATGCCTAGAAAAGTACCCCACATGACAGTAGAAAGAACAAGAGCCAATGAAAAAGGACCACCATAATGGAAAACTAGAAACGATGCCTGACTGAAGCCTAGCACGAATGAAACAAGCAAGGTGGCCAAGGCCCAACCTAGCGCTTCAGGTCTGTGTAACGGCATAGTCTACGACAGACGTCTCTCTCGAAGAACAAAATGCACGTGTAACGTTAAGAACCCTTATGCAGGGCTCATAACCTATTGCACAGAGGGATAAAGGGGCAAGGGACTAGGCTGAGCACTTGCCTTATAGTTCAGTTAGGTCTTGGACTTGAGGAGTAGTAGGACGAAGTAGTGTGTAAGAGAAGTAACCCATTGAGCTGCTATCAAGTATGGGCAGAGCCCAGTGGTATATATACATCTCAGGTGTGCACAGACCAGGTGTGCTGTCACCGTACAGTAAACTACTATATTTGTAAGTAAGAGGACCTTCCATATAGGTACGACTCTGTCTTTCTACTAGGAACGTGTTATCCAGTAATCCGGTACAAGAGAACACCATAGAATGTAATGGAACTGTCAACATCACATGATCGGCTTAGACGTAGCCATATAGCCGTAGAGTTTCACATGATATGTTCAACAAACTTTTCCCCCTCCAGTTGAGCCAGTGCTTTCAAGAAGGAATCCCTATCCAGGTGAATATGTTCAGGTAGATACTTAGCACCCCAAGTCCATAATGCCCATTCAGGCAAGGCTGGTTCAGTGCTGATGTGGGATTCCTGACAATATATTTATTAACCAAGCTATCATAGAAAGTTGGCCACTCACTGTTTCTGGTAAGGCAACCACCAGCTCAACAAGCTTCTGGTATCTGGGCATGATTGAGAGTGACTTTAAAAATTCTACCCTGTCCCTGCTGGCATACCAGGCAGGACTTGACTCATGAGGGGTAATTTGGGAGGAGGAAGCCACCAAGACACAGTTATCCTGGACCCTGACAGGAGTTACTTTCAGGGTCTTATGCCTCCCACTGGTTTCTGCCTCTGGGTCTTCAACCCCTGCCTCCCCTTCACTGTCATCATCAATGTTTACCCAGACTCTTTTTTTGGATTTGGCTTTCCCATCAAAGAACCTCCCCAGGGGCAAATCCTCCTTTTTGCATTTGATAAAGGTGACAATCACCTTATCCTGACCCTCCAGGGAATGCCAATGATTCCAGAGCAACCTCATATCAGCCTTGGTCCACTTTGAAGGATCCTTCATCACAAATCCATCAGGAATGGACTTGGAATCAAGATACTCCAAAGGAGACTTGATAGGCAAGCCCCAAGGAACCTTGGCCTTAGGCTTCTGTGTGAATTTTGCTATGTTTTCACCTCCAGTCAACTGCTGGACACCAACATGTCAGTGAAGAACCCACCATAGGCTGCCTGGAAGACTGCTCTAGCCAAGTTTTGCTGGACCTTCAGCTTCTGCCCAGTCCAAGGTGGTACTTCTGGATTCCCATCATCATCCAGGGTTATCTCTGTATCCTTCTTCTCCTCATTCAAGTCTTCTTCCACTGGAAAATAATTCATTTGGCTACAGGATTGAAAGAGACATTACAAACTCACCTGGGTCAGTCAAAAGATAATCAGTTAAAATCTGTTCTCCCTTCAGCACCCAATCCTTGCTGGGCTCAGATGCCCCTGAGAAAGCCTTCTTCCCATCTTGAGGTTGAGTCTCAAAACTAGGTGTCTTTATTAGCATGCCAGCCACTGATAGGTTTGGTGGAACTTACACTGCCATCTTGATCTGACTATCTTGTGCTTCATGAGCTGCAAACATCACTATGTGGGAGCCCATGGTTCTATGCACCATGTCAATGAACTCCCTAGCCATACCAGGGAAGTTTTTTCTCCGATAACTGTGTTACTCCAAGTCAGTAAAGGCCTTGAAACACAAGGAATACCTACGAATCATGAGTCTCCTTAGGTGCACCCAACTTATTCCATTTTTCTGCAGCCCTCCCAGCCTCAGCTTTTTTGGAATCAGAGAGAGACTCCCACCACTGTTGCATAATTTTGTTCCTCTGGCCTATGGTCTTGGGGTCCTTGGTGTCCCTCCTCTCCCTATCATAAGTATCCATCTCATCCTTGAAGAGCCTCTGCCCCGAAGTAAAGGCTGTAAAGGGTTTCTTGTAATCCCCAGCCTTGGTAGGCCTTGCCTTCCCTTCCCTGGCATCCTCACCCTCATCACTATCTTCCTTCCTCTTTTCTGTGACCTCCAAGATGTACTTGATGATGTTCTCCTCATCATCTCAGTCTTCAGGGTCCAATTTGGGCAAAAATTCCCTTCTGGTGGCCTAGAGAGACTTAAGGTATGTTCAACTTATGCAAAACAAATGTCATACCACTCTCAAATTCTTGGGCAATACCACAGATGAAGAAGGGGGATGCTGGAGAATCTTCAACTTCACTTCAGCCAAGATCTCTGACCTGAGACTAGAGTTCCCCCTAGCATCTTTGTACTGTCCTACATAGGAGGCCAGGAGATCAGAGTAAGCTTCAGACCAGTTAGCCATTGGAGAATTGGACGAGTAGGAGGGAAATTGCAGTAGACTCTTGTTGGAGTTCGGTGGCAAGCTGAAACTTTTCGGCCGTTCCCAGTTTAGGAAGGATGTTGAAAAAATGCAGCTAACCTCCTTTAGGAAGACTACTATTTTGGTATTATTGTTTTGAGATGTTTGGCTTTTAGTTCCATTTGGATACTAAGTACTGTGAGCAGTTCCCCACCGAATGAATACAGCTGTGTTCTAAATACATTCCATTTGTTTACCTTGGAACATCAACCCTGCCTTTTTGGTGAAGTCACTCCACAGCTCTACCTGCTTTGAAGCATAAGCTTCTTTCCCTGGCTCTGTGGATTGCAGAGCCCAAGTCTCCCATATCTCCTTTTGATACTGGAACCACAAGGTTGTCCAGAGCATTTCATGCCTCACCAATGACACTTCTTCTCTCCATCTGTCCCTTCTTGCCCTTGCTTTGAGCCAATTGATACGATAAACTGGCAACATCTTATTGGCAAGATATATGGAGAAAATAATTAGTATTCACTCACATTCTTCCATCAACCCCCCACTGTCCCCATTCAGCAGATTCTGTTCCCCATCCACCATCCAAAACCAAGCCATTTTACTAACCCCCTGGCTGAACCTGTTTTCCTCTGTCACCTCCTTACTAACAGCAAGGTCCTCTGGTTGGATTTCCTTGTACTTTTCTCCTATGTTATCATTGAGGTCCAATCTGAGAATGTCTTTCCTGGCCCTCTGATAACTTCTGACATGCTTGTTTATCCTGACCACCACTTTCTGGATTTCCTTCTTGGTTCTTGTACCCTCCCTAGTGGAATTTGCAGTCCTGAAATTCTGCCTGTACAACATGGCCTTGCTGCCAAGGTCAGTCCGCAGTCGGTCAAGACAATCATTAGCTTGTCCAATCCTGAGTTCCATCTCCTCTTTCAGAAGATCATGAAGGCCAAGCTCCATAAGCTTGGCTGCTCCAATGGATGAGGGCATCCATATACTCATCAGCTCAGAGGCCAGCTCCTGGACTTCCTCATCTGGAGCCTCCAAGACTGTGTCATCATCTTCCCAGAACTCGCCATCCTCCTTCTCTTGGTCTTCTTGCACACAAAATGCTGGATCATCCTGGGGAATGAAAGGACCATCTATCTCTAAGCCTTTTAAAAATGCTTGACCAGTGCTGTGGAACTTTTCAATCCTGGAAGAAAGTCTCTGCCTCTTCTCAGAGGTTTTGACTTCCTGCCTAGCAGACATGAGACTGGGAAGCTGACGAAGCTCATATCTTAGCTGGTCCCTGCAGGTTGGGTCAGCAGGCAAATCACTTTTAGGTCAATGATGGCCTCACTGTGAGTCCTTGATGCTAATTCCTTCTGCCAGCCAAGCCACAGAACCAAGGTTTGCTGAGGAGGACACTGGATTTTTTCCGAGTTTTAACTGTGCTTCATGAAAGGTGGGGGCTACAAACAATCAGACAGATCCATTGTCCCATCTAAATAAGACTGACCTTTGTCCCCTCTCAACAAATAAATGTCCAGGGCTTCACCATGGTCTGCCTCTGCCTTAAGAGCATCCAACTCCCACAGAGCTACTTTGTTAGGATCTAGAACAGCATTCAACTGCTCATAGGCCTGATTCGTGTCCTCCAGGCATTTGTTGGAGGTCTTGTATTTTTTCAACAAGGAGGGGACTGTGATTTGGGGTGTAAATTCACCAACCTCCAAGAAAAAAAAACTCACCCATTCCCACAAGTTTCTTCCAGTTGGAATCCCTCATATGATCATCATACACCTCTTGCCTGTGTGCCTGAGTCATAGACCTGGCAGTGGGGGAGATCTTATTGAATGGAGCCCACAATGTCTCCAAAATTTCTCCATCCAAGTGGCCTGCACCCTTGACAAAGTTGAGGCTGTACCTTGGAAAGCAGGAGAGCTTGTGTGCAGCCAAATGGAACTTCCCCACAGCAGGAATGATCTCCAGTCCTGAGGGAAGAAATAGTGAAGAACTAGATTTGACCCGACTCCTGAAGTTGACACTCCACTGGCACCCTACATCATAAATGACAAGGGCCATTGTGATGTTTTCAGAATGATAACTAAGGGCATTGCAAATGGAGTAGTCTGTGTTCATATACCTGGCCAAGCATGAGTGCCAATGGCATTGTAACGGCCCATACTTTTTCACTACTTGTTGTAGCGTAGTCTTAGCGTACTTCTCCTTATTTATCCACTCTCTGGTTAGGGTTACTTAGACGCGCCCATAGACGCTTTACTTAGTCAGCTGATTCGTCAGCGTAGCCGCATTGACTCAGCATGGAGCGCTGCAGCCAATAGCGTTTATCTCTCTTTGTTTGGCTTGTTCTACGAGGTTCCACGGTACAAACACTTTAGTTAGTATAAATACCGTCTCTCTTGTCGTAGACACGCCAATCGAGTTCATTTGTGCTCTTGCGCATTAACTCTTTCCCAAGTCCTCTACTCTATATCAGTCAGGAGTAACCGAGTATAGTCCTTGTGATTATAAGCGTTACACTTGAACTCGATTCTCAATACTCCCTTACTCCGCTTGCGCCCAGGCATATAGGGCAACCCGTACCTGGACTCCAGGGTTAAGGAGCTTCATCTTCTTTGTTTCTCTTCTTCACGAGACGACGCCTTTAGTCTCGTCCCCTTTACGGCAAGGGGTTGTGTTTGAAGAAGACCCGTAGTCAGTAGTCCCGCTATCCGTCAAGGGTAGTGCGAAGGCGCAACCCACATTAGGGGGTGGAAGCGCATAGTTTAGCAGTAGTGCCCCTACGTCACGGGAGGTAGAAACATACTACCAGTATCCCCAGTTACATCGTACTATAGCTGAGACAGAGTACCGCCACTGAGGGCAGGGAAAATCTCGTCATCATTCCTCGTGTCAAGAAGTCGGAGTCTTTGGCTCCCCGTATTAGGTTCTCTCCTTACCTTAAAAAGGAAGAGTCGCCCGTTCCCCCACTCCTGTTCGCTCGGGAAGTAACACCCCTCGAGCAACAAATCTTCGGTACTCCCGAACCTCTTCTTCCTCGCCTCTCACCCCTCCCTCTTCGCTCTCCCTCCCCCGACCCCAACTTACTGGGCTTCGTTCTGCACGTACCGTACAGTTTACGGAACAGACAAACTATCCGCCCTCCTCCTCGTACCCCGATAACTTTCACCGGTCATGGACCAATTCAACCAAGACCAGCTGCAGTTCATGCAGCAAATGACCGCGTTAATCTCGGTGCAGGTCGCCAACCAAGTGGCGCAGCACGTCGCCAACGCGGTGGCCGGCGCGCAGCAGCAGGGCGGAGGGGCCGCCACTAACCCCAATCAGAACGTTGACCCCACGAAACGGGGCGTCGCAGACCCAGGAATGTTTGATGGGTCTATTAGTAAATTCGAGGAGTGGTGGGCCAAAATGAAGGCCTTTATCGTCACCGCCCAGTCAACCAGTCCACGGGCAAGGACCTTGATGGTCTGGACTCGGATGACCGGACCAATTGCCGGAGCTTACGCGCGGGCGCGTATTGATCAGTGTCTCCCAACGGGGACATGGCCATCTTACGACGACTTGGTGGCCGAAGTCGAGGCGCGCTTTAGGCCGCTTCATAACAAGGACTGGGCCAAGGATCAACTGGCCAAAATACGTCAAGGGTCGGCCAGAACAGAAGAGTTCTTGGCCAAATTCAATGCACTTAGGACCGCGTCCGGGGTATCCGACGATTACACCATCTTCATGCTGGAGAGGGCCATCCGCCCCGAGGTTCTTCAGCAGGTCTTTGTCCAGGGATGCCGAAAAGCCACCTGGGCTGAGTACGACGTCGAGGTCAGGTGCCTCGGAGCTGCCCTGGAGGCAGTTAGGTTAAAAACTGGCGGCGCGTCCTCTAGATGGGGACAAAGCTTTTCACGACCCTCGCCCGGGGTTACGTCAGGGCAAGGCGCGCCCATGGACATTGGGGCTGCGCAGGGCGGATCGGGAAGCCGCCCCAAAAAGGACTTCTCCAATTATCAATGCTACGCTTGCGGCCAAAAAGGCCATATTCGTCCGCATTGCCCGCAGAGCGGGAACAAAGGCAAAGGGCGCCAGGTGCGCTCTGAAGGAGTTGACCCGCGGCTGGCCGCCATGGACGGAATGACGTTCGAACAGATAGTTGCTCACGTCTCTAAGTTAAAAGAATCGGAGCTGCAGTGAAGTCGGGTCCTGCAGACTCGGACAATGTTAGTACTGGACTTGTTTCTTTTCTTCCGTATAGTTTCTCTTCTCGTTGTGTTTCGGTCCCTTCTAAAAATAGTATAAAAGAAAACACAAAAATAGAAAATACAAAAACACAAAAAGGGGTCTCATTCTCGGACATAGTTACCATAAATAGGTTCTCTTCTCTCTCTGTAGATAGTATGGACGACGATTCGGACTTTGTACCTACACCGTCTGTTGGAGGGTCCCGAAAGGGCTCGGGACCGGACGTTAAACTGGCACCGCTTAATTCTCCAAGCAATAAAACTCCCAAAAATAGCATTTCGGAAGGATCCGAGTCGGTTAGCGATGCTCAGGCGACAGTACCACCGAAATCCCGAGTTCGCACGCTCAACTTAAAGGATCACGTTGCTGTACCAATAATTATCCACACTAGGAAGGGTGACGCACACGCTGTGCAGGCCTTGTTGGATTCCGGTGCTACAGGTGTCTTTGTGGACGCTAAATTCGTTGATCGAAAGAAGCTTCCCAAGTTGTCTCTCCCACAAGCTGTGGACGTATTTAATGTCGATGGTACTCTTAACTCCGCTGGAAGGATTACGCATTAAGTACCGCTTAGAGTTCAGTTCGGAGATCACTTCGAAGAGTTAGTAGCCGATGTCACGGATCTGGGATCTCACGACATGATTTTGGGTCACACGTGGCTTGCCACTCACAACCCGGAGGTCAATTGGAAAACCGGTGAAATCTCGATGAAGAGGTGTCCTCGAAGTTGCAGGCAACTTGCGCCGAAGCCGGCCTTCGTTAGACGTATCGAAAAGGAGGAGGTCCAGGCCCTCGAAGACTGGCATAATATATTCAGAGCCGACAAGCAGGAGGCTCCTAAAAAGGATAAAACCCCTGAGGAACTGGTTCCGAAGGAATACCACGAATATTTAAGCGTCTTCTCTGTCCAGGAATCCGAACGCATGCCGCTTAGGAAACCGTGGGACCACGCAATAGAATTAAAGGAGTCGTTTGTTCCGAAAAAGGGAAGGTTGATCCCTCTCAGCCCTGATGAGCAAACCGAAGTTAGCAACTTCGTTGATGGACAGCTTAAAAAGGGTTATATTCGGCCAAGTAAATCGCCACAGACTTCTCCTGTGTTCTTTGTCCCTAAGAAGGATGGAAAGAAGCGCATGGTACAGGACTACCGATATTTAAACGAGCATACGGTCAAGAACTCGTATCCGCTCCCGCTCATCTCGCAGCTTGTTGACAAGTTGAAAGGCTGTAAATTATTTACAAAGATGGACCTTAGGTGGGGGTACAACAACATCCGGATCAAGGAAGGTGACGAGTGGAAAGCCGCTTTCGTCTGTCACCGTGGAGCCTTTGAGCCGCTGGTTATGTTCTTTGGGTTATGTAATTCCCCCGCCACGTTCCAGAATATGATGAACGACATCTTCGGTGATATGGAGGACGTTCTAGTAGTATATATAGACGATCTTATGATATTTACGAAAACGGACGATGAAAAGGAGCATGACAGGATCGTGCTAGAGGTGCTTAGAAGGTTGAAGGAGAACGACTTGTTCGTTAAACCGGAGAAGTGTTTATTTAAGCAAAAAGAGGTCGACTTTCTGGGTATGATAGTTGGCACGAATGGGGTTAAGATGGATCCCGCTAAAGTCGCTGCTGTGCGCGATTGGCCGGTCCCCACTTCTGTTCGTGGAGTTCGAGGCTTCCTTGGCCTTGCGAACTTCTACCGACGTTTCATAAAGGATTTCGCGCAGGTCGCGTGCCCCCTTAACGATCTAACTAAAAAGGACACTCCGTTTCTCTGGTCCGACAAGTGCCAAATAGCGTTTGACACGCTTAAAGAAGCCTTCACGACCGCGCCTATTCTTATGTTCCCCGATCAGGATCGGAAGTTCCGCTTAGAAACCGATGCCTCGGATTACGCAACCGGAGCCGTGCTCTCGGTAGAATGCGATGATGGTCTCTGGAGACCAGTTGCCTATTCGAGTCATTCGCTTAGTGGAGCAGAGCTTAACTATACGGTTCACGACAAAGAGATGCTAGCCATCATTCGCGCCCTAGAGCAATGGCGTCACTACCTTGAGGCTACTTCGTACCAATTTGAGATATGGACGGATCACCATAACCTTAAATGGTTCATGACGTCGCAGAAGCTTCAACCACGCCAGGCGCGTTGGGCGCAGTATTTCAGTCGTTTTAACTGTGTTATCGTCCACAAACCAGGTGTTTCGATGGGACGACCGGACGCTCTCTCTCGCCGCGAAGACTTGGTAGAAAATCGCGAAAACGCTAAATCTGAGGAGTCGTTATTTATCAAACCTGAGCAAGTGTGCGCTGTGCGCTTGGAAAATCCCTTCATAGAAGAACTGCGCAGTGTAACGGCTGAGGTTGACGCTGGAACGCTCGACCGACGCGACGGTTTACTGTACGATGGAAACAAAGTTTTCGTGCCTGAGGCACTTAGGCAGAAGGTTTTAGCTGCTCTTCACGATTCGCCCCTAGCGGGTCATCGAGGCGTGAAAGGAACTCAGGAGTTGATCACACACTGGTTCACGTGGTCTACCTTGAAGCCCGATGTCGAGGAGTATGTAAAGCATTGTCAGACGTGTCAAGCTAGCAAGCCTAGTAACAAGCCGCTGGCAGGCGAACTCAAACCTTTACCCGTCCCTGATGGGCCTTGGAAGGATCTTACGACCGACTTTATGGATTTAGGAGTCAGGAGCTCCTCTGGAAAATCTTACGTTCTGGTTGTCGTCGATCGTTTCTCTAAGGAAGCAGAGTTCATCCCCTGCACCGAGAAGGAAACTGCCGCTAGTACGGCTCGGCTTTATTTAACTCACGTCTGGAAGCATCACGGCCTTCCCCAGTCTCTCGTTTCGGATCGCGGACCGCAGTTCGCGTCTCAGTTCTCGAAGGAGTTATTTAAAATGTTGGGTGTCGAGCAGAAGCTCTCGACGGCATTTCATCCACAGACGGATGGTCAAACAGAGCGGTTGAACCGCGAAATTCAGCAGTATCTACGGATGTATGCAAACCATCAGCAGGAACGATGGGAGGATTGGCTTCCCCTAGCTCAATTCGCGTACAACAACTCCAAGTCTTCTTCTACTGGCAAGTGCCCCTTTGAAGTTACCCATTCTTACACACCACGAATGGGCGTCGAGCCAACGACTTCTAAGGTAGAAGCAGCGGAGGAGACCGCTAAAGACTGGTTCCAGGTGTTCCAGGAAGTGCACGAAAGTTTGGGAAAAGCTAGGACTCGTCAGAAAACTCAGGCAGATAAACGATGATCCCCTTCCCCTGCTTACTCTGTGGGCTCGCAGGTTTGGCTGGCTACCGACCATCTATCGCTGAAAGATCAGCAGAGCTGAAAGTTGACTGAAAAGTGGATAGGCCCATACGAGGTCTCGGACGTTTTACCCAACGCCGTTAAGTTAAAGTTGCCGCGCTCGATGCGCATACACCCGGTAGTGAACGTTTCATGGGTGAAACCTTATCTCAGTGCTCTTGACGGGCAACCGGTTACTCGGCCCGGCCCACAACGGGTTACGGATGAAGGAGATGTCGAGTATGAAGTTGAGAAGGTTGTTGATTCCCGCTTGAAGCGAGGCAATCTTCAATTCCTCGTGCATTGGAGGGGATACCCGGAAGAAGATCGCACTTGGGAGCCTAGGTCCGCTCTTAAGAATGCCCAGGAGGCAATAGACGATTTCTACAAACTCCACCCCGGTGCCCCCCGGAAACTTCGTCTACTCTCGACCGAAGGTCTCTTTTTCTTCCGACCCTTTGACTGCTGTGCAGCCTATCTGGTCTCGCCTGGAAGTCGAGCCATAGGAGGGGATAGTGTAATGGCCCGTACTTTTTCACTACTTGTTGTAGCGTAGTCTTAGCGTACTTCTCCTTATTTATCCACTCTCTGGTTAGGGTTACTTAGACGCGCCCATAGACGCTTTACTTAGTCAGCTGATTCGTCAGCGTAGCCGCATTGACTCAGCATGGAGCGCTGCAGCCAATAGCGTTTATCTCTCTTTGTTTGGCTTGTTCTACGAGGTTCCACAGTACAAACACTTTAGTTAGTATAAATACCGTCTCTCTTGTCATAGACACGCCAATCGAGTTCATTTGTGCTCTTGCGCATTAACTCTTTCCCAAGTCCTCTACTCTATATCAGTCAGGAGTAACCGAGTATAGTCCTTGTGATTATAAGCATTACAGGCATCATCTTCACCCAATATATTTGCTCACCTTTCCCCTTTTTGAAAGTCCACCACTGAATGGGGAACAAAACAACCATGCCGATGTAGAAATGGTAGATAGGGACCTAGGGGGTTTACCTGAGGTCTCGAGAGTGGTCAGTTCGACCAGAGGGGGCTGAGAGCTTGGTGGGAGGGTCAAAGAATTCTCAAAAGGCCAGGAAACGCACCCTAAAACCCAAAGATAGTTGAGATAACGTCTGAGGAGGGTCTGATAATGGAGAAAATATAAATCCGAGTCCCTCGGGCTCAGAATTCCGTCTTTTCATCTCTGTAACTCGTCTTGTTATTCTTCTAAGTAAGTAAAAAGTATTCTAAGTGCAAGTCTGGCTTACATAAGCCAAACTCGTGCAAATACTAAGTAAAAAAAAGGTAGAGTAAATATAAAAGCAAAAACTAAAGTAAAAACAATGAAATAAAACAAATCACCTAGTAGGGAGGTTACTCTCCCTACACCGAGCACATGCTGTGGCACCAATTCCAGTGGATTGAAGGTTGGACTTGTTAATATTGGCAGCATTAATTGCCCTGTGATTGCTGCAAGTGGACCTCTATTGGTATGGTCAGCACTGGAAAAGACCCTAGGACCCCTGCCCCCACCTCCTTGTTATCCAAGGACTGTTGAAGATGATTCTGGTAGGGAATCTCTCAAACCATGTAACCTTTTCCATCCGACAAAGATACATCCCTCTCAGGCTTGTTCATTTTCATATGTTGGGCTGTGAAGTTCCCATCGATGACATATTGCCTTGTCACAGTTTCACTAAATGAGGTTAGGAATGGAAAATGAATGGATTACAGCCTCCTACCTGTCATACTGCGTGTTCCAATCAGGGGGTAAATTAATTCCTGGCTGAGGGCAGGCAGGACAGAAGAGAGCAAGTCCCCCTTCTCCTGGATCCAGTTCTGTATCATGACCAAACCCAAACCATTTCCTATGTTTCAGATCCCTCCACAACCAAGAAACCCTCATCAGCTCCCTGTACCTATCCTAACAGGCCAAGACAAAAGTATTACAGCGGTTTTCATTTGTTCGGGGAAAGTCCAAAAATCAAAAATTGCTTTCGGGTGTTGCCAGCAAGGACCCCAGAAGTGGCCCTAGTTAGAACTTGTAGTTACTTGTAATACCTAATCCACGATTGTTGAATGCACAATTAGTTTCCCACAAGTCGTCAACCACCCGCTCCTTCATGCCACGACAAGGTGCTTCAGATGATCTGAAGGCTCATATCCCGGTGTGAGTCGATGTGTGGATCTATGGTGAAAACACCAAAAAAACCCAACACAAAGACAATTGCCAAGTTGGTGGTTTACCTTCGCAGACTTTGGCTCAAGGGATCGGTTACAGCAAAGTGGGGGAGGGGTTCTGCACACCTAGAAGACTAGGGCAGAAGGGAATAGTGCTCCTGACGAGAGGGGAGCAGGGGGATGACAGAAAAGCGAAGAAATATAGGCTACTCGGAGCCTAGAAGTGATGTAAGATGATGAAGAATAACAGTAAATAGACCCTTAATGGAGCCTCAGATACTGCAAGAATAAGGAAGATATTGAAGGGCCTTAAAGCGACGACAATAAGGCAGATAATGACGATAATGATTGGGCAATAGTCTCACTACAAAGGGGGTGGTATCCTATGCAGGGGGGCTACTTGCTTTCTGCTTGCTGCGACGTATTGGTACTTATATACAAAAGGTAGCGCAGCCTGAAGTAAATAGAGGGAAACACTTTGTAAGGGGTTTGTAAGCGATTGGTAAGAGGATTGGTAAGGGATTGGTAAGGCCGAGCAAGGCTGAGTAAGGACAGTAAGCGATTGGTAAGTAAAATCAGTCAGCATGACAAAGAATATCACAAATCATTTGAAATAGAATGAGTCATTAAGGAACGGATGAATAATGCGACAGAAAGGGGGATGAGTAAGCACACTGGTCACTGCTGAATAAGGGGTATGACTGCAAATGAGTCACTCTGACTCCTAGATCTGAGATCCAGATTCATTGGGGCGATATGCTGCACTGTAAAGTTGGGTGATGGGAGGCCTAGGGGTTTACCTGAGGTCTCCTGGGGTGACGAGAGAGGTCAGTTCGACCTGAGGGGGCTAGGAGTTGCCTGGTACAGAGTCAGGGAGGGGAGAGAAAGAGAGAAAACGCGCCCTATAGTCCCAGAAATGCCTGAGATAACGTCTAATGGCAGTCTGATAATGGAGAAACAAGAATCCGAGGCTCTGGCCTTCGAATTCCGTCTTACTTCGTCTCTGGTAATGCAGCTGATATTATTCTAAGTATGTACAACACACTAAGTGCGAGTTTAGCTTACATAAGCCAAACTCGTCCAAATACTAAGTAAAAAAAAGTAAAGTAAAGATAAAAACAAGAAACTAAAGTAGAAACAATGAAATAATGGAAATCACCTACTAGGGAGATTGCTCTCCCTACAGCGCGTCCAAAAGAAGAACTGTGGGGATTTCTGCCAGGGGCCAATTTTGGGGGTCTCCAGGGTAGTCAGGGCTTAGGATTTCGCAACTTTGCCCCCTCTCTCCTCTCTGCAAAGTGACCTGTACCAGGTGCAACTAGTGCTCTGGAGGGCATGAGGAGGAGGAGGGGCCGTCTTCTCCAATGAGGGCAGGGAGAAGTGCCTCAAAATCGTCATGAATGCGATCAGATAGAGTAGATGAGAGTAGTTGGTACTGCAGCTGTCGCAATTTTGGGAGAACGAAAGATGAGATTGAAAGATAGACGTTGCAGGGGGCAGGAAGGAAAAATCTGTAATCCTTTTCGACTGGAGAGACCGAAACAACCACATAAGACCTCTCAAGCCTGACGACAGACTTGAGGTGACCAAAGAATGTCTTCCTCGATGTCAGACTGACGAGAAGAATGCGCTGTCCCAGAGCGATAGGATGGGAGGTCATGGACGAGGGAGGGATGAACCAGGAGGCTTCAGGGCGAGAGCTAGTGGGGATTCCTGGCAAGTACTTGTAGTTATTCTCCCTAGCAAAGGACACAAGTGAAGAGACGGTCAAGGAGGTGGCCATTACGATAAATATTGGCGAAATGGGCGTTCGTTGGTAGAAATGATGCAGAAAATCGTGGAGTGCGCGGATCGTTACCAAATTTGGTAGGCAGGATGGCGTGGTCGAGAGCTTCCTGTGAGCGTGGGAATGGTGTCGATATCTTTAGAATTGACGGAGATATTCGAAAAATCGGAATGCCGTAAACTAGCGCTCAAAAAGTTTTTTCGGGCGCTCGAGCGGTTTCTTCCCTAACATTCAGGATGGTTCTCGTGCAATGGATGACTGCTGGCCATATCAGTCATTCTTCGCATTAGGGCTAGGCTTCTCCATTCTTCATCATTCAGCTTCTGAGTCCATGCTCATGTCACCAAACACCTTTGGTGCATGACAGTGATAGTTTTCATTGTTTCATTGATAGCTAACTCAGAAGTAGATGCCGTTTACCAACCCATATCCCGGTCCCCGCAGTGTCCTCATAATGGACAACTGCTGCATCCATCATGGTGAAGATATACGCCGTTTGGTTGAAGACGACCACTGTAAGTACCCTATACGTGATCTTCAAGTATTACTACTGACGTTCGCAGTATGCAAGCTCATCTATCTGCCTCCCTATTCCCCCGACTATAACCCCATCGAACAAGCATTTTCAACCATCAAAGGATACTTCCATCACCACCCTCATGACTTGTCGTTGATGTCCATCGTCTGTGCGTGCCAGAGTATCACGCCGGACAAAGCAGCAGGATATTTCAAGGCATCAGGGTACATAGTATAATTGTAGCTGTTGTTTTTTTTTTCCATGTATCCATGCTGTGTCAATTGAATGTTTGTGATCGCAATGCCAGAGAGAATGTATTTGAAGAAAAAAAATGACTATGACAAAAACGACTGAAATAGCTATGCTTCATCCGCAATATTGTTCCTGCTGTCATCTACGATGTAGCCACTAGGGACTGGGAACCATTCCTTGAACGTCTCACAAAAATAAAACAGGTCATAGTCTCGGTCTGGAGGGAAACCATCATCATCCTCGTCTTTCTTCATGGGGGGCCCAGTGAAACGATTGCCACCACCTTCATGGTACCGCTTCTCATAAGATACTTTCTTGAGCATCTGAGTTTCCGAGGCCGAAGAATGATTGCGCTTGGAAGCTGGCTCAGAGGTCGAGGCATCGCTGCACTTCCTTTTTGCATCAGGGCCGTTCCACCATGTGATACTACCTCTCTTCAGGCAGATTGCATCGCCTGCTGACAAGCCAAGGCCTGCTAAAAATTTGTCGTCAATGTCGGGAAGGATATCTGGACTGATCCCATGCAATTCAAAGGCTGATTTGTATGACAGTGCGTGGCGCACACCAAGGTTGGTCTCAGCATACTCCAAATAGCATACCACTTGACTCAGAGAGGGGATTGGCGGTGATGACATGGTGTGCACTTGACGCTGAATGGGAGTTTGTGGAGTGGGCAGGGTGGAAGTAGGGGAAGTTGGTGAATGAATAAGACCGGTGTCGAGCTGCGTAAGAGTCTGTAACAAAATGGCCGATGTCAAAGAGTTGAGATCTGTCGCAGCGGGGGCTGCTGGTTGTGCAGCAGCCTTGCATGCAGGATGAAGAAATGGAACTTTGTTGGCTGGGTTGAATGACTCGATATTTGGTGGAGTAGCAATGGTCGCCTGCCCATCCTCCTAGTGACATTACTATCATTTATGCATGGATGTTACTTGAAGGCTTACCAGCACTAGACACCAATCACGGACCATGGCAGGCATCAGAGGAATTGGCCCTTGGGGGCCAAAGTATGTATGTGAGCCCCTCGTCACCCTCGTTCTTGTATGCCTTCTGAAGTTTCAGTCGCCATCGTGCGAGGCGACTATCGAGATCGGCCTTTCTAGATGTTCTCTGTAATCATATACTTTAGCTGAGTTCAGTGAAATCATAAGTACATACCTTGGCACTATCAGAGGTGGGCTCCGAGTCGTCATCGTCGGAGCTCCCGGAACCTTTGGACTTGGAGGTGCGAGGTAACTTCTCAACCTCTCACATATCCACAAAGAGCTTCACTATGGGCAATTGGCCTTCAGATATCTTCTTCACCATCTCCCTGTAATCAGCCAAATTGTCAACATCAATTGCGTCCGATATCCGTTGTCTACCAGGAAATGTTAGTAGTGGTTACAGTCATGAAATATATATAAAAACACACCCTCGGGCCTTCGGGGGAATATACTTCAGTGGAAAATGTTTCTTTTCAGAAACCTGGTAGTCATTCAAGCCATGTTTGCAGAGTACTGCTTGCAAAAATTCGATGTAGTTCGAGTCAGTACTGGGACTGAACAGTAGCTCTTTCATTTTCGTAGATTTTTCTTCCTTTGATGTGGTCTTCCCCTTCGCAGACGTTTTCTTGATCTTCGAATAGACTGTCAGCAAAATTGAGAATGACTGTAGGAAGTCATCGTCAGGAGCTGGGGACGACATGATGGTGACTCCAGAAGAAGTAATTGGCATGACTAGTAACTACAAGTTCTAACTAGGGCCACTTCCAGGGTCCTTGCTGGCAACACCCGAAAGCGATTTTTGATTTTTGGATTTTCCCCGAACAAATGAAAACCGCTGTAAGTCAAGTCACCAAATATCTTATGGATGGCAAATGGGACTCAACTGGTACCCTGTCAGGAAATGCATTATTGGTGAACCTCTTCAGCTTCTGATAGAAGCTCATAGCTGAAGTCTTGCACTCCAAAGCATCGATAAGAAAGTGATTGAGCACATCAAAAGTGAAGGCAGTCTTAGGCTTAGATATGCTGGCTGGAAAAAGTCTTTCTCTGAGTAAAGAAAGGTGCGAGTCAATGGGATCTGATCCAGGGCAGCTGCACCAAGAGATCTCATGAGTAAAAATACCCTCAGTGTGCACTATGGTCATTTGGGATCGGGAAGACCTCCTGGAAGAAATATTACCACAAGGGCTCAGGAAGTACAGGCTACTGACCTGTAATTTGGAGGTCCTTCCCCAGATACATAGCCAGACTCCTCTGGATTGGGATTCTCCTGGGCTTGGGGACATGGGACCCCCCCATGGCCCACATGCCACAAGAAGCCAAGTTCCATCAAGGAGGTAGCCTGGTAGTGGGTACCATTCCACCTTTGGACCTTGTGAAAGGGCAGGTTTCTGTGAGCTTTGACAGCACAGGGACCACACCAGGCATGCACACCAGTGCAGGACATGCACTGGATACTCCCTTCTGCTTGACAGCATTGCTCACAAATTCCCCCCTTAGCCAGTTGCTCCCCTTCCAGAATAACATTGATGTACTCTGTTCTCCAAGGCAACCACTCTCTGATAAAGTCATTCTGACTCTGAAAACAAGTTTGAATGATTTCCCTTCTCGGTTCAGGACACCTACCTTTGTGAACCTTCTAGTTGGAGGGACATCTTCTACATCATTCCAGTCTGAGTTAGGGAAGTCAGAGAAGTTGAGATTCTGGGATGATGCCATAGTCCTTGGGGTTCTTGGAGTGGAAGGCTGGCTCTCAGATGGTTGGTACAGGTGCCTAGCATCAACTTCCTTGTATGTGAGCTTTCCTCTCCTGGCCTTTTTTTTTCCTTTTAGAGTCCCTTGTTGGGGTACATACACCCTATGTAGGACTAAGCTACCTGACCCTGGGGGACCCTGCATCCTGCGGCACCTCATTCCTTTACAACTGCCCCAGCGCTGGCCTTGCCTGCACCAGTCCGCTCCATTCCCGCTGGCAGTGTTTTAGTTGTCTCAGGTAGGCAGGTATGGTCTCAATTCTCTGTGTGGTAAGAGGGGGTGTGTCGTGACTGTAGTTTAGCTGAACTGCTTCAGCCCAGAGGCTTCCGCAGGGGGGAGAGATGGAGGGCGTGTATAGGGGGGTCAGGCAGGTCAGACACTGTCTTCATAGCAGTGCCGAAATCGCCCCGTAGATATTGACGGGTGACCGGGTTTGCTTGACCAATGGCCCAGTTTGCGGGCGGCTTTGATGATCGGAGTTGGTCTTGTAGAGGGGGGATGAACTTAACTGGGCAGGGCGTGATTATCTGGTCATGTTAGGGAGATTGTTCACCTTGTAGGGTGGGCAAGTTGGCTGGGTGCCCGCCCAGGTCTAGCAGTCATGGCGAAGCATTTTGTGGCTGTGACATATTTCTTGAGGTGTGGGAGGACTTCCCGGTGTGTTAGCAGGTATGAGGTTTGTGTGGCTTTGCGACCTAGGTGATGGAATGAGAGGTGACGTGCTCTATTGTATAGTGGGCAGACCGAGAGATAGTGCTCGACTGATTCCTCTGAGGCCCCGCAGTGGCACTTTGGGGAATCAGCCTTTTTGATGCGGAAGAGGTGTTTATTGAGGCCTACATGGCCTGTGCATAGTCTGATGTAGGTTGCTGTGATGTGTTTCGGCTGGGAGAGGAGGTGGTCAGCAGTGGAGTGGGACGGGGTGCTCGCGTTGTATCTGGCTGCGAGCCGATGGCGAGGTGACTTCTCCCATTCGACGGACCATCTTTTCTTGGAGGCATCCCGCTGGGCGCAGATGGCTGCTGAGATGCTTAGTGGGAGGCCTTGTTTGCATAAGTAGGGTGGAAGTCGGCGGGGTGGGCTGCTGTTTTGGGGGCCTTCAGCTGCTTTCTTTGCTTCCTCGTCTGCTGCCTCATTGCTGGGGATTCCTTCGTGACCCGGCACCCATTGCAGGGTAACCTGCCAGTCGTTTGAGGGCATTGTTTTACGGAGTCTGTTCAGCGATCTGTGCAATTTGTCGACTATGTGATGTCCAGATTTTGAAGTCAGTTTCTCACCGGATTGTATAACTGCTCGATTGTTGACAAATATGGATACTGGGTATTCGAGGTCAGGTTCCATGTGCATGAGACTGGCTGCGAGGGTGAGGCCCATGGCTTCTGCCTCATATACCGTGTGGGACCCAGGTGGGCCTAGGTGGTATTTGAGTTTCCGACGTGGGTGGTTTGCATGGAACAGTATGGCTGCTGCCCCTACCCCATTGTCCATGGCTGACCCATCACAGTATATCCTTGTGGGGCTGGGATTGGTGTCATGTGCTGCCTTTGCATCAGCTTTGGTGTCTGGGATGTCTCCTGGTCTTGGTGGGCTGGAAAGTATATAAAGAACCTCTACTGGAGCTTTTGCCCAGGACTTTGGACTTTCTGTGTTGCATGCTCAAGGGAGTGATTTGAAACACGGGGAATCAGTGCTGAAGATGCATAATTTTTACTTGGAAACTCTGACTGACATCAGCTAAAGGCTCAGCTAGGTACCTACCCTAAGATGGTAAAAATCTACCTAGAAGATCCTTCTGTTGGGTGAAAGCTGGCCTGGCCACTCCAAATTTGTTGTGGACAGCATCTTTCATGTAGTGAGCAAGTGCTATCCTTTCACCATCTTCCCATTTGGGGACAGAGTGGCAAAGAAGTTTACCAGCAAGGTAAATCATTGTGCCTGGTTGATAACCAAAAATGGAGCCGAGATCTGGAATATGAAATTGGGCATCATGAGTTCCCAGGCTCACTAGCAAGTCCAGTAGAGAGGGTGCAGAAACTTTGTCTAGGTGAGGAGGAGTCTCCTGGTTGACTATGACATCTATGCTGACATAGATGGAAGGCCATGGGGTGCCAGACAGGGGCTGGGTTACCACCCAGTTTTCCTTGGCTGCAATGGCATCCTTTAGGTAAGACATTTACCCTTCCCCATCCCTGTCCTCTGTCATGGTGCTCACTTCATGCCTGCAGACACTCATTCAACCATGGCACAGACTAAGCAAACAGCCAGGAAAACAACTGGGGACAAGGCTCCCAGGGTTAGCCTGCAGTCCTTCCAGAAGAGAAAGGGTAAGGCATCTGCTGCATCCAAGAGGCCAACCCCCAAGCAGAAGGCCAGCACCAACTCAGTAAGCTCCTCTCCATATCTCATACTCCTGTTGACACATCCTTAGTTCTGTGTTATGTGCAGAGATGGGGGAGACCTGTGGATCTGCAATGAAAAGTACTGCAGAAGGGTAGTATGTAATAAGTGTCTGGTAGTCCCTGAAGAAGAAAAGGACAAACTGACCCAAGATGGTGTTACTTTCAAATGTGTGACCTGCCACTGGAGGGAGAATCAAACTAACCTCAGCCTTACTTTGTAAGTCCACCATCCTCCACTGCAACTTACATATATTCACAACACATCATGAAGGGGTTCTACTCTGAAGGAATACCAATCCTTGCCCACCCTCCCATAGTCCAGGGCAGCTTCCAGCATGCCATCTCTTCCCAGGTAGCCTCCCTGCCTACAGCACTTGTCCACCTCCATATGGACAATCTAGAGGTTGGTCATGCCCAAGTCAACATCATGAACTCCTACCTGCAGCCATACTTTCCCCAAGGGAGCTATCAATTCTCCCAGCTGCCCTTCAATTTAGCTACCCAGGAATCCCTCCATGATTATGAAAAGGCAGCAATGGACCTGGCCCATTCCCTCTCCTCATTTTCCAGGGTAGTCCTATTCCTCACCACCCATAGTGATGAGGAAAGAGGGGATCTCTTTTCTGGTGAGGTTGATGGGAAACCAATAGAATCTAAGGTGTCTGAAGTAAGTGGCTAACTCTCCTACTCATCACTTTGCTGACCATGTCCAGTGCCTCCAAGTTTTGTTCCACCCCCTTACCAAAATTGTCAAGGGAGCAGATGTAATATTCAATGTCTGTGGCTCTGTAGTCACTGTCCAAGACAGTTTTGATGATTTAAAAGAAGCTGCTCATACTGTAAGTGAGTGTTTCCAATATTTTTTGGATTCCTATTTCCAACCTTGTTTAGATTCATGCCAAGATCTATGATCTTTTTTGATGCTCAACATCTGCAGCTGGCCACCACTACCCCTTACCTCTTGAGTCTACTGGAAATCATTGTCATCCAAGGATTTGACATTGCCAAAGCAGTCAAGTTTGCCCTCAATGATTGTGCACTGCTTGGTAGGCATTCCAACATTATCACCATGATGTGGAGGTCTGAGGGGCAAGGAGTGGAAAAAGTGGAAAAAGTGGTGGTGGAGAAATTGATGTGGACTGATAAGCATATCAGACCTTGGGGGGGCGATTTGCCAGTCCAGTGCCCTCAATGTGGAACCATGCAGAAGTGGGAATGTGGTTCTGCAGGTAAAACCATCACCTATGAGTGCATGTATGCTCAATGTGGGGTGGGGAAAGGGCCTAACAATACATCTCTCCCACCAAAAAAATTCCCTTACTCCATTCCTCCTGATGCCATTCCACTAACACAAGGAAAAAAAGGATCATCTTCCTGGCTACAAATTACCCTTTAGCTAAATACCTGTGCCTTGTAAATACCACACAACTATGTTATGTTGACCAGTCTTGAAAATCCTACATGTTTTTTTAAAAGATTCTGATAAAGTGAAATGACATGGCTACCCCATAAGATTGGCCAACCCCACTATCAGGATATATGGCTACCTCCCCCCCCCCAGTGAGGTTCAACTGGCTGACCTCCCTCTCAGGACATGGCTACCCCCCTCAGTAGGGTCAGCCAAACCCCCTTTCAGGACGTGGCTAGCCCCCCAGTGAGGTTGGCCGAACCCACTCTCAGGATGTGGCTACCCCCCCCCCAGTGAGGTCGGCCAACCCCACTCTCAGGACGTGGCTACCCCCCCAGTGAGGTCAGCCGAACCCACTCTCAGGATTGGCTACCCCACCCAGCAAGGTCAGCCGACCGCCCACCCACACTTTGGCCTACCTACCCCCTAGGAGGGTCGGCCAACATCGGCTAGTCCTGCATTTATGTACATTGCACATTCATTTTTTTACAGATGGAGCTGTACAGTCACAAACTGTTTTGCTGATGAATGGTGACACACAGGTGTCACAAGAGGCCACTCAGAGACCACTCTTCACAATTATGGTAGTGTTCTGTTAGGTTAGGGTTAATATCTGGTTTTTGTTCCAACTAATTTGGCCACTGTACAAAACACAGCAAGCATTTCACAATTTTTCTTCAGGAAATATCCTGAAAAAATGGAGGGAAGGGATACTCTTTTATTTTTGATGTTTGGAAAGAAAAAATGCAAAAATATTGTTTTATTTTCTTCCAGAGAACATGAATGGATGCTAATGCCAATTAGAGTAGAAGCTAATGGACACTACCATCAATCTATGTTTTTCAGACAAACATAAAATATTATTTTTGCATTTTTCCCTTCCAAGCATGCAAAATAAAAGAGTATCTCTTCCCTCCATTTTTTCAGCATGTTTTCTAAAGAAAAATTGTGAAATGCTTGCAGTGAAAGTAGCGGCCTTTAGGTGATCGGCACCATATGTAATAAACATCCCACTACAGAGGTCTAAATAGGAAAACCTGACTCTGTAACCACTAACCTGCTACAGGGGAAAAGTCAGTTTCCTGATGATCATTCAATGTTAGTAACTAGGACATCCTGTAGAGAATCCATATAGCTACATTTCACACACTACCACCTTTGGCAAATATTCTGTTTCCATTGAGATATCTGACTTTTCAGAGTGCGCAATACTTTTTTGAGATACTGTAGAAAATAGATTTTGCCCACTTGCATTGTCATCAGATCCACTTTCCAGGTTGGAAGATGGTGTAGTAACCGAGAGCCCAGCTTTAATTTCGAGGCGAGCTGTGAGACGCTGCCAAGATATGACATAACGACAATCTCCGGGTACAAGTAGCCGTAGGGCCTCTCGGTCAAGCGCAATCATCTCATCCAGATCAGCTGCGCCACGATCATGACGCCCAGGTAGATCGAGTGTTAGTGCTGTGCTGTTAGACATAGTGGCTTTCGGGTTGTAGACAGCTGCTCTTAGATTGTCATATCTATTCGAAAGGCAGAGAGCGAGGTTTTGGAGCGATGAGAGCCGAAGAGGATGCCCAGAAGGACGTAGTTTCAGAGCTTCACGATGCAGAAGAATCGCCTCCTTCAGGTCTTCCATGGTAACTTGTTTCTCAAACCTCATCCTGAGGTTACAGGCAAGATCGTGAAGACATATGTCACGATTGGGATGCCCGGGAGGACGTAGCTCTAGTGCTGCACGCCCGAGCGTCACTGCTTCTTCCAAGTCAGCAACTAGCCCCTCATTGTCATACTTATCCGAACAACAGACAGCGAGGTTTTGCAGCGATGAAGAGCGGCCAGGATGCCCAGGGGGACGTAGTTCCAAAGCTAGACGATGGAGCTCGGTCGCCTCCTCTAAGTCACGGATGTCAGTTTGTTTCTTAAACCTTGTCCGAAGGGCGCAAGCGAGATCGTGGAGAAATGTGCCATAGTCAGGGTGCTCTGGTGGATAGAATTCCAGTGCTGCACGTCCGAGGCTCGCGACCTCTTTCAAATCAGCAACCGCACCAAGATCGCCATATCTAGCTAAAAGACAGCGAGAGAGCTTTTGGACCGATGAAAACCATCGGGGATGGCCAGAGGGGCGTAGTTCTAAAGCTGCACGATGCAACTTAATCGCCTCCTCCAGGCCTTGTATATCAGCTGGCTTCTTGAACCTCGTCGTAAGATCGCAAGCAAGATTGTGGAGAAATGCGTCACGACCAAAATGCCCAGTTGGACAGGGCGTTCGCGCCGCATTGTTAAGCATGGCGACTTCTTTAGAGTCGGCAACTAGCCCCTGATTGTCGTATCTGTCCAAAAGGCAGAGAGCGAGGTTACGGAGAGATAAGAACCGATCAGGATGTCCAGACGGACGTAGGTCCAAAGCTGCACGATGAAGCTCAATCGCCTCCTCTAAGTCGCGCATGTCGGCTCGTTTCCTCAACCTCATCCTAAGGTTGCAAGGAGGATTATGGTGAGAAGGACCACTGTCGAGATGCCCTGGTGGACGGAGCTCTGACGCTGCACACCCGAGCGTCATGGGGTCCTCCAAGTCAACAACTTCCGTCCGATTCTCATATTCATCTGAAAGACAGATAGCAAGTTCACTGAATGAGAGGGACTGTCTCTTATTCCTGGGTGGTCGGACACCCAAAGCTGCGTGGTGCGGCTCAACCGCCTCCTTCAGGTCGTCGAGTTCACACACTTTCTGGAATCTCCTGTAGAGAGCTTCCGCCAGTGCGCTGAGGGCGACATCTCGTCCACTATGGCCAGCAGGGCAGCGCTCCAACTGAGCTCGTTCGAGGGCAACATCGTCTGTCGCCTGCATTGAAGGTGGGAGGATATAAACAGCGGAAACGGCTCTGCCCTGAAGGAAACTCAGTGATCATCTGCGGTAAAAAGAACACTTGACACATACCGTTCGAAACGAGAAAACGAACAAAGTAAGTGACCCTGACTATCAGAATGATACCAAGTTAGCGAGACAACTACGCAAAGCACAAACAAACGCACATGAATGTGGGGGCCGATTATATGTAGAGCGGGCAACTCAGGTGTGGGTGAGAACACGGTGTGGACAACACTACATGAAGGTCAATGCATGTATTGCAAAGTTGGACCATAAGGACCTCACCGATGGTCGCAAAGCGCAAAATTGGCTAGGGCAGCCAAAGGAAATTCAAGCTGTGCTCCCTAAGGTGATGCGGATGAAGAAGCTGGGGGGGACGCTCACCGGTTGGTGAATGTCTGGGAAAGAGGGCTCGGAGGGCAGGAGGTTGCGGCACACGAAAAGCACCTTGCCAAAACACGTTCCTGCACGGCTTTGCCTGGGTACAGTATCTACTCCGCTGTGGGGACTCTGACTCGAGGAAGCGGCGTGCGTAACTCGTGGCCTGTGCGTCTAGCTCCTGTCTCTTGCAGAAACAATATTGCGTGATTCTCCACCGCTATATACGTACCCTCCTTGACTTCCCCCATCGATTGCCAGCGACCGACTATCTCCTCAGCTACAAGAAATGTGGATCCCAACGACATCTCGGTTTCGGCGGTTGGTTGGTAGGGCATCACCGTCGACTCACCAGCGGCAGTCTCAACAAGAAGATGCATCTGTAACTGTCGACACGCGTGCGTTGATCGATAAAGTTCTTGCCCGCTATTCCGGCGAGTTCACTGGTAGGCGAATATCACATTCGAGCATCCCTTTCCTCATCTAGTTGACTTGTCAGTATTTCGTGAACTACTTCAGAACTCAGACGATGCGGGATGTGACGCTGCGGAAATTCGCTTCGAGACCGCTGCGTTCTTACGTCTAAAGCCTGGGGCAGCGATGAAAGCTGGTTCGCCCATGCTACCCGATTTTCAAACGACCGATGTACAGAAACGTGTTTAATTCTCCATCTCATTTCTTTCGATTGATACTCGTTCAAGGTCTCCCAGTGGACATTCAGAAACCACGGAAAGCCGTTCACAAAGCAGGATTGGGATCGACTACCAAAAATTGGTTTGTGCTTACCTTTTCCGCCTGCGGCTTTAGACTCATGGACGTATTCATCATTCAGCCTCGGGGAACCCAGATCCACAGAAAGTAGGCGCGTTTGGTGTCGGTAAGTGCCAAGTGTCCTTGATATAGAGCAATGCTTGAATATGAACCGCTTAGGCTTCTACAGTTTGTTTTCTGTTACAGAAAGTCCATATGTGTCGTCTGGGGGTAGGACACCAGTACATCTTCTCTATGAGTCTCTGGTCTTACACTATACCAGATAAGGAGATGAAATTCTTCTGGAGAGACGGAAGTCAGGTATAAAGATCGGTTGGTTACCGGTGCACTTTCTAATCTCTTCTTAGCTGTTTTACCGGACTTGCGACCTCCCCTGGACTGATTTATGGACCACGTTCAAGATGCCACTGCGGGAGGCCGCCCCTATGCCGCCAGTCTCGGAATTTATGCAATTTCTCGCAACATCTATCACTTTCATGGTCCATCTGAAGGATGTGACTGTATTTTTTGACGATTATCGTGTGGGGCAGATTGACAAGTCTCCGGGACAGCCCCAAGTTATTCCTATTCCTACAGAGCTAAAGCGGTCGAGTCCCGAGAAGAACATGGCCGTGAAATCAGTTCAGCAATACCGCAAGTTTTTTTTTTGGCATTGTCCTTTGCATACTGGTTCTTACCTCTGATTAGCCATTACCTTAAGGGCCAAAGTTATGCTTCCACCATGTGATTCTGCGCAAATTCACGAGACAACGGTGGAACTCGTTGTGTTCACTGCTGAAGTGGATGTCTCTGTCAACGAGAAGTTGCTTAGGGAGCTGAATCGGTGTACGCAGAAGAATCCACCCTCTCGCCTCAAGTACAGTTTCATTTATGTAAGTTACCACACTTCTTGTGCCTTTGCACGCCTATGGATCCACATCACAAGACTGGCAAAGATGAATATGATCAGAGCTGCATCAACGAACAAGAGCACCCCCCCGAGTTCCCGTCTCCTTTCCGAGGGCTTCGCGCCGATTTGGACGGGTGAGGAGTCATTTCTGTTAACGAAACCCTTGGGCTAATGGAAACCCAGAGCTACGCACACACGAGTCTTCATTGTAAGTCTTCACGCATCCGCCTCCTGATATCTGCTGATAACTTTGCTAGGGTCATGCCACCACACAAACGACGGGCATTGGAGGTCACATGGCATCCTGCTTCATTCCTACTGTAGAGCGTGAATGCATAGATCTGGTGTGAGTCTAGATTTGTACGCTCTAACCTCCAGTAGTTGCTGATTGGCACTTCAGTGACAGGAATGTTGCTGGTAATTATCCCGCTTTGTCTAGAAAGGATACTGATCTATCCTTATCGAGTCTGGAATAGAGAGTTGCTCTACGTCGGAGGTTTCTTATGTAGGGCGGTGTACGAGTCGGAGCTCTCCAAGGTCCAGAGGATATCGGAGGGAGCAGCCGCTGGTACGCCACAGTCCCCAAAGTTACATGATCAGTACTTTCTCCACCTCCTTAAATTCTTCACGATCTATCCTTCCATGCCGTCAACCAAAGTCGCGAAATTACTAGCTCACTCATTCTATGGATGCTCCACTCGCCCTTTAAGGGTTCTCTCGTCTATTGGCGTACGCGAGGCCCCTGACGTCAGAGCATTCGATCCGGTGTTGGCCAAATTCCTGAAGGCCTTACCCATGCTCTCAGAAGATATCATGCAAGATTGTTCGCATTTTATTGCAGGACTTCCGGCCTCACACAAGATCCGCACGATAACAGCATCAGAAGTTCTGCATTACCTACGTCATCATGCCTTGGACGCCGAGGAATTAGTAGCATGTCTTCGTTGGTGGATAGCCGCGGGAAGAAACGATTCGAGCTCACGTACAGCTGACCTATTGAACGTGACTACTTTCCGCGGCACATGTGGAACGATACGCCTGGCATCGATAACCTACTTCATTGATCCGAGGGCTATTGGACTCAACATCCCCCACGACGGACCACTTCCTCTGTCACTCATCCCCCTTACTGTCAGTAAGTATTTCGACCCCAAGGAGCTCATCAGCTTCGGCTGGAAAGAGTTCACCATTGCTTCATGGTTACAACACATATCACGTCCCGATGTTATGTCGGCCCAAGAGGAATACGACTTTACGCGGTCGGTCGATTGGGCTTGTCTTGTCCTCAGTACCGTTTGTCGCATATGGCCGAAACTTTCTGAAGATATACGAGGTGAATCAAGGGAGGTGGTCAGGAATAAGCCATGTATCCCTACATCCAAAGGTTTATATTCCCCAGAACGCTCGTATCTTCCCATCGCAGACAACGCTCTGTTCCATCACCTTGACCTGCCGATAGTCGGACACCATTCAAGATTTGAGATTGACGAGAATATGAAAGAATTTCTTCTGTTCATTGGAGTCCGGAAGAATCCACCGGTCCAATTGCTCTTGAATCAGTAGGTTCCCGCAATATTTTTGGTTCTTGTGCTTACTCAGAGCGATCAAGAATGCTGACAACGGGAGATTGGACCGCGCTCGACTTGATTGACTACCTCATCCAAAAGGAATCTTCAATGAGTTCCGAGGACCTGACTGCTCTGGAATCCTCCGCAATTTTCATAAAAGAAAATCTCCAGAGTAACGAAGAGAATACTCGCCACCGTGCTTGTGAACTCTATCCACCTATGGACACCTTCCGGAAACTAGGACTACCAGTCATGGATCGGAGTGGAATGTCGGAATGGTGGGACGCGTCGCCCGAAGGTGAGCTGAGTACCGTTGTCATTTGTTCCGCCTGATCAAACTGTTGTCTAGCCCAATTGTTGTACCGCCTTGGTTTGAATCGCTTCCCCCCACTGCCAAAGATCGTGGAACTTTGCTCATCAAGTGATATTGGGCTCCAGGGGACTGCTTTCGTATATCTGTGCAATAATCTTCACTCGCAGTACCTACATTACCACCCGGAGAACTTCCGTGACGTGGAATTCATTCCTGCACAGAGCAAGGGTGGTGCTCGCTTGAGGAAGTTGGGAGAGGTACTGTAAGGCTTCCCTGTGTTCGCCTTCTTGCTAACTCTCACTCTAGGTGTATTCCTGTACTCGATGGAAGTCACTGGGCTTTTATGTGGTACCGGACCGATACCAGAGCGCGCCCTTGCACCAACTAGGCGTAATGCAGCACCCCCCAACGTCGAAACTCTTTGACTTACTGGAGAAGAGCCCCCCGCGTGATGAAAAAGCTGCCATCCATTGGTTTGAAGCTCTATTCGATCACATGGCAAGTGCGTCTTTAGTCCTTCTCATCTTTTCCATGTGTTGACGTCGTCCCAGGTTTCTCAGCCCTCGATCTCACTAAATTGTCTGGGTTGCCGATAGTGCCGACGGGTTCACCGGGTGCTCTGAAATTGCTTCCTCCAACCCGATGTTACCTCGACCAAGGTACCAAACCCGTACTTTACGCAAAACTGTTCGTCTTCGTGAATTTCGGCACCAAAGCGAATCGTTTCCTGGGCGCTTGTGGTTCGAAAAACAAACCTTCGATAGACGACGTTGCGGAGGTACTGACTAACAACCCCGAGAGGTTCTTCGAGCTTGCAGGAGGTTATGAAGGGTGGGTTCAATGGGCCTCTACTAGGGCCACCCCTCACTTGCTTGATACTAGCTTCTTAGTCGAGTTGCGAAAGTTGGCATACCAGAGCCATGATATTTCCAACGAATCCCTGCACAAAATGAGCCACAGCCCTGCTCTACTTGGCTTACGTCGGAAGAAAACAGAGGGCAAGGCCGGATGGGATTACGAGCACCAGTTTCTGACGTATCAGGGGGTCACTGTTGTCGATAACAACAATGACTACCAACTATTTAGTGATTATCTCTTCATCGCTCCCCAAGAGGAGGCACTCGAACGTGCGTATTAATGTTAGTCTTGGGCAGCCTTCCATTCAGTCGGCGCCGATAGGCTTCTACGCATCGCTTGGGTGCAGGTACCTAAGTGAGGCGGTTAAAGAGAGATGTAGTGATCTCCACGAAATACCAGCTACCAAGACCTGCTCCAAAGTGCAATCATTGATTCTTGAGCGGCTCCCCTTGTTCATTCAAAATTATACTGATACCAAGCCCAGAGTCACAATCCCCTCTAGTCCTGATCACCTCAAAGTCAAGGCATGCAACAGAATCCTTGTTTCCAAAATTCTCGTGGCCGGGAACGTGAAGCGAATAAAAGACGTACGTGCTACCGCGAGGAGTAAAGGCGACGCCATAGAGCTGTGGATTTCCGACGCGAGTTGCGACATGTATGAGTAAGTTAGCGAAATATCACTTGTTATCTTTGTTGGTGTCTGACGGCGCAACAAGGATTGCTACATCTCTCTGTCGAATACTGTTTGGAGTTAGTAAGACCAACGCCGCTGTACTCCTTGGGACAATCCTTTCTGCGGACCTGGAGTTTTTGGAACGAAGAGGTTTTCTTGGTTGGTCTGGTCTACCTACGTTCATTCTAATCGGCTGAAAGTGTCGGCTACATGGCAGTTGATCAAATCTCCCAACAACACACAGATACGTATGAAGAGGGGAGTGAGGCGATGAAAAGGCGCTCGGCAGGTTCTTCATGGACTGCTGATTCTCCTCAACAGACCATGCTGGATACTCAACGTACTCCCCAGTTGGGCTGTGAGGGACTGCCTGGAAGTTTTGCTGCCTCCCCGCAGCGCCCATCCCTCTCTCATGCCGCTGACAGCGTCTCGTGGAAGATTCGCGAGGCGTCCAACGTTTTTGGTGACGAGTTCCCTGACGCGGTTGGGCGTCTCACCCCTCTCTCCCTGTCTCGGTGGGCTTGACCGTCAAGTATCGTTATGTGTCTCACTACATATCCAGGGCTTCATGTGAGGTGATCTCGCAGAGTTACATCCGTGAGCTTTTCAAGCACCTACGATGAGATGAGATATCTTGACTGTTTCCTAGGGAACATTGTGGAGAAAGCCATCGAGGCATGCCGTTTGGAAGGGAAACAACGACTAGGCGTTCGCTCGGAAACGAGCCAGTACTTAAGCAACACCTTCTGCAGGATGCCTGCAAATGTTAGATGCTTTCGTCGCATTGGTGAGCTTGGTGTCGGTAGCCTCCAAATGCTACTCACAAAAGAACTAGGAGAAGTGAAAAACATCCAAGTCTGTGTGGACGAAGGTGAACTCCGGTCTATGTAGCTCGAATAATATACTCGTCGCTTAACACTTCGCCACCCATTTGCGCAGGCATGCCTGGCGCTGAAACATTCATGGAACGCATGCACGGCCCGCTTTCCCGCTTCGTAGATGTCATCACCACTCTCTCCGAGATATATCGTATCTCCACATCAACGCTGCGTGTCTTCTATGATGTCTCTGGGGGGCGTATTGCCTTCAACTGCGGAGGAATTATTTACCTGAATTTGCGGTATTTCGAGATATGGCGTGGGTGGATTTTAAGTTTTCATCTTTGGGTTGGGGAGACGCTGAGACAATGGTTTCAGATGATGAGCAAGTCAAGAACGGGAACCGACAAAATGCTCAAATGTCATGGTCCGTTCATTTTACTGGCTGTCACCTGTTCCATGTTCTAAAAAAAAACGTTATCGCTGAAGGTTCCTTGCTCTTGCTCACGAGATTGCACACAACTTGACCGATCAGCATAACTCTGATCACGAATTTTGGTTTTCGGCAATCTGTGAAGCACACTTGGTTGCTTTTTCACGGCTCCTGCGACCCACTAACACTAGGTTCCAAAATGTACTTTGGCTGGCACTCACAGTTCTCGTTATCTTGTTCGTAGTACTCCATGCACTTTGATACTCTGTAGTACGATCCTACTGTGGCTGTTGCTTGTAATATAGTATGACCGTCAATCAGTAGTGTAGCCAAAATCTGTACAAGCATTTTCCAGCTTGGTTTGCACTCATTGGGAGTTTTTGGGCTTACGGGACTTTCTGCTTGAAGTACTCCACAATGCACCAGACTGTAAGTTATGAAGTACTGACTGTGGTTCCTCTAAGAGGATGACAAGCACGCGGCAAGAACTACCCTGGAAACCACAACCTTTGCAGAAATCGGATTCTCTTGCTTGCATATGTTTTGTAATCTGGTGGCGTGGCTATGCCAAAGCCACACCCTTTCCCTCCCGTCATATCTTGAACTTGAACTTCAGTCTTGGAAAGCTACCCAAGTCTGGGCTGATGCAATGGCCACTGCAGCTTACGTCACTTCCCAAAGCTCGGCTAAAGGCATTGAATTGAAGATGAAGCACCATACAATAGCCTAAGAATACTGTGCAATCTCTTCGTCATGTTGCTGAGGTCCGAAGGCTATGTCACCTAAACACTCCAGCATTTCAGCAAGATGGATTTCAGAATCTGCATTGCATGTTAATCTCTGCATCAACAGATTTCGTGGTAGAGAACCTCACTAGTGACCCAGTACGGATGTTCAGGATGCCCCTTCGGCACGAACAACAAAGCTTCTTTGTTGAGCAAAATCAACTCTCTCAGGTAACCGAGGTCTCGGCGGATCTCGAATAGTCTCCACAATGCGGCACCGAGGATTCTTAAGCCAGGAAGCCTCTCGGGATCATGAGATTGGAGCAACTGCAAGGCTTGCTCGCTTATCTTCAATGAGCTGTGAAGATCGCTGAAATCACCGTGTTTCTCATAACGTCTCCACAGCGTAGTGCTGAGGTTGATCAACCGTTGGGGTCGGTCAAAGTAACCATCTGGAGGTACCATAGCGCTACGTTTCAGCTCCCGGACCAGCTCGTCCAGTTCGGCTAAGCTTCCGGAGTTTACAACTCTGCACCGCTTGAGTGTTTCAAGCACGAGATCCGCGGCTCTGTGTTCGTGGCTATCCTCAGAGAAATCCCGGGACCCGGTCATGAGCTGATTAATTTCGCCTGCAACGGATTCGTCGCATCCCTCCTTCTCGTAGCGGAATAGCAGAGTTTGAGCGAGCTGTAGTAACGTCGCTGGTCTGTCCGGATGACCAGGGCGGCGCCGATCGAGGGCCTGTCGATAAAGGTCGATGGCCTCATCCAGACTCCCGCTGGTTGGGTCAGTACGATAGCTGACGAATTTTGCCTTCGCCAAGTTGACAAGTACCGCAGCAAGACATCGGTGTGCTGGAGGGCAATTCGACCTGGCGCATTCGAAATGCTGGACAGCATTCTCGAGGTCTGCTATCTGGTATTTTTCATAGTAGCGGAGGAGAGCTTCACACCCCAAATCTGTCTCGCGAATGAGGACAGATTCTGACAAGTCCAACTGCCAACAACGATCGTCAACGAATTGGTATGGGCGTATACACGTCTAATCACATTACTATCATCGGCACTCGAGGCTCCTGTCAGACGACCAGAACACCGTTGTGTCAGGGTGACAAGCAGTGAGGGACCAGGAGTTGCGGTTCCCGAATCTCCCGAAGAGAAAGTGATTACTGTATCGGCATCAAGACCTTGCGACCCAGTGCGTCACGCTCAGAGGAATGCACTCACAATACGTGCCGCCCACGAGCTCTTCCACTCGACTTGCTGACCTATATAGAGCTTCTCCATTTCCCAACATCGGCTCTAGTTCGAAGGAAGCATAAACCGTGAATTGGACCTTGTCAAATGCTGTAGAGGGCCTAGAAACAGTCAGCGCCTATACGCCCCCAAGAAGATGGCAGGCTCACAGTGGAATCTCATCCTCCCATTCGATACCACTATCGTTCAATCGCATAGACTTGTTTTGAGTTCTTCGTTGGTCGCCATCAAACTGGACTAAAACACAGAAACCAGCTGGGATCCGCTTCAGGCCAGAGTGTATATTTCGAGCACGGATACCTGTAGGGTAATTGTCAAACTTCTCTAAAGGTTCTCAAAAAAAATGGGTACATGCGTGTAATGAAAACCCATGGATTGTCGAGCGTGGGAGTAGGAGGTGAAAACTCAAGCTCCGGTGATGAGTCATGTGGGTGAACGATGGAGGAAGCGGAGTCCGTGGTGCCATCACTGTTAACACCCTTAAATGCCCTCCGACGTATGTGAAACGACAATACGCACGCTTTGTCTTTCAGGAATACGGTAGCTGAAAAGTAATCAGAGGCGAGTTCCACCATCATGATCAAATATTTACTAATTTCACTTTGCGAGTCAACAGAGATGGAGTGGCGTTGTGCTAAGAGAAATTCAAGGCGGTCATCCTGAAGAAGGTCTTCATGCGACTAGGGACGAGTAAGGTATAAGCAAGGCAATTGCACTGCGTAACGACTTACCTCCATCATATCCATCATATCCATCCATTGGCTATCATGTGTAATAGCGACCTTGGCGTTTGGGTTCTAAACGAAGTTATAAGAAATCCAACGTAGTATTGCGGCAATATTATTATGTTAGACGAACCTTGTTCAGAAGGAAACGGTTGATGATATCGGAGGGATGAAAGGGCTAGTGGACGAGTCAATGGTTAGAATTTAGACGACTTTAATCAAGCCAACCTGCGATAACGATGGACTATGTTCCACATCTGTGCACGATCAATAAATCGTCAAGCAGTCCACGAGCAACCACATTCACAGCTCACTTATCGGTGCGTGCCGCTTGTAACCACCTGAGAAATCGGGTAACCAGTTGAGGCAGGCCTTGAATAGACGAGCTAGTATGGACCAGGTGGTTTCTGATTCTGTAACCCTCAGAACTACAGGATCCGAAAGCCAACTGCTGACTGTAATCTTGAAACCAGTTATGAAAACAGTTTGATTGATTTTCCCGCTGTCCTCATTACGGCGGCTGTGGCGATGATCGGCGGGAAACGTGAATTCTAGTAGGTAGGTGTTGGGGTTGTTGTCATCCCTTCGGGCAAGGATTTTTCCGGTAGTATTCATAGCGTTGCTGAAAGAGCCGAGAGACCATGAGTGAGCTTTGTAAAAGCCGGTAACGAGGTAAAGAGAGCAATCGAGATACTGGACGCCGTAACATTTTTTGGCGAACTCATGCCAATCAAGCGCATTCTTCGTTGCCACTTCACGAAATTGTTCTGGTGATAGGAGCTGGTGGGATTCAGCACCATTTGGCAGTATAAGGATAGCGCCTGCAGGTGCAGAGGCGTCGAATTCGTAATCGGCTGCACTGGAACACACTGTCAGTAAGTATCTATGGTCAAAATGAGGAATACCTCTGTTTGTTAGACTCAAGGATTCGTTCTATACCAGGAGAGTGGACTGGACGAGGAGGTATAGCATTGTCACTGGACTTGATGGCACCTTGCTGGATAGGCTGGAAGTTCTTAGGGACCCCGCGAGGATGATGAAGAAGGTTGTCCTCGCGTTTGAAAATGTTGAACAGGACATCAAACTGGCCTTCTCTATCAACAACGCCAACATCTCCGATCTGAAGTCCAGATTCCCGGTAGTGGTCTGGGAGTGTACTCATCGGCTCTGGCATCCGCAGAGGGTATCCATAGTCAGCATGTTGAAGATGTTTCGCGTACACATCCTGGGAGGAGTCACTCATTGGAACGAACTCAAAGCGGAATGAATGAACCCAGCCCTCGTTTTAGACGCCTGGAGGAAATGCCTGCTCGGAGTTGCTCGCGTGCCATTGCTGGATGGTGAGAGCGTGGCTCCAATCAGGTAGTCTTCCTGACACAGCGTCACACCGACGTCTAATGGGAGCCGAGTTGAACCGAGGTTGCGGACAAGCCGAGTGCTCCACACGACAACTCGACGACGACTCACTCCGAACCCTTGTAGGATATGCTCTACCATTGGTTGTCTGCTGTCTGTACCTATTCAGATTTGGTACACGGCGAAGACTGGAGGGTAATCTATGTACACAACCAGTTTTCCCCATCTACGCTGACCATGACGCAATTGCAGAACCGAAACAGCGCACTCTCAACGGGGAGCCCGTGCCACATGATAGAGCAGCTCACGGTACGGAACGGCTGAGTGGTGAGCCTAATCCTGTACTACCATCGTGGATGCTAGTGGCTAAGATCTTGACTTTGGGGAAAGACGATACCCTGTTTCAAATAGACGACGTCGGAGGACAGATATCGGCCCTGGTCTTCCTTGCTGATGGGAAGCACCTAGTATGCGCCTGCAAGGCCGAAAAAACTATTCAAATGTGGAATATAGAAGACCACGGAAAGGGAGAGCCGCTGATGAATACCGGTGTTGCAGTAAATGTCATTGTTTCTTCAAAGGACGGAAAATCAATCGTCACCGGAGATACGGATGGAAAGGTGGTGGTCTGGGACATGAACCTTCAACAAAGCTGCGAGGCAGCAGAACGCCACGGGAGGACGATAACAGCCCTGGACGTATCCTCATTGCATGTCGCGAGTGGATCAAACGACGGCACGGTTCGACTGTGGAAAATGGGGGAACCCGGATCTCCCTTTGCACCCGGGCCATTGATGCATCATAGCCCATATCGAATCTCATCGGTCAAGTTCTCCCCGGCAGGCAACCATATTGCATCGGCCTGTGCCCGCTGGGACTGTAGTGTCAAGGTTTGGCATACTCGGACCGGGGATCAGATAGCATCTGTCCGAATCGATAGCTCACCCACACACTCGCTTTCTTGGTCCAGTGACGGTCGACGATTATTTGCAGGTTGTTCAAATGGTTCAGTCCGTTGCTTCGATACGTTCACTCGAAAACTCTCGAAGGTCGTAGAACCTCGTCCTGGAGACGATTCTATAAGCTCTCTTCGTGTCTCTGACAGTGATCAATTCCTCTTCTCTTTCTCAGCCCCCGGACGAACGGTGGACATCTGGGATATCCGTGATACCCCTGCATACCAACCCCTTCGTTCGTACAGGCGCTGCGTGTCAGCAACCGTTTCTCTAGATGATCTCTATCTAGCTAGCAGTGGAGATGACACTAAGATATGTATTCGAAACCTCTCTGGAGTTGTTGAAGCATCTTACTTCTTCCACGTAAGTAGATATGATGTTGACGGACCTCGCCGTTACTTCATTTCTTTCCTTAGCGCCTCGGTCCTTTCTTGAGTCACTCAGAACCCGTATGTCTGACCTTTTCGGCTTCAGTTTTCCGATACCCATTTTAGCTTGGACAGTTCACGTATATTTCTCCCGCAGCACACCGAACTTGGCAACTTGGAGAACTGGAGACAGTAGAAGACCTCCTTTCGAGGGAAATCAAAAACGACCAATACCCCACTTTTACTCGCTATGCTCGTGCTAACCGTGCACTCGTTCGAATACGACGGGGTGACCTGAGTGGAGCTTTGGATGATGCTGGCGAGATTATGGTGGATTGGTGTCTCATCATTCCTGCTGGGATGTCATCACTGATTTCAATGCGCGGACAGACGGATGGTGCTCAGATCCTGCCGATAGCTTACATTGCGAAGGCTATGGCACTTATGGGGCAGGGAAAGCCGAAGGAAGCGATAGACACTTTTGGATCTGTTCAACACGGTGATGTCAAAGACTTCGTTGAAGACGTCAAGGTGAAGAGCAGATTTCGTGATATTTTTCAGTTCTTGACTTGTTATCAACAGTCCATCACCTTGTTCGAGGTAGATCTCCGCGAAAAATTAAACTGTGGAACCAAGCTCGCGGGGCTTTCCCCACTGGCATATAACTGTTCCTGTCCATGGGTGAAAGTGTGTGTTTATGCGAAGATCTCAACCGATAGAATCTTATATGTTTGGGTAGACGCGCATGCTACTTCTCCTGGCAGAGCATCACCTACAGAGAGGGGAGTACAACGAGGGTCTGCGACTCTTAGCAGCAGCTCCTGATCTTGGCCAGTGCCTCAACCTTCCAGAAGCAAAGATACTACCGCTGGTAAGGCACATTCGCCGGCGTTTGATGTTCGAGCATCTGTCGACGCATTCCTGAAAGATATTCGGTTGGAGTATCTACGATTTAGAGTCCATGGTCCAGCAACGAATATGCCAAGCTCTTTCTATGTCCGGACGTACGCAAGAGGTGACGGACTTTATCCAAGTAAACGATAGTCGCCTTGACGAAGAAAGTGAAGCGAGGAAGGCAGACCTCGGTTGGCTTGCTGGTCAGTGGCTGGACCTCAAAACTAGACACTGCATGTTTGACAGCGGTTGCTGAATTTTAGAGAAGTTGGGCGACACAGCCATGTGCGACAACAGTTATGATGATGCCATCACTTGGTACACTTTCTCATTGGGCCTTTACCCAGAATATCGAGTTAGTGATCGTGGATCGGGTGAGTTTTGGCACGACTCGTTCAGGCTCTGCACTCAAGTGTATGTACCAGAATTCGCAAATCGGTGTCTTTCGGCCAACGATGCAGCGGATGCGGCAATCGCGGAGGACTTGGCCTTGATGGCTTTCTATCCCCCTGGTTCTGCCCGTCTTCTCGTCAAGCGGAGCAAGGCAAAAGCGCTCAAAGGATTCTGGGATGATGCATTGAAAGATGCCGATCAGGTGAAGACCGTCGTTCTCTGACCCTCATCCGGTTGACCTAAGCCCCAGACGTTCGTAGGCAATCAATATGGACCAGTTGTGCCAGTGGAGCCATGAAAGTAGATATGTGGCGTTGCATGCCCTTCAACGCTATCGAGAAGCGACTGAGACATTGGACGACATGGTTACAAAGGCAGAAGAGCTCGTTTCTCCAAGTATCCGCCGTAAGTCTCTTTTGTGCACATCTTGACGGCAGGTGCTGACTACTCTACAGAGTTGCGAACGAAATATGCTGAGACCATCAAACTGATCGATGAGCGAATCGATGCCATCCGTGAGATATCCCCTTACGTACTCATCGATGTCAGAAACGGGAAGCTCTGCGATGCCGCCGAACGCATCCGGATGTTCAAGACGGACACCATCTTTTATGAACTTGTCTCGTCCATGTCCACAGAGCTGAACACCAGTCGTATCGGGGAAATGGTGGCAAAATATTTCCGCTACGTCATGTTTTCGCATACTTGGGAAGGGGAAGAACCCACGTTTCAAGATATCTCTAGAAAACCGGTCTATGAGTCTGACCCACACCTGCTGAGGCTCAAGCTTCGCCGCTTCTGCGAGAGAGTTCGGGAGGACCCAGAAGGATATCTATGGGCGTGGAGTGATACCTGCTGCATCGACAAGACAGACCCAACTGTTTTGGTGGAATCGCTACGTTCCATGTACAACTGGTACCGAGACTCGGCTCTTACTATCGTGGTCCTCGCCGATGGGTCCATACCGCCCACCCTCAGGAATAATAGATGGATGACGCGAGCCTGGACGCTCCAAGAACTCCTCGCCCCCAAATCTATTCGTTTCTACGACAGAGACTGGAATCTTTACAAGGGAGACACCCGACCCAATCACAAGGAATCACCCCAAATCATGCGGGAGTTGGCGGACGCCATCGATGTCGCCCAAGGCACCCTCGTCGATTTTACCCCGAAGTCTCTCAGCATCCGAGCCAGGCTCCGTCTCGCTTCGACTCGCCAAGCCACGAAGAAAGTTGATATCGCATATGCCTTAATCGGAATCTTCAGCAGCGACTTGATTCCCGAATATCGTGATCCTGAGGATGCGTTGGGCCTTCTCTTGGAGGGGATCTTGCACCGGGACCTTGACGCCAAAGCTGTGCTAGACTGGGTTGGAAAGCCGTCACAGTTCAATAGCTGTCTTCCCGCTGAGATCTCGGCCTACCGAGATTCCCCATACACTTCCCCACTCATTCCGGAGAATGAGATGGAATCCCGAATTGCGGAATTGCGGGCGACGTTGCCGCAATCGGATGTCGCCACATTTTTCAAAGAGCTCTCTGATCTCGGCTCGATAGGGTTCACTTATCGGCGGCTTTCCCTCCCATGTATCACATTTCCCGTCTCGATCGACACCACAGGATATGCGGAAGGGGTTTCGGTTTCCGAACAAGCCACCGTCTATCATGTGCAGGCAGTGGTTTCCAGTCAACCCAAGGTCAGTACCTCATGCGCGACACTCATGGCACAGGACGAAGTAGTGCTTGTATATCCGTGGATTCGTGATCTCCGCGCTCAAACAAATCGACCAGAATGGGACGATTATACCAGGGCATTGCGGTTGGTTGTCCACCTGGAACAGCCGTTCAGAGCGCTACTACTTGTGAAGCACCCCGCTGGTACATACAAGAGAGTGGCTGCTGACCGCGAGATTCTCGTTCCCCTACGTAAAGTCAGTTCATTGAAGGATATCGGTGCGAAGGTGTTAGAGATCCGGTAACGGTTGGCGCTGTATTACATAATTCACTGCGTAGCACATAAATATATATGTAGTACTTGCGTTAGTAGTACTGAACTCCGCCGGCGGCGAGTTTTCATGGTCAAAGCCATGGCGGCACGATTGCGGATCACAGTTCGCTTAGACCCTGACATTGGTAGGTCTGCCATATTCTTTTATTGTCGCCTCAACAGCTCCATGGGACCATGGCTAGCCGGAAGGCTCATTGTAGTAGACGACTTGCGGGCCCTCGGGCGCGGTGCTGACATTTATAGTTCAAGCTTCAAGTTCCTAGCATTTTGCAAACACATTCTGATACACTTCAAAATACAAAAATTCTATGAGCCGGATCATACTACATCGGAATATGAAATTTTTACAATTGCCTTTTTCAATTATATTTGGTGCATGGTATGTAGAATGTTGAAATCCCTGGCCATGTGTCAATGGAGTGTCCATTCGCGGCCCGGGTAGACCTGGGCATTGGGATATACCTCGAGGATACGCTGATGGGTCCACCAGAAGGGAGAGACAAAAGTGACATCCGTCCCGTCGGTAGAACCAGCGCCGCCATTGATGTGACCGAGGATGCGTCCCTTGCGGTCAAAAACGCCAGCGCCCGAGTCGCCCTTATCCGAGAACCTATTGGGCTGGCCCCTGCCGTACGCGATGACGCCAATCTCAAGGGAGTCAACCTTGTCGATACCATGCTCGGGGAAGGTGCGCTTGGCAGAGAACAGACCATTAGCACACCCAACCCTTGTGCCCGATGTGCAGCCATTCATGACGACAAACAGGGCTGGCATGCCATTGGCATCGAGGTGGGGCAGGTGTGTGATATCCTCAGCTGGCACCACGCCCCGCACCGGTATTTGGTCGTCAATGTACAAATCATAGCCATCCCGGTCCTCAGGGTTGGGCCACATCAACCGCGCCAGCCCGCCCAGTGCGAAATTGTCACCTGCAGTAGCACAAGGCGAAAGTCGGCAAATGGTTCATGCTATAGCACAAGAAGGGCGAAAGGCGCGACAGGAAGGGAAATGGGAAAAAGCACGATGGAAAGGGGAGCTAAAAAAATGAAATAGAACGTACCAACGAACAACTTGTTACCGTCAAATGTCTCCATGTTGAGCATCCTTGGGTCGAGCTGTACCAGGGCCCAGTCTTGCGTGTATCCGAGCTCCTCGTTGTCAACCTTGGCATCAGCCTTGATGACGGATGAGTAGAGGACCCAGCCCACGGAGCGCAGCTCGGGTGTAGAGCGGAACTTGGTAACTTTGGTGTGGAGTGCGTCGATGCGGTTGCACCTCCTGGTCAGCCTGGTGATCTCGGCCTCCTTCTCTTCACGCCTTTTCTGCGGGAGGTCAGGGCACTGAAGGTGTGCATTGAGGATCTCAATGTTGCCGGCAATCTCGCGGATCTCACCCATCATCCTCTGAATGACGTGGTTGTAAGCGCCGGTGCCGAGTGCCACGATGGATTGCCTCGGTTGGCTCTTGCTAATGTACTGCATGCCCGTGTTGCCGAAGACCAGCGGTGGGCACGCGACGTGGGCACATGTCAGCAACACAGGGTCGTTGCCAATCTTGAGGAACAGTCCACCGGTGCCCTCGAGGTGGGGTGTGCTCAACGGTGCGATTGGCATGCCAAGGCGGTAGCTAAAGTGCTTGCGGTATTCGGGTACGTGGTCAACAACTGGGTCCAGTGGAAGGAGCGGTGGTCCACCACCCTGGCGTGTAACAACCATCTCAACAAATGCAACCTCGACTGTGGTCAGGTTGATGGATGCGAGGATCTTCTTGACGGCCACGGCGGCTGAGACAGCAAGCGTATACTCGAGAGAGCGGGGCGTCACCCCGACCGAGACGAGAAGCTCACAGAAGGGCTTCTCATCACCTTTGTTGGCCCAGGCAAATGGGTTGATGCAGGTGAGCTGGACACCGAGATCATCCAGACAGTTTATGATCTTCTTGAGTGTGGCTGGCCAGACGGGTGCGATGTCAGGGCGGCAGACAGTGCGGGGCTCACGGGGGATGCCCTGCTCCGTGGGGCCTCTGGGCACCTCCCAGATAGGGCCAGATTTATATACGCAGCCAGCTTTGCTGGGGTTGAAGTCAGAATATGCGTATGGGTAATTCTCGCTGAGACGGTTGACAGTTTCGAGCTTGCGATACACAGTGCCACTGTTCTTGCAGATTAGGGTAGGAGAGGTTGAGAAGGAGGGATAGAAGGGGGGCTCCTCAGGGCGAAAGTTCAGGCAGAGCTTCGCAAACTCTGGATCGATCGTGAGATCAGACACTGATGACAGCAAAGAACGTGACAAGGGAGGCGCGACGGTAAGGGCGATAGAAATGGCCATGCAAAGAAAGACGGAGGTTAGCGACGAGGAACGACGAGATGAGCGTGGCTTTACTGTTCGACTGACGACCCTTGTCTTGACTTTGCCTGGTATCTCGATTCGATTCGAGAGAGCAATTATGAAGAGGTTTGCAAGCTGCTCTTCGCGTGCTTAGGTTAGAGTGGCAAGTCCATCAGCGTCAGTCTATGTAGTGAGTGTCGTGCGAGACGCGGTTGTCGTCGTCAGCGATGCGCGTCGCGGGTGCCATCGCAACCGGCTGTTTTTCTCGATAAACCAACCACCCACGACTACTTACCAAGTAGTTTCGAAACTTCCCTTCATTACTTGCTGTGTATACGATATTCCAAGTCAAACGCTCCCTTCAAACTACACCGCAAACGACGGCATGTCGCGCACGGTCGCCATCATCAAGACACACGCTCTCCAGCACAGGCTGGACATCGAACATCGTCTCTTGGAGGCCAAATTCGAGGTTCGTTCAGCCCCCCCCACATCTAAAACCCGAAATGCACACGCGTTGCTGAACGCTCGACGCTCTTTACGTAGATCGTCAAAGAGCGCCCGATGGAATTCGACACTGAAACGGATCCTGAACCGTTCTATGAACTCTTCGACTCGGATGCTAGCTTTCTGAGCGAGTGAGTCCCTTCCTCGCGTTCACCCCGCATTCTTCTCTCTTTTTCTGCTTCAAAACGATTCGAATTCATCCATACTCAACTGAAGCTCAACGTTCTCATAGGGGTCCAGTCTGGGTATACGTCCTCGACCACTCTCGTCCCGCTGTTCAAACCCTGCTCACTCTCCTCCCCTCCTTTGACAATGCCCTCATCGCCGCGCGCACAGACGCCCAAGTCGAGATGCAAATCGCAGCTCTGTTCGCATCCAGTCCGCCCTTCCCACCAGCTGAACTGCCGCCCATACCGGATGGGGACGATGAGCTGGCACTCGCAGGAGAGGGTGGTGGTGTTGGTGGTGGACACGGTGAGATAACGGAACGCGCGCCAAATGGGTATCGACAGGGCGTAGGCGTAGCTGTAAGAGTGCCAGAGTTCGATGCAGGATCCATACGCTCCATCAACTCTGGCGTGTTGGAGGCACTCCAGTTCGGTCTAGAGGCTCGCCTTGCTTTGGCAGACTCGACCACGTTCGATGGCAGTACTGGTCCATCGAACGCACGCGCACCCGCGTTTATGGACGCCCGTCCGAGCCTCGCGCTCAGTGATCGCACCTCCAACACTAACTCTTCCTCTACCGGAGCGGGCAAGACACCCTTCCGCGCTCGTCCCCTCCCAAAGACTCATCTCGCCCCCGACATCACCCCTCGTCTTACGAAAGCAGCTCTCCTCCGACAATCATTCTCGTCGTCTCCGTCCAACTCACCTGGCAGACCCAGACCCAGACCGAGCACTATGGGAACGGCTAGCACAGGTCGTCTTCCTACCTACACGAACAAAGAAAATGCTTCTTCCTCCACAAGCAAGGACGCACAGGAACGGGCACGGAAGACATTCGCAGGTGTACCTGGCCACAAACGAGCCGAGACGATTGGCGTGGCTTCGACGAAACCACCTGTGGTAGCTCCGAGACTGACGAAGGCGGCAGCTCTGAGGTTGGGTTTGGAGAGACCCGCTACGCCACCCGGTAAAAAGGGTCCCATTCCTTCTGGAAGAAGCGGTGGTAACAAAGCTGGAAGCGGAGTGAACGGAGGGAATAATCGGTCGAGTGTATCTGTTAGTCCACATACTGCCCCATCGACCACTTCGCAGACGGAAGAGGACGACGAAACGGAAACTGAGGCTGCTGCTGTGAAGGAGCAGCTGAGGAAGAACATCTTCGAGGGTGTGCCGGGTCACAAACGTAGCGAAACGATCTCAGTTTGTAGCGTAACCCAACCGCCTGCCATTTTACCACGCACCAATAGGAGCGCAGCGCTTAGGAAGGAGGGTGCGCCTCCGCCTAGTAGTTTCATGTGTGAGTGGTCATCGTTTTCATGACCGAGTAACCTTCGCTGAAGGACCCCCGTGTTATGTAGTCCGAGCGCCTACGGCACCCAAAACTCCCGGGTCCGGAACCTATTCGCGCAGCTCATCTGTGATGAGTGCGTACAGGGATTCCCGCGTTAATATCGGTTCAGCTCGATCTCAGTCGACTGTTCCACCATCGAGAGCCTCCTCCAGGATTTCTCAATTCGGAGGGTACGCAGCAACCAAAGCGAGCCGTCCCACTCCTGCCAACGGGTCTGTCTCTGAGATCAGTAGTACGGATGGTCTTATGAGCACGTCCACGACGGGGTCCTCTCCTTCAAACAGTCATACCTGTCTCAGCGATCCCGACGGCTATTTCGTGGACGTCGACGATCCGCTTGCTCATGCCACCGACCCGTCTGCGCCTTCGACGACGAAGACTCGCTCACGTCGTCCAAGCAGTCTTCAAGCGCCCACGATCGCACCGCGCGTCAACAAAAGTGCGGCTTTGCGAGTGAGGAAGGCTGCTGAGGATGCTGCGAAACCGAAGAGCCCGTATGCGAATGCTGCGAAGCGGTAGGATAAGTTTGATTTGGTTTTTTTTAAAAACTTTCCTGGTGAATTCTCGCTGTGTTTTATGTGGTCAATATGTTCTTATGTACTTGTTTCTCTTGGTATTTTCTTTTTCTCTTTATTGGTCCTGCAGGTCAGTTGATGATACCAAGTTGTATGTTTTTATGTAGTCGTCCAATGATCACGTGCCGGTAATCTCTGCGTTGTGCGGGTGTCGAGGTAGCTGCAAGGACGACGATGACGAGACTCGGAGCACCGTCAACGATGGCGAGGTCGACGACGACGGCAGTGGTCCGTTGTTGTTGCGTTAGGCGGACGATGACGACGGAGTCAGTGGGTCCACCCATACCACCCGCGTCATCGTCATCATCACAGCCGAGTCCGAGTCCAAGCTCACCTCAGCCTGACACCAAAGCCCGGCCATCGCGTCTGGCATATCCACTTCCACGCCCCGCCCCCACCACTCACACACCAAACCACCTCCGTCAAACCACGCATCCCCCTCACCTCGGTGTTGGTGGCCGAAGTCTCGGTCTTCCACCGACGTTTGGCAGGAACCAGCTTCTACCCGTTTCAGACTCGACCCGTGCGCTTCTCGAGCGGATAGTACGCTCGTTCGATGCGCCTGTTCGGTATGCCTTCGCATATGGCTCTGGCGTATTTGGACAGGCGGGATACGATCACGTCGACGGAGACGAAGACATCGATGTCGACCCATCATCGTCGTCGTCGTCCAAGCTTCCTAATAAACGCAAGGAGAAGAACAAAGCGGACAAGCACAAGCCCATGCTCGACTTCATCTTTGCGGTGAACCACCCTGACCACTGGCATTCTATCAATATGCACCAGTATCCTGGACACTACCCCCTGCACGCGCGGATGTTGGGGTCGTCTTTCGTGACCAAGGTTCAGGAGATGGGACCCGGGGTGTGGTTTAACACTTACGTGCCGATGCATGACGTCGTAAGTCCCTCTTTCCTCTTCGTATATCCAAATATATCATGTACGACGATGTGGGGCATGGTTAAACTCTGCATATTACAGACGATCAAGTACGGCGTTACATCCGTAGACACGCTCTGCGCCGACCTTCTCAACTGGAGAACCCTCTACCTAGCCGGCCGAATGCACAAACCCCTCCGAATCATCAAAGACGACGCTCGAGTACGGCTCACGCAACAAGTCAACCTCACCTCTGCACTGCGCACCGCCCTTCTAATGCTTCCCTCGCAATTCACGCAGCGCGATCTGTTCATGCACATCGCGTCCATCAGCTATACGGGCGATCCGCGGATGGTGTTGCCCGCAGAGAACAGGAACAAGGTGAAGAACGTCGTGGATAGACAAGAGGGACAGTTTAGAGAGTTGTATTGGAGGCTGGCGCAGGGTCTGCCTGGGGTGAGGTGGTCGGTGGGATCGGATGTCGTCGAGCAGGATGTTAGTGCGCAGGCGAGAGTGGCACATATGAAGAAGCTGCCTCAGGGGTTGTTGGACCGCGTGCATGCGCGTATGAGGGAGAGAGGTGGCATTTCGAGAGAGGCAGACGAGTATGCGTATTGGATACGCGTGGCAGGTGACGAGTCGATGCCTGAGATCTTGCAACAAGGTGTGTGCATTTCTTCCTGTCTTTATGTTGGGCGACTGAAGCGTGCCTATTACTACAGAGATGGGCAAGATCGTGCGGTACCCTGCAACAGTGCAGACCCTGAAAGGGGTCGTGAGTGCAGGCCTATCCAAGAGTACGCGATATGCCACTGCCAAGGTGGGCAAATGGTGGAAAGGCGTTTGCTCGTCGTCGTCGTAGTCTTCAGTTGCATGATTTATACCAGTCAAAATACAGTTCGCCCACAGCTGTACACAACTGACATAAGCCACCCACGAAATTCGCGAGCCCCTTTAAGCGTGTTTCCAGCTAGCGTCGACTCTCATATTCTCTACCAAACCAAAAACCCACCCATCCTCGGCAAAACTCGCATATGAAGCGTGGATTTCTTACCAGCGAGAAAGCCAGGCGCGCTTTGGATAAGGAATACCCTACAAAACGACAGGCAATGTCGACGCCACCCCGAGATCTAGCTCAGTCTACTCCTACTACTAGTACCATGGCACTCGACGCCACCACCACCACCGACGCTCACGCCGATAGACAAACCTCTGTGGTCAGCGATCACTCCCAACAGTCTACTACCATCGTACCGCCCGCGACGGTAGGCACTACCTCTGAAGGAGATGCGGTCATGTCATCGACCGACGTCGAAGGCGAGGCTGACTCGATCAACGAGAGGTACGTGTATGCTACGCTTCTGAGTCTTTAAACCCCCTTTCTATATGGTCATTTTCGTTGTCCGATGTACGCAGACACGTCGACGGCGACAACGCCACACGCGTCACCGATACGGATATAAAAGCCCCTGACGCCGACGGTGAGCAGTCCTTAAAGTTACTTAGTAACGACAACAACGATATGAACTATAAACACTTATACGTCGCAGGCGATGTCGATATGCAACCTGTCATGGCGGATAAAGAAGATGAACATGAATACACCGCCGACGAAAAAAAGAGTAATGATCAGCAGGTGTCCGTTACCGATCCCAATACGGATAAAAAAGCCCCTGATGGCGATGGTGAGCGGCATATTCCGGATGCTTATTTAGTGGACGGCACAAATTCATGAACTAATACATATACGTCGCAGGCGATGTCGATATGCCGCCTGTCATGGCGGACAAGGAAGATGAACCCACCACCACCAGCGAAAAAAGTAATCCCACCGCCGATCCTAACAAAAGCGAGGCAGCCAGCGGTAGCAAAGATGCCAAACCCTCTACCACTGCCAACAACGACCAGAACGACGAGGGTCCCCTCCATATCAATGGCGTACACTTCATCAGTCCCGACACAGACCTTCACACCGTCCCTTCCATCGCATTCGGCAAACACGCCTCTTCGAACTTACGCGAGAGGAAAAAACGCGCTATATTCCGCGTCTGGCCACGCGACCCAAACGGCAAAGCGATCATTCCGAACGAGACCATGCGAGGGGGTAAAGTGGCACCCAACGGTATCCTCTCGTGGGGAGCTACCCTGTACGACTTTTATTCCATCAAACCGATGCCCCAAAATCCGTATGCTATCACGTATATCAGCGGGAGCAGGATCGCCGCTGCTCTTCGTGAGATTGGGGAGGTCGAGTATGCCAAGGATGAGTTTGAGTGGGCGGATAGGGAGGATGATCCGTATGAGATTCCCGTTGCGGACACGGGAGAGTTGGTTGAATGCTATGAGATACGTGCAAGATTGTTCAAGGCCTACTCGGCGCTGGAGACCAATGTAGAGGCATCGACAGCAGGACTTGATCCCCTCTCCTCTGCACACGAAGGCGGGGAAGAACAGGCTACCAAGAAAGATGAGGGTGGTGAGAAAGAGGGAAATGATGGCGAAGCTGAAGACAAAAATGGTGACAAAGCTGAAGTCGAAATGGGTGACGAGGCTGAAGACGAAATGGGTGACGAGGCTGAAGACGAAATGGGTGACGAGGCTGAAGACGAAATGGGTGTTAAAGCTAAAGACGAGGATGGTGACGAAGATGAAGGCGAAAATGAGGACGAGGACGAAGACGGAAATGAGGACAAGGACGAAGACGGAAACGAAGACGGGAACAGAGACAAAGACGGAAACAAAAACGAAAACGAAAAGACGGAAGCAAACGAACCAGCGAAACGGAATTATGGCATTTCCTCCATCCTCATGTCTGACCGTCCTCTTTCATCGCCATTCCATCCTTCGCACTACCCTCCACCATGGCCATTCGTCCCTTTCGCTAACCCCTGTCCGCCCGTTCTACTCCAAGAACGCATCCCGGCGCACCTCTTACCCAAAACGCTCTACGTACACGATCCGTACTCTCTTCTCCACGTTGACTCTTCTAGAGAGACCAAGGACGATAAGACCCCATGGACCCACATGCGTCCTAGGGTCTACCTCTATGAACTCAGTCTGGAGTCATCCACGCTCAAAGCTATCGAAGAGTCCGAGAAAAAGGCAGAAGAGAACGAGAGGAGGAAGAAGAGGATATTAGACGTCTACAGGTTTCTGCCGACAGAGGAAGAACGTGCCCGAGGCGAACCGGCATACGAGGTAGCATTGCCGACGAAACCCTCTGCACTGACCCGCGTGGAAGAAGCGCATCTGTACCTCTCTCCAGCGGGGATGCTTGGCGAAGGCAACCATTCCATGGTCTACAAAGCCGAGTGGGAGCTTCCCCGCGATTTATTTGTGGAGCCCTGGATGTGTCACACTTGTGTGCATACACAGCTCATGGTACAAGTGCACTTGTTGAAATTGTCCGGACGGTGGCACGAGATGATGGAACAGGCGGGGTGCAAGGTATCCCCGGACATGGAGAAACCAGACGGAATCGAGTATGAGATGCCCGTTCCACCAGATACCAATGAAGAATTTGACATGGAACGTATCACCTTGCTCAAACCACCGTCCGACTCCAAACATGCGCCTTCATCTACGTCTACGTCTACGTCTACTTCTGACAACAAGGAGTTAACCGTCTTCCGAATCTACTGCCCTGACTTGCGCTGGCAAACCCCGGTCGATCCATCCTCACGATGCTCTCACTTCAGATACTGTGCAAAATACGCCGTTCCGCGTACATCCGTTTTCCAGGTTGCGGCTAAACTGTCTATTCAGCACGATGCACACCTTGCGCGTGAAGCGCGGAACTATCAGGAATTTCCGGATCATTTCTTTCAGCATTGGAGCGGGTATAATCTGATCAGGCCGATCCATAATCCAGTTCCTTTGCACGCGCTGGTACCGCAGTTTTATGGCTATTACGAGCCCGTCGAAGAGGTGGCATTGTCGATACCGGACGAATTTGCCGCGGACGTAGACATGGAAAAGGAAACTACTGAAGCTCCCGCCGAAGCTGCAGACACAGACGAAGTTCCAACGCAGGAAGCAAGTCAAAAGGGGCCTCCGCCTTACCTAAGTCCTATCCTCTTGTTGGAACACTGTGGCCAGCCCGTTGACCTCTCCTGCCTCTCAGAAGATGATCGTGAAGAATGCGCTTCGCTCTGCCTCCGATTCAACAATGCGGGATGGCTACACGAGTCGATCGCCGAGCGGAACGTCCTCGTCCAGCCGGGACTACCTACACAGTGGCCTATCGAGCGTAACGTTTCCGACAGCGATCCCGAGACGAAGAAGAGTTTCAGGCTGATCGATTTTGGACGGTCGAAGAAGATTAGCAGTCCAGCTGCTTGGGAGACGTTGCGGCTGGGGAAGGGTGAGACGGAGACGGCGCTGAAGATGGTCAAAATCATGCATGGCGCATTTCTGTGATTTTTTTTTCTTCCCTCCTTGTACTACAAGGACAGGACCGTCGGTCGTGAGTCCGGTTCACTTGTACTTCTTTTTTTCTTTCTTTCCTTCCTTCTTGATACCAGTTCGAATTCGAGATGTCCACGTGTATATCATCTGTAGGAGTCGGCTATTGGCAGTTTGTAGCACAGCGTGCGTGCGCGCGTAGATATGTAGTTATACCGTTTGACTTCCGTCTGTGTCATCTGGCTCGCTTTGCGTGTCGTTCATGGACTAATAATCATGAATGTGAATGTTCGGGGCTGCCTCTCCCGTGGCTGCGTCGGAAGACGGGGCGGTACTTCCAGATCGCGCGGTCCTACAGTTTGCAGAGTCGAATTCTGCCACAGGCGCCTTCACCAATGCTACACTACGTCGCCTCGCTGATGAAGACGTATAACATCTGCAGATGTCTTCTATGCATGTTGTCGCGCCCCCCTTGCTCGCGGGATTTTTCCTTGTAAGTTGTCGTCATATATCAGGCCGCCGGATATCCTCCGACACACTGAAACAGTGACATTCTCAATGCTGACAAGTCAAACCAAGGACACACTTACCCGAGCTGGCTTAGTGTGGTGTTTTCCTTGTCAGCATCCATGGCAGTTTGGTCTGACGTCGACAATGCCCTAGTGCCTTGGGCCCTTGATTTGGCAACCCGCCGTACAGAAGCCCTGTGCAGCAACGAATCCCACGTAAACGGCTGCTAAGAAGTGGTAACAAGTGCACCAGTGGTGGTTGTGCTGTCGATCGTAGCTCCTACACACGGATCCTACTCCACATCTTCACAGTGGGTATTCTGTACGAAGTATAGCCATGCGTCGCCAATCCCTCCATCTCTTCTTTCTTCACGAGCCTCGCGGTAGAGTTCGCACATCGATACTCCTTCCCTCGCATTGGCCATGAGTCTGATTACCAAGATTACAGAGGTAAGTCTTCGTGTGCATGGCATGGATTAAATCATGGAACCCACCGCCGCAAATGACCCACGTTGTCGTGTGGAACCTCGGAACATGCATCCCGAAAAAATTCACCAGCAATTTTCAAACACTGGCGAGGACAATGGTAGCAGTGAGTGGCCTCCATCCAGTGCACAATACGAGGAAAGCATATACTCCAAATCTGACTTCTTTTTCTGGAAGATCTGTGAACCCATCTGTCGTCTCGTAGTGTAGTATTTCGTGCACAACCTACTTCGTGTTAGGACGTAAGAAAGAGGAGTAATACGGAGCTTTCCTTCGCTAGTATGTACTGAATCTCCGAAGAGATGCCGCATCGAAGTACTTCCAAGATCTACAAGAGACGCTTATTAATCGAGTAATCAGTATGATTCGCATCACTGTACCTTGCCAACGATATCCTCCTCCAGTGCCAGCTGTTCAGAGGAATCTTTGGTTGCGTAATATTCGGCTTGCAAATCCTCCGCTTGCTTCACCAATGGTTGAATGCTGTACATACACAGCAGCGCTTTTCTAAGCCAAACTTTCCGCAGCCCATACACACTTACCAGTCAATAACGTTGTAGTTGTTTTTTCTCCGCTTGGCACTGAAGTACCGTCAATCATGCATGCTACACACGCTAAGATGCTACCCACTCACAAATTGCCAAGTGTATCCGCTTCCACGGGGAAGGTGTTACAGATGTCCCCGAGGAACTATCACTAGGATGAGCAAATATTGATATCCAACGATGATAACTGAGGCACTTGCTTCGAGGGCAAGAGTGTCAGAGATCTTCTGTACCATGCGCACTAAGTCTTTCACTGCCGAGAGCCACTTATCTCCACGACGGTGCGTGACCCCCTTCATTGCTTCGACCAACACCATCACTAGTTCCTTACCACGAGATCCTTGTAAAGATTTCAGCAGGTCGCCCGGTGACCCTGACATTTTCCTGTAGTTGTATATCGGGATAACGAATAGATTAGCGAATCAATCTCACCGTCCAGGGAAGTTGTGTTTGGCCCTGTATGCTTGCTTGAAAGAGAGGCTAGGTGTTCAAAGAAAGATATATTGCCTATCTATCGGGCTCATCAGCTTTGCACGTACTAGTAATGCAGTGAATGGACACAAATACACACAAGGCCTTCCAGGTGCTTGGCACCAAATTTATCCTTGAAGAACTCGACTGCTTCTTCTCTAAGTTCTCTGTTATGTGCTGGTGGGTAATTCTTTATGATGTCAAATCGTTCCCTACACACCCAAAAGAGGGTATCATCGACCCCACTGCTATGCAACTTAAACAGACTCACCTGATCTCGTAGTATTCACGCGCCACTTCTCTGTTCACCTCACCCTGATACCAAATCCATGGAGTGGCAACACTATACAACGGAGTGACGGTTTGGGCATTAGCTGTGGCATTACGAACATCTGTCATAGTGCGTGAAACTCGAGGTAAAGAGAAATAGCTCGATGCTAGCGAAATACTTACAGCCCTGCCAGATTTGCGGATATCGCCGCATTTGAGCCGTAATCCGCCCTTTGAAGTCGTCGGTAAGGGAGCATGCTGAACATTGCACTACCGATGTCACCAACGAGTAGTCTCTCATCCGACTAGACAAGTGCTTCAACAAATCAAAGGTACGTTGACTATTTAGAAACGAGAGAATTTTTGGCTCGTGTAGAACCAACCCAGCGTTTTCCGACGGCCGTGGTAGTGGAGTACCGTAGGGTACAAGCCTGCTCGTAACGACTCGCTTGAGAGGTAAATCGTCGGTATATGGCCTGAGCTTCCAGTTGGATGCCTCCGATTCGCTGAAGATGTTTCCTCGATATTCAAAACTCCCTGCATTGTCGTTGGCAATAACACCGTAGTCACCTACCTAGTGTATCCGTTGAATGTTGAATGAGAGTATACGCTTTAGGACTTACTTTGATTTGCCGCTGTGTAGGTGCAAGGGAAAAGATTTCTCTGGCACCCTCTATCCGGTGACCATCAAGGCGGCCACCGAACCATAACGTCTCTTTCATGAGGCAAGGAACGTCGGCTTTTATGAGGGCTTTGATGCCCTGGATATCGTAAGGTTATACACAATGCCATACTCACAGCGGGGAGCATACTCACATACATGGGTTCCCATGTAACCGTCTTGCAACGACCTCCTGGGAATTCGACGATGTCGACTGTAACGATTCGATCGTTCGACTTCTGCCATCCTCCGCAAGCGACCCTTACAGCTAAAGTAGTGCCGAGGAGGTGTCCATGCTTGACATAATGGGGCCGCATAGTTTTACCGGAGCATGCCTCAGCCATGAGGCCGGCATATTCCGCACCCCTGTTCCACGTCCGTTTGTAAATCTGTTTCGCATAAAGGAGGGGCTTGTTCCGCGGTTCATCACAGATGACGTGCACCCAGTCCCGGCCGAAGCAGTAGCCACATGCGATAGCGAAGAAAGCATTGGAAGTGTTAGCGTAGACCACTATCGCAAGGGGGTTGGTGCTTGACAGTTTGAGGGAACCGTCTTCAGACCTCGTTTTGCTGGGGAAGACGAAACAACGCCTGAAATTATGGAGGGCCGAAGTCCCAACAATCTTAAACGTAATGCCATCAGCGGTCTTGTCTTGATATGCAAGATGCAGTGTCTGGTTCTGAGGAAACGGTTGCATGGGCCCAGTCACTCCGGAGTATCTGTAGTGGAGAGGTCCAAAGGCCGCCAAATTGATGGTCAGCGGCATCAAGTTGCCTCTCCTGCGGCATGCCAATGCCGCCCGGAAGACCGACGGACAGCCGTAGTAAGGCCTGAGAGGAAGGGGTATCTGTATTCCGCGATTGGTAACGGTGAATGCGGGCAATGTTCTGCACTCTCCGTTGGCAGCGAGCGCGTTCGCGTGTGTCTCCCACATACTTGAGAGCAACCGGTAAAATTCATTCGGCTCCATTTGAATAACGTCGTGGCAACCTCTAAACGCGACGGGGCCATCGGGTAAGACACCACTGGTCCAACCCACGTCATCTTCAGTACTTTGGGCCTCGGTACTCCCAACCTTATTCGCTTTCCAGGCAAAAATGCTCTGGTCGTTCGACATCTGCATGAACCCGATTTGCAGGCGCTCGAACGCTTTCTTCCCCTCTCCATACAACATCGGCATGTTAACGCCCAACAGACCTATTAGCGAGTATGCTTCGTCCTCGGCGAGCGTCGTCCTCCTCTCAGAAGCCCAGGACATGACCTCAGCGAAGCTAGGGCGATAGGAGGACAATCCATCCACCAAGACAGAAAGTGGAACTCCCGTGATCTTCTTCAACTCGGTAGCCCTGCCCCGTTTACTGCCAATTTCGTTCCAATCCTTGTTGAAAAATTGGAGGTCACCTGGAGCTATTAACTCCTGCAGTGTCCATCCCCGCGAGAACCACTCCGGCCAGCCGTTAGAGTTGCCAAAAGTTGTGAAGTCAGGATCGGTGGGGAATTCCGAGGTGTCATGAAGGTAAGTGTAACATCGTGTCGAATTCTTGTACCAACGGAACATGGAGTTAATGGCTTCAGTCAGTTCCGAGCTGCTCCGCTTGTCGATGCAGCATGTATCAACCCAGAGATACTCGAAAAGGCCTTCTGCCACTTTGCAGGCCTGCAGGACCTTTTGGTAACCGTGCCAGTTTACTATTTCGTAGGCGTTGTCCAGTTTGGCGAGGTCCAACATCTGCTCGTAGTCGACCTCCTGCCCTACGATCCAGCGATGCGATAATATGCAGTACTCTTTCGCAGTATCGGCACAGCTTGCGAAAATCTGGATTTGAGTATCGACCTGTTGTAGAATATGACCATGCCTGGCCAAGAAATCCTTTACTTTGATCAATCGCATTGATTACTAGGTAACAAAGATGCATCTTGGTGTAAGGTCAATGATCTGACTGCTGGCACGTACCGCAGGTCTACAGCAATGAGTTAGCAACCATGAAAAAAGGGGTTAGCAAGAAGAGACCCAGCCGATGGGAAAGGTATGAGTCGGATAAGAAGTATGGCAGCCATCAAAGCTCAAGGTCGAGGGCACTGATAAGGGTACTGTTGCCGCGAACCAGACCAAGTCGAATCGAAGTGGTAGTTCAACCACACGTCGACTTACCGAACTGTAACGAACTGAGCTCGAATGAAGTCACTAAAACATTCCATCCGATCGCGCTGTTGCCCTATCCTAGCCCATTATGGTACGACGCGCCACTTCCGTCACAGTTCGATTTATACTTTGTTCTGCTTCACACCGTCGAACTGATCGAACTGACGTAGAATTTGAATCGAGGCGAACTTACTTCGAGTTGAGCTCGGTTCGACAGCAACATTAGACAAGGAAAAGGTTTAAGCGCCCGCAATGCTGTGCAATTTGACTTCGTGTTCAGGGTTTGCAGACCTCGTTGGCAACTTGACCTTGCTGGATACCACGCCCTAAAGTTGGTCCGTGATCCGGCTGGATTTCGGCGCCCTCGTTCTACAGCAAGTATTATAATCACACTCAGCATTCCCCGTGGATCGAGCAACGTGACTTGCCATGCATTCAAACAAATCAGAAACTGTGGCAAGCCACCCACAGTAAAATCCGTGCTCGTGTCCCAAGCACGGCTTCTACTGTAGGCGGCTTCCTGTAGAAGCCCTGGATCATACGTCCATAAACACCTAGTTTGCTTTCACCAAGTCCACCATCCCTCTACCAGCCCACGAAAAGTCAACTGTCCGCTGAGGACATGTATCTCCTGAACGTTAACACGCAGCAATTAGAAGATATCCACGAATGGCGTCCTTATGCCATCCTATCGCATGCGTGGCGGGTAGGGGAGACACACCACTTCCACGCCGTTGGGACTGAGAGCGTACGCATCCAACCTGGTTACGAGAAGGTTGAAATGTGCTGTGAACTTGCACGGCAGGACGGTTTGGACTATGTCTGGATCGATACTTGCTGTGCGGATGCCAACAGTAGCGCCGCCCGCACTGAGACGGCAATGTCAGCATATACTTGGTTTCAACAAGCACAAGTATGTTACACATACCTAGACGATGTCGACGGCAGCGAGGACCCAAGAGAGGGCTACAGTACATTCCGGCACTCCCGGTGGTTCAAACGTGCATGGACCCTTCAAGAACTGCTAGCCCCGAAACACGTGTTCTTCTTTGCGAAGGACTGGACGATGATTGGAACCAAAGGTGGCCTTTCGAGCGTAATATCTAGCATAACGGGCATACACAAAGATGCTCTCGAGTATCCAGAGCGCGTCCCCCGCTTTAGCGTCGCGACCCGGATGTCCTGGGCAAAGGGACGGATGTCAACGAAGGAGGAAGACAAGGTGTACGCAGTGATGGGACTGTTCGGTGTCAACTTGCCAATCCTGTACGGAGAGGGCGAGACAAAAACATTTCTGAAGCTTCAGAATGAAATCATCAAGACAACCGACGATCAGTCCATTTTTGCGTGGTGCCCTGCTGCCGGCGCCTCGGCCTCGTCGGACTCCCACGCCTCCGGCCTCCTATTAGCCGACAACTCCACATACTTCGCCGACTGTGGCGACGTCCAGCGGATTCCTTATGACCGGTGGTCAGAGTACTGCGCAAAACACTTCTGTTCAAAGAATATAACATACCCTCAACTGGGCGTGGACCCTACGTGTAGGGGGATCCAGGCTACCCTACCTGCACGACAGCGAGGAGTTGGACTCGAGGCACTTCTGGCCTGTGCACGAGGTCCTGCTGTTTGGAATGGTTCTGATTATGTCGCAAGCGTCAACAAGGCAGATCTGGTCTGCATCCGCCTCCAACAAAACAATCATGGTTACGAACGGGTAGACAAGGGCCATCTGGAAACCGTCGGCATCGACGACTCCAAGAAATTCAGCCTGCTAGACATCCATATTTGTGCTTCTCAGCCGTACCTGGATCTGGGTGTGCCATCCTATCGGAATTGGCTCCTAAACAGTTTTCTGTAAGAGTTTTGCCCTTCTTCGTGGCTTCCACTCATTTCGCCTTGTTTTATCCTTCTCCCTTGTCGCAGGTACATCATTCCACCTTCGGTTTTGTTCCTTATGTACCAATCGCATAAGGCTTCTTTATGATTTATTCTCCCCTCCACCGGGCAGGCTCTCCTCTTTATTGAATGTCGAATTTCTCCACAACCGTAGCGTTGAGTTGTGACGAACTCGTCTTAGATATAACTGATGACGTCCGGCGTGGACACGTGGAACGGCTAATGGTCACTAGGTGCATTGTATTTTCCGAACCTCATTTTCAACGTAATGTCCCGCTCATACCTCTAAGATACCTCTGATCGTGTTGCCAGCCACTTGTGGGTACACTCTTGCGACTTGCGCACGAGAGACGTGCAGTGCATCAGGTTTACTTGGGGCGAACACTTGACTTCTTCATTTGATTCACTGTAAAAAGTAAAATCACTATATTTCAGTCTCTCAGACGCTGAAATCATGGACGCGTCTTTTCAGTGTCACGGTCGGGATATGATTTTACGCATCACGAAAGATAAATGTTTGATTTTCAGTGTCCACGAGAAATGTGTAGTCCGCAAAGAATGTGCTTCGCTCTGCCTCCGATTCAACAATGCGGGATGGCTACACGAGTCGATTGCCGAGCGGAACGTCCTTGTCCAGCCAGGACTACCTACACAGTGGCCTATCGAGCGTAACGTTTCCGAGAGCCCTCTCGAGACGAAGAAGTGTTTCAGGCTGATCGATTTTGCAAGGGGGTTGGTGCTTACAGTTTGAGGGAACCGTCTTCAGACTTTGTTTTGCTGGGGAAGACGAAACAATGGCTAAAATAACGGAGAGCTGAAGCCCCAACGATCTCAAGTGTAATGCTGTCGGCGATCTTGTGTTGATCCTATCGCATGCATGAGGAGACACACACTTCCACGACGTTGGGACTGAGAACATATGCATACAACATGAAGTGATTTGGTATAAGTGTATACGCGGCCATCGCCATCCATCAGACACTAAGTAACACTTTCATCCTCGCCTTTGATTCCTCCATTTTCCGTGCACCTGCAAAAAGCGGGGGTTAGCAGAAGTGTACGCGCGACCAACCGCATCCTTCAGGCCTGTCCGGTACTTGCACCCGCCCTCGATGCCTCCAGTTCGCGCCGCAACTTCGCGATTTCTTCTTCCGCAGCCTGGCGTTGCTCGCGTTCCCTTTTCGCGGCTTCCTCTGCGGCCTGACGTTGCTCGCGTTCCCTTTTCGAGGATTCCTCTGCAGCCTGGCGTTGTTCGTCCGCTGCCCGACGTTGCTCGTGTTCCCTTTCCGCTGCAGCCCGGAGTTCTGCAATTTCCCGTCGCCTCTTTTCTTCTTGCTGTTCAGGTTATGGTAAGTATAGATAGCGAACTTGAACAAGGGAACGGGTACCTCTCGTTCAACTCTACGTTCCTCTTCAATCTCCGCGTCCAAAGCAGTCCGAGCTTTATCATACTCTCCGCACACCGCATCCACGCTCGACTTTTGCGGGATCCGAATCCGATAACAGCTGCCTCCTTTATGTTTGGTGATATCTTGCTCGGCACCAGGGAATAGGCGCTTGCTTGCCTCGAACACGGTTGCGACAAACCAGTAGCACTGCGTGTGCATAAGCTGGTACATTGGTTCGAGTGCGGAAGTTACAACAATCAAAGTCGCTATCTTGTCTGCGGACGGCCCAGCATTTTCGGGGAACGTTAGTGTAGAGATGCAGTCAGCATCCTTGCACCGCTGCTCCAGTTCAGCACTGGCTGTGCTATCCAAGGTTGCGTAAGAGATCGCATCACGGGCCGGCAGCCGTGAAATGCTGTTGGAGGAAGACGAGGCATTCGTAGACGATCGCTCCGCCTTGGGCTTCTTTTTCCCGTCGGTCGCAGCGGATTCACCTCTGTCTATATTAGGGGTGGTCTCGTCAGCACTACTCTCAGTGGAGTCACTGGCGACGTCTGGCGAAGCGATGGGTGGTGTGGTGGTTACTGGTGGAGTGCTAGGACCTATCACAGAATCCGTTGGATTGACTGGGGGAGTAGTAGCATCGGTATGCTCCGTGACACCTATAGAATAGTCAGCGGTTTCAGTCGAAGGACAGAACAGGAGAACTTGACCAGGACGCCTATCCTGGCCCTTGCTGCTACCAGCCGTACCCCTGTCGGCGATGACAATGGCGATGTGAACCTTGTCAGGAGAGAGGATGTCGACGCGTAAAAATTCATGTTGTACATTTTTCCGCTCCTTGTACCAGCGAATTGTGGTGACCAAACACCCCCGCGTAATGAGGTTTTTGCGAATATATGTGTCGTTCCACAACTCGACGTTGGTTATCGTGACGGCGTAGGGGGTGCCATAGCCGGTGAACAATCCGCGGATCCTGGGAGGTTCTGGGGCCATTCGGACGAACCAAAGGAGTCGTCGTAGAAACTTGGGGAGTTTTCTGTATGTGTTTCTCCTGTCGGGGGCCATCTTTATACGCGAATGAGGTTGGCTGGTGCTCCGTCCTGGAGTTATCAAGCAAACCAGTCGGGTGCACACAGCTCCTGCTTACATAATGCAATTGAGATCGATAAGGGTCGCCTCCGCGGACGTCCATGGATGTACTAACTTTACGTCCCCACGTCCTTACAAGGTGGCCGTGTCGCGATTGAATTCAGCTGTGTGGTCGTTTAAGTATCATGTCTTTGGCACGATGTCATCACCCGATGACGAGGGGCCAGAAAACAACAACGGTGACGACTGGCAAACCGATCGAAAATACCTTTTTGTTTAGTCGAGGATGTACCTAGCGGAGGTAACCCGCCAGGACTCGAGAGGCAGCGGCCGCTGATGCTCATTCGAGACGGACATGCCTAAATCGATGCTTCGAACGTCAAGGATGAAATTAAAAACTACAGTAGCATCGATAAGGATTCTGCCCCGGAAGTCCATGGCGCCATCCGGGTGCCAGTACCGACTTACGCATGTTACAGCCTGTGCGTTTCCATGCGATATCGGTCTCGATCTATGAAATCAGAAATCGAAAACAAAAATTCACTTACTCCATATGCATTGATGTTCACAGGGATGCGGATTTGCGGCTTACACATGTGGGTGTCCGTTGATCCACGATTTTCTCGGCAGAACTGCATTAAACGCAGGCAGAGAAGTTGCAGCCTTGTCGCTGGATCCCGTCGGCCGATCAGTCACCAGTAACTGTCCAAAATACAACACTCAAGGAATTCTAACTTCGAACAGTGTGACGATCAAGATTCCGACGGACCTCCACACAGACGCGTGGCGGCTGTTCCACCACTCCTTAGTCTCTCCGCGGTGACACAGAAAGCACTGCGGATGATAATGCAACCATGCAGGAGGCTCCTTTTCCGTCCATCCCTGACTTTCCATGCGGCCCGGGATGTTCCATTCTGTGATGGCTGGTGCGCCCTCGAAGTAAGATACTTTGGGGAAGAAACAAGAACGGCATACCCTTTCTTCTCAGATCCGAAGTTCCATCAGACCAGACGATAGCTGCCAGTGATACGTATTGCCCAGACAAACACGTAATAAATACAAGAGTATTTACTGGCATGATCTGTGCAAGGAGGGATGAGTGAAGAGGGAAAACAAGTGAGCACGAAGTAGACGTGCGGCATCGTACCGAGAGTCACTGGGCCCGTTCTCGACTATTGGAGTCAGTTTGGAGAGGAGTTAAAGCCAGGTTCGGCCGAGAAGGTAAAGGGGAGGAGGAATAGGTCCCGTAGCATATCAATTTCTCGGTACTTCAGGTGCCCAGGTAGGAGATGTGATTCAGATATTATCCTGTCAGGGGGTTCATGCCGGTCAGCGTCAATGATGTCTACGAAACACCACAGTCGGCCTTCACCGCGGGCAACACGCTCAGGCTGGAGGGGAAAATACTGCCTTCCGTACTATTAATTATGTAAGCACACCCTTTGGGTCACTAGGGTGCCGCCGGCGGTACCCATTCGATCTACTCAAAACCCTGAAAAAAAAATGAAAAGTCCGCTACGGTAATAGCTGGACGTTCCACTTGATAAACCCGAGATCTTGAGTCCTAGTGGATTCGGTAACTCCTAACGCGCGTTACGTCTCGATGACAACATCAATATTGTCGATGGGTTCTTCGTTCTCATCGGCCCGACATTAACAGCAGTCACTGCGGAAACGAGTTTTTTAGCGCATCTGAAAATGGTCGGATTATTAGTCATAGTACGACCATATCCCGAGGGTATGCAGGCATAATAATACCTCGGATTATAGTAGGTAAGTGTTCTCGAATCAGACCATATTCCGGTCGGATTCGTGAACCTATCCCTATCATAATACGGAGCTCGTAGTTAATATTTGCATTGGATTAGAGTCGGATTATAGGATATTAGCTCTCAGTCACCTCGTAATAATGTCCTAATTCTCATGGACCTCACTCGGGCTTTTCAGAATAATCAGATCGGATTATACTCAGATTATATACTCGCTACGACACGCCCATGGTATGAAACCGTCCCCCCTCCCGCACACCTTCACCACCAGCCCCCTGCTCGTACAAACAGATGTAAATCGAAACCGTACCTGGTAAGCCATTCCAGCCAGAGCATGTCCGAGACAAATGCATACAGGTAGGGGTGCAGGATTACTTGGGAAAAGTGTGAAAGCAAGGCTGTGGAGGTCCTGTGAACGCATCTGAAGGATTGAAAACGAAAAAAACTCACCACTAGTGAGATGTCCATAGGGTATATGTGCATCCAGCCCCACAGCCCAAGTCAGATAACTATCCTGTTCATTCAGTTAAAAGAATAGCACCGGTTAGAGCACTAGAAGTACTGAGTCAGTGAGGTCAAGTGAATGGATGGTAACTCACTGCATCAGGGGATAGAACGAGAACGTGCCTCCAGCATATATGCTCTGTACGCTGCATCTGTAGACTCGGCACTAGTTGGACACAGTAGAGATAAGCTCACCATTGGAGTTTACTTCAGCAGGGAACAACGCGATATTGCTCAAGGAGCCCTCCAAGTCAATGTATGCACATGTGCGGAGTCGACGGTTGTCGGTCGGTTCTGTTGGCAAGGGTGGATGGGCTTGGTGAGACGCAAACATGCTTATATAATAACGGCTGAAAATTAGCTAAGTCCATGCTAAGTCTATCTGTTTTTCCGGATGGTCACAGCAGCACTTTTCCGATAGTAATAGAGTCGGATTATCGAGGATGTGCCCGAGCATAGTCAGGGTGGGGTAAGACGCGGTGTGCAGGCCCACTTTGGGTCAGATTATTGCGTATCGTGTATAATCCGAGTCAGCTTATGGTCTGATTATTGAGACGCATTGGTCATTTTTTGATGGGGTCAGATTATGCTACGAAAATTGACTATTTAATTTGACAAGTCGGATTTTGCTACGAATATTGCCCGTTAGACCTCCAAGGTCAGATTATTTGAGCTTAGACCCTCGGATTATCCCCCCTCTAAAAATCTCGTTTCCGCAGTGAGTTTACTCATTCATGATGACACTTGTCATAGTGACTAGATTTTGGAGGACCCTCGTTGCTGTATTGACTCACTATTGTTTTGTTAGGTGCTCCATGCAAGAAGTGCTTCCTCCTCCGATCAAGGTCGTATTCCTTCTACAGGGACAAATACAATTGGAGGTGCACGATTAGTGGGATCGTCATATCGCAGAACTAACTGCTGAATGCATCCGTGGTGTGTTCCCAATTTACTCTCGAACTTGTGGGGTCACCTCCCCCCCTCCCCCCCCCCCGCCTTAGACCTAGCTCATCTCATCACTGAAGGGCTCTGCGAATCGTCGCTCGTATCCGTCTCCCTCGAATATCACTGTAGGTTCAAGTATCGGTTTATTGATCCTGAAGAGGCCGCTTTTTTTTGATAGTTTTCCCACTGAACCCGCAGTACATGTCAGATACTCCAGCAAGGTCTTTTAAGGAGAAGCAGCGTGCTGGCGGTACAGTGCCACACCCTGTGGTACTCAACGAGTAGAATCCAAGTTTGTCGGAAGAGGGTAAGTAGTTTTCGGCCTACGAGTTGGAACGAGCTTTCAATCCTACCACCTTATTCATAGAAACACTTCCCCTGCACTGTGAGGGGCATAAGACCTTGACTGACATGGTCCATCCATCAGTCCAAGACATGATCCCCATCCCTTCAAATATATCCCTGATGCCTGACTCGTGGGTGCTCGGATTTCAGGATGTAAGTCGTCTTGCTGTAGTCGGATTGTAGTAACTCTCGATCCGCACCTTCACATCGTGCTGACGTCAATTGGATGCATACTGGTTTGCGGGTCTCGAAACCATCGTCACTAGCTAGACACGGCCGTCGAGATAGAGACTCCACAGCAAGTGTACATCATCACATCGAGACCTAATGTTACTTAGTGACATCACTCACCGACACTAGATTTACGGGCGACCGTTGTACATGCATCAGTGAAATGACCAGTCGGTACTCGACAACCCAGACTCGGTCCCGATAACAGTCTCGCCCACTGATATCATAGCAATGAGTAGTTAAATACCATTGTTGGTTTGGATTGCATCAGCGTGCGTTCTCGCAAGCCTTTCCAAGCCCTGGGTTATATTACCTGTAGTAAGTTCCAGACTAGTTGTGCGCCACCCCTGCAGCATAGCTAGGGCAGGTGCCTAGTTTTACGAACCGAACTGTTGCTACACATCGTAACAACGGAGGATGGAGGAAGGTGAAAGCGCCCATGTACTCGGACACCCGGTGTGGCTCCAGGAGTCCTTCGATGTTCAATGTTCGTCCAACGCGAGGGTACTCATCCCGTTTGTAAAGAAGATACTTATGAGCACTCCGAGGTTGATGGGACCCAATACTCGTGATACAAACTGTCCACTGTATACACATTGCTGCTGACTTCGTGTTACACCTTTCCGTGCCTCGGACGAGGTAAAGAGCCTTCACTCCGAACCCGATGGGTTCACCCGCTTAAAGCAAGACATCAGCTGTCCAGGGAAACTTCTATTGAATCACACTCGTGGTAGTAGAGATTCTTCATATTCATCTTCGTCGTCGCTCCCTTCAAAATAATCAAACTTCTCTTTCAACCAGCTTTCATCTTCGGGCGTGACATACGTGTCCTCTTCTACAAATACCATTCGTAAAGGCGCGCCAACCCATTGTCGCTCGTGCACGAAGCGCCGAACAAGCCCTCCGGGCACATCTGAAACAAAAAACGTCGTCAGACGCGGAAGGAGGACCCGGCAGGACACTGTGGTATCACGGGGTCCCATCAGCAAATTCGCACTTTACTTTTTTTTGCTTTTGGAACTTTTCCGAGTAAAAAAGTAAAAAAAGCTGCTGCTTTAAAAAGTATTGTTAGGACTTTAAATAGTAGATCTCGTGCTCGACAAAGCAGAAAAAGTATTACTTCCCATGCTTTTCTTACTTTCTGTCACACTCATTTTACTTTAGAAAGTACTAAAAGACATTTATTTATGCCAGTAAGTAGGCATATTCCGGGATTACAGTTTTAAAGTAAGACAGCATGACGAAGTAGGGGAGGACTCACAGCCCACTGGACACTGATCATGTATGTGCCAGTGACGGTGCATCACATATGTTGCATCTCTATACCCAATTCCGAAGCAATTGACAGCCTCCATGTTAGGTTCTGGATCCGCAGTGGCTCCGAGTGATTGACAGTTACAGAATACTTGTTGGGAGGGTATCTGGGGACAAACATAGACCAGTGTCGAAGAGGGTGTGGTTTCAGATCTGGGCGTACACGAGGTAGAGGGGTTGGTTAAATTATCTAGAGAAAAATGTTACGAGAAATGTGAGCAACTGAAGCATGGAGCAGAGGCGAGGCATGCATACCTTTTGTGGTGGGGCAGACAGGCAAACGTCGAATCGCCAAAGACATATTGGGTGGAAGCTGTGGGAGGAGCATCCATATCTGTGAATGGTTGTCTCTGACTGGATACTCAGCAAGAATGATAGATGCTCGAACACCAAAAAAATAAACGGACCTGGTTGTACCATCAAGTAGTCCAGCTGGTAGTGCGTTCTTGACTGGCCAAATGTATCAGTCAAGGACAAACCGAGGGTGGACATAGCTGGGGTTCCCAATGAGACTTGTGGGTGGAGGGCTGGTCAAGGAATGATGCTGACATTGTTCATCACCCTTGTGGTTATCGACGAAGATGTTAGACTCACCATGAGAACCCAATTAAAGTCTGACCAGACTGCAGGAAAAACTCGTGCCATTGAAACCTGCCAAGATTATCAGACTCTACCAGGCAGCCAGGCTAGCAGCCACTGAACTGAAGTATAGTATACCACATGCAACTTACCTTGCAAGTTGCGTGATGAGAGAGCGAGCTCATGAGGTGAAAGTCGAAACGAAATGAGCTCCACCGCACAAAGGAAGACTAGCGTGAGAACTCTGGCTGAAATTTTTTGAATCGTACGACACCTGTTCGAAGTTCAACATTGCTGATGTAAGCATGCACTCGAAATATCTTGCAAGTCCACGCACCGACTACTGAGTGACTTTGCAGACTGCCCTGCATGGGCCTCATGCAGCAGCTGGCCACTACTTACTATAGTAGTAATCCGTGTCACCATAATCATGGATGGAGGGGATACTTGATGACAACCACAACTGCGACAGAGATTAATGTATATTTTACTTATAATACTGCAGTACATCTCGTCTTGGAGTGGGCACCAGGGCAATGAAAAAGCTGGAAAAGTATGACAAGATTTCTTTATTTACTTTTCTTTCTTGCTGTGCTTTGCAGAGTACGGAAATCTGGAAAAATTCCAAAAGTGGAAAAAAGTAACGTGCATATTTACTGATGGCTCCCCTCTAGCGTGGGCGTCGGTTGCGGGTGGAGGATTCCGAAGAAGGGGGAAGGGAGGTGATGCATAGACAGATTGAGCACCTCGAGGTTAACGAGCTCATTATACATCCGTTCTACGCTTTGTTCGCTGCAGGGCAAACCAGCGATTTTGAGAGACTCGAGACCTCCAAGCAGACTACGTGGCTGTTCTATCGTTGAGGTGACACCGATAGCTTTGGTAGCGGCGGTAGTGGTGGGTCTTGCCAAGTATGTCACGAGATCGTTGTAGTCCCCGTCATCGAAATTGAGTGCGAGAACCTTGAGCGAGGGCATACATAATTTCCGCAACAGCGAGATGACTTCAAGGGGTGGAAAAATTAGTTTAGGAAGTAAAATCGGATTATTCGCGTCAACATTCCACTCCGGTGGATCAGGTTCAACGATCCACTCATATGGAGACCCAGAAGGACCTGACGACTCAAGACACAGTTTCTCGAGCGTAGGAGCAATCAGCATGATTCGCATCACTGTACCTTGCCAACGATATCCTCCTCCAGTGCCAGCTGTTCAGAGGAATCTTTGGTTGCGTAATATTCGTCTTGCAAATCCTCCGCTTGCTTCACCAATGGTTGAATGCTGTACATACACAGCGCCGCTTTTTTAAGACAATCATGCCGCAGCCCAAACACACTTACCAGTCAATAACGTTGTAGTTGTTTTTTCTCCGCTTGGCACTGACGTATGTACCGTCAACCATGCACGCTACACACGCAAAGATACTACCCACTCACAAATTGCCAAGTGTATCCGCTTCCACGGGAAAAGTGTTACAGATGTCCCCGAGGAACTATCATTAGGATGAGCAAATATTGATATCCAACGATGATAACTGAGGGACTTGCTTTGGGAGCAAGGGTGCCAGTGATCTTCTGTACCATGCGCACTAGGTCTTTCACTGCCGAGAGCCACTTATCTCCGCGACGGTGCGTGACCCCCCGCATTGCCTCGACCAAACCGTCACTAGTTCCTTACCACGAGATCCTTGTAAGGATTTCAGCAGGTCGCCCAGTGACCCTGACATGTTCCCTGTAGTTGTATATCGAGATAACGAATAGATTGGCAAATCACTCTCACCGTCCGGGGGAGTTGTATTTGGCCCATTATGTTTACTTGAAAGAGAGGCTAGGTGTTCAAAGAAGATATATTGCCTACCTATCGGGCTCATCAGCTTTGCACGTACTAGTAACGCAGTGAATGGACACAAATACACACAAGACCTTCCAGGTGCTTGACACCAAATTTATCTTTGAAGAACTCGACTGCTTCTTCTCTAAGTTCTCCGTTATGTACTGGTGGGGATTTCTTTATGACGTTAAAGCGCTCCCTACAGAGGGAATCATCGGCCGCACTACTATGCGACTTAAATATACTCACCTGATCTCGTGGTATTCACATACGACTTCTCTGCTCATCTCACTCTGATACCGAATCCCGGGAGTGGCAACAGTATACAACGGAGTGATGGTTTGGGGGTTAGCTGTGGCATTACGAACATCTGTCATAGTGCGTGGAACTTGAGGTAAAGAATGATGCTAACGAAATACTTACAACCCTGCCAGATTTGCAGAAATCGTCGCATTTGAGTCGTAATCCGCCCTGTGAAGTCGTCGGTAAGGGAGCATGCTGAACATTGCACTACCGATGTCACCAACGAGTAGTCTCTCATCCAGCTAGACAACTGCTTCAGCAAATCAAAGGTACGTTGACTATTTAGAAACGAGAGAATTTTTGGTTTGTGTAGAACCAACCCAGTGTTTCCCGAAGGCCGTGGTAGTGGAGTATCGTAGGGTACAAGTCTGCTCGTAACGACTCGCTTGAGAGCTAAATCATCGGTATATGGCCTGAGCTTCCAGTTGGATGCCTCCGATTCGCTGAAGATGTTTCCTCGATATTCAAAACTCCCTGCATTGTCGTTGGCAATAACACCGTAGTCACCTACCTAGTGTATCCGTTGAATTTTGAATGAGAGTATACGCTTTAGGACTTACTTTGATCTGCCGCTGTGTAGGTGCAAGGGAAAAGATTTCGCCGGCACCCTCTATCCGGTGACCATCAAGGCGACCACCGAACCATAAGGTCTCTTTCATGAGGCAAGGAACGTCCGCTTTTATGAGGGCTTTGGTGCCCTGGATATAGTAAGGTTATACACAATGCCATACTCACAGAGGGAAGCATACTCACATACATGGGTTCCCATGTAAGTGACTGTAACCGTCTTGCAACGACCCCCTGGGAATTTGACGATGTCGACTGTAACGATTCGATCGTTCGACTTCTGCCATCCTCCGCAAGCGACCCTTACAGCTAAAGTAGTGCCGAGGAGGTGTCCATGCTTGACATGAGGCGGGCATATTCCGCACCCCTGTTCCACGTCTGTTTGTAAATCTGTTTCGCATAAAGGAGGGGCTTGTTCCGCGGTTCATCACAGATGACGTGCACCCAGTCCTGGCCGAAGCAGTAGTCACATGCGATAGCGAAGAAAGCATTGGAAGCGTTAGCGTAGACCACTATTGCAAGGGGGTTGGTGCTTGACAGTTTGAGGGAACCGTCTTCAGCTGGGGAAGACGAAACAACGGCTGAAACTATGAAGAGCTGAAGTTCCAACGATCTCAAGTGTAATGCTGTCAGCAATCTTGTGTTGATCCTATCGCATGCATGGCGGGTAGAGGAGACACACACTTCCACGACGTTGAAACTGAGAGCATATGCATACAACATGAAGTGATTTGGTATAAATGTATACGCGGCCACCACCATCCATCAGACACTAAGTAAAACTTTCATCCTCGCCTTTGAGTCCTCCACTGTCCGTGCTCCAGCAAAAAGCGGGGGGTAGTAGAAGCATACGCGCGGCCATCAGGCCTGTCCGGTACTTGCGCCCGCCCCCGATGCCTCCATCTGGCGCAGCAAGTTCGCAATCTTTTCTTCTGCAGCCCGCGCCCTTTCCTCTGCAGCCTGGCGTTGTTCGTCCGCTGCCTGACGTTGCTCGCGTTCCCTTTTCGCGGCTTCCTCTGCAGCCAGGCGTTGCTCGCGTTCCCTTCTCGTGGCTTCTTCTGCAGCTTCGCGTTGCTCGCGTTCCCTTTCCTCTGCAGCCTGACGTTGCTCGCGTTCCCTTTCCTCTGCAGCCTGACGTTGCTCGCGTTCCCTTTCCTCTGCAGCCTGACGTTGCTCGCGTTCCCTTTCCTCTGCAGCCTGACGTTGCTCGCGTTCCCTTTCCTCTGCAGCCTGACGTTGCTCGCGTTCCCTTTCCGCTGCAGCCCGGAGTTCTGCAATTTCCCGTTGCCTCTTTTCTTCTTGCTGTTCAGGTTATGGTAAGTATAGATAGCGAACTCGAACAAGAGAACGGGTACCTCTCGTTCAACTCTACGTTCCTCTTCAATCTCCGCGTCCAAAGCAGTCTGAGCTTTATCATACTCTCCGCACACCGCATCCACGCTCGGCTTTTGCGGGATACGAATCCGATAACACTTGCCTCCTTTATGTTTGGTGATATCTTGCTCGGCACCAGGGAATAGGCGCTTGCTTGCCTCAAACACGGTTGCAACAAACCAGTAGCACTGCGTGTGCATAAGCTGGTACATTGGTTCGAGTTCGGAAGTTACAACGAGCAAAGTCGCTATCTTGTCTGCGGACGGCCCAGCATTTTCGGGGAACGTTAGTGTAGAGATGCAGTCAGTATCCTTGCACCGCTGCTCAAGCTCAGCACTGGCTGTGCTATCCAAGGTTGCGTAAGAGATCGCATCACGGGCCAGCCGCCGTGAAATGATGTTGGAGGAAGACGAGGCATTCGTGGACGATCGCTCCGCCTTGGGCTTCTTTTTCCCGTCGGTCGCAGCAGATTCACCTCTGTCTATATTAGGGGTGGTCTCGTCGGCACTACTCGCAGTGGAGTCACTGGCGACGTCTGGCGAAGCGAGGGGTGGTGTGGTGGTTACCGGTTGAGTGCTAGGACCTATCACAGAATCCGTTGGATTGACTGGGGGAGTAGTAGTATCGGTATGCTCTGTGACACCTATAGAATAGTCAGCGGGTTCAGTCGAAGGACAGAACATGAGAACTTGACCAGGAAGCCTATCCCCGCCCTTGCTGCTCTCGCCTGCACCCCTCTCGGCGATGACAATGGTGGTGTGCACCTTGTCAGGAGACGAGATGTCGAAGCGTAAAAATTCATGTCGTACATTTTTCCGCCCCTTGTACCAGCAAATCTTGGTGACCAAACACTCCCGCGTTATGAGTATTTTACGAATATGTGACCTGTACCACAATCTGAGGTTGTTTATCTGGACGGGATCCTTGGTCCTATAGTCGGTGAACAATCCAAGGATATCAGGAGGTTCTGGGGCCATTCGGAAGAACCAAAGGAGTCGACGTAGGAACTTGGGGAGTTTTTTGTATATGTTTCTCGTGTCGAGGACCATCTTTATACGCAAATGAGGTTGGCTGGTGCTCCGTCCTTGAGTTATCGCGAAACAAACCAACAACGGTCAGTGGGTGCGCGCACACAGCTCCTGCTTACATAATGCAATTGAGATCCTTTTTACACCTTGTCTCGCCACTCGCAGCAACGATAAGGGTCGCCTCCGCGGACGTCCATGGATGTACTTTACGTCCTCACGTCCTTACAAGGTGGCCGTGTGGCAAATGAATTCAGCTGTGTGATCGTTTATCATGTCTTTGGCACAATGCCATCACTCGATGACGAGGGGCCAGAAAACAACAACAGTGTCGACGCAAACCGATCGAAAATACCTTTTTGTTTAGTGGAAGATGTACCTAATAGCGGAGGTAACCCGCCAGTGAGAGGCAGCGGCCGCTGATGTCCCTCTCGTTGCTACGGTGACATATGTACAAAGTACCGATTGCAACCCAGCGACAGTCCGACAAGCGAGTAACCCCGCGGGAGAGCACTCGCTCGATGGCAACAGGCTGAGGAAATTCGCCGGGTCAGTATGAGCAGGGATCCAGAGGCTACAATCGTACAGGATTGACAAGTACAAGAAAGGCGCGCACACACGCCATGTAAAAAAAAAGAAGATTGGTCGCTTCAACGTTAGACTACTCGCTCGATCGACACAATCCTTATCAAGTTAAAGACATGGATACTACATCCACAGGGAAGATGAGGGACGAGCAACTCGCTACCATCGAAATCGCACTGGTGCTCAAGCGCTCAGCCGTCAAGGTCTCCTGTCTACGGACAAGAACCAAGCCGTTACTGTGTGTGACCATATGGATTTGACAGAGCTATCCAGTCATTCGAGGCGGACATGCCTAAATCGATACTTCGAACGTCAACCACGTGTGACGATGGCAAACCAGAACGAGACAAAGACCATGGGAGAAATTAAAAACTACAGTAGCAACGATAAGCATTCTACCCCGGAAGTACATGGCGCCATCCGGGTGCCCGTACCGACTTACGCATGTTAACGTGGTGTATGGCTACAGCCTGTGCGTTTCCATGCGATATCGGCCTCGATCTATGAAATCAGAAATCGAAAACAAAAACCCACTTACTGCATATGCATTGATGTTCACAGGGATGCGGCTTTGCGGCTTACACATGTGGGTGTCTGTTGATCCACGATTTTCTCGGCAGAACTGCATTAAACGCAGGCAGAGAAGTTGCAGTCTCGTCGCTGGATACCGTCGGCCAGTCAGTCACCAATAACTGTCCAGAATACAACACTCAAGGACATTCTAACTTCGAACGGTGTGACGATCAAGATTCAGATGGACCTCCACACAGACGCGTGGCGGCTGTTCCACCGCTCCTTAGTCTCTCCGCGGTGACACAGCAAGCACGACGGATGATAATGCAACCATGCAGGTCGTCCATTTTCTGTCCATCCCTGACTTTCCATGCGGCCCGGGATGTTCCATTCTGTGACGGCTGGTGCGCCGCCTTCGAAGTAAGATACTTTGGGGAAGAAACAAGAACGGCATACCCTTTGTTCTCAGATCCGAAGTCCCATCAGACCAGACGATAGCTGCCAGTGATACGTATTGCCCAGACAAACGCGTAATAAATACAAGAGTATTTACTGGCATGATCTGTGCAAGGAGGGATGAGTGAAGAGGGAAAAGAAATGAGCACGAAGTAGACGTGCGGCATCGTACCGAGAGTCACTGGCCTGTTCTCGACTGTTGGAGTCAGTTTGGAGAGGAGTTAAAGCCAGGTTCGGCCGAGGAGGTAAAGGCGAGGAGGAATAGGTCTCGTAGCGTCTCAATTTCTCGGTACTTCAGGTGCCCAGGTAGGAGATGTGATTCAGATATTATCCTGCCGGGGGGTGCATGCCGATACAGCGTCGATGATGTCTACGAAACACCACAGGCGGTCTTCACAGCGCACGCTCTGGAGGGAAAATACTGCACTTCCGTACTATTGATTATGTAATCACACCCTTTGGTTCACTGTGTCAGCGGTACAGTCGATCTACTCAAAACCTTGGAAAAAGAAAAATCTTGCACGTCTACGGTAATAGCTGGACGTTCCACTTGAGAAACCCGGAGATCTTGAGCCGTAGTGGATTCGGTGACTCCTAACGCGCGTTACGTCTCGATGACAACATCATTGTCGATGGGTTCTTCGGACATTAACAGCAGTTTACTCATTCATGATGACTCTTGTCATAGTGACTAGATTTTGGAGGACCCTCGTTGCTGTATTGACTCACTATTGTTGTTCTAGGTGCTCCGTGCAAGAAGTGCTTCTTACTCCGATCAAGGTCATATTCCTTCTACGAGGACAAATACAACTGGAGGTGCATGATTAGTGGGATCACCATATCGCAGAACTAACTGCTGAATGTATCCGTGGTGTGTTCCCAATTTACTCTCGAACTTGTGGGGTCACCTCCCCCCCGCGCCTTAGACCTAGCTCATCTCATGACTGAAGAGCTCTGCGAATCGTTGCTCGTCTCCGTCTCCCTCAAATGTCACTGTCGGTTCAAGTGTCAGTTTATTGACTCTGAAGAGGTCGTCTTTTTTCGATAGTATTCCCACCGAACTTGCTGTGCATGTCAGATACTCCAGCAAGGTCTTTTAAGGAGAAGCAGCGTGCTGGCGGCACAGTGCCACACCCTGTGGTACTCAACAATTAGAATCCTTTGTCGAAAGAGGGTAAGTAGCTTTCAACCTACGAGTTGGAACGAGCTTCCAATCCTACCACCTTATTCATAGAAACACTTCCCCTGCACTGTGAGGGGCATAAGACCTTGACTGACATGGTCCATGCATCAGTCCAAGACATGATCCCCATCCCGTCAAATATATCCCTGACTCGTGAGTGGTCGGTTTTCAGGATGTACGTCGTCTTGCTGTAGTCGGATTGTAGTAACTCTCGATCCGCACCTTCACTCGTGCTGACGTCAACTGGATGCATACTGGTTTGCGGGTCTCGAAACAATCGTCACTAGCTAGACACGGCCGTCGAGATACAGACTCAACAGCAAGTGTATCCTCGATGGATCATCCCATCGAGACCTAATGCTCGTGACACCACTCACCGGCACTAGATTTACGGATGGCCGTTGTGCATGGATCAGTGAAATGACCAGTCGGTACTCGACAACCCAGACTGGTCCTGATAACAGTCTCGCCCACTGATATCATAGCAATGCGTAGTTAAATATCGTTGTTGGTTTGCATTGCATCAGCGTGCGTTCTCGGAAGTCTTTTTCAAGCCCCGCGGGTTATATTACCTGTAGTAAGCATAGCTAGGGCGGGTGCCTAGTTTTACGAACCGAACTGTTGCTACACATCGTAACAACGGAGGATGGAGGAAGCCGGAGGTGGGGTGAAAGCGCCTATGTTCTCCGACATCTGGTGAGGCTTCAGGAGTCCTTCGATGTTCAATGTTCGTCCAACGCGAGGGTACTCATCCCGTTTGTAAAGAAGATACTTATGAGCACTCCGAGGTTGATGGGACCCAATACTCGTGATACAAACTGTCCACTGTATACACATTGCTGCTGACTTCGTGTTACACCTTTCCGTGCCTCGGACGAGGTAAAGAGCCTTCACTCCGAACCCGATTCCAACCAGTCGTCGTCCGCATCCCATTCCTCATACGACATATAGTCCGAAGGTAGAGATTCTTCATATCCATCTTCGTCGTCGCTCCCTTCAAAATAATCGAACTTCTCTAGATTCTCTTTCAACCAGCTTTCATCTTCGGACGTGACATACGTGTCCTCTTCTACGAATACCATTCGTAAGGGCGCGCCAACCCATTGTCGCTCGTGCACGAAGCGTCGAACAAGGCCTCCGCGCACATCCGAAACAAAAAGTGTTGCCAGACGGGGGAGGGGGACCCGGTAGGACACTGTGGTATCAGGGGGTCCGCTTCCCTCTAGCGTCGGCGTCGGTTGCGGGTGAAGGATTCCGAAGAAGGGGGAAGGGAGGTGATGCATAGACAGATTGAGCGCCTCGAGGTTAACGAGCTCATTATACATCCGTTCTACGCTTTGTTCGCTGCAACGTAAACCAGCGATTTTGAGAGACTCGAGACCTCCAAGTAGACTACGTGGCTGTTCTATCGTTGAGGTGGCACCGATAGCTTTGGTAGCGGCGGTAGTGGTAGGTCTCGCCAAGTATGTCACGAGATCGGTATAGTCCCCGTCATCGAAATTGAGTGCGAGAACCTTGAGCGAGGGCATACATAATTTCCGCAACAGTGAGATGACTTCAAGGGGTGGAATGAACGCCAGCTCAAGCTGGATTAGTTTAGGAAGTAAAATCGGACTATTCGCGTCAACGTTCCACTCCGGGGTATCAGGTTCAACGATCCACTCATGTGGAGACCCAGAAGGACCTGACGACTCAAGACACAGTTTCTCGAGCGTAGGAGCCGCGGCACGTAACATAGCAGAAAAGGTGGGCCAATCGGGACGAACGTCCGGTGTATGGTAGGCAAGCTCAAGTTCGACCAGGTTAGGAGAGTGAAGCCAACTTTGAGTCCAGTCGACGTGCACGCCCCACAAACTGACGTTCTGAAGACGCGGTGCGGAACCGTTGAAAATTGTAAAGTGATCCGAGAAATCTGGTTCGGGAAAACTTGTGAGATGGCCGTCGAATTCTTCGTGATGGTAAAGTCGGAGCACTTGGAGCTGGGAAGCGGGGGGAACAGATGGATCCGAGAGCATCTTCAGGAATGTGTACATATCCTCGTAGGATGTGACGTGGACGTCAATCGAACCCCACCTGGGAACGTGAGGAACTAGGAGAGTGAAGAGTTTCTCGAGGTCAGCATTGGAGAGCTCTGCCGGTGGGTCTTCATCATCCGAGAGGTCATCCGGGGATTCGGAATCAACGTAAATCTCCAGTGGAAGACTTTTGCTACGATCCAAGAAAGCATTTACCCTTTCATAAGGGGGCCGGTCCATGCACGAGACTTTGATCCTCGTCCAAAGTGAAGGAGTTTCCAGTGCGACCGTACGCCAGTGCCTGCACACTTGGGAAATGATGAGTTGGAAAGGCAAACCCCCCGTGTCGCTTTCACATTCAGAGCTCTTGTCATCTGAGTCAGATCCTTCCTCTCCACCTACTCCACTCTCGTGCTGCTCGCCTTCCTCTTCCTGGATTCGGCCCTTTTGTTCGCCAGACCCTTCTTCATCCTCAGCGTGGCGCTCCGAGAACTCGTTCCATGTCATATAGCCCTCCTCATCTACGTCTTCGAGGTCTTCCGCCGCCGCAGTTCCGTGTTCAAAAATGAGGGACAGAATTTCGGGCGGTAGTCGATTTATGGGACATGCACCATCTGAAGGAGGAACGAGACGGTTGTTTCTTGCGTGTTCTTGCAGACATTGGGCTTCCACTTCACCGTTCCCTGTAGTGTCCTTTATACGGTCAGGTTGCCTGGCGGGAAATGATGATGGTTAGGCAACGCGCAAGGGTATCATGTCGAAGACCGAAGGCTCACTCGGCACCCATGGAGGCTGCTCGCCGAAAATTCTGAGCTCTGTTCAGCGTCTGGGACTTAACGCAAGCTACGACAGATGCGCAGAAGAAAAGAGTAGGTATCCGTCGTGCTGAAGGCGAACGGTCAGAAAGTTGTCTACGCCGTTGGCAGGAAAGTGTAGAAAACAAAAGACGTCCCAACTCCTATACCCCCTTAAATCGGACACTAATCGGGAAGCGCCGGCGCCGGCGGCAAAAACCTTGCTGCCACATACAGCGTATCATAGTACAAATCGATCGTATTGATACATTCACAAGCCTACCGCATGTCTCTAGAGTGGCTGTTCTGCACATGCTTCATGACGAGGTCTCTCCCACTGTCCGTCATAATGGAGCGGAAGCATTTTCATTGGTTGGTCGGCTCCCGCGCTTACTGCCAAACCCTCCATTCCTTCTTTCTTCACGAGCTCTGCAGTAAAGCTTATGCATCGATACCTTATCCCTCGCATTGGCCATGAGCCTGGTTATCAAATATGAAGGAACTGAGTTCTTCTATGACGACGCGGATTAAATCACGACACGCACCGTCGCAAGTGGGCTGTACTGTCCTGCGGAACCTCAGCAAGTGCATTTCGGAAAAATTCACCACCGATTTTCAAGCACTGGCAGGGAAAACGATTGCAATGAGGCGCTTACGGTGCACCAGATAGGTGAAACGTGTACTTCGAATCTGAGTCCCTTCTCTGGAAGATCCATAGTCCTGTTTGTCGTCTCGTATTTTAGTGTTTCATTCACCACCTACTTCGTGTTAGAAAGTAATAAACAGGAGTATTTCCCGACTTTCCTTGGCCAATATGTACCGGATTTCCAAGGAGATGCCATAACGGAATACCTCTAAGATCTGAAAAAGACATGTGTCAAACGAGTAATCGGTATGATTTGTATCACTGTACCTTGCCAACGATATCCTCCTCCAGTGCAAGTTGTTCAGAAGAATCTTCGGTGTTGTAATAATCACCTTGCAAGTTCTTCACTTCCTTCACCAATGATTGTTTGCTACACGTATATAATGAGTATCTTGCCATGGCAAACATCCCGCGGCGTGCAGACACTCACTAGTCAGGGATGTTGTCGCTGATCTTTGTCCTTGTGGCACTGTAGTACTGTTAGTTGTGCACAATGCACGCGTCATGCTACCCACTCACAAATCGTTGAGTGCTTCCGCTTTTTGGGGAAAAGTGTCGGATATATCCACAACGAACTTTCACAACGATGAACAAACATTAGCCTCTAGTGGTGACAGCGGCGCACTCACATCGAGGGCAAGGGTGTCACTGTCAGTGATCTTCTGCACTAGGGACACACTGCGCTTTACTTCTGAGAACCAGTTATCCTCACGTTCATTTGTGACCCCACTCATCGAATTGATTAAATCTGCCGATAGTTTCTTAATACGGGATTCCGGTACGGATTTGAGGAGGTCATTTGGCGGTTCTGACACGTTCCCGTTAGTTGCACCCCGAGATAACGATTAACTTAACAATCAATCGCACCATTTAAGAGTAGGTGTTCAAAGAAAGCGACTTGGCCTACCTGTGGAAACCCTCAGCTGCGCACATACTAGTAACGATGGACACGAATACACACAAGACTTTCCAGGTGCTCCACACCAAACATGTTGTTGAAGAACTTGACTGCCTCATCTTTGGATTTCTTATGGTGCCCCGGTGGGTAGCCTGTCATGACGCTGAACTGTTTCCTACATGCGGAAGGATGGTATCGTCAATCACGCGACTACCCAGCTTGAAAAAGACTCACCAGATCATCTGGTATTCGATTTTCACTTTCCTATCTGGTTCACTTTGGTACCAAACCCAAGGAATGGCAATCCTGTACAATGGAGTGACCACTTGCGGCTTATCCGTGAGATCACGGACGTCTGTCACATTGCATGAGACTCAAGGCAGGAGACAGCTGCTTGATGGTGACGGGAAAACTCACAGCCTTGCCAAATTCGGGGATATCGCCGCATCTGCTTCGCGATCCGCGCTTTGAAGTCGTCGGTGAGGGAGCATGCAGAACATTGCACTACCGATGTCACCAATGAGCAGTCTCCCATCCGAGTAGACGACCGTTTCAGTTCATCAAGGACGCGTTGAGTGTCCATGAGCGAGTGCATTTTTGGTTCATGTAGTTCTAGGCCCAGCCCAGTATCTTGGGAAGGGGCCGTGAGTGGGGTGCCGTAGGGTTTAAACCTACTCGTGACGTTGCCTCCGAGAGGCGTTACATTAGTATACTGCCCAACCGTCAGCTTGGGGGCCTTCATTTCGTCGAATATGTTGCCCAGAACTTCAAAATCTCCCACTTTGTGGTTTGAAACGACACCATAGTCACCTACCTACCACATCTATTAGGTTATACGGACCAGTGTATATGTATTGGGGCTCACTCTGATCTCCTGTCCTGTAGGTGCGAGGAAATAGACTTGGTGGGTACCCTTTATCTGGTGACCATCAAGGCGGCCGCCGGGCCATGAGGTTTCTCTCCTGAGACAAGGGACGTCGGCATCCATTGACCTGTTAGTACCCTAGAGGGTGTAAGTTTTTAATGCCACATTCGGAAGTGGAATGTACTCACATGCATGTGCTCCCATGTGAGCGCCTTGCAATGGCCACCTGGGAATTCGACAACATCGACGGTAACAATGTGATTGCTTGGTTGCTCCCATCCTCCGTAAGCAATTCTTACGGCCCAAACGGTGCCGCAGAGTTGTCCATACTTGACATAGTAAGGCTGCGAAACGTTACCGGGGCATGCATCAGGCATAAGGCGGGCATATTCTGCACCTCTGTTCCATGTTTGTTTGTAAATCTGCCGGGCATAACGGGGAGACGTGTCCAGTGGTTTATCACAAATGACATGCACCCAACCCTGGCCAAAACAGTAGCCACATGCCACAGCAAATAGAACGTTGGAGGCATTGGCATAGACGACTACTGCGAGGGGCTTGGTGCTTGACAAGTGAAGTAAACCATCTCTGGATTCTACGCCTGGAGGAAAGACAGGGGGATGGCGGTGGAAACCATGGAGAGCTTCCGTTCCAACCAGTTTAAATGTGATGCCGTCGCTAGGGATCTCGTGTCGGTATGCGAGGTGCAGTCTCCGTTTCAAGGGAAATGGCTGCGGCTGAAGCCCGTCTAAGCCGGAGTATCTGTAGTAAACTTGTCGAGAAGCCGCCAAATCGATGGTCAGCGGCGCCAACTGGCCTCTCCTGCGACATGCCAACGCCACCTGGAAGACCGATCGACAGCCATAATAAGGCCTCAGAGGAAGCACTATCTGTATTCCGAGGTTGGTTACGGTAAGTGGAGGCAGGGCTTCGCACTTTTCGTCGGCAGCAAGTGCTCCCACATGTGTCTGCCACAGACTTGAAAGCAACTTGTAGAATTCCTGCGGTTCCATCCGAATAATATCATCGCATCCTCTGAAGGAGCCGGGACCATCAGCCAAGACTCCACTGGTCCACTCCATCTTTTCGTCGGCGTTCCCGTGCTCCGCACTCTCTGCCACCTCAGGCTTTGTAATTGCCCAGGCAAAGATGCTCTGGTCAGTCGACATCTGCATGAACACAAGTTGCAGGCGCTCGAACGCTTTCTTCCCTTCTCCATATAACATCGGCATGTTAACACCCAACAGGCCCAATAGTGAGTATGCTTGGTCCTCTACCACTGCCGTCCTCCTCTCAGCAGCCCAGGACATGACCTCCGCAAAGCTGGGGTTGTAGGAAGACAATCCATCCTTCAAGACAGACGCAGGGACTCTTGTGATCCGCTCCAACTCGGTCGCCTTGCTCCGTTTATCGCCAATTTCCTTCCAATCCTTGTTGAAAAATCGGAGGTTTTTTGGAGCTATCAACTCCTGTAGCGTCCAGCCCCGTGAGAACCACTGCGGCCAGCCATGAGATTGGGCAAAAGTCACAGTGTCAGGTGCGGTAGGGAAGTGAGTGGTGTCATGAAGGTAAGTGTAGCATTGCTCGGAATTCTTGTACCAACGGAACATGGAGTTAATGGCTTCAGTCAGTTCTGAGCTGCTCCGCTTGTCAATGCAGCACGTATCAATCCAAAGATACTCGAAACGATCACGCGCCGCAACATTGCAAGCTTCCAGGATCTTTTGGTAACCAGGCAGGTCTAGTATATCATGAGCGTTATCCAATTTGGCGAGGTTCTTCATCGGCTTGTATTCGACCTCTTGGCCCACCCAGCGATGTGATATTATGCAATACTTTGTCCCGACATCTTCGCAAGTTTCGAAAATGTTGGTATCGGTATAGGCTTGTCGCCGAATTCCGCTATGCCTCTCGAGGAAGTTGTTTACTTTGATAAGTCGCATGGCACGCTAGGAGTAACGAAGGTGTGTCTCAACGTGAAACGGATGGTTTGACCGTTGGTGCGTACCGCAGGTCTGTGGCAACCAGTCGGCGACTATAAAAAAGCGCTAACAAGCACGGGATACGACAAAAAAAGTAGACCCAGGTAGTGCAAGAAATACAACTCGGAGAGGAGGTGAGAAGGTGCGAAGACCATCGCTCCGTATCGAGGGCACTGATAAGAGGGAGGTCAAAGCGCTCGCAATGCTGTGGAATTGCACTTCACGAGCACATAAGGTTTGCAGCCTTCGGTGGTGACAGAAGCTCACCTTGCCTACACATTGATCCGAGAAGCGGCGCAGTTACGTTCATGTCAAGTAATTTATGGGGGAGCTGGATGTTCCCAAGTACGTGGACGTTTGGAGACTTACTACTTCGGTTGGAAGCTTATCCCGTAATGGAGATATGAGATGATTGACGCGCCGGGCCTTCAGGAGTAGACGTTATAAACGCCTACACACAGCATGTAGCCCGCTTTCACCAAGCCGTGATCAACCCTCTACCCCCCCCCCCCCCCCCCCCCTCACTAGATGTCCCCAATCTGACCACATGTACCTCTTAAACGCTGAAACACAACACTTGGAAGATGTCCACGAACAACGCCCTTACGCGATCCTATCGCATGCGTGGCAAAATGGAGAGAGAGACTATTGCCAACAGATTGGAACGAAGAGCGTACGCCTGGAGCCTGGTTATGAGAAGGTTGAAATGTGCTGTAGGCTGGCACAGCAGGATGGTTTGGACTATGTGTGGATCGATACTTGCTGTGCAGATGCTAACAGCACAGGTGCTCACAGTGAGACGAGGATGTCAGCGTATACTTGGTTCCGAAACGCACAAGTATGTTACACATACCTGAACGACGTCGATGGAGACGAGGACCCAAACGAGAGACGCAGTCAATTCAGGGAGTCGAGGTGGTTCAAACGTTCATGGACCCTTCAGGAGCTTCTGGCCCCAAAGCACGTGGTCTTCTTTGCAAAAGACTGGACAATGATTGGAACCAAGGCTGGCCTTTCGAGCGTAATATCTGCCATTACGGGCATCCACAAAGATGCTCTTGCGTATCCAGAGCGCGTTCCCCATTTTAGCGTCGCGACTAGGCTGTCCTGGGCCAAGGGACGGACGTCAACCAAAGGGGAGGACAAAGTTTACGCCCTGATGGGACTGTTCGGCGTCAATCTGCCAATCGTGTACGATGATGGTCAAAAGGAGGCTGTGAGGAAAACATTTCTGAGGCTTCAGAATAAAATCATCGAGACAATCGACGACCAGTCCATTTTTGCGTGGTATCTTGCTACCGGTGTCCCAGTCTCGTCCGAACCTTCCTCCCCAGCAGGCATCCTAGCCGGCACTCACGATTGTTTTGCCACGTGTGGCGACGTCCAAAAGATTCCTTATGACTTGTGGTCAGAGTACTGCGCGGAACGTTTCCGTCCGAAAAACTCAGTACAGCCTCAACTGGACGTTGGCCCTTCGGGTAAGGGGCTCCAGGCTACCCTACCTGTGCGACAGCGAGAGCGTGGCCTCGACGCACTTTTAGCCTGTGCGCGTGGCCCCGCCGTTTGGAACGGCATCGAATACGTTGCGGACCTCTCAAAGGCGAGTCTCGTTTGCGTCCGTCTCCAACAGTCGTATCGCGGTTATGAAAGAGCCTACGAGAGCTGTCTGGACACCGTCTCCACCAACGACAACGATTTGCAGAAATTCAGCCTTCACGACATCCATCTTTGCACCTCTCAGTCGTCCCCAGATGTGGGCAGCGTGCCAGCTTATCTGGAGTGGCTCGTAAATGGTCTTTTGTGAGATTTTGTTCCTCTCTAGCTGCCATCTTATTAATGTTGTTTACTTTTCTTCCTGTCAGATACATCATCTCGCATGTTATTCCTTACGTACCAAATTGGCTAAGGCTTTTCTATGATCTCTTTCCCTTTCATCAGGTAGGCACGTCATCCTTATCTAGGTCGATTCCCCTGACCATTTCCACGACTTTAGCTTTGGTTGGTGACTAATACGTTCATCCTCAATGTAACTATGCTGCTGGGTATGGGACGGCGCAAAACGCGCAAGAACCAATAGTTTCGTAGGTCGTACTCACTTTCTTTATGAGCTAGCAATGTATCATGACTAGGTGCTATGTATTTCTGAACCTCTATTGTAATACCTTTAGGATACATTCGATTGTTTTGCAAGTCGCTACTAGTACTTGTTGGCCAGTACAACAACCCGAACGGAATGGAAGGGCCGCAAGGAATTTCGATATTATATGTATTCCCGAATTTTTTGGGTTCCAAACTTCCAAGTTGGCTATGCTGATGGAGTAATGCATAACTCTAGTCCGGACAACTCTCGGGCCTCACCACGGTTGATATAACCCAAGCTTCGAAAAAAATCACCGGAACGCTCGCTGATACAATCAATGCAAGCCGACAGCGATGATTAGGTTTCACTCTACGCTATAATTACATATGTACAACGGTCGTCCGTTGGTCTAGTGTCGGTGAGTGATGTTACTAACATTAGTGTCCATGCGATGGTCCGTCGAGGCTACGCTTCGCTCTGAACCCTGTATTTCGACGGCCGTATCTAGCCACTTAGAAATGGCCCCTACATCCGAAACCCCACCGTCCCCAGCACCAACATCGGCAGTTGAATCGCACGACTCCCCCATCGAAACGCTGACACCACCGACTTCTCCTCCATCCACAGTTGATTCAGAGACGTCACACTCAAGCTGACGGGTCTGATCATCATCTACAACGTCTCGTAAGAAGTCAGCTGGACCCCACACGATTTTTCCCTTCCCAGACGACGCTTCTTCAGCCTCCGCGCGTACGGTGTCGTCATGTCCCTGCCGAGCTAGGCTCCTCAAATATTCGATCTGGGGAGGTGCAGTGCGGAACGCGAGAGATCGGTTCAAGGCACGCCGTTCGTCACCCTCGGTTTTGTCTTCACTTGCAATTGCATTGGAAGAAGAGGACGATAAGTCCCCGGTAGAAGGTTTCGGTATTGGACCGCCGAAATGAATGTTATCCCAGTAGGCCACCATCTCCGAGAGGGTCTTTACTCCGGCTGGGAAGTGGAGTGCATTGAGTTGGCGGTTTTGGCTCTGCGTAAGGTTACTGCGTATGTCTTCCTCATCGGCGGCAGAGTGGGATATCGCCCAATGGATGAGCCCTGTACGGGTGTCAGTTAGCCGTCACCTACCAGATAAATGTAATGGATAGACAAGGGTGTGTGGTGGATGAGGAAGTGTGGAGAACCGAACTTACACGGTTGGTCAGATGCCACTGCAGTCGACCCACGTGAAGGCGCATCGTTGAGATGGTTTTCCACCTTCACCTCGAGTTGGGTGATTGGACACGGTTTACCTTCAGTTGCTTCGACCCAGTTTGCCGGTTCGACAAATACGACCATTTCATCGACGTTATCCCGCTTGTCGAAGGTACACCTCACACTCTGCGCAAGCAGTGCATGGTTTGCATTACACACAAGACAAAATGGGACGGGGGACAGATACACACCTGCTGGCCATACACGCCCACGACTTCTTTCAGGATGCATTCGAGTAGGCGGAGACACTTATCGAATACACGCGATCCGTCTCCGGGGCCGTACAAGCGCGCCTCCATCTCCTCTAGAGGAATGTATTGGAATCCGAATATTCGAGCTGTGTTGTGGTAAGCGACAAGGACACCGTCCATGTTCCCGATGCGAGCTTGAAAGCTGCGCTGACGCCGTTAAAGAGCAGAAAGGATCGTCCAGCGGAATAGCTGCTTACGTGTATTTAAGAAAAGCGCTGCGAATAAGGTCATAATACTCTTTCTCGAAGCTTTCCAATCCTCCAGTGAGTCTCTTAATTAGATAGCCAGAATTTTCCTGTGAGGGGAGGGGAGAAGAAGGGGACACCAGGTCAGGTATATAAAGAGAACATGACTTGTTCTGCATACTTCATAATTTAGTATGTCGAGTCGGATAGGAACTGCAGCCCGAGTTTTTATGTCGAAGATACCAGTGCCCGGTAACCGTGAGTCCACGCAGTCAAGCTGAGACCGCATGACGAAGCTGTCAGACTGTACAAAAGTATTCATCGGACCGTTTCGACTAAAACTCGAAAAACAAGCTCACCACGGCATAGCGGTATGCTTCCCTCCGTGAATCGCGATCATCTACAGACTCGGGTGAAGAACGGAGTAGTTTCTTGAACTTTAACTCTGGAAGGACGAGAAATTTCTCGAGCATCGTTCCCTGTCAGCGACACGACCTAACTGAGAGCAGATTTGGAGATGGTCGAGAAACTACTCGCACCATCCACGTCAAGACGTTCTTCTCGGCGATTTCGTTAGCCTTGTCTGAATCAATCGACCATACGCCATCATTATAATCGAGGATCACCGACGTGGGCATGCGTTGGCCAGGTGTGAATGTGGTTGGCTATATCGCGACGCCGAGTTGACATTAGACTGACGACAGCGAAGTAAGAAGGGATGGGACTTCCGACGTACCTCGTGAGCGAATGCACGACTCAGCGGACTGGTGTCGACTGCCCGATCACCAGACACGAGGAAGTACACGTGACTTAAGAGACCTGTGAGAGAGGAAGTGGAGCCTACGAAGGGGCGGTTGTGTCGCTTAGCTAGGGTGTGCAAGTCCTATAGTGCGTGTTCAACTCAAAAGAATCACAGAGTAGCACGAATCGGCCACGTACATTATCTTGAGAACTCCTCACGAAACCAGTGATACGCTCAAAAGCAAAATCATTCACTTTGGGTATGGCTTCCAACCAAGGCGAGAAATTGTACACCCGCGATCTTGGGTCTTGCAACCAGTGTACTCCAGGACTATCCCATGATGTCACCGTATTCGTTTTTTCCAAACTAGCAAGATAGTGAACACGCACTTGAATAGAACACGACTCAGTCCGTGAGCCAGCTGAGCAATGGGCTTATGGTCCGAAGGAGACTTGACATCTGTGCATGATTAGACCAACGGTAATAAAAGGACTAAATTCACCGACCTTGAAGATATTGGGTTGATCCTGGTTTTCGGATGCGAGACTCATCGTGAAGAAATCCTTCAGTCCGACGCGAGTATATTCGGGCTTGTATGTGTGGCGGTACCCGACGTTTGGCAGCCACCGGCGCGTCCCGCAGGGTTGTACGACGTGCAAGTTCTACCGCTCTGCCTCAGATACCCATGTCGTCGGTAAGCCGCAAGTTGGACATACCATCACTTCTCCATTCAGAGGGCCACTTCTCTGGTCTGCATCCACTTCTCCCTAGATCGAGGAGATTGCCCGTCCCCAACGTCGGCGAAGCCCGTTCCGTGTTTCCTATTACCCGGCGGGAGTCACTCCGTCTCACTCCAGGCAACTGAACTGCAAACTTTAAAGGATCCGCCGGCCCAACGTCAAAGTTCACCGGGTCTGTACCAAGATTCCGAAGCAGATCAGAACGTAGCGCTTCCCGCCGTTGCATATGCAACCCGACAACCTGCGAAACCTTCGGTTTTCCTCGCGGCTTCTTTCGTTTTCTTTCTCCGCGAGGTTTTATGGCGTGTGCACCGGAAGCTTTCACCTTGTAAGATTGCTTCGCCTCGAATCCCGGAAGAGGCGGCCGTGAGCTGTGGGCACTGAGCCGTGTAACCAGACTACCCCGAGGAGGGCCGGCGGAATGAGCCATTGACTTTGTGGAATCGGTAGCAACGAGACAACGGATGCTTCGGAATGCGTAAACGGGGCTGCCACTAGTGCCAGGACTCCGAAATGATTGAACGACGCGCCATGCAGCGACTCTGCGGAATGGAAAGCCATCGCTGAGAACCTTCATACGAAGCTTTCCTCCGGCGATGGTCGCAACAATGAATACACGACTTCCTGATCGCACAGACCTTCTCGTCGTACGCCAATTCCGGGTCGGGTTTCCCAACTCTGCTAATAAGCCGTTGTGAAGAAATATGCTTGTTCTCAAAAAATTAGCATGGCGAGCAGAAAATCAAACACGTGATTAGTCACGGCACATTACGCGTAATACATGCACGTGATCATTATGTCAGATATCAAATCTACGCGTCCAGTAACTCGACGTAGGCGACTCGCGACACCGTAGCATCTCTGTTACGAACTTTGACTACCACCGCGGGCTGAGATAGCCTTGTACAGAAATCATTGAGAACGGAATGTCGAACGTACGAATTAAAAAAAAAACCACTTACCGCTGGGCCTGCCTGCGAAGCGTCAAATATTGATCGACGGAGATCGCACCCAAACCAAAGCCTTCGCCACGCGATAGCGACGTGTCTCCAGTAGTAACATACCCTATGATATCTTCCTGCGCTGGCTGGATATCCCCAAGCTGCGGTTTCTCAAACTCAGACATGCAAATCAACTTGGAAGGATGGCCAAGCACGTACCTCACGTTCATCCGGTGTTTCATCGTCCTTGGTCCTAGCAGAAGCGCTCTGGCGCATGGCTGCAAGCCACTTTCGTGCCTCGATATCATTCATCTTGTATATGCTCGCGAGGTCGTTCGGCACGCCCCTCCCGACCATCTTTACACGTACCATGGCAAGCGCGGTTCGCCACAACTGTACTGCGTCCACGTCTCTGCCTAGTGGCATCAAACGGTGCCTTTCACGCAGTTTGTTAATTTGGTTCAAGAACTCCTGGGGGGTGAGGGAAAGGTTTGAAAGGGTAGAAAAAACCTTAGATCCTCGCAAGAGCCAAGGACGGAGGGAGGTCTTGACAGCTTGAACCCCGTCGGTGGCAGCGGGATCCTCTCGCTGGGATGGGACCAACCCCTCTGCTGTATCCGCTCCTGACAGCACAGGTTCCAACCCAAGAACGACATCCCAGTCCGCGCGCCACGGACTCCTTGTGCCAAGTTTCTCCCAGTTCGCTCTCTTCGCAGGAGGCGTCCTCTCCCACTTTTCTCTTTCCATCGCAGCACGCTCTTCCGATGCAACCTCGCATGCACGCGAGGTAGGATAATCCACAGGGAAAGCAGCGATCCCCGCCTCGTAATACTGTTTCATCCGCTCGCGCTGTCCTGCAACACGCGTTCCCGTATAGACGAGGGACGACAGGAACGCCATAGACCACCCAGCCGGAAACAAAAGCGTCCATCCGTGAATACCTTGAGCTTTATCCAACGTGGAAGATGAAGGGGAAGATGGGGGACATGCTTCGAGGGAACGCTGTACTAGCATAACCGGGATCCGATCATCCTGGCGAAGGGCACGCAATTTGGTACCAGGAATGACGAGCTGTGCGTGAATGAAGACAGATAATTAGATCCGTCCACGGAAGGACAACCTTCTGCTAACCTTCGAACGACGCTCATCAAGGTCCTTTTTCTTGTACTTGGGTTTCTTCAGTCTGTCTCTCTGGTCTTCATCCCAGATATCAGACTGAGCTGTTAGCGACGTCGGGAAGACGAGATTGTTAGCAGGAGACGCCGATGAGGTGGGCATATCAGGATACGAAGGTTTGGGGTTCTTCGGAGGAAACCTAAAAGGAAGTCGTGAATCGTGCAAACGACGACCCAAACCGACGTACTTCAAACGTGGATCAACCACTTTGAAACCAATAACCATTCGTCGTGGAACGTTTCCGGGTGTCTGCAAGTCGGACAGCAACTTCCAGAACTACGTCGTTCATATTAGGAAGAGTTAGCCCAATAGTAGTTCCTCGCTCACTTTCTTAAAATCCTCCCGTTCGTCATCCGCCGCGAGAGACAAGGTCCCTTTGATGACCTGGCTAGACTTAGGACCCATGATCTCGAATGCGTTGACGCTTCCTCTTAAATCGTTCATCTCGACTTGGCATGGAACCGTCTGATTGTTGGATTTATGGGCATGTAATGCATGTGATGCTGATGTCTTCAACGCCTCGAAGACGTCCTCGAACACAGCAGGATGAGCGCGCACCCATACGACCCTTGCCTGAGATGAAGGGTCAAGGGCTGCGTCGTCACTGGTTACAGTCATCCTGCCCTTTCCTTTCCTCTTGCTTCCACGTTTAGGCTCAGTCTGAGCTTCGGAGGCAGTAGAGTCTAGGGCGAGTGGTTGCCAGATAATCGTGACAGGCCCTATGAGACCAAGAGGCCAACGGTCATGCTCGTACATGTGAGTGTCACAAGTACGACTTCCCGATATACATCTATGGAGGCTGTAAATAGACTGGTCCAGTAAGTGCAATCACGAGACGACTGACTGCTTAAGACCGGAACCCTGTGGATCACAGCAAGTCTCCAGAGTGGCTAAGAGGACGGACTGAGGTCCCTTGAGCTCAATTGTAGCATAATAGGACGCATCGTGCAATATGGAACCATGGACAGAGGCACGATGAGAAGGCCGGAACGCTTTTTCCGTTGGTGTGACTGACTGAAGAACGTGGTCCGATTAACACAATCAAATAGTTACCAAGGACAAAACAAACCAATCTGTACCCCCACATGTTCTCCATCTTTGTGCGCTTGGCGTGCCATATATGAGTTTCCAGCCACGTTTTGTCACCTAATATATCGAAGGTCGTAAGGCATAGATTGAACGGTGGAGAAGACGTACGCTGCCGTTTCAATAGGGATTCGGTCCGAGTCATCTGTTTCGCTTTGCCTCTCTTCGGACGAGCACCACTGTGGGCCTTGCGTTTGACAGGGTCCATCTATAGCATTTCCAATATCAGAGACCCGGGATGGGACATTCACGTCGAAATACTCGCTTCTGCGCGCGCTTTCTCTCTGAGGCGTAGGGGTACACGTCGAACGTTATGACTGGCGGCACGGCGCCTGAGGTGCCGGGGAAGTGTTTGCCATGCACGATGTGTCGAGCTATCCCTGGGGACGCAGTTGGCGTTAGCGTCTGGAAGGAAGTCGCTTTCGGCCTACTTGGCTGATTTGATCGCGTTTTCCATCGCATTGATTTCATACGCCCGCGCCTGCGTTGCAGATTATGAGTGAAATTGTCACTGCATCTTGTTTAAGACCCCATTACTTCAGTGAACCTCTCGACGTCCAACGTAGCGGGTAAACCCTTCATCGCTGAATGGCAGTTCAGCCACGCTTGCTGAAGTGAGACAAACGGACGTACAATCGAAGTTGATGGCGGTCCTCGAAGGTCCGGGAGTGGCATTGGCAGCTTGATTTCCATTGCCGCTGGAGCTCCCAAGCGTGACCGACTGGACTGCTATCGTACGCGCATCAGCGACTTTCAGTTTCTTGCGTTCTCGTGCATTGAGCTCGCTGCATTCGTCTCCTTTGCGTTTCGGAGGCATGATGTAACGCGACTTGACAGGTACAGAGCTCTTGCAATGGGACATTCGTCGTAACTTGAAGTTGGCCACTCGCATATTACGATTACTGTTTTTGGTCACACCCCTATCGAATCAGTCCACAGGTTGAACTTTGAGCATGTCGGCATGCGTACGAATCCCCCAGAAAGATGCGTTCAACGACCTTTGAAGAAAAACATACAAGTCCGTCGTTCGGCGTCCCGGCAGGGAACAACGGTTCAGACTGCATAGATGATTCACTCTACTCCAACGCCGAGCTCATTGGCTCTGGGCTGCCCCCTGCACTCTCAGTGTTTTTGCATTTTTCGCATACTTCAAAATTCAACTCGGAAACCCACTAATATTGTTATGCTAAGTACAAGGTGTCCTAAGTGCGAGTCTGGCTAAACTCGTCCAAATAGTAAGTGAAAGGTAAAATAAAAACATAAGAATCAATCAGTAGGTAAAAACAGTGAAATAAAATAATTCCCCTAGTAGGGAGGCTTCCCTCCCTACACCGCATCGCTGCACTGCATCGGCACTTCATAGAAGTGCAGCTCACGTCCGAAGGCAGGCTCCTACACGCCTCTGCTGTTCGTGTGAGGGCTAATTCCGAGTATCGGGGTATTCCGACGGCCGATTCCGAAATTCAAACCCAGGACAACTTTATTTCCCTCACACTCACAGCGACGGCTGCCCGCAAACATTTGTAAACAACGTCAGCCACAGTGGCGCAACCTGCGGACCCTGAAAGAAAATACAGAACACCAAAACTAGGGTTACATTTATTGTGGCTCGGAGTGTGTCACACCCCCCAACCAAGTTTTGGTTGCTGTCACTAATCCTATCGAAAGTAGTCCATAGGTAGCCTCGGTAGTGGCTTCTGAGTGCATTGAGAGCCATGTAAATAAGTAGAAGACATCAGTATAGTAAGCATACTGTGACAAAGTGTGTGCTCAGTAGTACTTCCAGGATGGTATACCACTACTGTCTACTGTACGCTCTAAGCGCTTATGTAAGCAACCTAACCTCGCACTAAGACCAGCAGAATGAAAGAGGGATTTACTTGTCAATACACTTCCTCAACTCCACTGCGTGATCGTATAGAGGTACAGAAAGTAATACTTGAGATAATCTGTGTCGAATACAGGAGTAGCCTCGGAATGTAGCTTTGAGTTCATGGCAATGTGCGCTATATGGTGTTTCCCATTTTGGCAATCCCTACACTCATACCGTTGTTGCAAAGCCCTGCCACGGACCATGGGAATTTGTCGCTTGGTTGGATTTTCCTGACGTTCCTTACCTTTCCATGGTGTACCCTCACTGTATCCAATAATCCCCCCTTTTGTTGAACTAGTCTTGGGGCGAGGTTAGGTTGCTTACATAAGCGCTTAGAGCGTACAGTAGACAGTAGTGGTATACCATCCTGGAAGTACTACTGAGCACACACTTTGTCACAGTATGCTTACTATACTGATGTCTTCTACTTATTTACATGGCTCTCAATGCACTCAGAAGCCACTACCGAGGCTACCTATGGACTACTTTCGATAGGATTAGTGACAGCAACCAAAACTTGGTTGGGGGGTGTGACACACTCCGAGCCACAATAAATGTAACCCTAGTTTTGGTGTTCTGTATTTTCTTTCAGGGTCCGCAGGTTGCGCCACTGTGGCTGACGTTGTTTACAAATGTTTGCGGGCAGCCGTCGCTGTGAGTGTGAGGGAAATAAAGTTGTCCTGGGTTTGAATTTCGGAATCGGCCGTCGGAATACCCCGATACTCGGAATTAGCCCTCACACGAACAGCAGAGGCGTGTAGGAGCCTGGTCCGAAGGCTACGTCACGCTTGTATGCTGTAATTTACTGTGGTGGCTGGCAGCTGTCCGAAAAAGACGAACGTTCCGCTGATGTAATCTCGTACCCTCGTACCAAACCACGATGGAGGCGAAGCTGTGAGTGGGACCGGCTGCTTTACTGTCCTTGTGATTGTCGGTGACGTTCTTCTCTAGAAAAGCACTCAAAGTTGCAGACCTCAAAGAAATACTCGTCAAGGCGTCTGCCCCCGCCCCTGCAAGAGTCAACAAGCAGGACCTCATCAACAAGATACTTGCCAACCCAACCGCAGTCAAAGTCTACGAAGAACTCTATCTGCCCTCCAACCCGACCTCCAAGCCTGCTCCAACCAGCCCACAAAAACAGGCGCCGCCGGCTTCCACCAACGATGACCTTGTGTGTTTTCCCCCCTGTTTCTCAAATTCTCGTCCGCCTCGGCTGACTGGGTCCCACACAGCTTGCACCGCCAGAAGAGTATGTTTTAACGCGTTCTTTCTCGTTCTCATGCCTGACTATATGCAGCCTTGACTGGTCTATCATGGATGCCGGAGATGTATCACCCGTGACCGCGTCCCCGGCAAAAAATCCGGTACCGCCACATCAACCTCCGCTCACGAAGCCGGTGTGCTTCCGTTCCATTGCTTTCCATCGAAACCTTGATGAACCTTCACTTGACAGACCCAAGAAAACAACCACGCGACGCCACCGAAGGCACCCGCCAGTTCCACCAAAACACCCCCGCTTCCCTCCAATAACGCCAAGGCAGATAATCCCGCCACTGTAGATGATGAGCTCGAGAAGCGCAAGGCACGCGCAGCACGTTTCGGAATCCCTCTCGTGGGGCCCACACAGTCCCCTCAACATCAGGCGAGGAAGGTTTCTCAGACGAAGCAGACAGGCCAATTACCGGACGTGAGTTAGATGCTTCCGATGTGCTTCCACACGTTTCTGATGTTTCCTTAGGATCCCGAGAGGTTGAAGAAACGCGCCGAGCGTTTTGGCATAAGTAACGCGCCCGTCCAACCAGCGAAGTCAGGATCGAAGCGAGCTGCTCCTGCAGAGGAGGTAGACGCGGAAGAACTCGAACGGCGACGGAAACGTGCTGAGCGTTTTGGAACAGTAACGGCGTGAACTGGCGCAAAAATTCCCCACTCCCTACGCTGGAATATTACTCTACGCTAACGTTGTAGCACTGGGCGGTTGCATGTTCATAGTAGAAGAACAGGCAAATTGAATGCACGCCACCGCCGAATGACATCCCCCCATCTGACATTGTACCAGACCGTTGCACGGTACCGTTCGGACGACCTTTGTCTCCATAAACTGGCTGAAATATTCGGAGACTTCCTCTTGTGTTGCAGACATGCCGGAGGACTGAACGTGCGCACGCCATGGCAATCTGCTGAGGAAGAGGTGTTCCCCGAATACCTCTAGTTCGGATGAGACCCCACGATAGCGTGTCGGGGGCACCATCCAGTACAATATTAGAGTGTGCAAGGATGAGAGGAAGTACCAGCGCCGATGCCTTCCGAGGGTCGTGCACTGTGGGTCGTGTGAAAAGTCAACCATATACGGTTTGAGTACAACTCCAACTCATCAGGTATTAGCTTCAGGCGTCCGGCATAGGACGCACGCTTCTCGTTATCATGAGCCAACGGTTTGTCGATCTATTTTCTTCGACAGTTGAAAACAATCCGACGATACTTTTTTCGCAGTGCTCGTGCCGGTTACACTCATGAACAGGATATGTACTTGATGAAGTATCTTGCAAAGTATCGCCCGACTAAGGAAGGTCGCCTGGGGAACAGCGTGTACAAGGACCTTGTGGACAACGTGCGTACATTCATCGAATTTACCTTTTCCCTCGTCACAATAGATACTTGGCGACTTACCCACGAGCGTGGCAGGTTGACGGATACTGGCCATGGGCTAAACATCATCCATGGCAGTCGTGGCGAGAGCGATACAAGAGGAATATGGAGTACTTTGATGCGCTGATATTAAAGTATCAGCGGAAACACGGGACGCAGTCTACCGATTCGGACGACGACGAACTGCCTGGGATGAAACGAGTCAAGAGACCGAAAGTTGTCAACACGTCGCAGGCCTCAGTTGGCTCCCGTAAGCGACCGATCGAAGATTCGTCCTTCGAGTCTCGGCAGCCTTCAATAAAACGACCTAGAGTGGCCGTTGGCAGTTCGAGAGCTGCAGGACCCAGTGCGCGTCACTCCGTATCCCCAATTGAGTATTATGAGTCAACCCCGCGTTCTGCGGACCGAAGATCCAAACCACGGTCTGACTCCCAAGCAGGGCCATCGTGGGCCAGGTAAAATGTTCATCTGTTGTCGGGTCCATATACTAAGCTCCAAGTTCAGCCCTCAACATGAAACCGACCAGCTGTCAGCCCTGTTTTCGCCCCAGCGTGAAGAGGAAGAGGGTACACCCTCTCCGAGAGCCAATACCATGACAAATGGAATTGGCGACAACCAGCCTCCCCCCAAGACGCCGCCACAAGATAAGAGACGAAAAACCCCCAGTCCTACAACGCGCCGCCCTCTACAAAGACGACACCGCGAGCAGTCGACCCCATTCACTTCCACACCTCCCACGCCGACGGTCATCTCCATAAACTCTACAAGTCCGCCGGACCAAACTCCCACGCGTGCTCCTCCACGAATTGTGAATACCTTTGGCAGGTCGTGTTTGGTCGATCAGAGTGGCCGCACACCGAAACCGTATCCCGAGAGTGGCGAGGAAGACGCAAGTGAGCAGAATGGCGAGGACAGGGCACAGGTTCCACCCGCCAACGCTATACCACCATTGCACAACCAAGGACGTGGCGGCGGTCCACTCACCCCTCATCCGCCCGACGTTCCTCTTGCAGCTACTCAAGGATTGACGTCGGTTCTGTCAGCTATGTCAGCTATGTCAGCCAACCACGGGCTCGCGCTTGATGTCGTGATCGCAGTGTATAAGCGTGCGGGAAGTCTGAGAGAGACGGATAGAGTGCTTGAGGGTATGAGAGAGGCTGCGGAAGAATGGGCGGAGAGGGCGTTCAGGAGGATGGGTGACCGTCGGGACTCTCGCGAACGCACGGGCACGGATGAAAACGACGACTTGGACCCACGGCATAGGCAAGTGGATGACAATGATGAGGAGGATGGCGGTGCGCGACTGTCTGCGAGTCGTGGAGAACGAAGTCGTAGGGAATCGCTGCCTAACAGCAGACGATTTACTGCGGACTTGGACTACGTGCTTGCTCCTCCTTCCGCTAGAGCATCCGAGTATTCCCCTCCTGAAACAACGCGAGCTGCGAAGTGGAAACGTCGCAGTATGGGTGGGACATCAAGATCGCCTGTCGGCGTGCATCGGAATGAAAATACGATGGAGCGTAGTAAGGACGACATTGACGAACGGGACCGTGGACAGGTCGAGCAGATGCTCGGAATGGATGGAAAGGACGAAGAGGGCACAGGCACGGATGTATTTCTCCGGAGCCGTGTAGAAAGCCGTCGGGTTTCCCAGATTGCGGTCCTGGTCACCCCCGGCGAACCTCCCCCGGAACGTACACACGACGACAGGGAAGAATGTCCTGACATCCGTGTTCTACTGAGAACCTTGGAACCGCAGCAGTTGGAAAAGAAGTTAGGAAAGGATGGCGTGCGGAAACAGATAGGCAACTTGTTCAGTGCTAAGTGATTTCGCTTATTTTATCCTCGCATTCGAGGTTCTGCACATTATTTCACGTAGTCGTATCCACTGAGAGTGGTTTTCGTATCTATTTTACAAGCACCCTATTATTTCGGATTTGGGGTGTACATTAGACCCTTTGCATCCCTATTCTTACAACGTTTTCTTAAACCACCATATCGCCGCCATCACCACCTTGAATACACCAAGCCGTGTTTGGTGCAGCAGCATCCCGAGATGCCCGCGACTGATTATGAGTTTTCAAAGTCGCGCGGAAAAAAATAGAGGGGGGAGAAAAAAAAAAAAGAAAAAGAGGCTAAGTAGCCGGGAGGTCCCAAATGCGCGCCCTGTGTCTCTCGCGGTCTCGCCATTGGCTTTCGAAATATACGAACGTCACGACGATGTCGTCAAGGATATGGACGCCTTCTGGCGGTACGAAAAGCGACGCCGATGAACCTCGATTCCAGACCCTAAAAAAGCCCTGTGTGCTTTGCAAGAAGGTGGCTACGTAGGCTGCGTTGTGACCCGCGTGCAGAGGTACGAGCTAAATAGAGCCGATCTCAGTGCGATGTGTTTTTTGTGGGGGGACGAGTTATCAGATGATAATCGGGAACACGCCTACATACCTGTGCTCGAGAATTGCTTATCTGCCACTCGTACATGCGGCCATCGTGAGCCTGGAACTTTTCGGGACTGAGGAGACAGAAAAGACACAGAATTAAAATAAAATAAAATAAAATAAAAATAAAAATAAAAAAAACATCAGGACGTCCAACAGAGATTCCGGGGATGGTCTAATAAACACTCACGACGTGTACAGACCTGTCTTCGTCATCTCCACCGATCTCGTTCCGATGACCAGCTGGGGTCTGTCGTGAGGATTAGCAGGCCATTCTATAACGCCGACTTGTAATAGCCCGCCGACGGGATCTCTACGAGTAACGGTGGTCGTCGCTCTGCTGCCGTGCAATGCTCGGGGGTAGGTGATGGTCTCAGAGGTGTACAAGACTTTGTTGTCCGTGGCCACGAAGTCGGTCTGCAACGGGTCCCCTCTCGACAGAGTTAATTTTAGGGTGGACATATGTAGGGTAATGTGTAAACACCGCAGAGAGGTCCGACTTTGAGAGGGGATAATGTGTGGAGCTGGTCTCAGTAGTGGGTGTATATGTATAGCTCGACGACTGCCTCGTTGTGAGCTCTTCAGAAACAGACGGTGGGACAGTGGGACTCGTTGGGTCGTCCGGTGAGCTGACCTGATGGTCGTACATGAGTCCGCGTGTGTTCGTACTCTACTATGCTGACTAAGCCTCTGGGAGCCTCGCCTGACTACGACTCCCCCTACTCCATGTGCCCCCCTCAAAAAATGACGACGTCCTCGTCGTCTGCATACCCTCTCTGTGCTCCCTGTTGGTGAGGCTCTGGGGGTGGCTCTTCCCACATGCCCTGCTCTTCCTCTATTTCTTCTTCGTTACCCTCTCCTTCTTGTCCACTTGTTGCTCTATCTTCTTCGGCTGTTTCCCCGAGCCTCCTCTCGTATTCTTGTTGGTCCTTATACAGCTGCGTTCCTTCCCTCGGCACGAAGGCGCGTAGGCGTCGGGCGCTGAACTCTCCTTGGATGGGGTCGCCCGTTAGTGTTTCTAGTCTGTAGGAGTTCCTTAGCCGTGTTGTTACTCTGTAAGGTCGTGACCACTTAGGCAGGATTTTTCGTTCCGTCTTGAATGTATAGTCTAGATCGCTTCGATATACCTGCACGAGCTGTCCCCTAGTAAAAGTGGTTTCAGCCTGGTGTCTTTTTAGCACACGACGGTCAAATGCTGTTTTCCGTCTGATGGCATGCCTGACGGCTTCGTCGTATCCATCGAGCCGTTGTTGGGCAGCGTATGCCATGTGAACCGCTGCATCTGTTGGGGTTAGTGCCACTGTGCTGTTTTTTAGCTCCGTGCGTTTGGTATCGACTACTAGTCCGAGCAGCAATTCCTTTGGTGTGTGCTTCAGGGATGGTAGGATGCGATTGTTTAATGCACGGATTGCCTCGTCAAGGTGGTCTGGCCACATTCTTGGCAACTTTTCCCAGTCGTCATTCAAGGCGTTGTCCTCTCCGACATCTGGGGCGCAGAGTCGCTTGAGTACATGTAGCAGCAGTTTGTTAGTACCTTCCACTAGGCCATTGATCCAGGGTGAATACGCTGCTACAACGTGATGATTGCAGGACCACTTAGCGCAATAATCTTTGACCATTTCGTTGTTGAAATGTCGCCCCCCGTCTGTCATGAACGTCTCAGATGGTGCAAAGTTGTTGAAGATCGTTGCGAGGCTGTCCACCGTGGTTCTTGCTGTTCCGGCTGTCTTGAACTTCGTTACCCACAAGTGTTGTGAAAACGTGTCCAGAAACAGCCCCAGGGTGTGGTAGCCGCCCTTGCCGGCTGGCATCGACAGATAGTCACCTACTAGCAGCTCGAATGGGTGTCGTCTTGTTACGGGCTCGAGTAGGGCATTTATTTTTGGGGCTCCGAAATTCTTGCACTTAGCGCACTCTTGTACCGCTTCCATGATGGAGATATCTAGTTTCGGGGAGTAGAACTTGTCAGTAATCGCGATCTTTAGTGCATCCCTCCCCCAGTGGCCTCCGGATTCGTGTATGCGTTTTGCTTCTTTTCTTGCTTCCTCTCGTGTGATGCATTCCGTCTTGTGCCTTGGTCTGATACTTGTACCTCCGTGTATTCTCCATAGTTTACCTCGATCAATTAGGTACTGTGATGCTCTGTGCCGTGCTCTGCTACGGTTTCGTATGGGGGCATTAGTATCTGTGTTAAGTATGGCATCGATTACCTCTAGAAACAGGGGTTCCTGTTTGAAGCGTTCCCTTAGTTCCTGGTCGTCCTTGGGTAGCTTCTCGATAGTGAACATGTCGTTTACCAGGCCCGATGTCGCTTCCGGGCTGGGGTTGACTGTCCATTGGCTATCGTCGTTCGCTTCGCGTTCGGTGTTGTCCCATTGGCGGCTTAGCCCATCTGCTACAACGTTCAGTCGTCCCGGTACGTGCCGCACTGCGACAATGTTGTGCGCAGTGATTCCATCCCTCCATCTGGCGTGTACTGCGGATATTTGGTCATTGGACAGGACGTCCTTCAATGCCTTGCAGTCTGTCTCGATTTCCACTGGGAAACCCCAAATTATATCAGAAAAGCGATCTAGTCCAAATTTCAGTGCTGCGAACTCTAGTAGAAATGGTTTGTAGTTTCGCTCAGCTGATGATGTTCGCTTTGATGCAAACGCTATTGGTACTGTTCTGCTAGCAGTTTTACCGCTGGGAGTTTTTGTTTTGATCCGTTGTGTTAATACGGCGCCGAAACCTTCTTGGCATCCATCCGTGGTGACTATGAATGGTGTGCCGTCGTACTGCGGTGCATGGAGTGTGGGCTGGCTGGTTAGTGCGACTTTTAACTTCATAAACGCTTCTGTGTGTTCGTGGTTCCATTTCCCTGCTAGCTTATGGTTAGTCATCGCTCTGCGGTATGTAGCTTTTGAGATGGGCTTAGGTATTTCCACTTCTTTGATCAGATCACGTAGTGGTCCTTCCATTCTGGCGTAACCTTTGATGAGGTCCCTGAAATGCCCGGTGAGTCCTAGGAATGACAGTAGGTTGAGTGCCGTGTCGGGTTGTTTCCAGTTTACGACTGCCGACAGTTTTGCCATGTCGGGTTGGACACCTTGTGGGCCCACCATCGCCCCTGCGAATGTCGTTTCGGACATGAAGAGCCTACACTTGACTGGTGATAGCGATAGTTTATACTTCCTGCAGCATGTGAAAACTCGCCTTAGTTTCGCTAGCATTCCTCCAAACGTGTTGTCACTGCATCCTCCGTCATCGACGAAGAGTTCCATTATGTCATTGGCAAGTATGTCTTGTAGGCATCGGATTGCGGTTGCCGAGAAGATTGTTGGCGCGCCTGTCCAGCCCATCGCCATCCTTTTATACCAGAAGTAGCCCTGGCCATCTACGAAGAACGTGAAGTACGGTCGCCACTTTTCTGGTATTTCGATAGCGTAGAAACCCGATGCGAAGTCAAACACTGACACGTACTTGTGTCCACTTAGCCGTTGTTGTTTGGCTCGTATATCACCTTGGAACATTGGTGGTATTTGCGTGACCCTGTTGAGTTCTGCAAAGTTTTGTGTTACCCTCCATTTTGGCGCTTCTCCCGGTGTCGGTGCTGCCTCCTCTGGGTCCGACATGTCCGGTTGGTCTTGGAACGGGCATGGTATGTTTGCTTCCATGCATTGTTTGTTCAGCTCACGTCGCAGGTCTTCGATCGACATGCCCCCGTTGGTGTCATGTGCCTTCTGCGTGAGTACCGTTGGTGCGACGTGTTTAATGCGTGGTATATCCGCATGCTCGATCAGGTCCGCGTCGAGCATCTGATCGACCCATTTGTTCATGAATTGCCTTTGTGGGGCATTCATCGGTCTCTGGCGGACTGTAGTGCGGAAGGTTACATCGTCCTTGATGTTCAAGTCAATTTTCGCGCCTGGTATCGGTAGGACTTCGCTGAGTGTGCATGCGAACGTGTCTGCAAATTCCGTCAGTAATTGGTTGACCTCTTCCCTTTCACCTGCCATCAAGCCTTCGCCTATCTTGACATTCTGTAGAATGTATTCGACTCGTTTTGGTGCGAATGGGTTCGTTTGCCTGGTGAAGATGTTAGCGGTCTCCTTCGTCTGTGGGGCGTCTACCTTGCTTGTTTCATATACCCCTTTATTCCTTGTTCCGCCTGTAGCGGGTGGACAGGTGGTTACGAACTGGTTTTGCAGCGTTGTGGTTGTGTTACCATCTGTGATTGTTACTTCATCCGTCGCATAGTTGTGGACTGCCTTGAACGTCTTGAGCAATGGTTTTCCGAAGAGGAAGGACCATCCGCCCGCGCTGTCGAAGACTTCGAAGGTTCCGGTGACTTCGGCCCCTTCGATGCTGATCGTCCCCGTCCATGTTGCCTCTGATGGGACGACTACTCCATTTGCCATTCGTAGCGCTTGTTTCGATGGCTGCCATCCTTTTAACGTATGCTTGATTTCGTTGAACGTAGACAGTGCCATCGCACCAGTCATGGCTCCATCGTCGAACAACGCACGTAGCTGTACCTTTGTACCATCCTGGTTTTTTAGCGTGATTGGGTGTACGAACGGGACAGGTTTGCTCGTTGCATCCGGTATACTGTGTTGCGTTTCTTGCACTGCGGAGTACAGATCGATAATGCCAGGCTCGATGCGTTGTACATGCAAGTTGTGTGACGCTACCGTAGATACGTCAAGCGCTGGGGTCGTTGTGCTGTCCTTCACAGCGACCCTGCTTCGTTTCCCTGATCGTCTAGTGCTACGAGTCTGACGTGGTATGCGGTGTTCTTATTGAATGGCCCCAAAGTCCTGTTGCATAGCGCCCTCCATGCTGTTTCGTTGCGGCTTAATCTTGCTGGGTCTCCTTCTGGAATGGGGCAGTTTCTGCTTCCATGTCCGTGAGAACCGCACCTGAAACATTCCCCTGAGCATATTGCTGCCGTTCCTGGCCTGAGGGGGTATGGCGTGTGCTCCGTGATTCGCGTTGTCTCCCCATGCTTCGCCGTCCATGCAGTGAGTTGCGCTGAGTATCTCTTTTGACCTTCTTCGTCGGCTTGTTGGTGAGGGAACTGCTCCAGCGCCTTTCGTACCATTTCCTTAGCTTCCTCCGTCGGCGGTGCATACGACAAGCCACGCCGTGGGGTTTGTTGAAGGGAGAACCTTGTCGCTGAAGGCATTGTCGGGGGCGTTGCCCGTGGGGTGGAGCGGGACACAGCTACTTGCCCTATTGTTAAACGTTGCAACTGCGCCGTTAGGTCTGCTGTTGCCGCTTGTTTCACCGCCTCCATTCTTTGGAGTAGCTTCTGATCCCTCGCCTCCTCATTTCTTTTCCTTTCCTCTATGTCCTCTCTCTCCTGCTTCAGCTTCGTCGTGTTTACGTCCTTCACCGCCTTCGTGAATGCTGCCCAATCCGCGTATTCATCGTCCAGCTGCTTCCGTATGGCTTTTGGCAGTTGCTTCTTCACCTGCCAGATCAATGTCGAACCCGTTTCGATTTCGGCAAGCATTGCCAGCTCCCACACTTCCTCTGCCCATTTCACGTGTGCCCATACCTTTTGCCGCCCTACCATTTTGGTCGTTCCTACGTCATCCTCTGCCATCTTATGTGCTAGTAACTCTGCTTGGTACTCCTCCGACGACTGTGTCGCACTCGCGATCGGCGGCCATCTTGTGCTGAATGCTGCCTCGAAGTCCTTCCACGCCGTCAATTGCGCCCCTTTTAGGCCTTGGTACCACTTTTCTGCCGGTGACCCCGTACCTAGGTAGTTGGATAATGCGGCTATTTTCTGTGTGTCGGTGGCCTGTGGGTTTGAGAATAGTATGCTTCTGTTGAACGCCTTCAGAAAGTCACTGGCGTTTTCCGAAGATGACCTTTCCCCATAGAACAGTGGGACGGGCTCCGCCATCGTTCTCGGGCGTGCAGGTACTGTTGCGGCTGATTGGGTCTGCGGGGGAAGGGGTGTCGTGCGGGCTGGTGCTCTGGGAGCTGCGGGTTTCGGGGGGGGTGCCGATATCGGATTGGCGACTGTGGGTACTGTGAGGGCTCGCTCCCTTCGGCTGCTCGGTATCACCGATATTGGCGGTGTGGGTAGGATTCCTACTGGGACCGGTCTGAGGTACTCGTCGTCCGAGTTTGGGGATCCTGCTCTGGTCGGTGGGAGTCCACGTGTGGATGCGAACTCCTGTGGAGATGACGGCGAGTGGGGTTCTGACGGGAAAACGAACTCGTTGTCTGTCGGTGTCGTGCCCAGTGGAGATGGGACTGTTGGGGGAGTGACTGGGTTTGTGGGCAGTGTTGGAAAGGCTGTAGGCAGCCTCAGTAGTGACTCAACTACTAATGTATTAGATGTACCTGTAGGCAGCTACAGGAGATCAGTAAGTAGTGTAATGGTATGAATACCTAGACTTACCCTCAGTAGTGACTCAACTACTGAGGGAATAGTACCAAAGTGTACTACTAAGTGCGCTCTAAGCGCTTATGTAAGCAGGTAAAAAAGCGTACCAAAATGGACATCACACAGGGGTGATTCAATCTCCAACACACCCCCTGAAGCTCCACTGTGTGATAACTGATAAGTAGAAGTGCAGAAAAATATGACTCAAAAAGAATGTATACTCAATAACTCAATAAAACGAGTGTATTCTGCTGCTGGTGAGCTTCGAGTCCATGTATGAGCGATGTTTGGTCGTGTTTGACGCGCCGCATTGTCGCAACTTCCATTTCGGGAGTACTCTTCCTGTGCGCTGTCCTCTGCCCTGTGCCGCTGCTGTGAGGCAGCCGTTTGGCCCTACGACGGTTTGTTGGCCATTTCGCATCGTCTCGTATTGATCTGGGAGGCACCCCCTGCCTCCAGTAAGTATTGGAGATGTTCCAGAGTCGTTTCGAGGGGTTTGGCAGGAGTTGGAGCAGTGGCATGGGAATGCCTGCTGTCTGGTGCGTATCTCCTCTCGTTTCGACTTTCCTGGCTCTCCTGACATCGTTACAGCGAACGCTTATCATCCAGGACCCTCCCGCAGGGTCTCCGGACCATTTCAAAGGTGTCGAGAGAGGTAGGGGCAGCTGCATGAGGATGCGAGCTGCTCGGTACGTGTTTCCTCTCGTTTCGACTCGTCTCGCATGCCTGACCTCTCTACAGCCTATATTCGTCGTCAATAACCCTCTGGTAGGGTCTAGGGATCGATTCGAGGGCGCAAGGAGGGGTAGGAGTGGCCGCACGAAGACCACTCGTGCATGACAGGCATTTCGCCTCGCACGCATGTTACTGACGTTTTCAGCTCTCGTTTTCAGTCTTCCACGTCGAGGGGGGTCGCTGAAGGGTGTAGGAGTGTGTTTGAGGCCAATCGGAGGTGGTTCCAGTGGTGTAGGTATGGCATTCTCCATTCCAGCCGTTTTGGCGCTAATCCCTCTTATCTCCAGCTTCGTCATCTTCGACTCAACGTCTGCGCTATCCCCCAAACCCACTCGAGGAGTTCTAGGCACCCCCATACCCCAAACTTTGTTAGGTGGGGTGTCCGAGGTATAGCGTCCTTCGTCAATGTGAAATTTTCCTTTGGACGTGCGATCTCGATGAGGTTCGGGTCGTTCGGTCTCTCGCAGCTGCGAAGACCCTTCGGACTCCTCACTGGGGTCCCCTAGTGTACTTCCTGTCACCTCGGGCTCGATCTGTAGCATAGAAGATTCGATTTCCAGGGTAGGAAATTTGGCATGAGTGCCGGGTGGGTCCGGTACATTGGTGGTCGTCTCGCTACTTGTCCGGGTGTGCCGATTCTCTTCAATAGATGGTAGCAGCCCGCTTTCAATAGAACGTCCACCAGCCAGTCCGTCGGCATCACCTTCAGGTTCGAGAGCCTTCGAGCTCAGCTCTGGTAAGTCTCGGCACACTGCAACTTCGTTCCTTGCACACTGACTGCCCTCGTCAGGTGCTTCGAGCATATTCGCATGTTCGTCCGGTTGTTCTAAGTCCACACTCCCAACCTCAACCACTGGTAGGTGGAGTTCTACATGCTGTGTGGCCATGACCTCAGTCTCGGGTGTCGGGTACCCAGATTTGGTCTCGGCACAGTCGTTCGAGCTGTCCACAGGGTCGTCGTGACCACCAGGTGAGATTTCTGACTCGTCATCATCACCCTCATGAGCATTCTGACTGCTTTCTCCAGCTGTGTCTTGCTCAGAGGATGAGTCGTGTTGCTGCATGGCTTGCTCAGCTGCTAGCCAGCTCTCTGGTCTCGGAATTTGGCCGAAACGACTCTCGAGGTAAGACCACTTTTCGAGTGGTGACTTTAGATGTAGCATGGATGAGAAAATGGTATCCGGGATTCCGCAAATGATTGTGTAGTTTACTGTCGCGTTTCTTCGAGTCCACGACTGGTCGGCGGTTCGCCATACCGCGACCTCGTCTCGTTCTTCGTCGGTCTGAGGTGTCCATCCCTCACCTCGACCTTCAAGCTCTGCAGGATGTGTAGGTCGTCTCTCGGACCCGACCAGGAACCCCATCAAGCCTTCGTCATTAATGGCGCATAGGACCGAGCTGCCATAAGCTGTCCAATTTTGCCCATTGTGTGCGAGCTCGGGAAGGTAATCCATCAGTCGTAGTATCCAATAGCTTTCGAGTAAGGACAGTGATGGTTTGTTGAGTAGTTTTCTTGTTCGAGTCGAGTACGAGTTGCCTTCAATAAAATTTTCTCCGCTCTATGCGGGGCTCATAACCTGTTGGAAAGGCTGTAGGCAGCCTCAGTAGTGACTCAACTACTAATGTATTAGATGTACCTGTTGGTATCGCTGAGTAGATACCGGCACTTCGTATCAAGTACTCGAAGGTGGTTGATAGAACTACATTATGGTAGATCATTCTAGAATAGTGTTCCCACTTAGTATAAAAGCCCGAGCCAGGAGGGCAAGGGAATATAATCAATATCATATAACTACTACACGATCGAGCCTCATATCCAACAGGTTATGAGCCCCGGCTCGACGCCATAAAACAAAGAAACCTCTATCAAACTCGCTATCTAACCAAAGCTTCGCGTCACCATGCCGGGAAGCACCGAAGACTTTGTAGACGTCACAACACCCGCAAACAACACTAATGGAGCCGGCAATAGGGTACGAAACCTTGGCGCTATCTCCTCATACAAAGTAGATACACTTAAAGACAATAATTGGCACGCATGGCGAATTCGAATGCAGAAATTCCTATGCCTGCACAAGGTCTTTAAGTATGCCGAGGGAAGTTGCCCGAAGCCGGAGGAGGACTTCGCCAGTAGTGCCGAAATAGCGGCGTGGGAGGAAGAAGATCTGATCGCGCAAACCCTCATACTGACAAATATTGATGACCAACAAATGGACCATGTCATGCATGCCGAAACAGCGGCTCAGATGTGGGAAAATTTGAAAATGGCTCATCAGACACGCGGTGTTCAGACTGCCCTCATAGCAAAGAGGGAACTACTGAATGCTAAATGTCCGGAGGGAGACAATATCGCAGTGCATATCAACAAACTCAAGCGCATGCGGAACGATTTGTCAGCGATGGGGAAGCCAGTCCCTGACGACGAGTTCAAGGATATTCTATTATTAAACATGCCGGAATCTTGGACCACGTTTACCACGTCATACATGGCAGGCCGAATAGCCGGGAAAGGAGTTGATTCGGTCACAGTCGAAGAACTCACAGCAGTATTAGTAGACGAATATAAGCGCAGGCAAGGCACTCCGCAGGAACAAACGTTATTTACCCAAAGGAAAGGAAGTAACAAACGAAAAGAGCCTACAAAAGCCTGCAGCATCTGCGGACGTGACAACCATACTACTGACAAGTGCCGCCATAAGGGGAAACCCAAATGCAGATACTGTCAGAAGCTAGGTCACACGGAAGATGACTGCTGGAAAAAGAACGGCAGACCGCCTAAAAAGGCTAAAACCGGACAGGCTAATTTTGCCTCGATCACGGAATTGCCTACACGCGATATACAGGACGATGAACAAGTACTACACGCAGATGGGAACTGGACATCTGACAGTAGTAGGACTAGTATACAAAATAGTGCATTCAGTGTATCGTATGAAGGAATAGACGAACGTGTTGAATGGTACATGTGGGTGGCTGACTCAGGAAGTACAGCACACATAGCAAAAGATAAATCAGTATTTAGGGATATAGTCCCTATACAAAAAGAGATCCGAGGTATAGGAGACCACAAAATTACAGCGTACGGAATCGGGACGGTCATGCTACAGGCACGAATAGGTAACAAAACTTCCGTCATAACGTTGCGGAATGTATTGTATACCCCCGACGCCGTACACAACTTAATTTCATTAACACGCCTCGATAAGGAGGGTGGCTCCTCCATCTCCGGAGGAGGAGAAATGAAGTTATATGATCAAAAACATAATATATTTGCTATAGCTAAAATGCGCGACGGCGTCTACGAACTACGCATGTACAGGCATGAACCTGCAGAGCACGCGTACCAGGCACGTACCTGGGATGAATGGCACCGGCGTTTCGGGCACATTGGAGTCAAGGGACTCCAACGCCTTCAACGCGACCGGCTAGTTGATGGACTTACCGTAGTGCCGTCACCGATCGTCGATTGCCCCTCGTGTATAGAGGCTAAGCAAACCAGGATACCATTTCCAGAAAAGTCCGCGCCGAGAAACACACAGCCGGGTGAGATGATTCACACCGACGTGTGGGGGCCAGCTCGAACCGAAGCCCTAAGTGGGCATGTGCGCTGGTATATATCTTTTATCGACGATGCGAGCCGGTACTGTGAAGTCCGGTTTATGGTCAGTAAAGGGGAAGCATCGAACAAAGTAAAAGAGTATCTTACATACCTCGAACGCCAACTGGGACGTCGGACGAAGGTCATTCGTGCTGACAATGGTAAAGAATATGTGAACAACGAATTACTTACCTGGTGCCGTGATACAGGCATTGACTTACAAGTCACTGCACCGTACTCACCAGCACAAAATGGCATTGCCGAACGCTTCAACAGGACACTGGGTGAGCTTGCTCGCGCCATGAGGATTGCAGGTAACGTCCCTGCATTCCTATGGCCCGAGGCAATCACCCATGCAGCTTACGTCCGGAACCGTTCACATACCCGGGCAGTCGCTGGAACGACGCCTTACGAAAGATGGACGGGACGCCGCCCTGACGTCTCGCACTTCCAGGAGTTTGGCTGTCCGGTGTGGATAATGAATGAAGGCGTCAATACTAACAAACTTGATGCGAAATCCACTCGACTTACCTTCGTTGGATTCTTAGATGGCCCACGCGCTGTCCGGTACTATGACGCTCGTATGCGATCTATTAAAACTTCGCACAATTTTCGTTTCCTGAAAGATCAAGTCAGCACAACGAGTGCTCCACTCACCTTGTCAGACGGTATGCCGCGCGAGGGGGAGCCGGAGCCCGGGAACATGGCTGGCGAGGACGCGCAGGATACCGAGAATAGTAGAGACGAAGCTAAAAGAGATCAAGAGCGCATCAGTAAACGAAAACGAACAGAAGACGAAAGTAAAACTCACCAGAGAAAGAGCAGTAGGCCCAGGGTAGTCAAGGACTACCGGGCGCTCAACGATCCTATGCCGGAGTTGTCAGAAAACGAAAGCGACGACTTACCGGAATTATCTCGAGACCCCGACGAGGGAGAACTCGAGGAAAACCCTATGGAACAGTCAGTGTTAGTATATGCAGCACTTAATGAAAGTGGTGCCTTACCTGACAACCCGAGAACGCTGAAAGAGGCGCGTGACTCACCCGAATGGCCGGAGTGGGAAAAAGCTGTCAAGGCAGAAATAGATCAATTATACCGAATGGGGACATGGGAACTAACCGACTTACCAAAGGGTAGGACGCCGGTAGCCAACAAATGGGTCCTCGTTCGAAAGTACAATAAAGAAGGAAGATTAGAAAAATACAAAGCGCGTCTAGTAGCAAAGGGATACTCACAGATACCGGGGATGGATTACACAGATACATTCTCACCGGTAGTGAGACTAGAAACAATCAGGGCAATATTAGCACTGGCAGTTTCCCAGGACTGGGAAATACAACAAATGGACGTAAAGGGGGCTTATCTAAACGGCATACTAAAAGAAGAAGTCTATATGAAACAGCCCGAAGGCTTCGAAGATGGTACGCAACGCGTGTGCCGCCTAATAAAAACACTATACGGGTTAAAACAATCCGGAAGAGAGTGGAACCTCGAACTCAATAGACAGTTAGTGCAAGGCGGTTTCAGACGCCTATGGTCAGACCCCTGTGCGTATGTCCGACAAACAACGGAAGGAATAGAAATCATTACCGTATGGGTAGATGATCTCCTGCTGTTCACGTCGCGACAGGGGCTTATGACATCATTAAAGGCACAACTACAATCTATGTTTGAAGTTACTGACCTCGGAGACCCGAAGAAAATAGTCGGTATAGAAATCACACGAGACCGGGCCAAGGGAACTTTGTTCATAGGGCAAACACGGTACATCGATTCTATACTACGGGCGCAAGGACTAGAGGGTGCCAACAGTGTGAAGACACCAGCGGATACGAAGATTCAGATGTTCCCGGAGCAGGAACGAGAAGAAGCGACTAACCAAAATAAGTACGCTTCTCTGATCGGATCTCTGATGTACGCCGCAGTTGCCACACGGCCTGACATCGCCTACGCCGTAAATAGATTAGCCTCATTCACAGCAAACCCAGACTTAAGACACTGGGTAGCGGCCAAACGAATATTGAGGTACCTACAAGGAACAAAAGACTACAGTATAATGTATAGCGCAGAGAAAGGCAATACTACTACCCAACTATTTCAAGGGTATGTAGATGCGAGCTTTGCTAATACAGAAAACCGCGCGTCTGTCACAGGATACGTGTTCCTAGCTCAAGGGGGAGCTATTGTTTGGGGTTCGAAGAAACAAACCTTAATTGCGCTGTCAACAACCGAAGCGGAATATGCCGCGCTGGCTAAATGTACTCGAGAATGTATATGGCTACGAAAGCTGTATGCAGAACTAGGGTACAGACAAACAGAGCCAACTAAAATAATGACAGACAGTGAAGGAGCACGAGCCTTAGCATATAATCCACAATTTCATGCAAGGACGAAACACTTCGACATATCCCATCATTACACGCGTGAGAAGATCGACCAAAAGAAGGTCGAGATTTGTCATTGTTCAGATAGGTACCAAACGGCAGATATATTTACTAAAGCGCTACCTAGAGACAAGCACGAGAGGCATACCAAAGAGATGGGTATGACCCCGGCTTGAGGGGGAGTGTTGGTATCGCTGAGTAGATACCGGCACTTCGTATCAAGTACTCGAAGGTGGTTGATAGAACTACATTATGGTAGATCATTCTAGAATAGTGTTCCCACTTAGTATAAAAGCCCGAGCCAGGAGGGCAAGGGAATATAATCAATATCATATAACTACTACACGATCGAGCCTCATATCCAACAGTACCTGTAGGCAGCTACAGGAGATCAGTAAGTAGTGTAATGGTATGAATACCTAGACTTACCCTCAGTAGTGACTCAACTACTGAGGGAATAGTACCAAAGTGTACTACTAAGTGCGCTCTAAGCGCTTATGTAAGCAGGTAAAAAAGCGTACCAAAATGGACATCACACAGGGGTGATTCAATCTCCAACAGGCAGGAAGCGGCCCCGCGCGTCACGCTGAGGGAGTCTGCGAGACAGTTTGTCAGTGGTGTTGGTCAGTTCTATGTGGCCTGTTTTGTTCCAGTGGCACGTGTACTACGTGCTGGTGCAGCGTGTTCGTTGTCGGTTTGGCGGTGTTGTAATGCGGCGATACGGTGATGCGGCGATACGGTGATGCGGTGGTGCGGGGATACGGTGGTGCAGTGATACGGTACTATGCAAGGTGTGAATCCACTTTCATCACCACGATGGGACAGTGGGACTCGTTGGGTCGTCCGGTGAGCTGACCTGATGGTCGTACATGAGTCCGCGTGTGTTCGTACTCTACTATGCTGACTAAGCCTCTGGGAGCCTCGCCTGACTACGACTCCCCCTACTCCAACGGTGGACGGCGGGGGAGGGGGATGGAAATTATTTGGTGGTCAAGCGCCAACTCCTGCAATTGAGGCGCGTTTTGCTGTATCCAACTTGGCTCATGACGGCCACAGACGCCCAACTCAGGCCCCGTGCCTGGACAGATATGAAATTACGTAATCAGGTTTCAACGGATATAACCGGAGTCTTCTGTTGAGTTTCTGATTTAACCAACACCACACGCAGCTCTGGGCGTGCAATGCAAGGCATCCATGCCTGTTGGAAGGTCGAAGTTTGGCAGAAGGCGGTGTCTCACACTTGCAGGTACGACGCACACTCTCATTCAAAGACTCATCAACTGCGCGTCTTGCCATCACCATACGATCATGGCTGTGTCATTGGTCAAGAACCTGTTCATCTGTATCCCGTCCATCGCCCATATGTCAGAGGTTACCTGTCTCATTCACTCATTCAAGTTGGATCCGACGTTGCAGAGGATACACCTTTGTGACCTGTAGAATCTGAGTCCTGCAGTTATTCGGGAGAGGATGAGCCATGCGACACGACTGTCATTCTCAGCTATCTCTTCTTGGATTACAACGTGCTGGTATGAAATTTCCTGTGCAACTTTTCCGGTGAGTTCCTTCCTTCGATTGTCACGTCCCAAGGCGCGGTCCAGGCCCTGGCGCGTCGTTCGTCGTACAGAACCCCTACAGCTTTCACCGACCGTTCTCCTCTATCATTGGTCAAGCATATCCTGTCCGTTGACCGCGTCAGAGGGATTCCTGTCTAATTCACTTCTCGATGTTGGTTCCGACGTTGCAGAGGATACGCCTTCGTGATCTGTGTCTCAAAGTTACTATCCCCCAGGCGGCAATTCAGAGGACGAGCCCCTACTCGAAGGTCACTTCAAGAAGTTTATCCGAGGTATCCCAACTGTTCCATGCACATGACTGTCATTCCCAGCTATTTTATCTTGGATTACAACGTGTTGGTATGATGTAACCTGTATGCCACTCCGAGAACAATGCTTTCTTTGAGAGGTCGAGAAGTGGAAGTGCTGCTGATGCAACCTTTCTGGTGAGTCCCTTCCACGTCAGGGCGCGATTCCGGCCCCATCGCGTCGTTCGCCGTACAGTTCCTACAATTCTCACCAACCGTATATCTCCCAGCTGTCACGCATTCATTCTCCAATCGGAACATTGGATCGCGGACAGACAACAAAGGTGGTTCCGATACTCTTCCACCCTTCCTTCGCCGACGTTGCTCAGTCCAGACTACCCTCCTTATGGCCATCACGGATGCTGATGTTCCTTATCGGCGTGATGACCCTGTCTCATTCACTCATTCAAGTTGGTTCCGACACCGCGAGGATACGCCTTCGTGGCCTGTAGAATATAAGTCTTACAGTTATTCGGAGAGGACGAGCCATGCGACATGGCCGTCATTCCCAGCTATCTCTTCTTGGATTACAACGTGCTGGTATGAAATCCCCTGTGCAACCTTTCCTTCCTTCGACTGTCACGTCCAAAGGCGCGGTCCATGCCCCATTGCGTCGTTCGTCGTACGGATCCTACAGCTTTCACCGACAGTACCCCTCTCCGTTGTCCCTCTCGTCCATAATACCAAAATGTTCAGGTGGCCTTCCTCACGCCATCCATTCTCCATTCGTGACATTGGATCCTGGACAGACAACAAAGATGGCTCCGCCATTCTTCACCCTTCCTTCGCCGACGTTTCTCAGCCTAGACTTCCTTCCTTATGGCCGTCGAGGATGTTGTCTCTTCATTCATCCAGCCCTGCTATCCCAAATACGGCTGACTGCGTTAGTCACCCAATCAACATAAACATAAAATTGAATTGGATTGTTGCGGAATCGCCCAAAGAGATGGCGCTTGAATCGAAGAGGACTCACCAAGGTTACTGTATGATATGCCGCGCATGTTCCTTATCGGCGCTCTCCTACTGCTCTAACCCTCTCACCCAAAGTGTGCAAACCTCCCAATCGGCAGTAATCGTAGCCGCAGAGTCAGCCCTCCAGTACCCATGGCTTCGCGCGTGCGGATCCCCAACCAGGGTCTACCAGTATCTCGACTTGTGTCACTACATATATCAATAGGCAACTGTGGCTGGAAACGGGGATCTATAACAGCGAGGTATCGTTGCCATGATGCAGAGACCGTGTGAGCTGACAGATCACTTGCTATCATCTAGTACCTCCAGATCTAGGCTTACTCCCATCCCTAGCTGTTAGGTGGGTTTCTTTCCTTAAGCATCGAGCTTGGAGCCTGTAAGGTCAATACTTCCAAGTCATAAACACGAATGACGTGCAGACAGGCTGTCGGCACGCGCGGCAGTGTGATATTCTGGCCGCCACCACTATGAACACCAACTACTGACCCACATTAATTGGGGTTGAGAACGCGGTTTTTTAAGCTTTCCTCATATGACGTATATTTCGGCAACCGTCTCATTAAAACCCAGTGTGTAGCCGACAATACTATGTAGTTTCACCCCGGAGGCAAGTGTTGGAGCAGGGCGGGGCCCCAGAGCTTCCACAACGGATAGATCAAAATTAAGACCAGGCCTAAACAGCGTCAAAATGTGAATACAATAGACTATATTTAAAGTATGGTCACACAACAATATTTAGGCCGGGTTTTAATATTGACCTATCCGTCGTGTTCGTCACTGGTGTCTCTGAGCTAAGCATGATTACTCTGCGGTTAGCTGACAGTGTGAGCGGCGGCTTGTGGACATTCCAGGTACGAGCGCCCATAACATTCAACCCTTCATGTGAAGAAAGCTAGATTTTTCCTGCTGTTAGGGAATCAGGCATTGCAGGGATCAGTAACAAACCCCTCTCAAGGAACCAGTTCGTCTCAGGGGCGTGGCAGCCAACACCTGTTCAACCCGGCACACGGCAGGAACCAGCGACCGTCCAGTGGGAAATTTGCTGATTCCCCGTGGAATTCTCGAGGCACTGTGTGTGTACGTGTTGTGGATGCTGGCCAACGTCTCTAGTGGAAATAGAATTTACGCCCATGATAGGCCGGCATTCATTGCGATCGCGTATGTGGATCTACCGGTGTCATTAAATTATGTCTTGGGCGCACGCACTAAACTGGGGCAAAATGTATGGTACGTACCAGATATTCGTAACTGGCCCACTCAGCAGTCGGACCTACCTCGTATGCTGCAGAGCTACGCTCCATAGTTTGCGACGCTTCAAGTTTTCAGGCGAGAACCAGAACCCTAATACTCAACTTGGGCAAACATACAGCTGCCCAATCCGTAGTTGTTACGGTCTGTTGTGTAGTGGGGAAGTTGGCTGAGGTGGCTGTGCATGGCAGTGATGCCGTTTGACGGCCGCCACATGTGGCGTCAGCCAATACCAGCAGGGGGATGGCCAGCGCAGCGACCAACACCGAGATTAGAGTTGCGGTGAGCATCATCGCACTAATTGCTCAAAGGTCTCATAATGTTCTTAACACAAAACCGACTGTGTCCTAACGCCGATGGAAGTCACCTAAAAGAAGCTTTAGTACAAACTTTACTTCAGTGACGAAACGCACCGTGACCTCAAGCGCTAGCGCCAAGTAAACTGGACCATCGTTCTGGCATGCCAACATGTATGATAGTGACATACGTACTAAGCTCAGGTACACGACAATGTCGGTAACACAACGCTGAAGGGTAAACAAAGATGCAATACTGACGTGAACAAAACGAACAAACTAGTTCAGATCACCTCATGTCATGCGCTCACGTTGGAGAAATGTTACCAATTCCCCGGCAGAGGGACGATCCTGGGGATCGGTAGCCCAGCATCTCTGAATGGAATTCCAATGCTCGTCCGAGATATCCTGTGACGATGGACGACGGGGTCGTATGCCTTGGGCGATAGTGTAGATGACTTGTTCGTCACGCTCGATATAATGGTATGGAACCTGGCCAGTGAGAACCTTGATTGTGCGTTATTAAAACTCGCATTTGGTGTAGGCCACACACACAAGACACCCACCTGAAGCATCACACTACCAAACGAGTACACGTCGCCTTCGAATGTGAAATTCGCTTTCTCACCATCCCCTTCTGGTGGAGTCTGGAAGAGATCCGGTGCAACCCACCTCACAGCACGCCCCACGGGCGTGGAAAGGTATGGCGAAATCCTGAATTCCAGGATCAGTGGCAACAGACCATAATCCACAATGTACGGGCGTCCTTCGGCGTCAAAGAGGATATTGCCCTGTTGTTCGGTTCCCTCAAAACCATCTCATCAGCTGCAATCACTTTGAGACCTACCCCGTTCAGGTCACCGTGGAGGATCCTTTGAGAATGCACTACACATGCTGTGATTAATAGCTTGCCACATTCAAGGGCAGGAGCACTCAACAGTATTCAAGGCCTTCCGCAATTCGCTGGAGCTAATTTTGAGGAGTCAGAAGCTGTCATCAACAGTGCGGAAGGATATACCAGATATAGTCTCCGTTCTAAGCTCAACTCTGTATTTGCTTTTAGGTACCGTGTGAGGTTGCCCCCATCTAACCAAGGTGAAACAGGGGATGGGAGAGGACCAAATCCACAGACAAAGCCCAGAATAGGGTGTACAGCATCATGTTTCAATTTCATCCACTCCAGAACCTTGCTGCGCAACATCTGAAACGAGTAAACATTGAAGCTAGCGGAAATATACTGAAGCCACACAACGAACTTCGGCTTTTTGTGGAATCAGGTCATCGTCAGTTGGTATGCGGATAGTTTTGACGGCAACCTGCAAGGTTGAACAAGTAATTCAGAAGACTCTTACAAGAAAGCTGGTCAGACGAACATGATAGGTTTTAGGGCTACTGCCGCGTTTAACACACTTCCAAACATCAGAGAACGTTCCTAGTGAACTAGGGAAAGGCCCCTTTTCAGTGACCTCGTCAGTGAGATCCACTTGGAGGTTACTGTTATAAAGTAAAACCAGGACCGCGAAACCACCATGGAGGATGAACAATCACCTGTCCTCTTGGGCGGAGGTTGCCCGAGCCAGCTAAAAGTTCAAGTCAGACGGGAAAGCAGTTAGAGGTCGAGATTAGTGTTGGAGATTGAATCACCCCTGTGTGATGTCCATTTTGGTACGCTTTTTTACCTGCTTACATAAGCGCTTAGAGCGCACTTAGTAGTACAATTTGGTACTATTCCCTCAGTAGTTGAGTCACTACTGAGGGTAAGTCTAGGTATTCCTACCACTACACTACTTACTGATCTCCTGTAGCTGCCTACAGGTACATCTAATGTGATAGTAGTTGAGTCACTACTGAGGCTGCCTACAGCCTTTCCAACAGGTTATGAGCCCCGCATAGCGCGGAGAAAATTTTATTGAAGGCAACTCGTACTCGACTCGAACAAGAAAACTACTCAACAAACCATTACTGTCCTTACTCGAAAGCTAGTGGATACTACGACTGATGGATTACCTTCCCGAGCTCACAGACAATGGGCACAATTGGATGAGTTATGGAAACTCGGTCCTATGCGCCATTAATGATGAAGGCTTGATGGGGTTCCTAGTCGGGTCCGAGAGACGACCCATACATCCAGCAGAGCTAGAAGGTCGAGGCAAGGGATGGACACCTCGGACCGACGAGGAACGAGACGAGGTCGCGGTATGGCGAACCGCCGACCAGTCATGGACTCAAAGAAATGCGACAGTAAACTACATGATCATTTGCGGCATTCCGGATACCATTTTTACCTTCATGCTACACCTGAAATCGCCACTCGAAAAGTGGGATTACCTCGAAAACCGTTTTGGCCGAATTCCGAGACCCGAGAGCTGGCTAGCAGCTGGGAGGGCTATGCAGCAAAACGACCTACTCCCCGAGGAGAGTGCAGCTGGGGAAACCGCTCAAAGCACCTGCGACAGCCATGACGAGCCTGATACCCTACCAGGAGAGGAAGGGGGCTCTTCGGACAGCTCGAACGACTGCACTGAGATCGAGACTGGGTACCTAACACCCGAGCCTGAGGTCGTAGATGCGCGGCAGGTGGAGGACAACCTACCAGAGGTTGAGGTTGGGGATGCAGGTGGAATGCGGCTGGACGAATGCACAAATGCGCTCGAAGCACCTGACGAGGGCTGTCAGTATGCTAGTGACAAAGTTGAGGAGAGCCGGGACTTACCAGAGCTGAGCTCGAAGGCTCTCGAACCCGAAGAGAATCGGCACACCCGGACAAGTAGCGAGACGACCACCAATGTACCGGACCCACCCGGCACTCATGCCAAATTTCCTACCCTGCAAATCGAATCTTCTATGCTACAGATCGAGCCCGAGGTGACAGGAAGTACACTAGGGGACCCCAGTGAGGAGTCCGAAGGGTCTTCGCAGCTGCGAGAGACCGAGCGACCCGACCCTCATCGAGATCGTATGTCCGGAGGAAAATTTCGCATTTTCGAAGGACGCTTTACCTGGGACGCCCCACCTAACGAGGTCTGGGGGATGGGGGTGCATAAGCATGCTCGAGTGGGTATGGGGGATAGCAGAGACGTCGAGCCGATAACAACGAAGCTGTGGATAAGCCCTCTTAGCGCCAAAACGGCTGGAATGCGGAATGCCATACCTACACCGCCAGAACCACCTCCGATTGGCCTCAAACACGCTCCTAGTGCCTTCATGGACCCACGCCATCGAGGAAGAATAAAAACGAAAGCTGAAAACGTCAGCAATGCACCTACGAGGCGAAGCGCCTGTCGTGCACAAGCGGTCCTCGTGCGGCCACTTACACCGCTCCTCGCGCCCTCGAAACCATCTACATACCCTGCGGGAGGGTTATGGACGATGAATATAGGCTATGAAGAGGTCAGATGTGCGAAACGAGACGAAACGAGAGTTGGCACGTACCTGGTAGCTCGCATCCCCATGCGGCTGCTTCGACTCTTCTCCTTACCCTCGAAACGGCTCCGATACCCTACTGGAGGCTTACGGATGGTAAGCGTACGCTGTAACGAAGTCAGCATTGCCAGGGAAGTCCAAACGAGAGGGTACCCGTACCTTGATAAGCACAGACAAGCCTGTGTCACCCTTTTGCCATTTCTAGCACCCAGGAAACGCTTGAAACCCCCCTGGGGTGTTCTCAGACCTTATCGACGGCAGGGGGTGCCTCCCGAACATACTCGCAGTGTCGACAAACCGTCGTTATTCGAAGCGGCTGCCTCGCAGCAGCGGTACAAGGCAGAGGACAGCGCACAGCAAGAGTACTCCCGAAATGGAAGTTGCGACAACGCGGCGCGTCAAACACGACCAAACATCGCTCGTACATGGACTCGAAGCTCACCAGCAGCAGAATACACTCGTTTTATTGAGTTATTGAGTATACATTCTTTTTGAGTCATATTTTCTGCACTTCTACTTATCACACAGTGGAGCTTCAGGGGGTGTGTTGGAGATTGAATCACCCCTGTGTGATGTCCATTTTGGTACGCTTTTTTACCTGCTTACATAAGCGCTTAGAGCGCACTTAGTAGTACAATTTGGTACTATTCCCTCAGTAGTTGAGTCACTACTGAGGGTAAGTCTAGGTATTCCTACCACTACACTACTTACTGATCTCCTGTAGCTGCCTACAGGTACATCTAATGTGATAGTAGTTGAGTCACTACTGAGGCTGCCTACAGCCTTTCCAACAATTAGTAGACCTACCGGTATGAAACCAGCCACATAAGAAAAGACACCACCACCAATGTTACGGAGGAAGGTAGCCATGCAACAAGGAGGGCAACCCCATCAGATCCTTTATATATTCTTGACTTGTGAAGGGGTGATATAGAAGGCACTCGTACATAGACTCAGTTCAGCGCCATAACAGTTAAGTCTCAGAAAGGATAAAGTGACTTGATTACGTACTTCTCCCACAGCTACCGTAGTCAGCTAATCCGAGTCCATATTAAGGTTTCACAGCACAGCCCAGGACATCGTTGATTGGAGTTCTTGTATACTGGTTTGAACCACCTGAGGTTCCCACTTAATGGCTTTTATTAGAACTACAGTCGTGATGGGTGTGTCAGTCTAATTTGGCCAGTTTGCCTTCATTCTCTGCCAGTACGAATAAATATGGAAAAACCCAGTACCTAGTATGAATAAATATGAGAAAAATATAGGTAAAACACATTGTCGTCAGTGTTATGCATCCAGTACGAATAATCCCCAGTTATTACTGTGCCTTGACATGTTAACTGCTGCCGGCAATGTGGCTGTGTGCCTTTCCGCCATCCCTGCCCCCTATCCCGCCCTATAGTACAAATAAATATAGATAATTGAGCACGTCCCGCCCTTTGGATTAGTAATACTTGTAGGCTAAACAGGTCCAGTATGAATAATTGACAATATCGCATGACGTCGGGTGGCTGTGTGCCCTCCCGCCATCCCTGCCCCCTATCCCGCCCTATAGTACAAATAAATATAGATAATTGAGCACGTCCCGCCCTTTGGATTAGTAATACTTGTAGGCTAAACAGGTCCAGTATGAATAATTGACAATATCGCGTGACGTCGGGTGGCTGTGTGCCCTCCCGCCATCCCTGCCCCCTATCCCGCCCTGTAGTACAAATAAATCTAGATAATTGAGCACGTCCTGCCCTTCGGATTAGTAATACTAGTAGGCTAAACAGGTCCAGCATGAATAATTGTCAATATTGTGTGACATCAGCGTGGCTGTGTGCCCTCGGGCCATCCCTATAGTACCAGATAATTACATAATTACGTCCCGCCATCCCGCTTCGGTGTAGTACTATAAGCTAATTATATCCAGTACCCGTGACGTTGGCGTGGCTGTGTGCCATCCCGCCATTCCCGTACTGCTATCCCGCCCTATAGTACGAATAAATCTAGATAATTGATCACGTCCTGCACTTTGGATGTAATACTCCATTCACTAATAATACATACTTAGGGTCCAGTGCGCCTATAGTACGAATAAATCTAGATAATCAATTACATCCCGCCCTTCGCATGTAATTAATAATACTCTATTCACCCGGAGGCCAATTAGGTTCAGTGCAAATAATGCGCGTAATCTCATGACGTCGGCATGGCTGTGTTCACTCCCCGCGCCTTTCTATCACGAAGAAATGTAGAAGATACTCACACATCACAGTCACATGACACGTCGCATGAACGATTTCAAAGCTACGAAGACATTCGAGATACGGATAACATGTGCATACGCTGGTAGTCGTTTACCACGAGACAGAGAAACTGGGGATTTGTAGTCAGTCACACGCGCTCCCACCATCCGAATCCTCATCCGATGTTGTAATGATCTCCCGGCTCTTCGCTGTGCTCTGCTTTCGACCTCTGCGGGATTTCTTAGATGCTTGTGGAGGGTTCTCATTGCTAGGGGCCTTGCGCTTCTTTCCCTTGTCAGAGCGGCCCTGACGGGGTACACCGACCGTCTCGCCAGCCTCGCGCCTTGCATCCACCTGTTTGCGATATTCATGGTGCCGGCTAGATGACATTCTCACCCATCGGAAGGAGTTGTCCCTTATCGCATCGCGCAAGCGGCGGATCTCGTCTATAGTTTGTATCTTGTAGGGGCTGCAAAAAGGAATCCCGTCAGGCCAGCCTTCGTAGTCAATCCCAAACTTGTACTTGATCTGCTCGAAGTTCGCAAATCGAAGACGGATGGCCTTCTCTTGACGGAGGTGCTTGGTGATGGAACCTATGGTCACAGCTTAACCAACATTTCATATAGCTCATGCGTGTCGGACATACTAAAGCCCGAGTCCAGCCCAATCTTTGCTTGCTTCTGCATGTTCTCGAGGGAGTCACGCGCTTCGATATCTAGATAATGGTTACTAACATCTTAAGGGTGGAGTGTATTAGAACAAAATAACTCACTCTTTTCTTCGTTGCACGCCCACAGCTCAAGTTGTTTGATGATGTAGTCGGGGCTAAGGTGCATCCGATCCTCCCAGAAGTCCATGATATTGTCCGTTCCGAACCAAGTTGCGGCGTGCGTGTCATAGACATGACCACGAGTGACAAACAAGGATGCATAAATACCGGTACGATACGCGAGCGCCTGAAGCTATGGTCATCATCAGCACGCCAGTAGGGCAAGAGTATGTGCGTGGTCAACGTACCTCTCCATAAACCTTCTTCAAGGTGGCCTGGATGTCACGAGACGCCGCGGTATTGGTACTTCGAACGCCTACGGCCTTGAGAGAACGAGATTCCTTGAGCTCACCGAGATATTTCCGCTTCGTCTCTTCATCAAGGTTCTGCATGTCCGGGTCATCTGCAACCATCTTCTGCAGTTCCTTCAATTGGAATTTTTGACCGGATGGACGATCTGAGAGCGTGTAGGTAGCTACCGAAGAATTATAGCTATTCGACTTACCTGCATTTACTTGACGCGCCTTGATGCGGATAAGAGCGTTTGCTAGCGATTCTTCACGCCTGTTCCTGTAATGAGTCTCCCCGGTGATCAAAAGTTTGACTTTCTCTGGTAGAACGCTGTGGGCCTTCGCAATTTCATTGATGCGTGTTTCTTGTTCCTCCAGGAGCTCCGCTACCGCATCAGTTACGGCCTGCTGCTTCACTCGCCTCTGCTCGGCAGCGACTTTCCTTGCTGCCCTTTGAGCGGCATCCAGCTTCTCCGAACTACGAGGAGGGATAACAGGCATCTCAGGGTTCCGAGACTTCCAGCTTGCATCATTGAGAGCCTGAGGTGGGCGTCCAGCTCCAGTAGATGAACGACATGGTTGAGTACTAGCTTCGTCCGCATTCGTGGTTTGTTCGCGTAAAGGTACTTCAGGGCAGTTTTCAGAACTAGCCATGCACGAAGGGTCAGCACGGGTCGCCGCCGCCGTCGCCGGAGTCTCGAGAACACCTTCCGTTCGCACCGTTGGAAAGGATGTACCCGTTGACCCTTGCAAGTCTAAGCCTCCTTCGCCCGTCGAAGGGGGAAGGCGAATATCTTCTAGCCCGGTGGGACCGCCATAAACGTCGCCGGGACTCCTGAGAAGATCCATGAAGGATCCGGGGCGAACGTTGTAGGAGGGCTCCCAGGACGGATCATTGAAATTGGCAATACCAGATAACCCAGTGGCGACAGAGTGATCAACAAGGGGGTAAGGAGGATCCGGACAAGCACCAGGAGTGGGAGGAAAGTAGAACCTCGGCGTCGGCTGTAGTGGGCACGGATTTTTATCTAGGTAAACACGAGTTAGTGGGTGGCTCGTCTCCGACGCGATGGATTTACCTTGGTGGCGTGAAATGTCAGTCCCTCGTAAAGTAAGCTCTTCCATTTGCGTGGAACGACTTTGCGGGAGCGCGAGAAGAGTCGACTGGGGTGCAGTGAGAGCGCGGTTCAAACGCCAAGGCGCGAAGCTAGCAAAAAAAATAAGTGACACGACAGATGACAGCGGAGACATACACGCGTGAGGGCGTGATGTCAATCTGCCAGGTTTCTACACGGTACATTTGCGATAATTAGTTTAGAGAAAACAAGGAAATAATCAAGCCAATATTCACCTTACTAATCACTTGCGATGACATCCTGTTTGACAAGCCCGAGCAGAATACGTCCAATAGCTCCTATGTACGAGGATTAGCAGAATCATCCCTGCTGAATGGATCATGACTAACGCTCTGTATGGACAATTCATCGGAAGACTGTGAGCGAGAAAAATGCGTATTAGTGCCATGGAACCATAGCGGTACAATCGAGAAACATACCCTACACACGTTGAGCCCTAAATCGTCGCCCAGAAGTATGGTCGAAAACGTACCGGCGCAGACACCACATATCATCTCCATCGACTCGCAGCGTCTCGCAGCGTAAGAGGGCTGGCTCCTCACGCATTTCACAGTACCCCGAAAAGCTGACCCGTTCTCTCCTGGTGCGGGTACCCACTCCCGTAATGGTGTGGTCGAATCCCTTGCGATCGATGTGGCGTGGTGGCCCCGTCATGGCCCACAGTAAAAGCTACACTTTAACTGCCAATGGCGCCAGGATGCACCTCGCCTTCCTGATTATGTAAGTGAAGATAAGGTCACATGATGGATACACACCGAAGTCCTCACTAGAAACGAACTCCCATCGCGTTGTAAGTATATCTTCAGTGCAGCGTTCTATCCCTCACGTTTTCTTTGTAAACGAGGTCTATCTATCTTCGATGGTGCCGTCACTTCGCAAAGCTTCAAAACAACGTGAAGCCACGACACGATGGCTTAATAAACCTGGGTTCGTTTTCGTCGTTGCGTCCGTTGTGCACATAATCTGAATCTACGTAGCGTCTTAGAAGCGCAACGGGAGAAGGCGCGTCTACGCGCGGCTCGGTAAGACCTTATTTGTGAATAACGAAGCTTCGTACCACCAACCTGCCCAACTGCGGGCAAACTAGGAACCGTGAAAGGTAGGTGTTCAAATATTGTATTGATGTTGTTGCTCATCTCGCTTTTTGGAACCTCTCAGGAAGAAGGCTGAATGCCTTGCCGGAGTCAGCTCTGGTACGGTTGGAGCTATCGAAGGTGCATCGGATCAGTGCGACCTAGACGACGACGCGGAACCGATAATGTCTTCTCTTCATTCGAGTACGGCCGGCCCGATCCCAACCCTTCCAGAACTGCAGCTATCGGTTGATGAATGGAAGTCTGACTGGGGGCCAGAAAGTGTATGGCTGAAGAAATTCGATGAGTCTCTTCGCAAGGCACGGGAGAAGGGGTTGGCGAGTATAGACCGTTTCTTTACAGAGTGCGAGGTTCACGCGCGTGAAGGGCGTCGCATTCTACACCTTTTACGACAGGTTGCTAGTACTACACGCAGCATACAACGGGGACGTCAACTAGATACCTATTTGCAGATCTTCGACTTGCTAGAAGTCGTCTTATCGGAGGTTAAGTTTTTTGAGATAAAACTAGATGAATATGCACCCGCCGTACCCTACAGCCACGTTTCCGATGCTAGATACTACAACGGAATGTAGCCTTCCCGATTTTAAACATAACCGTTGTTCCTAATAACGAAGTGTAATAGCGAAGTGTAATAGCGAACCGTTCGCTATCACATATGAGATTGCTCCGGCATTGACGATGAGAGCACTAGAGCGGTTGTAAATTGATACAGGGTGTCCCTCGTTGATATAGAGCTCGCTGGTAACCGACCGAGACATAGTCATACGGTTGTGCTAGTCTGAGGATACATGATGCATCAACCATATCGTACACTGCGCGAGTTGATTGATCATGAAATCCGGCATAAACACTACACTTCAAGCTTCATGTGCTTTACCTACATAATACATACACAACATCCTCAATTTTGTATTTCTTTTCTGTGAAAGCCTAATGGGTAGATCACACTGCAACGAAGATCTTACTCCCTTTCTTGGATAAGGACATAGGATGCAATCGAGACATGACATTGTTCAAGCTACTACGCAACACGGACATTACTCATTTCCTCAGATAAATCGTCCACATGCCTCCAATACTCCAGATCGGACGCCGACTCTTCGCAGGGTGTAATACGAGAGGAACTAGACGCATCCAACGTACCCTGAGTGAGAAAGCGCGTGCCCGGGTTCGGCACACATCTAACCTCATTGGAATAATATGCGTTTCTATAACGTTGCAATGCTTCTTGGAAAGTCGCACATTTGAAGTGGATATTCTTGGAGACACCAAGGACTCTTGCGGCCGCGTCGTTCCTGCACAGCGAGAAGTAATCAGAGCATGTATACAACAGAGGGATAACACTTACCAGCTGTAGAAAATTCCCGGCTCTTGGCCAACGATAACGACGAAGAATTCATTAACGGGGGTGGCGGGCAGTTCGATGTCGTCGGGGTGAATGGGTCGCACTGGGAGATGCTTAGGCGTGCGTGGGGAACGGGCTGGAACTGCCACTGGGCTAGCAGTTCGGAGGGAATTCTTATTAGCGGGCGCACGAGACTTTCCGGGTGTCGACTGAGAGGATTTGACTAAGGGGGGGGCTGTTGCTCGGTCACGAACTGAAGGAACAGGAGAAGAGTCGGATTCCCGGTTTTGCCCGCTTGGTAGCGATAGAGCTGGGGAATAGTTGTGGACATGGGCAGATGAGGGCAGTAAGGTGGGTTGCTGTGAAGTCGTCTCCGTGACTTTTGTAGTGCGTGTGCGAAGCTTCGTAACAGTAACATTTACTGTCTCTGTACCGGAGGACGTTGTCGTCGTGGTGGTGGTCTCCTCATTGATCGTCTCTGTTTCAACTGTCTCCGTGGTATGGGATGATGCTCCTGCAACTTATAAGACCAATCAAAAGCCAGTAGCATGGTGTATGATATCCGACTCACCACCAAGAGGCATATCGAGAGGTATATCAGCGTTGTTTGACATCGAAATCGTAAGCAGATTATCGACGCTGCAGCATGTATCACGTGCACAAATGAGCAATACGCACCGAGACTCAGTCGTGAGTTAATAAACCCAAAATGCCCGTAGGCACCAGCCGTGCACGGGGGAGCAAGAAGGCTAAGCTTTCCACAAGTCGAGTCCATCATGTTCTTGTTTCTCGTAAGTTTTCCGGGGGGGTTGCTCGGACGGTCAATGAGATTCTTGGGCCGAAAAAGTTGGAGACAAGGGCAATGGAGGCGAGGGAGCGTCAAAAGGCACGACTCGAAGGTTATTTCACAGATGATAATTAACGCCAGACTCACTGATACCCGGAACTGTGTATAGCAATGACTCCCCAGGAGCGACACGCTCTTGAAGCACTCCACGACAGGGACGAGAATTTCCCCCAACCGGAGACAGACGATGTGTACGACGTCACAAGCATTTTGGATGGATCGAAGAGTATCGACTTCAGTCATGGTGGTGGCGAGCTCCGTGACCTTGCGAGGGACCTGTTCAATGACACGAAGAATATGTGAGTAAAATACTATATGAGAATGCGGAATTGATAACATACAATATCACAGAGAAGATGAGGGCTGGCAGAAGCGCCGCATGGACTATCGAACCCGTCGCGACCGCGCACGGCGTCGGACTGATGCATTTGCGAGGGAGATGCCAGAGTTGGTGCGGGCGTATCTGGAGTGGAGTGCGAAGAGCGCTGGTAAGTTTTGTAGCGAAACCGGTCGGTGCAGGAACACCCGACCATCGACGGACTCGAATGATGGACAAGTGCAGCTTTACGTGCTTGGTATCTTTTGTGGGTCCTTATTTACTCAATAAGCCTTGCCCACACTGAATCCTGCCCAATTAGGCGCTGAGAAACACGTTCTGCACATTAAGACTGAGGATTTCTCAGTCTCTTCCGCACTTGTCCGCCAGGGGGTTGTTCCGTGCGCCCCACTGCGTCCTCATACTGCTGTCATGATTGACGCTTTGGAGCTTTATCGTGTAGCCCGAAATCGCAGCCCGCATCTTTCCATACAGGCGTTTGTCAAGACCATATCAGATCTTCAAGGCGTATGTTTCTTGCATTCTACTACTGGATAGCTCGTTTACGTTGTCCTAGGTTCAATATCGTCCCTACCTCACTCGCTTATTCAGCATCGCTCTCGACGTCTACCTTCAGATGCGCCTCGTAGTCAACGATCTTGTCCTCAAAGTCCTTCGCCGCGATGCACCAGATTGGCGACTCCAGAACTCTTGCCCTGCCTGCACGTATACTCTCAAGGACGAGCCGGATTTGAAGTTCAAATTATTGTTTGCGATGGACGGTAACGACTCGTTGAAACGCATCTCAAGGGCAGCAATTGGCGGTTACGAATCTACTGCAAAGGATATTGGAGAACGGTTTGTAGGCGACGACCGCTACTTGTCTCGGTCTTTTGTCGACCAATTTGGAGCGGGGGGCAGCGATGCATCTTTGACAGAACCAACGGTATGTTCCCGTTGATTTTCTTTTAGTATCAATATGCCATCCTGCCTCCCCGTAGGCTGATAACGACAACCCGTGCGCTGGAAGGTGGAAAAACATGAAAGAGGATGTTACCTCTAGAATGTGGGGTATATTTGACGAAGCCGGTATATTCATGGCCATCTGCAGGCATGGCTTCTCGCTCGTGATTGCGGATATAGTACAGAGCGGTGAACAGTGAGTCCCCTATACCATATGTACGTATTGCTTAGCCTCACAGAAAATCAGGGCGAAGTACCCGCTCGCTGTTGTCTCCAAACTATTGGACGTGTTTGGAGACAATCTCGCAGGTGGCTACGACATAGGTTGTAAGTTCGGGGCGACTCTTAATTGCAGCGTGGTCGGGCCACGAGCACAAGCCCTTAACTATACGTCCCTTGTTCCAGCCTTCCATGGCTATGCTCACCGTCGTTTGTGCCAGCTTCGCTTTCTAGCGAGATACGTTGATGGCCTAGGACTCGAAGACCTCGAAGGTTGTGAGCGGACGTTTTCGAAGACAAATGGGCTGGCGTCGGCTGTACGTTATGCAAGTGCATTCCATCGCTGTCAGGCGATCGCAGGATACGTAGCACACAACGACGAATACGAGGTTTATCAGAATCTCAGTAAGTTGTTTTACCTACAAATACGCTAGGCTCACACATTTCAGCTACAATGATTCTCAACAACTACAAGCAGGCCATTCGCATTATTCAAGAAGGAAAGAATGCCCTCCCGCGCCTCATGGATGAGCTCGGCATCACAGATGTGTCCGTATTCAGCTCGTGGCTCTTAGAGGAGAAGGAGTACCTGACTGCTCGTTCACGCGAACCCGAAGAGGAAACGTTGCAAATGGAGTACTGGCAGAAGCTCGTCAATTTGGACGCAAGCAGGTAAGTCGGTCTTTGAGGCCGAAAGCATTGCTCACACTATCCTAGGAAACATCTCAGCGACCTCGCCTGGACCATGGCCACTCCTTCTTCTGCTTCAACCTCGTCATTTGTCCAGAAGGATATAGCAGGCTACGACACGAAAGGAGACGATGCGCCGTCATGCTATGGAGAACTTCGAGAAGGATCTCAAAATGGCCCAGGAACTCGAAATCAAGCTCGGTATCACAAAACGTTGGGTGCCTGAAGATGAAGAGTGGCAGACCGCCGGCCGCTTAGTCGCGAATCGCAAGTATCAGCGCTGTCTCGATCAACTTGAGTCCCTTGTCGTCGCCCGGATTTTTGAGTTGTCGAAGATGAACCAGGCGGGCACAGGTAAGTTTACTACTTGTTATGTTCCACAAATTCAACTTGCATCTACTAGGATACAAACTGCGTAAGCATATCGCAAAGGCTCTCAAGGCACGCTCAGCTGCTATTCGCACCGCGCTCGATCGATTCAACACAGCCGCTCGCGCTTGTTCTCCCCCGCGCCGTCAGCTCACTTTTGAGGAAGTCGTGGAGTATACGTTCCTCGCCGATTTTGACCTCCTTCGTAATTCTACCCGTGAAGACATCTCTCAGCGACCATGGGCTTCCCCTGCTGCACGTGCGGCCATGGACCAGTACTTTAAGGTTTGTCGTGCAGAGGAGGAAATCAAGCGTCTCAACGTTGAGATCCGTCGTATCATCACATATCTACGTGATGAAGATCGCTACATGGAAGCTTGTATTGCTCAGCTTCAAGTTAGTCATCCCGCGCTTGCTTATCAAGTCCAAGTCCATTACAACGTTCGAGCAAGATTCACCAATCATCATTTGCGTCTGCTCACTGAAATTGCCCATCTCCGTGGGTTCACGGGTACTACTGTTGCTGGAGAATCGACGAAGACAAACCCCGGAGATAGTGCAGGAGAGCCCGCGACCGTAATTCCCTCAGCCTCCTCCATTGCCGCCGTTCCCACTTTCCCTCCCGCAGTCTGTCACTCTGGCGACGATAGCAGCGACCTCGATGAGCCTGACGCAGACGACAATGAGTATGGGGACGACAGCAGCGCGCTCACTCTACAAGAAATCATTCGTATATCATCGGACGGGTATGGGGTGCAGGAGTAACACCAGCCTAGCTTAGCCTAGCTATATTAGTAGTTGCGTAGATGTAACTACTTATCGATTTCTGTAAGTCAACAACAGCGGTGTTTTCATTGTGTCATGTGACACGTATTTTCAATAATTATTCGTGATGTAAGGCGGGATGGGAGTGTGGGGAATGCACACCAGTGTGCCGACGTTACGGGATATCGAGAGTTATTCATACTGGACTTCGGCCTATGGGAGAAAAGGGTGTGAGGCAATTAATTATCCAGATTTATCTGTAACATAGGGCGGGATGGTGGATAGGGCGTGCACAGCCACGCCCCGGTGTCATTTACAATGTGCGGCGGGAATGAACACAGCCACACCGACGTCACGCGATGCGAGAATGGGGTGGGACACAAATAATTATCTAGCTTTATTCGTGCCATTGAGCGGGATATGGCGGGAGGGCACACAGCCACCCGACGTCACGCGATATTGTCAATTATTCATACTGGACCTGTTTAGCCTACAAGTATTACTAATCCAAAGGGCGGGACGTGCTCAATTATCTATATTTATTTGTACTATAGGGCGGGATAGGGGGCAGGGATGGTGGAAAGGCACACAGCCACATTGCCGGCAGCAGTTAACATGTCAAGGCACAGTAATAACTGGGGATTATTCGTACTGGATGCATAACACTGACGACAATGTGTTTTACCTATATTTTTCTCATATTTATTCATACTAGGTACTGGATTTTTCCATATTTATTCGTACTGGCAGAGAATGAAGGCAAACTGGCCAAATTAGACTGACACACCCATCACGACTGTAGTTCTAATAAAAGCCATTAAGTGGGAACCTCAGGTGGTTTGAACGGGGCTGAGCTCGCAGACAGCACGGATTTTGACCACGCTAGTGCCACGTGAACATGTACTCCCATGCCCCTATGAGCCCACCAGTGACATGATCAATTGGTGTTGGTACCAAGTCGTAACCGATAATACCCGAGTTGTTCTGCGACGCAATCCAGACTCAGTATTGCCTCTTGTTGGAGGAAGTCGTCACGACTTTTCCAAGCACTACTAGTGAGGCGGTCGAGATGAAGTGATGTGGTGACGTATGTGCCTTGTTTGACGGTGTGTAAAATCAGTCTCTCGATAAGTCGCAATCACGTATTCCATATTCCAGATGGGATCAGACGCTGAGATGAAGCTTAGCTGGTTGGAGCCACCACTCAGAGTGCTAGATGCATCTCAAGATCGTCAAGCCGAGTCATTGAAATTGCTTATCACTCATAAGTCGTACCGGGGCCTTACTATGTGTGTCGGCTAGCGTGCGCGCCCCGCGACGCGATTGGCGGGTCCACTCCCCACGGAATTCATGAGCGTAAGCTGAACTCGCCGATATACCTGAGAAGCCCATTTCCACTTGGCTGCTTGCGAAACTATTCCGGGACGCCCGGCCCCCAAGTTCTAACTCATACAGGCAGCTGAGGTCCTAAGTGGGATCCTTTTTCAGCCTCTATCATGGCACGGCACCTTAACAGCGTGGGTTACTACGAGGGACCATGGGTTTTCCGAGCAGAGGTAACTGCGCTCTAAGTTACATATCGGTTTCATGGTCCCACGCCGCCCATGAGTTTGATTTTTCCAGTAAATAAATTGTCTCATTGGCAAGGGTGCTTAGTTCCGCGCATCAGTAAACCGCCAAGCTGAGCGGGTTACCGCCAACCAGGTCCTCTCGCTCTCACAGCATCACCAACGTGTACTCTCGTTTTGGTTACACTCACCTCACAAGTTCCCAGCTCTTTTTCCACTCTGTCGTCGGACTTCTTGCAGGTCAACCGATCACAGACCACCATTTAGTCATCGTGCTGCGCCAGTTGATAACGCGGGGTTGTAATGCCTCGTGAGCAGACGAGAGGCTCGGGCTCTTTCAATGATAGACTCTCGTAAATGCCTAATGTTATTGCCAGTGTTTGTGTTGCGACACTGAATGATGATGAATCTTCGCTTGGTAGCATGGTACAATTATCCAGACCTAGGGTGAGTGGAGTGAGTGGGTTTGCAGTGCTCTTTAGTGACGGACAGACGTGAGCGCATGACGTTCATGTCAGCGTATCGAAAGATGAAAGGGAACAACAAATGTGCAGACATTTGTCCGTTTCAGCCTCATATTCACAGTCGGGATGGCAATGATTGCCAGGCGTTTGTGATGTATGATACAGTGACCGAATACTTCAAGGTGCGCGTAACATTAAGTTGCGGAAGGCGGTTTAGCAGGTTAAAGTTGATAAAGCGGCCTCCAGCCAGAGGCGAAAATCTCCAGGCCCTAGCATAGTGGAAGGACTCCGATGCAGGGTTCGTCTTCTAGGCACAAAGTCAGTGATACACCGTCGCACTTAGCGGTCAACCAATGTGACCGGTGACCATCCCACGGCTGCGACAACACCGGCCCAAGTGACCTCATACCTTCCAATGACAGGTTATAAGCGCTTCGCAAAAGGGTTCAAGATCAAAGGTTGGCCAACATTGCCTTGCCAAGTATAATTTAGGGCCAGGCTTGGGTTGGCTGATTGATCGATGAAGGCCGACCCCAGCAGCCATGCAGCAGCATCAACCAAGCAATGCCAATATGACACGACCCCTGTCTGGTACGCCCATGCCATAATCTTGCGGCTGGCCCTCCTCAAGGTACAGCAACATGAAGATACATGTACTTACCAGTATCTAAACGCCATAGGAGATTCCGGCCTCCAATCTAAACATCATAGTATCCCAATCCAGTGTAACAAGCCATTCCAAATGTGTTGGTCCGGTGTTACCGCATGATTGTCCCATGACAAGCCCAACAATCCTGGAAACAAAAATTGAGTTCCGGGACACAATTCAACGTTAAGTTCAGAAATACACACCTCACACATCAGCCTCATGTTTGAAACTTGGCTGACATACCCAGGGGATCCGTATCTGTCAAAAGTTGCCAAGAGCCTTTAAAAGCCTTGTACACTGTACGGAGTTGAGCGCACCCCCAATGGACCCACGGAGAACGTACCCTCTTCAGAACCATAATCCTTCGGGATCGCCTAGAGCTCCGGGAAGAGTTTCTACAAATCAAGACGTACGACAGCGCGAGAATGATGGGCGGCCTCGCCAACTTTTTCCACCGCCAGTCGCTGACGACGTTTCTAATCTCGGGTACAATGTTCCAATAAACGCAGCTCAGCGAGTCGGAAAGCCAGTCAAGTCACGCAGAGAGCAGACGACTCAGCGGTGGAACCCGGAGGCTGGCCGTGGGGGTGAACCGCCCACTCCACAGAGAGAACGAGCTGAGGATGTCCAAGGCTTGGGCAACTGGCACCACGACGCTCTGCGAAACTTGCCGCAGGTAACACAGGTACAAAACCTCGATAAGCAAAAATGGCATTCTGCTGATAAGATGATCCCAGTCACCAAGGAACGTACCTATGCCAGAGAGCGGCGGGAATCCATCTCATGGGGTTACTATGTTAGTGCCCAGCGAGGACCAACCGAAGTCTTATTTATCTTGATAACGCAGGAATGTGCCGTTCAGCAGGAGGCCCGCCGATCTTACCGGGTCTGTCGAAAAAACAGGCCGATACCCAGACATGCAAGGCGGCTATGCTGACGTGTGGAAATGCAGTTATAACGGGCGGAAAGGAGAAGAAATGGTCAGGAAACTTCACATTATTTACTGAAAGCGTGGTGTTTGATATCGCTTCCTAGGTCGCTGTCAAGTGTATTAGATTACTAAGTGAACTGACCCAGCAAGAAAAAGAAAGAGTAAGGGTTTTCCGATGACTCAGCCTGATCTGCTGCTGACTTTCTGGGCAGGCTATCAACCAACTTCGAGGCGAAGTACACATATGGGTGAGGCTACCTCCTCATAGCCATGTCTTGTCTTTCTATGGTACGGTAGATGGGTTTGCACCCCTACCTGCTCTGGTATCCCCATGGGCCGAAAAGGGCACGTTGACGAGTTACCTGGGGAGAAACCAAACGCAACTGTCTTACAGCAGGAGACTCAAGATTGTGAGTATAAACCGGAGCGATGAGAGTACACCAACTTGACTTTGAACGTAGATCCTCCAGGTGACATCCGGGCTGGGCCACCGTACGTCACGATATGACCTGTAATGATCATAGTTGCTGATTAGTACGCACTAGTTCATTCCAATAACATCTGCCACGGTGATCTCACTGGAGTGCGTCATACACATCTATGGCAGCGTTCTGTGACTGATCCAGTTTCAGTCCAATATATTAATCGATAGGAATGAGAACATGCTTATCTCTGACTTCGGACTTTCTTCGATCATCGCCGAGTTCAACCACACGAGTTACTTCAGGTCCTGCAGACCAGGTGCAATTCGATGGGCAGATCCCCAACTCTTCTCCGGCTCGACGGATGCAAACGATGGTTCGTTGCCTAGAGCGGATATGACGAACGACATATACTCGATGGGTTGCATAATACTGCAGGCACGTCTTGGCATACAGCTCAGATTCAACCTCACGTCTCAAAATATTGACAGGTTATGACCGGATTGGTTCCGTATCACGGCAGACATGAACGCTTTGTGTACTTCGCGAAGTGCAACGGGAGGGATCCGGCGATTCCGCCTACAGTATCGCCCCATCTTGCAAATTTGATGGAGAGATGCTGGAACAATGTTCAGAGTCAACGTCCAACGCTGGAGGGGATCAGAAGGACCGTTCAGAGGGAGTTGGATAGCCAAATGTGATGCCTTTATGTTTAGTAATAACCAGAATAATCTCTCCGAAAAGGTGCATACTGGCAGCTGGCATCCTAGGGAAGGGTTATGGACGAGTACGGGACTTTCAAAAGATACACCGTCATGTGGATGTGCGCTAGTTCAGCTCGGTGCCCCGTTTTTCCCACGGTTCACTGCTGGTTCTGTTCCAAGTTGGAGCTCACCGTGTCACTGTGGCAGATCTCTGCCATCAACAACCTTGTGGAATGTGACCTCGAGTTGAGCTTGGTACGCCGCCGGAGAGCGACTCTACCGTGCGCAGGGACCTTACTAAATACAAGAGGTGATGACTTGAAGTAATCGCAACTCAAGCGTTGCGCACCTCATGGAGCCGATCGGTAACTACCCTTCGAGCCTACATCAGAGCACGACTGCCATATTTACAGCACGGCTGGTCTGCATGGCAGAGCTCTCGACAATCCTACGAGGAATCGGGGCTCCTCTCGACAAGGTCCGTCCCATCTGACCCAGCCATTGCCGTGGTGCGTATCTCTCCTGTCAATCATGATCGATGATGAATAAGTCATGCTAGGTCAGTAAGTTTTCCCCAGGGAATGTGCATGCTGCACATGGGATCAGGCACTGTGAAGGAGCTTGGCTGGCTGGTGCCGTAGCCTCCAATGCTGGGAAGTTGGATTCATAGATCGCCAAACTGAGTCGCTGAAATTGTTAATCACTCACACACGAAATTTATCAGTGTAGGCTGAGCGCACCAGTATAGTGTGGAAGTCCATCTCCACTTGGCTGCTCACGGTAACACCCGGCTCCTAACTCGTATCGCAGTTGGGGTCCCAGGGGTGGGTTACGGGGAATTATAGGTTGTCCGAGCAGGGATAACCACGCTGTTACTTACATACTATGCCCTACCACACGTCCGTGAACCACCTAGATTTCGGCAGTCACAGAATGTCACAGAATGTCACACATGTCACAGGCATACAATTCGAAGTCCGGAGACACAGATACAGTTGTAGGGGACAATGCTCATTGAGGAGAGGCTGGTGGCCAGTAAATGAGACATTTAGGTAGACGCAGACTAATTAGATGGTGCTCTGTATGTGTGGGGTATTGTATGTGCTCGAGACTGATTGGGAGTGGGAATCAAGTATGTACTGGGATATGTAGATTGGCTCTATGTTAGTACTCGTTGGTAAAGGAACATTATTGGACACGCCAGCATACGGCACATAATATACCTCTTCTCGATCTGTTGTCGAAGCTTGAAGTAGCCCTCAACGTCGTTTTGTTGAAGCTTTGGGCACACTTTGGATCAAGCCGTCGGGGCTCGGATAGCTTGATTGCCTGCTTGTGGCGTCGTGGGTAGCAGCAGTGCCAGATCTTCCCTGGCTGATTTCGAAGGCACGTGCACGTAAATCTCGAGGGTGGAGAGGGGTTGCCGTGCTAGAGTTCAAGACGAGCCACTCATTCACAGCTCCTTCCTGAGCAGGATTGAGGTTCTGCTTTGTCTCAGAAGAAACTGATGCCGGCCATTCACTCGGTCACCGAGAGTTTGCCTTGCAACCTGGGTGGTGATCAGTCATGCTCCGAATCAGATTTCAGGATTACTCACCTTCTGGGCCTTGGAAGCAGCAGAAATAGTCCTGTAAGTGCCTTCAGCCAACCCGTCAATGGCGAGACGCATGCGGGTTTCAGACTCCAGGTCTGTGGATGAAGCCAGCTTCCCCACACGACCAGCCATCACCAGCGACCGCGGCGAGAGGCAACCGGAATAGCCCGGGGACAGTCAGTGGCTGTGTGCATTTGAGATTCAAGCTCCGCTTCGGCACATTTTCGGCATGTGACAACAAGCGTGATTTCGGTGACACACATCCCAAACCAGCAAAAAACATCGATCTCCACAACCTCCCTATCAATTTTGTTCATTTAAGTTGGAACAGAGAGCTTTTGTGTGTAAACCACGGTATACGAAGTTTGAAGGGCAGGAGTTGAGAAATGAGTGCTGTAGAACAAAAATGCCGAAATCTAGGTGGATCACGGACGTGTGGTAGGGGATAGTATCGGCTTCATGGTAGAACTGCCGCTGCCCATGCGTTTAATTTTGCCAGCAAATGGTGAAATTGTCCCATGGGCAAGGGTATTTTATTTCCGCGCATGTCATGCCACCAACTCCACATTCCCACTGTCACTCCAGCAATTTCACAGTGAACCTCTGTCAATGACTGATAAGCGGGTTGCCAGGTGCTCCATGTGTCGTGTAATGATTAATCTCGTTTGGTCACGCGCCCCTCACGACCCCCAGCGCTTTTCCAGTCCATCACCAGGGTTCTTGGCAGGTCACGGCCCACCGTTCATCTGATCTTGGTGCTGCTGCAGTTGATGTCGCGGCGTTGTAATACCTTATGGAGTCGCGAGGCGGGGAGAGCCTCGGACTGTTTCAATAATGGACGTGTATCATTTGTATTTGTATTTGCAGACTTGTGTGCCGCCGGCCGCGTACTCAGTTTCAAAGACCATGCACTTGCGACATTGAATTGAGGATAATATTGACTTCGGGGGCCTGGTTCACTCAGGCTGCAGATTGGGGTGGGTGAAGTGAGAACAGTTGCTGTCCTCAGTGGTCATAGACAGACATGGGCACACGGTACCATTGCATTGAAAAATGAAGGGAAATAGAGTGTAGGTTGACGTTTGTCCTTCAAAGTCGAAGTGGAAATGAATGCCAGGCGTTTTCACATGTAATACAGTGGCTGAACACTTTAAGATTTCAAATAACATTAGGTGTGGATCGTGCTCTCCGGGTTCTCTGTGAATGGGAAAGTTATGGAAACCGGTTTCACGGGCTACAGTTGGTAAAATGACTCACGGGTGGAGGCGAGGATCTGCGGGCCTTAGCGTAGTGGGAGGAGCTCCATGCATGCAGGGTCCATCTTCTAAGCACAGAATCAGCAATCCCTATGTGCCATCGCACCTAGCGATCAACATATGTGACTGTGCCGCGGCTGCGACAACACCGGCCCAAGTGAGCTCAACCTTCCATAGACAGTTCTGAACGCTTTGTAGGGTTCAAGATCAAAAGTTCGCCAACGTTGCTGTACCGAAAGTAGTTTAGGGCCGAGCTTGGGTCGGCTGATGATCGATGATGGCCGACTTCAGCAGCCGTGCAACAACATCGACCAAGCCATGCCACTGACATGACATGACCCCTGTCTGGTGCGCCCATGCCATAATCTTACAGCTGGGCTTCCGCAACACGAGGATACGTGCACCTGCCAACATCTAAACGCGATATTAAATTCCGGCTTCCAATCAAAAGATCATAATAACCAAATCCAGCGTAACGGTCCATGCCAAATGTGCTGGTCCGATGTTACCGCACGATTGTCCCATGACAAGCGCTACAAACCTGGTCATAAAAGCTCAGTTCCGAGATCGCAGCTCAACGTTAAGTTCAGTAGCCAGCAGATCCGCATCGTCAAGTGAACTGTCAAGGCCTTTAAAACTCTTGTAAACCTTCCGGAGTTGAGCAAACAAATGGACCCACGGACCACAAACCCTCCTCCAAGCTATAATCCTTCAGGATCGTACAGAGTTCAGGGAAGAGGCTCTACAAATGCCCACGATCACGAAGTCACCGTTCGGGCTCCACAACCACCCCGGAGCCATCCGTCTATGTCGAACAGAGATCAGGAAAGAGGCTCTGCAAATCAGGACGTACGGCAGCGCGGGAACGATAGAATGCCCCGCCAACCTCCGCCATCGCCGGTCGTTGGTAATCCTCATAATCCGGGGTATGATCTTCCAAGAAATGTCCCTCAACACGCCCGAAGTCCAGCCGAGTCACGCACAGAGCAGACAACTCGGCGATGGAACCCAGAGGTTGGCCGTGAGGGTGAACCGCCCACTCCACAGAGAGAACGGGTCGGGGGTGCCCAAGGCTTGGGCAACTGGCACCATGACGCTCTGCGAGACTTGCCACAGGTAACACAGGTACAAAACCCTGATAAGTAAAAACGGCATTTTGCTGATGAAATGATCCCAGCCGCCAAGGAACATACCTATGTCGGCGAGCGGCGGGAATCCATCTCATGGGTTGACCGTGTTAGTGCCCAGCACGAATCAGCCGAAGTCTTGTTTACCTTGATAATGCAGCAACGTGCCGCTCGGCGGGAATCCCCCTGATCTTACTGGGATGGTCAGGAAAACACGCTCATACGCAGACAGGCAGGGTGGCTTTGCTGACGTATGGAAATGCACATATTACAGGGGAAGAAGCAGCGAAGGAACCGAATCGGTCAGGAAACTCCATGTTTTGCACTAAGAATGTGATGTTTGACACCACTCCCCAGGTCGCTGTCAAATGTATTAGATCACTAGGTGACCCGAGCCAGCAAGTAGACGAAGTAAAGTTTTATTGTTGGAACATACTTTGTTCTGCTGACTATCTGGGCAGACTATCAGGCGACTTAAAGGTGAAGTATACGTATGGGCGAACTTAACTCCTCATCAGCACGTCTTGCGTCTCTACGGCACAGTGAATGAATTTGGACACCTACCTGCTCTCGTTTCCCCATGGGCGGAAAATGGCACGTTGACGAACTACGTGGACCCCAACCGCAGACATCTATCTTACGATAGGAAACTCAAAATCGTAAGAGCCTAAATCAGCTGCGATGGGAGTACACTAGTTTAACCTTGAACGCAGATTCTCCAAGCGACGTCCGGACTGAACCACCGTACGTCGCGAAATGACCTGCAATGGTGTCAGTTACTGATATACACCAGTTCACTCCAGTGGCATCTGCCACGGTGATCTGACTGGAGTGCGTACACTTCTACAGCGGCGTTCAGTGACTGATCTATTCCAGTCCAATATATTAATCGATAGGAATGGGGACGTACTTATCTCCGATTTCGGACTTTCTTCAATCGTGGCTGAGTTCAACCACACGAGTTATTTCAAGTCCTGCAGACCAGGTGCAGTTCGATGGGTGGACCCCCAACTCTTCATCGACATGGTGAACAGCAACAACGGTTCATTTCCTGAAGCAGATATGAAGAATGACATATACTCGATGGGTTGCATAATGCTGCAGGCACGTCCGGGCACATAACATAGTGCCAAAAACATGGCTCAAAATATCGACAGGTCGTAACCGGATTGATTCCATATCATGACATGAAGAATGACTTAGCTGTGCAGCTCGAGAAGTGTAGAGGGAGAAATCCAATCATTCCGCCTACGGTATCGTCGACTCTGGCGACTTTGATGGGAGATTGCTGGGACAGTGATCGCCGTCGACGTCCAAGGCTGCATGATATCAGCGGGACCATTCAGAGGGAGTTGGATAGATTGCAAATGTGACCCCCCTATGATTACCTGAATAGCCTCTCCGAAAAGGTCGTAGGACATCATGCACTGCACATCAGTAAAAGACAGTTACGTAGGCCGGGAGAAGTTCCTTTGGCAGATAACACCGTGCTGCCACGCTGCGCAACATCCAACTCCATGAAAATCATCGTTGAATACTAAAGAACAGTCAGTGGTCGTTAGCCGCATGGGAAGCCAGACGCACCACACTGAGGAGGATAGCCATGTCAGTCTCTAGACTAGACCTCCATCGGTTCCTCGTGGTCAAAGGCTGACGGGGAGCCACCCAGGCTTTCCCTCATCCGTAACCACACCTCGGTCGCTCCCTTGCGCGCGAGTTCCGTGGCTAGTTTAAGTTTGTGTGTATCCAAGGATATTGGGACGCCATTGTAAGTTCGAGAGCTCATCCACACGACCTCCGACGGCGGTATTTTTCCCTGGAACGATCCAGAAGTAATTCCGAACAGCAATGCGAAGCAGAATGTGCCATCTAGTAGTTTCTCGTCTTCAGGATCGAGGATAAACTGTGTCTGGTTTCCGTCCAGTCTCAGTCCCACTACTACAGCGCATACTACCCCTCGCATAGGAACCGAGCCAGCGTTGACGAGTGCGAGACTACATGCGTTGATTTCGGCTGCTACGAGGGCGCTACTCGGCTGCGATAACGCCTGGACGACGACTTGAGTTAGGGTGCGTGGATGCTGTCCAAGAAGGCATGCACTCTCGATTATTCCCTTGAATGCACTACCTAGCAGTTTTTCCGTCGTTCCGGGTACAGAGGAGAGCGGGCGTACGTGGACTTCGACCGTACCGCGAGCTGGATGTTCGGATGCGGGTCGTGCTGCGATGGGGCCACTCACAGAGGCTAGTGCTGAACAGGCATCGCCAAAGGAGAATCGTGCTGACCCATCTACGCCTGCAAGGGAATCGAACGAGATTTTGACGGAGCGGAGGGAGCCCATGAGTTTGATGATCGGCGTCAAATCACAACTCCCATGTTAGGGTTAGAAGTGTTGGAAGTCGATGCACACTTTTATGGTTCAGCCGAGCCTTGTTTCTTCCCGAGCGTGTGCACTTGAGTTTGCCGGGGGAACTCGGTGGGAATTAAGAAAATCTATCTTCATCACACGACGCCCATGGTCTTCGCTGGTACCATGAGGGTTCAGTTTTCAAAGAGTATACTGGGTTTGAGCACTCGAGGTCGTGTGTCGGGTTGCTTTCCGCGGTTATTGACTCGGGGAGTGTCCACCTCGAACGATTCGGTGAGGCAGAAGTTCTTACTTTCAAGGTTTTTCTTTTATAGGAAAATGCTGGTAGCTCAGGAAGACTAGACTGTATGACTTCCATGTTCAGAACGGTGCTAAAATGGTCCCCTTCGCGGGCTACGCGATGCCTCTGTCGTACGGATCTGTCGGTCAAGGCAAGTATTAGCCTCTAGTACCCACCACGCTCCCGAATCGAAGCAGCATCATTTGGAACTGAGCAGTCGCAAGTCATAATCATGTTCGCATGAGTGCCGGATTGTTTGATGTCGGTCATATGGTGCAGTCGCAGTGGGTTTCCAATTCCATATTATCCGTCACGTCGCTGAGCAATGTTGTAGTTTCCGAGGCACCACTGCAACGGCATTTCTGGAATGGCTTACCCCATCGTCGTTGAAGTCGCTCTCTCCGTACTCTTCAACTCTCTCTGTTCTCCTCAACGAAAACGGCGGAATCATTGATGACACAGTCATCACCAAACACTCAGATAATGCGTTCTATGTGGTGACAAATGCGGGAAGGAGGGACCGAGATCTTGCCTGGTTCCGCAAGAAGCTAGACGAATGGAATTCGGGTGAGCGCGCGAAGGATGGGAAAGTCGAGCATGAAGTCCTTGAAGATTGGGGCTTAGTAGCGTTGCAGGGTTCATTCTATTTTCACCTCCCGTCTGTGCAGGGAATCTTACTCTCTGTCACCTAGGTCCAAAAGCTGCGGAGTACCTTCAAAAGTTCACGTCAGCTGACCTTGCCAAACTGACCTTCGGCAAATCGGCCTATGTGACCATTGGAGGCTTCCTCCTCCACGTTGCTCGAGGAGGTTATACCGGCGAGGACGGCTTTGAGGTGTGTAGTACATATCAGGGCACGTGCGGATGCCATATAGACTGTGTAACCAGATCTCTATTCCTCCATCCCAAACCGTTGAAGTGGCCGAGCTTCTGTCTCAATCACCTGTTCAGCTGGCTGGTCTGGGCGCTCGGGATAGTCTTCGCTTGGAGGCAGGCATGTGCCTCTACGGAAACGATCTCGACGAAGATACATCGCCTGTCGAGGCAGGGCTCTCATGGGTTATCGGTATGTCTAAAGCAACTCTAATTTGTGCGATGTGGTTACTAATAGTTGCACAGGCAAGGACAGAAAGGAGTCTGGCGATTTCATCGGTGCCGAAGGTGTCCGAAAGCACCTTAAGGATGGGCCTCCTCGGAGGCGTGTTGGTCTCGTGGTGGAAGGAGCCCCTGCAAGACGTTAGTCTCCGGTTCATACTCTGCTTTGTGGTTAGCTGACTTGCTTTCGTTGGCTAGAGGGGGCCCAAATTTTCGCAAATTCCGGCGGGGAGGCAATAGGTATGTTCTAACGATATTCATTGCCGGTATACCCTCATTGGCCCCACAGGAAATGTAACCTCTGGCATCCCATCCCCCACACTCAACAAAAACATCGCAATGGGATACGTACTGTCCGGATGGCACAAGAAAGGCACAGAAGTGGAGGTCGATGTCCGAAACAAGCTGCGCAAGGCAGTTGTAACACCAATGCCATTTATCAAGCCGAATTATTGGAGGGGCTGAAAAGACGTGCGCAAAGCGAGCAGCTTTTAGTGCCCCAGGCGAGTTGTAACCAGCTTTGAACAGGTTGTTCCTACACTCTTGTACTTTCGCGGACGTAACTCCGCAATCCCTATCACATCTGATTCTGTCACATAGAGTTCGATTCGTAGGCGACTACCGAGGCTTGGTTGGTGTCTCCAAATCCTTCATCCGTTCGTTATGCGACGTAAGCTTTACTCCCGGATTTCCCACACCAGGTGATAACCGGGGGTCGTGAGTATATAGCGAACGGCTAATCACTGACTGGTAAGCCTGTCTGCCAGACTCCCAAAGGCGCAAACGCCCCGACACGAGGATTCCCTTCGACTCCGAATGTGGGACAAAGTATTCCGAAAACGCTTGCAAATCGGATTTGGTGACTTTGGAAGAGATCTATGACCCGCACACTCCTACGTGTGCTTGCGGATAGCTGTCCAGGTAAAAGCGCTCTGCTGGAATCCAAATTCACCAGAAGGAGGACGGTATCACATCTCCCCTTGACAGCGAATCTCTCCCCGAGTGGATATAGTTTGAATGCGCTGCTCTAACAGTATTACAGGCGCTCGGTGCTTATCAAAGGTCGATTTTCCCGGCCTGGAGCCGAGTGACGGGGATTAAGCAAAACTGGGCAGGTAGCGTCCGAGGTGGTCGCATCCCTCCAACGTGGAAGAACGCAGTGGTCATTGTTTCCACTGATCCTGATTTCAAGACTGCAGCTCAGCTGTCCCCTGGCGTCTCCGGTAAACAGACCTGAACGCGAATCGAGATGGTGTTCACACTTTGACATACTGAGTGTTGGGTTCTAGTGCCTACCACTACGGACGTGTTCATCAGAGGATGCCGAATGCGCGAAACACCAATTGTTAGCAGTACCGGTGAAGCCGGTACGACTGCATTGAAGGTGAAACTGACAGTACAGTGAGCTTCTTTAGCCGTTTTGGCCACCTGTAATGGTGATGGCATTCGACGGCTCTCCTTTCTTTCAGGGAGACGCTTCTCTTAAGCCTTTGTCGGTAGCAAAACATTGAACATTTCATTTTTGTTGTTTGCAAGGCCTGATGGAGATCGCCCAGTTATGCATCGGATTTGGAGGTGTGCTAGCTCGCGCCGGTTCACGGTCACCGGTCACTGGAGATAATCAGTTGTTGCATCGTTCAAGGTACTGAAGGCGAGAGCGGATCCTCAGTACTACTGCTTTCTGGCTTGCCTGTTAGACGCCTACCCTTCTACGTAACTCTCAGTTTTCTTCGTTGTTTCTTATTCCGATGTGCCCGACAAGACACAGTGACGAGAATGAGGACTACTGAGATTCCGTTGTACAGACATTAAAAGGAGTCATCAAGCCTGCCCAAGAATGGTCCAACCGGGAGACCAAAGGCGGTACGTATCTCATCAGAGAAGTCAACATCTTGTACACGGCTGGCCGCCTTTTTTCTAGGCACAGGGGTCCCCATGTGCTTGGCCTTCCGCACCGCAACTTTCTCTCGAACGCAGGCAAGTTTAAAGCCAATGTCCAACCCCATTTGAACTGCTTCTTCCACAGTTATTAAATCAGACCTCTGGACCAACTCCTTTAGGGCAGGTAGGAAAAATTCCTCGACCCTGTATCTCTGGGAAAGGACAACTCGATCCACTGCACTGGCTTCCCTCGTCAGTGCGTCTACGGCTGCTTGGCGAGGTCTCTGAAAATTCCACTCGGTGGACAACTTGAGGACGGATGTCCACTGGTCCGTGCTAAGCAATAAGTCTGGCGACGAAGTAAGCGTCCTGAAAAAGCGACATGGTTTCTTAGCTTCATAGCTTCACTATCGTTGAAGGACCTGCGATCGGTTACTGACCTATGAAAGAGTACTTTCAACAGCTGTTCGAAATCGCTCTTCTTCACACCATCAAGTCGGATGGGCTTTTCATCACTCAGCCCTTCTACATCGCCATCTTCACCTTGCAACGATGGCAGCTTGTGGCAAAAAAATCCGGACTCTTGCTGGAACGGCTCCCTTGGCAACCTGAACAGACAATTTTCCACCTACACAAGTTCAGCACCAGCACGGACGACGACAACAGGAGATAAGGCTGCATGATACTCACTGAAAAGGTGACTGTGTACACGTAGAAGCTGAGATGTCTGGATGGGGCGTTGCTGCTGGCCATAGTCTGACTTGGACACGCGGAAGACCAATCGTCTCGTGTTATGGGCTATGGATGAGGCGTTTTACACGTGCCAGCCATGCGAACCTTTTGACTTGAAAATTATTCAGTCAGGTGGAGGTCGCATGCACGGTCTGCGACAAGAAGCTTGCATCGTGCAAAGCAAAGCTTCGTGACAAGCACGAGGCATACAGTCTGTGAACTTTCATTAAGACCCCACTCCGAGGTTACTTTCAATTGGAAGGCTGCCTGGCGACCTCAGGGGAAAGAAGACCTGCGTACGTAGGAGACCTTTGGTGTGCTGTACGTATTTGCCATCCGACTTGATGCTACCGGTGACTTGCTCGTTACAGCTCGAAGTACAAGGAATTTTGTCATGTACCAAAAACAAAACACAGAGATCATGTCACCATCGCGTCCGCCGTATCTCGAGATCTCACCGGAGAAAACAAGCAAGAGAAGGGACTAGGGAAGGGTGTGCGCGGCTTGTCAGATTAGAGATCGTCGAGCCTCGGCTCAGGCATCCTGACCAACCTCCAGAGTTCACTCTCTCGATGGCCTAGTGCTGAGTAGAAGTAAATTTCTTTTGTTTACTCTGCCTGGGAGCACAGAATATCAGTGAAAATAGAATAGCCTATCATCGGACGTTTGCCCCAAGCTCTGCACTGCCATGGCCCCATGGGTCTGGGACCAGCATGTAGGGAACGCGAGTCGCAAGGGGATCCCCTATTCCAAGTGGAAGTCTAGGAAGCTCGGCTACCGCACTTTCTGTTCATCTGAGTGTTGATCTGGCAGTCACTGACCGGTGAACCCCTTGTGCCAGGCAGAAAGGGGCCACGAACTATACGCTTATATAATCCGATTGCGCGGGGTTTCAATTGCACCAGCTACAGAGGTCGCGTGCGCACACGATGTACTGCTCGTTGGCACAGATCGTTACTGGACTGGTAACTAGGTTTCTTGGAGGTTCCTAATTGAATGCTTATACCTTTGGAGGACTCCCTGTCTGTAGTGGTCATTGGCCACAACGGCAAATCTCAGTTGAACCTGTAGGCTTCGCCCTAGACCCACCCACGGATGTTGGATGCGGCTTGAATCGGGGATGTTGTCGATCATGGAATTTTAATTTGGGTTTCCCGCGGCCGTAGCAGCGCCCCATGGAAGTCATGCGGTGCAGCTATGCCGCCCACGGTGGAGTGCACTGCATTGTTGGAGTTCCAGTCCTGCATATAATATCAGCCAATCCGTGCGTGGTGCAATCGACTCACGGTGATCATGCGTCTCACGTTCTCTACCAACAACTATCTCAATAGTGTCCTCTGCGACGAGCAGGGTCAACAGCTGTACACCATATCCACCAGTGGACTGCTCAACTCCAAAACGACCGTAATCAGGCATGATCAGCGCAGGGGTGACAACATTATATTAGGTGTCATCACGTGGCGCACGTATAGGGACACGACAATCTGGTTTGAAGCGACCGGTTCGGAAGTAGCAGCGCAATCCTTGCTGCCGTCAAGGCTCTTTTCATCGTACGTTTTCTCCTCTGTGGTTTATTGCACAATATAAACCGATTGGATAGGAGTCGAGCATTCACAGCTCCTGACGGAAAGACGTACGAATGGAACATTTGGAAAACAAATTGTGTCGTACGTATTTTGAACTTCCTCATCATCCGACTCCTTGATGCTACCCGTGACTCGCTCGTTACAGCTTGAAGTACAAGGAACCAATCTACAACTTGTCAAGTACCACAGGCGGAACGTGGGGATCATGTCACCATCGCACCCACCGTATCTCGAGATCTCACCCTCGGTATATCATATACTAGACTTTGTTCTCATCACATTCATTTATGTGGAGAGAATGAGTAGGAGAAGGGAAGCTGGGGCTCGCGCCGCTGGCTGATTGAAAGGTCGTCCACGTAGCTCGTCAGGTTAAACGGACAAAGATAACACGCAAACTGGTTCTACTCGGGCGTTCTGACTTACCTCCAGGATTCACTCTGGAGACGGTCTCGAATGCATTTCATGCAGGAATGCAATTTCAGTCTGGCTTACTTCGGAGCGCCGGATCCTGCCGAGTACAGGTTCCGGAAATGTGGAATGACACTGGCCAGACGGTTATTGAAAAGTGGCAGGTCCAAGCATCCGACACCTCTCAGTCTCGCCCATGAATCGGTGACGGTTCACGACGTAGGGCAAAACAACAGGCTTCATCAATCCGCATCCGGGCTTCCTGCTACACGATGTGTAAGGTTCCGCCTTCGTCTGATTGTCTTCCAGAAACTGTGACAATATAGGCGAAAGGCCGGTCCTAGAGGGACAAACGTGAGAAGGGGTATGGGTAAAACCTCAAAGTCAGTGCACTGCTCCTGATACGTAGAAGAGTCAAGAGCCGTGAGCGAGCTGCGAAGGATGGTTACACGTGGCTATGGATCGATACTTGTTGCATCGACGAGCGGAGCAGTGCAGAACTATCACTGGCCACCAATTCGATGTATCTGTGGTACCGAAACGCACAAGTCTGCTTTGCATACCTCAACGTTGTCGGTGAGTCAGCCTTCCCTACTAAAAAAGATGACAAGTTTGTCCAGTCCAACGGTTGGCCGGAGTGGTGCACGCGAGGCTGGACATTGCAGGAACTCGTCGCACCGAAAGAAATCAAATTCTTCAACAAACGCTGGGCTCCTATTGGCATCAAGCGACGCCTTGCTCCTACGTTGGGGGTAACTACCGGAATCCCAGACGAAGTATTGACAGGTGGTATGGTCGGGAAGCGTCTCTGTGTCGCACAAATCATGTCGTCGGCTGCCAACCGGGAGACGACGCGGGTAGAAGACCGGGCGTATTCGCTGATGGGGTTGTTTGGACTTTGGAGTGAACATGCCGGTGCTGTACGGAGAAGCGAAAAAAGCTTTTCGGCGTCTCCAGTTGGAAATTATTCGGGAGTTCAGCGACCACAGTATATTGGCGTGGAACTCACAGATACCACGGACAGGAAGTGTCCTGGCAGAGGACCCGAGCGACTTTCGGGATTGTGGCGACATTTGAAAGGTGGAACTCGACCAATTTGCGAAGAGAGTAAGAGATGAGTACTCCTTGTTATGTGGTGCAGTGGACTCCTATCAATATCACACATTCACGGTCGGCAATGCCGAGTATCCAGTTCCCCTCCCTGTCCTCCCCTTTCGGGAGGATCTGATCTGGTTTGCTCCCACCGATGCTAGAGGTGTCCCATCTTGGAGAGAAGCTTCCGATTAGTATTGGCTGACACTAGGATCGAAGGGGCGTCAGCAGAAGGTTGAGACGGTCCTTGTGACTGTTCCTGAGAGGATCCATAATACTTTAACGTGAAAGATACAAAAATACGTACCGAGGGAGGGTTAGGTGTGGAGTTGCGTGAAGTTCAGGAACCGAAGAAACGACCAAGGCTCTTCGCCTGCTTGCGGGTCATTGAGAGATCTGTATCTTCGCGTGGGGCTTGTAGCTTGGATTCGAGGTTGAGAGTGTGACACAACGCGGTTAGCAATGTTTAGGCTAGGTTTAAATGTTATGGAAAACGTGAAGGCAATTCTTGAAGTTTAGATTGACATTTGTGCAGTGGTGAGACTTGAAGTGTTGTCAAAGGAAAAAATGTTGGCTAAGACTTCAAATACTTACGGATATATGGCCATGTCCTGAATGTCAATCTAAATCTGATGTATAGTCCTAGAAACAACGTACGTTTAAATATCAAGTATTGCCTTCAAATATAAAACCTGCCCATACTTCAAGTTTTGCCAGCACCCAAATGATGGCCTTTATTCAGAATATTGACGAACAATAAGATACTGACTTATTCTTAAATTTTAAAATAACAAAAAAAGGTGTGTGCGACCTTGAAATATAATCTATGGTGCTGAGTGGGCAATTCTCAGGCGATCAGTATTGTCTGCCAATTATATTCCAAGGTTGCACACGTCTTTTTTTGTTATTTTAAAATTTAAGAATAAATCAGGATCTTATTGTTCGTCAATATTCTGAATATAGGCCATCATTTGGGTGCTGGCAAAACTTGAAGTATGGGCAGGTTTTATATTCGAAGGCAATACTTGATATTTAAATGTACATTGTTTCTAGGACTATACATCATATTTAGATTGACGTTCAGGACACGGCCATATATCCGTAAGTATTCGAAGTCTTAGCCAACATTTTTTCCTTCGACAACATTTCAAGTCTCACCACTGCGCAAATGTCAATCTAAACTTCAAGAATTGCCTTCACGTTTTCCATAACATTTAAACCTAGCCTAAACATTGCTAACCGCGTTGTGTGAAAGAAACACTGAAGTCACCGTAAGCGCCGGGATGCTGTGTGCAACTACAGCAACACGGCTAGAGCACAGACGAGATAACCTTGGGGCGAGATTTATGACTCGTTGGTGCTTTGTGTTGAGAGTCAAGAGACAATCGACGCCAACCCTAACAAAAGAAAGCGATAATGGTAAGATTGAGTTGTGCATATCACAGTGAAGTGCCTCTTCCTCGTCGCCCGTCGCCTGCGCACACTGATATGTAATCGACAACGTGCGTCAGTCAGTCTGGACGGGCAGCGAAGCACATTCAGATCGCAACTACTGCCTGGTAGACAAGGACCCGGTTTCATTACATGAAGTGCGACCGGTAACTGAGGACACTCGTCGACAGTGAATTCTGCTGTCCACCACACGGCCACGACTTCACCTTTGTCACGAGAATTCCCAGATTTACTGTCTGATTTATCTGTCTCCCACACCGACGATGACAACGGCCTCGGTATCGACAACGTCGCCACACCTTCCTCCCAGTCGATCTCATACCCTTCCGCCCACCGCCCCGCTCTCTTCACAGGTCGGTGGGCACGCTGGCGTACAGACAACGGAGGACGGCTCGTTACTCCTCAAACCGGCCCTCCCTAGAGAACTGGAATTCTATCAGCTCATTCGCGATGGCGTATCTCCAGATATCGACGCCGCCACAGCGACTGCGTCAGGATTGAAACCGCTACTGCCATGGATCCCGAAATTTCTAGGCGTGCTGTCTGTTGGCAACCACCTCGTAGAAAATCTACCCGAAATGACTGCAGTGCATGATCTGCCCGCTTCCATACAAGCCAACGGAACGACGACGACCATCGTCCTCGAAAATCTCATGTATGGATTCCGCAAGCCATGCATTCTCGATGTCAAGCTAGGAACCGTACTCTATGATGAGGACGCTTCTCCAGAGAAAAAGGAGCGCATGATTCGCACCGCTGCGAGCACAACCAGTCTCAGCACTGGCGTACGTTTGACGGGATTTCAGGTATGCACCTTCGTTGAGTTCTATATCCGTGCTCAGGAAGTCGTCTAGGTATACGCAAATGATCACCCACTTCCCAAACTTACTCCGAAGAAATACGGTAAGACGATTACACCAGAACAACTCCCAGACGGAATCGCGCGGTTCTTCCCTTTCCGCATCCCAATTTCCCCCTCTTGCATGCCTCCGTCCATCCCGGCGGCATCAAACGTAGCCCCGTCAGGCGATGTCGTAGCTGCGCCTGATGACATCCAACCAGGCCTTCCCCCACCTATCCTTCTCATTTTGCTCACTCTCCTGCTCGAAGCACTTGCACGTCTCCGCGCGGCACTTGCCGGAGCCGAAGTACGTATCGTGGGCGGGAGCATCCTCATCATATACGAAGGTGACTGGGAAAGTGCAGAGAAGGCTGCGCGGACATCGGAGGATGTCTCTACAGGTAAGGCTACTGCCGAGGGCGAAGGCTTGGGTAGGAATGAGCGAGGGGCTCCTGACGACGAAGGTGAAGACGAAGAGACGATAACAATGGAGGTAGACGAACATGGTCACCTCATCTTGGACGACGTTGTGGCGGGGAGCCCCATCGCCGAGTCGTTTGAAGAAAACGAAGCCGACGACGCAGACGAAGAGTCTGAAGACGAGGATGAACCTCGCCTGTTTAGACTCTCCTTGATCGACTTTGCACACACGCGACTCGTGCCTGGACAAGGACCCGACACGGGCGTGTTGCTTGGTATAGACACACTCATCCGACTCATTCGCGAGCGGCGGGGCGTTGTTCAGGCATTAATTGATGAAGATGCAGGTGTAAAAAGCCCCTGTTGACGCCCATAGATGCGATATGTCGGTCATGATACACGTCCAGCAGATTCGCAGTTGGTTGGCGCTGGAAGGAATCTCTCCAATGAAGCAGAGCGTTAATCGTATCGTCGAATAATATATTGATCAGACCAGCGTACTCTGAAACACTAGAAACTCGGAATATATAAGGCGGCCGTCGTCTAACCCACTACCAATGGGTAAGCGGAACAAGAAAATTAATCAGACAAGTTCGCCCGAAAAAGCGCCCACACGGAGATTATATATCCTCATCGATAGCAAGTCCATGCGTCCCATTAATCCATAATAAATCCGGCCGGAGCAGATCAGCTGCCAGCAGTCACTCCGAGACACCCATTGCCAACATCGGCACTTGCACGGGGAGTTTGCTTCCGAACGCTGCCGGCACGAAGTCAGAAGGACTCCCCGCCCCACGGGTAGGCACGATGGATCTGTATGTAGGTATATGCCTTCGCGAAGCGTGGGTTTCGAGTTCGTGAACAGGAAGGGACCAGAAATGACATCAGGTAAATGCGAACAGGTGGAAGTCATAGCTCGGAAACTTGCCACACGATAAAACCCTCCGCCCCAGGCTCCTACACGCCTCTGCTGTTCGTGTGAGGGTAGCACGGCCAAACGTCAAATATACTCTATGGATAAGTGCCGAAAAACATTCCCAGGCTATGTGCTGTATACCCAACCTATAACCAACATATATGTACAGAATAATTTATAAATTTATGAAATAGGGCTAGAAATTGGGTTAACGTGCCTCGTCAAATTCCGCACGAGTTCAACATGCTGATGCTAATCACCCGAAATTTTTACAAGTCTCATTCGAGTACCGCATCTCCTCCTCGTGCAACACACCCCGGCACACTGGCCCTCGTGAAGGGTTCAACATTAACATCGAACATTTCAGGTTACCGGCACCCATTCACCCCTTGTAGGATGCTGCTGGTATCTTTGTGAGTCTCCTTTTGCTTCTTTGTGCAGCATCAGAGTGGCATTCATGTGTTGACCCACCACTACAGGGTGTTGATGGTTCATGAATCTACTATTCTGAGTCAATATTGGGGCTGCCTAGCAGCTGTGTGGGTTTTCGTAGTACAGTACATACTGCTAGCAACATTTACTGTAATAACCCGAACATTGGAATTAATTATTCGATTTGCTATATTTGCTATGAGATCACACACTGCAGAAGTATAGCTTGTATACATGGCCAGCATACAGTGTATACCAAAAAGTGCATAGGAGATATACTGTGTCTGGATACTAACCGGGTATTGACATTCAGTATACTGGCTATCCTCATTGGATACCTGTCATATATCTGAATGACACCGGGTGTATAGCCAGTTTTTGAGAAGCCAGGAGTAAATTTAAATATTACCATATCTATGTCAGATGAAAAAGGTTCCTGGTACATAATTTGTATACCGGCTGTAGCTGGCTAAAAAAAAATATACATGGGATATATTTTTCGTTTGGGCATGTAATTCTGAGTATCGGGGTATTCCGAGGGCAAAATCCGAAATTCAAACCCAGGACAACTTTATTTCCCTCACACTCACAGCGACGGCTCCCGAAAACATTTGTAAACATCATCAGCCACAGTGGCGCATGCCATTGAGCTTGAAAAAAAAGGCAGGAAAACCGATATTAGGGTTACATTGTTATGGTTGGGAGTACTAGATAGTCGTAGGTATACATGTCACGTCTCACCGGTCCTCAGCTGCTATACATGGTACCATCGACATCCGGTACTCAGTGTTGGAAGGTTTTCTTTCATATACTGACACTTAGATTCGTACATTAGACTTTTACAGCGCGGACACCAGGACTGTCACGTGACGTGCGGACACATAGATGCTATGATAGACCTCGCTTTCTTTCCTCAGTTCGTTATCCAATGACTGAGGTACGTTTATGGCACAGTATGCACTACACCGAGACTGACACCTCGGTAGACTTGTCTCTGTTTCTAGGTTCGCAGTCTCCGTGTAGATTAGTTAGTTCGTTATCCAATGACTGAGACTTGTCTCTGTTTCTAGCAAACAGGTTATGAGCCCCGAGCCGACCTTTTAACAAGGAAGGCTCAACTCAATAGTGCTCGAAACAGACAAGACATTGGATCAAGAGAGTATACGCACGAGATCGAGATGCATATAGACATGTCTGTGGACTGCGTTATGGGAAAGTTTGAAAACATTCCTGAGTTGCAGGGAACCGAGAATTATTATGAGTGGCAAAGACAAACTGAACAACTGCTTCTCGGACAGGGGGTTTACAACCACGTCAGTACTGGTATGAACCCGTTCAACTATGTCAGATACACCTCTACGTGCCGTCCAACACCCTTGCTCCCAATGGCTCCAACTGCAGCGGAGCAGGAGGGGATCTGAGCCTGGTTGAAAGATGATGGCTCAGCCAAGTCTATCATCCTAAGAAAGATAAATTTGTCAGTTCTAACTCTCATCCCCGACAACATCGACATTACCGCACGTGAAGTCTGGAATATGCTCGCGGACCTTTATGATCGATCGGACGTCTCACTTCAGTTCTCCATACGTGCCCAGTTGGCATCACTCCAGATGAAGGGTGCCACAGATGCAGAGAAGTATGTTGCTGCGCATATACACACCAATGACAAACTCGCACGCATGGGAGCAAAGCCGTCGGACGCAGACACAATATATGCGCTCCTACGAGGCATGCCGAAGACAGGGGTATGGCCAATGGTTCGAAGGGGGATCGAGATGGACCTGGAGCGTAGTGAACAGTTAATGAGGGGGTCGTCCAACTTCCTGACACCAGTACCGACTGGGAGCAGCCTAGTTTCGCAGTCAGGATGGCCACCTCAACCAGACACTCCGGTGACACCAACGAACCCTTTTATTCTGGTGCAACAATCAACGAACCCCTTCTTTACTTCCATATCACGACTGGTAGTTCAACATGTGCAGGGGCCCGGAACCGGAGCTTATACCTTCAGGCATGCTGTGCAAGCAATTATAAAGGAAGCTATACAGATGATGAATGAATCGACGACACCCGGTCCTGGTTTGGAGTATGCGAGTGCAGCGGTACCTGGAAAGCGAGGGGAGGTCAACCTGGTAACTGGCCTAAGGAAAACAAGGAATAATCCTAGTGGAACACCGTGCACTACACCCATTTGCGTGGGTCGGAAGAGGACCGATCATGACTGGGACAATTGCTTTCAACCGGGCAGTGGAAAGGCTGGTCAAGCACCTTGGCAGAAGGGAAAGACGACTACCACGGGACAGACAGCGGCAGCAGCAGCACTGACAGCTTCAGCACAGTCAGCAGGAGGGAACACTCAGTCAACAGCCAGCATACCGTTGGCAGCCACAGTGATCACATGCCCACCGACCGATGTTGAGCAACGGTGCATGGCACAGAGGCCAGCTCCACTGGACTCACCTTAGGTTAGAGGGTAAACAAGTTGAGACGAGTTGTGAGGGCAAAAGCGATTGTATTTTAGGGTGCCATAGGCTGCCTTTATATACTACAGGGTGAGTGTGATGTGACATGTGACAACTACCTAAATAGTCATTGCTATTGTCTACCGTATTTGGACTAAGTGTTGTTCTACCTATGTAGTAACTACTTCCCATGCTGCACTGAGTAGGCACGTGTTCAACACTCCCCCTTGCCAAGTCGCTGGTTAAAGCATGCAAGCATAGGATGGCACTACAATTAAGTGCAGCCAGGTTTAGTCGTCAGCCTGATAGATTTCAAGCCCGAGTTGTGCCCTGAATTTTTCAAATTTATCTCGACCCAAGTTCTTGGTGAACATATCTGCAGGGTTTTCTGCACCATCGATGAAGAATAGGGCGACTTTGCTGTCAGCCACAGCTTCATGTACATAATGGTAGCAAATGTCGATGTGCTTGGACCTTTTCTCTGTCACAGGGTTTGAAGCCATAAACAAGGCTCCCTGGTTGTCACCGCAAATTGGAATGGGTTTCAGTTTATATCCCAATTCCTTGAGCAAGTTTCGAATCCAGATTACTTGGTGGCTACAGTCACTGAGTGCCATGTATTCTGCTTCAGTGGACGACAGGGCTACTGTCTTTTGGGCATGTGATGTCCAACTGAAGATGCCATCAGCAAGTTTCAGGAAGAATCCTGTCTGTGATCGGCAAGTGGAAGGGTCAGAGGCCCAGTCTGAATCTGTACATGCAGTGATGCCTAGGCCAGAGTCACCATTGAAAACGAGGGAATAATTTCTTGTCCCAAGTAGATAGTGGCAGATGTACAGCGCTTTGTCTAGGTGTTCTTTGGATGGATTCGTGGAGTGTCGCGATAGAGCCGTCATGGCATATGTGATGTCAGGACGGGTGCCTAACATGATATAGAGCAGTGACCCAATCACTGTCTGGAAACGAGTTCTGAGCTCTGGGTCGGCAGGCTCGTCGTTCGGTAGGGTATAGTACCCAGTGGGTAGTGGAGTCTTTGCTGGCTTGGCATTTTGGAGTCCACAGCGCTCAACGATCTTGTCGAGATAGGCACATTGATCGAGATAGATCTTGCGGCCTTGGCACTTGATGGACACCTGGAGGAACTCTTTAGGTTCTCCAAGATCTCTACATTCCCACTTGCACATAAATAGCGCTTTGACCTCATCGACTACAGCCTTGCTAGGGCCGCGGAAGAGGGCGTCATCCACATATATAATGGCGACGACTGTATTTTTCCTCTTGTAGAGGAAGAGTCCAGCATCGGACTTGAGGCGCTCAAAACCTAGTTCCTTTAGGGACTTATCTAGTGTTCACCACCAGGCCAGGCCAGCCTGCTTCAGGCCATAGAGGGCATGCTTTAAGCAGAGCACTTTCTGCTCTTGCCCAGGCACTGCAAAGCCTTCAGGTTGCTCCATGTAGATTTCTTCTTCAAGTTCGCTGTAGGGAGAGCAATCTCCCTAGTAGGTGATTTCCATTATTTCATTGTTTCTACTTTAGTTTTTTGTTTTTATCTTTACTTTACTTTTTTTTACTTAGTATTTGGACGAGTTTGGCTTATGTAAGCTAGACTCGCACTTAGATGAGTGTTGTACATACTTAGCAACAAGAACAAGACGAGTTAATAGAGACGAAGTAAGACGGAAATCCAAGGCCGGGGCCTTCGGATTATTGTTTCTCCCTTATCAGACTCTCCTCTAGACGTTATCTCGACCTATTTGGGACATTTGGGGCGCGTTTCTGGTCTTTTCTCTCCTCCTTGACTCTCTGCCAAGCACCTCAAGCCCCCTTGGGTCGAACTGACCCTCTCTTTCACCCAGGGAGACTACAGGTAAACCCTCTAGGCCTCCATTAACCAACTTTACATCTGGAGCCCACCGCGAGGGGGCTGTTTTGCTTGGTAACCCTCTTCTCCTCCTACCCTCGTGCTCGAGCACGCGATTTCTCAACAACCGACGCGCCTACCCTCTCGCATTTCGAGATCCTGAATCTACTCGACGAGGGCTTTCGGACGATACCATTTTCGACGCGTTCGCTTCAACGGTTCAAGAGATATCTCGCTTTTGGTGGAGAAAGGCTTAGTAGGACGGAAATTGGCATAACTCAGGACTGGGTGCGCGGAATCTCTCATTTCTTTGATCTCCCAGCAGCCCTAGACGTCATCTACCGCGTCCTGGAGTTTGGTAGCATTCCACCCAGTGGTTCTTCGTCAACGCGCCGCTGTTTCCCCCCCTCCTGCCACAGCCTTGCTCCCTGGCACCTCCCCTCGTGTTTTCAAGCAGTTTCGAGTTGTAGCAACCCTCTCCCCACCCAATAGAGTCATTTCAGAGCACCCTTCGAGACCCTGAGTCACTTCGAGACCACCAGACGCTTCGAGACCCCAGACGAGTATAGAGCCCCCTTCGAGACACTTTGAGACTTACGGAGAAGTATTGAGCCTCCTTCGAGACGCTGTCGAGACACTTCTAGACCTGAGACGAGTATCTAGCCCCCCTTCGAGACGCTTCGAGACCTGCAGACGAGTATCGAGCCCCTTCGAGACGCTTTTGAGACCCCTTCGAGACGTAGCCATTCACTTAGGCGCATCCGCATTCATTCGTAGACGTATCCAGACGTATACCAGTCGTTTTCCGCACGTTCTTGCAGTCGAGCGAGGCTGCAAATTGAGAGTCGAGCCTTCGAGTCGCACACGGCGACTAATTTTGTTTTTCTTTCGTTACAGTGGTCGAAACCACTTCGAGACGAATATACGAGACACCCCCACCCTCTCCTTAGACGTTCGAGGTCGCATCGAGGCGACCCCACCCTTCGTTTTCCCCTTCGAGGCTATTCACAGATACAAGAGTGTCTGTGGCTCGTTCTGTGCTCTACTATCACCCATAGTTGGTTCACTTGTGAAATATAGATTCGTTTTCAGTCACAGGGCCATTTCTCAGGATGGACAATAGGTATCGAAGGTCTCGAGGCGAAGTCAGCAGCCCCCAAGCATTTTCAGGCTACATGCGAGTCTTGAGCAACCCTCGGCCTCGCTCCGACATCCCCTCAGGTGGTTTGTCACCATTGATTCGAGACGAGACCAAAAAGAGAGAATGGTATGATCCGCTTCCAGGTTATACTTGGGTCTATCGAACTTCGAGCGACATTTCGAGAACCCCCTCACCCTCACCCTCGATCAGGTACCAGTCAAGTTCCCCTGAGGAGTATTCTTGGTCTCCTTCTAGAAGATGCTCCCAGGGAAGCTCGAGCACAAAGTCCCCCTCTCGTCCCCCCTTCGAGGTAACCCCTCGAACTTCGAAGAACACCCCTTGCCCTCCCGAGCTCGCTTCGAGCGGCTCCTTCCCCCTTCGAGTCACTGAGGCAGGCTCGAGGCACCCTGCTCCTCCAGGTTGGAGTGCCTCATGCGAGCAGGCCAGTGACTCGCCTTCGAACCCACTTCGTAGCTCGAGAAGAGATGGAGACTTAAGTTGGCGACCATCTCATGACCTCGGTTTGACCTCGAATCAGTACCTTTGACCTAGTAAGCCTTCGATATCCCCCTCGAGCCTCTCATCTCGCCTCGAAAGGCCTTCGAACACCCCCTTGAAGCCTTCCTCCCCCCTCGCAAGTCGATCGAAGCCGCCCTCGCCCCTCGAGCCATGCCGAGGTACCTCATTCCTCCTTCGAGAAGCCTCGACTTCGATGTCGAAGACTCCCCCTGCTTCGTACGAGTCGCGTTCAAGAGCGTCAAGAGGGATGTCACCCCTTCGAGAGTATGTGTGCTCGAGCGAGCCATCCCCTGGCCTTCGAGAGCCATCGAGGCATCGCATATGGCCTCGAAAGTATTCCTTCTGCTTCTTCTGTGGTCGAGACGGACATATCCGAGCTCGATGTGAGGTCTGCAGCTCGTATCTGGCTGCTGGAAAGTGTAAGGTCGTTCGAGGATGAGTCGTACTGCCTACAGGTGAGGAAATCCCTCATGAGGCGCTCGGGCGAAGCCTACAGTCTCGTTTGGACTTCTGGGCCCTCGCTCGAGGCCCAGGAGGTCTAGCTATCCAGGTACAGGCGTCTCCTTCGAGTTCCCAGACCCCCACCCCTTCTCGAGCTTGCCCCGAGGCCATCGAGGGTCAGCTATCAGCTTCGAAAGCGACCCAACCCCCTTCGAGCCAGCCCCTGGCCCCCTCTCGAGACCATCCTGAGACTGTCAAGGGTCGGATTATGAGTGTGAAGGTATCCCATCCCCCTCCGAACACCTCTGAGACCTTCGAGCTCGATCCAGAGGCTAAACTCGCCTTCGAGACCCTTCAAGTTGCCTTCGAAACCCTCCGAGTTGCCTTCGAAGCCCTTCGAGCTACCTTCGAGCAACGTTTGAGACCCTTGGGGTAGCTTCAAGTTGTTGGTAAACCACTTCCTCTCCTTCACCTCACTTCGAACCTCGCTTCGAGCCCTTCGAAGCACTTCGAGACCCCTTCGAGCCCTTCGAGGTAGCCTCCGACCCCTTTGAGCTGGGCCCCCCCTCTCTCGATTTTAAGGCGAATTGTGCATGTACCATGGTGGATGGCAGCTGAGTAGTCCTTCTGTTTTTTTTTATGTGGTTTCTCTTGTTTCGAGTTCGCATTTTTTGCTTTTTTTCACTTAGAGCTTCGCTTCGAGGGTTGATACCCCACCTCGTCTTATGGTACAGCTGGGTATGAGATGACTGGGGACAGTCAACATCCAAAGCCCCCCTCGGATGTAGGGAGAGCAATCTCCCTAGTAGGTGATTTCCATTATTTCATTGTTTCTACTTTAGTTTTTTGTTTTTATCTTTACTTTACTTTTTTTTACTTAGTATTTGGACGAGTTTGGCTTATGTAAGCTAGACTCGCACTTAGATGAGTGTTGTACATACTTAGCAACAAGAACAAGACGAGTTAATAGAGACGAAGTAAGACGGAAATCCAAGGCCGGGGCCTTCGGATTATTGTTTCTCCCTTATCAGACTCTCCTCTAGACGTTATCTCGACCTATTTGGGACATTTGGGGCGCGTTTCTGGTCTTTTCTCTCCTCCTTGACTCTCTGCCAAGCACCTCAAGCCCCCTTGGGTCGAACTGACCCTCTCTTTCACCCAGGGAGACTACAGGTAAACCCTCTAGGCCTCCATTAACCAACTTTACATCGCCATATAGGTAGGTGCTCCTGACACCTTTCTCCCCCTTGGGCAGTGTGAGTCGATGTGTGGATCTATGGCGAAAACACCACAAAACCAACACAAAGACAAATGCCGAGTTGGTGGTTTACCTGCGCGGACTTTGGCTCGAGGGATTGGTTATAGCAAAATGGGGAGGGGTTCTGCACACTAGAAGACTAGGGCAGAAGGGAATAGTGCTCCTGACGAGAGGGGAGCAGAGGGACGACAGAAAAGCGAAGATATTTAGGCTACTCGGAGCCTAGAAGCGATGTAAAGACGATGAAGATGACAGTAAATAGACCCTTAATGGAGCCTCAGATACTGCAAGAATAAGGAAGATATTGAATGGCCTTAAAGCGACAACAATAAGGCAGATAACGACGATAATGATTGGGCAGTAGTCTCACTACAAAGGGGATGGTATCCTATGCAGGGGGGGCTACTTGCTTTTTCTGCTTGCTGCGACGTATTGGTACTTATATACAAAAGGTAGCGCAGCCTGAAGTAAATAGAGGGAAACACTTTGTAAGGGGTTTGTAAGCGATTGGTAAGAGGATTGGTAAAGGATTGGTAAGGCTGAGCAAGGCTGAGTAAGGACAGTAAGCGATTGGTAAGTAAAATCAGTCAGCATGACAAAGAATATCACAAATCATTTGAAATAGAAATGAGTCATTAAGGAACGGATGAATAATGCGACAGAAAGGGGGATGAGTAAGCACACTGGTCACTGCTGAATAAGGGGGTATGACTGCAAATGAGTCACTCTGACTCCTAGATCTGAGATCCAGATTCATTGGGGCGATATGCTGCGCATCCGAAAGAAGAACTGTGGGGATTTCTGCCAGGGGCCAATTTTGGGGGTCTCCAGGGTAGTCAGGGCTTAGGATTTCGCAACTTTCCCCCCTCTCTCCTCTCTGCAAAGCAACCTGTACCAGGTGCAACTAGTGCTCTGGAGGGCATGAGGAGGAGGAGGGGCCATCTTCTCCAATGAGGGCAGGGAGAAGTGCCTCAAAATCGTCATGAATGCGATCAGATAGAGTAGATGAGAGTAGTTGGTACTGCAGCTGTCGCAATTTTGGGAGAACGAAAGACGAGATTGAGAGATAGATGTTGCAGGGGGCAGGAAGGAAAAATCCATAATCCTTTTCGACTGGAGAGACCGAAACAACCATGTAAGACCTCTCAAGCCTGACGACAGACTTGAGGTGACCAAAGAATGTCTTCCTCGACGTCAGACTGACGAGAAGAATGCACTGTCCCAAAGCGATAGGATGGGAGGTCATGGATGAGGGAGGGATGAACCAGGAGGCTTCAGGGCGAGAGCTAGTGGGGATTCCTGGCAGGTACTCATAGTTATTCTCCCTAGCAAAGGACACGAGCGAAGAGACGGTCGAGGAGGTGGCCATTATGATAAATATTGGCGAAATGGGCGTTCGTTGGTAGAAATGATGCAGAAAATCGTGGAGTGCGCGGATCGTTACCAAATTTGGTAGGCAGGATGGCGTGGTCGAGAGCTTCCTGTGAGCGTGGGAATGGTGTCGATATCTTTAGAATTGACGGAGATATTCGAAAAATCGGAATGCCGTAAACTAGCGCTCAAAAAGTTTTTTTTTTCAGGCACTCGAGCGGTTTCTTCCCTAACATTGAGGATGGTTCTCGTGCGATGGATGACTGCTGGCAATATCAGTCATTCTTCGCATTAGGGCTAGGCTTCTCTGTTCTTCATCATTCAGCTTCTGAGTCCATGCTCACGTTGCCAAACACCTTTGGTGCGTGACACCATCTAGTTGCATGCTTCAAGATTGTGAACACCTTGTTCTGCCTTGGCCCTCATCTCTCTTCTCGACCATCTGTTTCCCTGATGCTCATTTACGTCCCTCCAAGTCCTTCAGGTAATCTGCCCCTTCCTGATGCTGCTCCATTCCTAACTCCCAGCACCAGTCCTTGTCCGAGGCTCAACAGATATCAGTAAATTGACCCTCAGCTGGACAGGGTCCCAGGTCCTCCAGACACTTGTTGAAACGAGGTCGAGTGCAGAGTGAACTATGTGAACAGTAAACTCAGTCTCTGATGCGAGTCAAAGTCTCAATATTAACCAACCTATGTGAACAGTAAACTAAGTAGGTTGGTAAGTATTATTGAACTATAACGAAACCAGAAGAGCATACCTCAGTCTCTGATGCGAGTCAAAGTCTGAGGTCCGAAGGAAAAAAGAAGTGCCGCAAATGCATGGGCTCATTACGTAATCACTACTCGCTGTAAGTAAACAAACTCCAACACACCCCCTCAGTGAGATAAGTGAGAGAAAAGGAAGAACGTGCATAGTAGTTACGCTCACTTCAGTCAACCCCTTAAGGGGACCTATTAGGTTGACATATTTCTATAGATGTTTATACCTAAGAGGTGTCAACTGCCTGGGTATTCCCGGCTGCCACTGGGGATTCCCCAGCGCTCTGGCAGGCTGTGGAGATTCTCCAGAGCTGCCATGTGAAGGGATTTTCCCCAGCATTATTATATCTGGACTGCCAATGATACAGAGTGCCTGGGGTCCACATGGGACTTTCTCCAGTGCATATAGGGCCTCCTGCCAGGGGCCCATTTTGGGCTTTCCCCAGCATAAATGGACCCTCTTCCTAGGGGTGGTGAAGCTTTCTCCAACATAAATAGACCTCTTCCTATGGGGTGATGGGACTTTCTCCAGCATGAATGGACCTCTTCCTACATGTTCTGGGGCTTTCCCCAGGCTTTCTCTGGGTCAAATACACCTAGCCGTGGAATTTCTGCAGCCAAAACAGACCTTTTCCTGGGTTGCTTTCTGAATTTTCCCCCAGGTAAATGCACCCTGGTTGTGGGATTTCTCCAGCCCAAATAGACCTCTGCCTAGGTCCTCTGGGCCTTTCTCCAGGGTGAATAGACCTAGTTGTGGAATTTCAGCAGCAAAAACAGCCAATCCTGGGTTGTTTCTGGGTTTTGACATGGTGATAAAAATTCACCAATTGGAGATGTGGAATCTGCATTGGCATGAAGGCTATGTATGTCCCTCTGAGTGTGTGTGCTTGGGAGAGTGGATGATCATCACGGTATTGCCAGTACCACCCCACCTGTTCACACATGGGCACATGAATGTGTGTGCTTGGGGCAGTGGATGATCATCACGGTATTGCCAGTACCACCCCACCTGTTCACACATGGGCACATGAATGTGTGTGCTTGGGGCAGTGGATGATCATCACGGTATTGCCAGTACCACCTCCACCTGTTCACACATGGGCACATGAATGTGTGTGCTTGGGGCAGTGGATGATCATCATGGTATTGCCAGTACCACCCCACCTGTTCACACATGGGCACATGAATGTGTGTGCTTGGGGCAGTGGATGATCATCACGGTATTGCCAGTACCACCCCCACCTGTTCACACATGGGTACATGAATGTGTGTGCTTGGGGCAGTGGATGATCATCACAGTATTGCCAGTACCCCACCCCCACCCGTTCACACTGCTTGGAGATTACCCAGGGTGGTCAAATACAGTTGGAGAATATCCAGGGGGGGGGTGCTTGGAGATTCTCCAAGGGGCAGATGGAGATTCCCCAGGGTGGTTAAATAGGGTTGGAGAATATCCAAGGGGGGATGCTTGGAGATTCTCCAGGTTGGCCAAATGGGGTTGGAGATTCTCCAAGGGGGGATGATTGGAGATTCCCCAGGGTGGTCAAATAAGGTTGGAGATTCTCCAAGGGGGACACTTGGAGATTCCCCAGGGTGGTCTAATATGGTTGGAGAATATCCAGGGGGCACACTTGGAGATTCCCCAGGGTGGTCAAATACAGTTGGAGAATATCCAAGGGGGGATGCTTGGAGATTCTCCAGGTGGGTGAAATGGGGTTGGAGATTCTCCAAGGGGGGATGATTGGAGATTCCCCAGGGTGGTCAAATAAGGTTGGAGATTCTCCAAGGGGGACACTCGGAGATTCCCCAGGGTGGTCTAATATGGTTGGAGAATATCCAGGGGGCACACTTGGAGATTCCCAGGGTGGTCAAATACAGTTGGAGAATATCCAAGGGGGGATGCTTGGAGATTCTCCAGGTGGGTGAAATGGGGTTGGAGATTCTCCAAGGGGGGATGCTTGGAGATTCCCCGGGTGGTCAAATACAGTTGGAGAATATCCAAGGGGGGATGCTTGGAGATTCCCCAGGGTGGTCAAATACAGTTGGAGAATATCCAAGGGGCAGATGGAGATTCCCCAGGGTGGTCAAATAAGGTTGGAGATTCTCCAAGGGGGACACTCGGAGATTCCCCAGGGTGGTCTAATATGGTTGGAGAATATCCAAGGGGGGATGCTTGGAGATTCCCCAGGGTGGTCAAATACAGTTGGAGAATATCCAAGGGGGGATGCTTGGAGATTCTCCAGGTGGGCGAAATGGGGTTGGAGATTCTCCAAGGGGGGATGATTGGAGATTCTCCAGGTTGGCCAAATGGGGTTGGAGATTCTCCAAGGGGACACTTGGAGATTCCCCAGGGTGGTCTAATATGGTTGGGGAATATCCTGGGGGCACACTTGGAGATTCCCCAGGGTGGTCAAATACAGTTGGAGAATATCCAAGGGGGGATGCTTGGAGATTCCCCAGGGTGGTCAAATACAGTTGGAGAATATCCAAGGGGGGATGCTTGGAGATTCTCCAGGTGGGTGAAATGGGGTTGGAGATTCTCCAAGGGGGGATGCTTGGAGATTCCCCGGGTGGTCAAATACAGTTGGAGAATATCCAAGGGGGGATGCTTGGAGATTCTCCAGGTGGGCGAAATGGGGTTGGAGATTCTCCAAGGGGGGATGATTGGAGATTCTCCAGGTTGGCCAAATGGGGTTGGAGATTCCCCAGGGTGGTCTAATATGGTTGGGGAATATCCTGGGGGCACACTTGGAGATTCCCCAGGGTGGTCAAATACAGTTGGAGAATATCCAAGGGGGGATGCTTGGAGATTCTCCAGGTTGGCCAAATGGGGTTGGAGATTCCCCAGGGTGGTCTAATATGGTTGGGGAATATCCTGGGGGCACACTTGGAGATTCCCCAGGGTGGTCAAATACAGTTGGAGAATATCCAAGGGGGGATGCTTGGAGATTCTCCAGGTTGGCCAAATGGGGTTGGAGATTCTCCAAGGGCACATTTGGACATTCCCCAGGGTGGTCAGATAGGGTTGGAGAATATCCTGGTGGGGATGCTTGGAGATTCTCCGGTGGGTTACAGGGCTCCTCCTAAGAGATCATATCAAGATGGATATTTTTTATCTCCCACTCAAGCAACATTCTACCTACTTGATTCCTTAGTGAAATATATTCTATTTTGTGCCTAAGAAATACAGCCAAATCCTATATCCTACGCCTTTTTGATGGTGATCCTAATGGTGAGGAGGGTAAATATCCTTCACAAATTCCTTCAAAATAATCCTCATCCTCTGTTAATCCCTCCTCATTTACTTGTCCAATGTGATGTTCCTCTGCTAGTGCCATGTCTTCAATGACCCTCAACAAATCATCATCATCTTCTGAGACTATTTCCCCATCTTCAGAATCATAGTCTTGTAATGTTTCATGTGTGGGATGTTCTGCTGAAGGCAATGCTGATGAATTGTAAGTGGTGGCAAGGCAACTTGCCATGTCTTCTGCAGTAGGACCCCAGGCTCTAGATGGAACCCATGCACATGGAATATGTCGAACCATGGCTTCCCATCTGATATACAATGAAACAAGCCTATCCTTGTGTGCTTGTAGGTGATACATATAATGTTCATCTAATCATTGTGAGATGGATCATGGTCAGAAAGATACATACCCACCTGCCTTTTCCAAAGCTCCTTTCACAAGACACCACTCCAAAGCAAACCACTCCTGAAGGATAGATCGCTCTCTTGACAACCTTCTTTCTTCCTCATTACAACGATCCACCTCAAGCATGAGTCTGATCCCTTTTCGTACAGCCTCATCAGCAAGCCAGCGTGGTGTGTCAGGATGGCCTTCCCCAAGTCCAACATCCTGCCAAATGTCACTGTCAACATGAAGTTGAAAAATTCCCTTGGATGGTATGGGACAAGGGGGAATAGCACCTGGAGGTGCTTTCTGAAGTCGTATCATACCCAACAGCTCATCACAGAGGGTGTTATAAGTGGTGACCAATTTTGATATGGCAGGCTCTCTTCGCTTAATAGATGACTCTACATGTGACTGGATGTGATTTTCTATAACATATCAGTGACAATTCTGATCAGAAGAATGTCCTGACTTACCATTCACAGAACTTCGGTATGATTGTTCTAGTCGTTCCAATTCAAACCTGCGTTGACGAAGCCGCTCCCTGATTCGAATCTTCAATGCATGTGCATTAGTTTGGGTTTGAAGCCATTTATTATTCCTCAGGAGGTGAAGATCAGTTTGTGCTGACACCCCTAAAGCACTCTTTTTCTGCCTGAGAGCCTGAGCTGCCTTTGACAGTAAACCCTTTGCTGAAGTCAGCTGCAGGTCATAGTCAATGATATCATTGACATGATCATTGATAAGATCTTTCTCCAGTTGCTCCACATGACTCTTGTACTCCTGTACAGTTTTTTCCAGGGCAAGGATATGGGCTAACTGCTCAGACCCTTTATTCTTTGACTGCCCTGCATGGATGATGAGCATATAGTTAGGTGTATGGAGCAAACACTAACGAGGTAAGGGTTTAGTTTGTGAGTCCACCTGTGCAGCCCACTCCTGTTGCAGAGTTTTCATGTCTATGTGCAAGGTATGGAGAGCCTCCAAAGCTACTGCTTTCTTGCTTTTGCAGAGGGACCATTTCTTGTTCAACCACTGGCCCAAGGAAACAAATGATTTGTCATGAATATGACGAATCTGGTTGTCAAGGACAAACAGCCTCTGATGATACTAAGGATGGGATTAGCAATGAGTAATACAGGAAAATGAATGCTTGCCCCAGACACCCGGAGAGTAGGAATGAGCATCTTCAGGGAACTCCACAGTCGCTCACATCCTTCCCCATCTGACAAACCAAAGCCTGCACATTTTCGTGGGTGATATACTATTTGACATGGCCATTGATGGCCATAAGCATGGAAGACAGAAATCCCAAACTTCATTCTGGAGAGTATGCCATCTTCAAGGAGCCCCCACTTGCGGCAGCTACGCTCCAATTGACATCCAATGTCATACAGAAGACCAACAGTCATTGTAGAAGGCACATTTTCAAAGAGCTTCTTCAACAATGACAGGGCATAGTGCTGCTTTTCCCCTGCTGAAGTCATATTGACCATCCAGAGAACTCGATCATGACGACAAAGCAATGCCATTAACCCTGTGTCTGCAAAGAACTGGGTGCTTGCCTTCTGCCGCTTCTCATCTGCTGCATGGAAGGAATCCCTGCATCCATCCAACACAGAGACAGGCACCTTCATTCCATCCTCAAAAGAGTCCTCTCTTTGTTGACTTTGGGTGTGTTGTCTGGCTGAGATACCCTTTTGTCTCTCAATGAAACTTTCCATCACCTTCACCTCTGATTCATCAATGAATACAGTATTGATAGGATTTGGGGGATCATGGGCAGCAGCATTCCAAGGGTTATTAGTCCTCTTCTGGGTGAAACATGCATCCAAGCAAACAATGCAGTCAAGGCTATCACAAGTCAGTCTCCACCAGTAATAATGAGCCATCCCATGACTTACTCATCCTGCACTGTCCTAACACTCTGAAAATGAGGTGCACCAAAACAAAGTGGACAACACTTTTGCAGGTAGTCACTTGGTTGAGAACCAGAATTTTGTTCCTCTGGGGGTGCAGTGAAGGAATGAACATAGGTAGCCATGTGATCCTCCACATATATTGTTAATACTGTATACCAGTGGTAGGCATTGCTGAATCGTCGACGAAGACTGTCCTGATAATATCATGGTAAGTATCAGGCTACACAAGTGTACTGCAATAAAGAGAAAAATGTACATGACTACACTAGCAACAATATCTAAGTTGAACATACTGGAGGGGAACAGCAGGAAGCATGCCCACAAACAACTCATTCAACAAAGTAACATGACAACATACCTTTGACTGTAGCTTGTATCCTTGTCCATCTAGGAAACTCTCAAGAGCTTCACACCATGCAGTAGTATTTGGGGTCAAACGCACAAAGAGCTTCCTCAGAAACTCCAGAACTCGCAGGTCAACAGCAAGGGTGGGAGCAGTGGGAGCAGATGCAAATAGTCCATGTTTCATGAGACACACTGGGGCTGGTGTGCAGGGACATGCATTAATCCTGATCTCCTCCAAGCCTAGTGGGTAGTATAAGCACTTGGCAGCCATGAAACTAAGAGCCAGACATACGGTCAAAGAAAACACAAGTAACATTGAGTGCATGTGTAATACATGTGCTACACTGACTCAGGGGAATCTGGATGTCTACTGCTACACGGAGATTTTGCGTCACCTGAAGGTACTGCAAGTATGGCTCAATAAGTGCAGGGAGTACATCCCGAGACCACCGGTGCCATTGATTTTGCCGCTTTTGCAGACCACCTGGACGGGACGGTGATTGGACATGCTCAATACAAAGCTCATTCACAACACTGAATACGTCATCTTCCTGACGTGATTGCTGCTGCGGCTGAGTGGGAATTGCCTGAGGGTCCTGGGCAAACCGCTGACGACCTGGAAGTACAAAGATAGGTGGTGGCACAGGGAGATAGAGTGCTTTCGTTCCTGGTGGACGGCGGTGGCGGGCTAAGGGAGGTGGGACAAATAGGGGGCGCGTCGAGCTCTGACAATGTAATGAGCACATGTAACGTCATGAGGAGTGAAATTAGGCATACCTCTGAAGCATTTAACGAGCTCCCAGCCTCGGAGTGGGGGAATGTGCCATCCGTAACTTGAGATGCTGGATGCCGGATTGTACTCTAGAGATGGAACATCAACATAGAATATATGGAACGTAAAATAAACTGACCTGAAGGGAATTATTTTCCGTACCATCAACAAGCTGTGAGGCTGGGCGATGCGGGGTGCTCTGGAGAACAGATGTCAATATTGTCCACCCAACACACGAGGCAAACCGACCGGGAGGCAATCATTCGTTGTGGTATCAACAGTGGGTACAGGCAATCGTCGTAGGCTGCCCTGGAAACAAAACATGAACGCAGTGCCTAAGGAATGATATAATGAACGGACTGAATGAGAGCTACTTGCATCAGCAAGATGGCAAAAAATCTGACAGTCTGAAAAAATCTGATGGTCTGAGAAAATCTGAGAGTCTGAAAATATCTGAAAAAGTCTGAAAAATTCTGAAACTTCTGATATCAGATTATTCTCAGACCATCAGATTTTTTCAGACTGTCAGATAGTCAGCACAGCAGACCTTCAGTATTCTCAGAGCCCTCAGATCACCCATCAGATATTCTCAGAAACTTCAGATTATCAGACAGTCAGAACAACACACCCTCAGAATATCTCAGATCATGAGGCAGTCAGAACACCAGACCCTCAGATACCCTCAGAAGTGTCAGATCATCCAACAGTGAAATTAAACCTCCCAGACATTTTCAGAAGTCTCAGATCATCAGATGGCCAGTGCTACCAGTCTATCAGATATGCTCAGAAGTCTCAGACTATCAGACAGCCAGAATGATTACCCCTAGATAATCAGACAGCCAGAATGATTACCCCTAGATAATTATCAGAAGGCTCAGATTGCCAGACTGTCAGAATAGCAGAGTCTCAGATATTCTCAGGAGTCTCAGACCATCAGACAGCCAGTGATACAGACTACTTCAGATATTTTCAGTACATCAGCAAAACAGTACATTTGGTACAGATTTTCCATGGAGCAAGTACAGACCCTACAGATCCCCAGACCCATGGACCCATAGATGTAATCATTAATTTACAAATATCTTGCCCAAAAAAGGAGATATTGCTAAGGTAATCATATTCCCATGGTCCTGTGATCATAGGCTACAACTTTCATTATGACATCATGGCTGTACAATGACTCCCTGAGTCTACACAGATGAGCTGTGGCAATTTCAATTGGAGTTTGAATTTTGTAAACATTCATTTGCCCATATCTCATCCAAAAAAGGAGATATTGTGAAGGTAAGCATATTCCCATGGTCCTGTGATCATAGGCTACAACTTTTGTTATGACATCATAACTGTACAGCCACTTTTATTGTTTGATTGCGCCGGGTCTCCCACAGAACTTTGCAAATATCTCATCCAAAAAAGGAGATATTGCTAAAGTAAGCATATTCCCATGGTCCTGTGATCATAGGCTACAACTTTCATTATGACATTGTGGCTGTACAATTACTCCATATGGTAGATTTTTCGACTTCTGAGTCTACACCGATGCACTGTGGCAATTTCAAACTCCGATTGAAAATTTTGTGGGGGTGTATATAAACCCATTCACTCCGGCAACACAACTCTTTCCTCTACCGCCACCATCTCCCTTTGTCTTTCTTGTCATTGTCCCTCCCTCTGGTGAGCCCCTCTAATTCCCTGTGAGGCTGTGCTGACTTAGTGTAGATTTGTAGTCCCTGTAGAGTAGATTGGTAGTCCCTGTACCATAATTGAAAAATAAACTCAAAGTCTTAATATTTGGTAAACTGGGTGTGTTGCCATCTGAGAAACTGCTGCCCTGAAAAAAATTGGAAATCTTGTCACCTGGAAACTGATAGATTGAGATCCTGAAATAGACTGAATGTCTACACATCTGGTTAACTAACAGACTGAAATACTGAAATAAACTGGATGTCTGAGAATCTGAGGAACTGTTGACCTGAAATAAACTGAATGTCTTGACATCTGGTCACCTGAGTGGTTGAAATACTGAAATAAACTGGATGCTCAACTCTCTGACAAACTGCTGGTCTGAAATAAACTGGATGTCTGACCATCCTGGAAAACTGTTGGTCTGATCTCAGAAATGTCCATTTCTGACTGACTGGCAAACTGGCAAACTGAGAATTTCTGAAAATGTCTGAGAATTTCTGAAAAATTCTGAGAATGTCTGATATCAGATTTTTCCAGACCATAAGTTTTTTTCAGACTGTCAGATTTTTTGCCATCTTGCTGATGTGATGCGGGGTTGGAAACCTGCGAGGCCTCACGACGCCTTGGAGGTTTGGGGCAGCGGACAGCCATCTAGACACCTGAAATGTGTGACACAAAGTCAACAAAAATGTACCAGAGACACGAAGTCACAGGTAGCACTGAGACACAAAGTCAACAGTAGGTCAGTATAAGCTGGTTCCGACAGGTGTTGAGCTGCCATGCATGAGCTATGACTCGCGACAGAGATCCCTTACTTACCCAGTAGACGAGGTAGCGATAATGGAGAGCTAGACTGACTACAACGCCAGGAAAGATGTGAGAACGAAAAAGAAAAAATCCTACCATGAAACGCGTCAGAGGCAGCAAGCAGTATGCATTTGCTACTTACCGGTACACTGTGAATGCCAATGGTCAGCACGGGAATCGGAAACGAGGAAAGACAGAAACGCCCCCCCATCGCAGTAATTAAGGTTCATGCCAGGCCACGTGTATCAGCTTTGCATGCACAGGTTTCTAGCACAGTTCCGGCATTTTACATGACCAAGAAGTCTCCTCCGTCGTTGCAAACTGCGTCCGTGTGTACTGTAACCCCTTCTTCCAGCTATGCCTACCTTCTAAGCCCCGTCGAAGACCTGCGTAGTTGTTTTTTACCCTGGTGTTTGATTTGGCAGTACAAATCGTTCGGGTAGCACCACCTAAGTGACACAAGTAGCATAGGTGACCTGAACTCAAAATGACACACTGCCATTTACGGCTACTGGTGACACGAATACAAAGGAAACACGTTACACAAATGTGAAGGATCGGGGGAGAGAAGGCTGACGACCCAAATAGTCATAAGCGGTCTGGACATAGAACTGGCAAGCGATAAAGATATGTTCGTACGCCAACGAGTTTCCTCGACCATCCAGCTCGGTAGGGGTCCGCAAACGGGTGGGCGCTCCAGGCCAAGTCGACAGAAGCTCACAGAAGTTGTTGAAATATGGCAGCGAGACTTTTACGTCGGGAGCGCACATGCCCAGTTGCTGCACTTCCTGTGGGAGAGACTCGGACCACATGACGAGGCCAGACTCGCCTGGAAAAATGCTGTAAAGTAGGGTCTGGCGACCTATTCGGGATTCGTCTGAACTCCAGAGGTTAGCCGCAAGGACCCGATCAAGGGCGAGGAGTTCATAGCGAAAATTAAGTTCATATAGTTCCCATAAAAGGGAACGCATGAGCTGCAAAGGGGGATCAGACAGCGACGCAACTTTAACTTCCATTCCACGCCAGGTAATCGTTTCCGGCGCCCCCGCCGAGCCACGAGTCAAGTGAACTATATCGTCCTCTAAAATATCCCGGACCGCCATTTTTGAGGCCGCACTCCTTGTCGAGGACAGCTGCTCAGTGGAGATCGTATTCAGGAAATCCCTCCACATTTGAGGTGAAGGAAACTTCGGTGGGGGACGAACATCGACTCGACTAATCCACAGAGGACGAGCAGCCAGCCAATTGAGGAGGTAGGTTTTCTTGCGCTCCGGGGAAGTCACATTAGCAAAGAGAGTTGGTTTAGGGAAACGATACCCCGGGTCAATGCGACCGGGTTTGACCCGTTGTGGATCTTTATCCGCAATCTTCCAAGCCGACAGGAAAAGGCCAAGAACCTTCGGTATTTCAGGAAGGTCAGGTTCTTCCCACTTTGACTCTCCACTAGTTGAACGTTGTGGGGATGCTACACACAGCCGATCAGGAAAGACATGAAAAATGAGGTATTGAGTCTACGTACCTCTAGACGGGCCTGCAGTGACCCTTTCCCTTGCAGACTTGGTCTGCTTCCGGCTCGATTGCTTTCCACCACTAGAAGACGGATGCGATGATGAGGACCCAGCCGTCGTGGGTGTAGGCGTCTCGGTGAGATTGCCATGATAAGGGCGGCGGATATGAAAGTGGCGAAGGGCGCCACAGGGACCACGGTATATAGATGGAAACGGCTTCGCTACACCATTTTCCGTGTACATCGCCTTGACTATGTCGTCGGGGAAGGTGAGACGCACCGGCCGGACAATGTTCATGGTGGGAGAAATAAATTCCTCTCTACGTACTAACCACACAGGTACCCCGGTGAAATACAGTACTTCGCATATTTGAGTGTTGTTTGTGAAGCATCCCATCCAGTTGGGATTTGCACGCACAGGCGTGGACGGTACATTAGTGAGGAGCGGATAGAGGATTTCAATGTACTCCAGCGCCGCATGGATATCTAAAAGTGTGCGCTGCAACTGAGAAACGAAGACCACAAGGTCCCTGAAGACGAGAGGATGGTGTCGCAAACGCGTGACCTCGTGTCGCGCCAACCGCATCAAGACGCGCATAAGCCCACGACAAATGGGTCGATTCTGGAGGTGGTGGTGACGGCCCTGCAAGGTCTGAAATAGATGTTCGAAGTCTTTCACCTTCGATTCGTGAAGTTGGCCTACGGCGAACGAGGAACCGGCTGGGATGACAAAATCGGCAGAAGTCGGGGTATACCAGGCTATATGTAAAGGATTTGGGAAGGGGAATCTGTCCTTTCGAGGAATGCAGACCGCATAGTCGTATTCTTTATTGTAGCTTTGCGGCCACTGGAAGCAGTCCACTAGCCCGAAACGGCCATCAGCCCGAGCGCGAAGCTCCTCATCTTCGAAGATATGTGGCTCTGGGACGAAGTCCATGTTGGGCGAGGTAATTATCATGCTTCCCTGGCATGCGACTGCTAACGCATCAAGCGAGGTCAAGTTGGCTGCGGAGGCGACTCCATTAACTGCTGAACAAAGAGAAAAAAAAATTAAGGAACTTACCATCGTCGGGGCGAGTATACGGCTGAAACCGAGTCAGGGCAGTAGCCATCGAAGAAGGTGGATCCGGTCTTCAATGTAGGGGAGTGAAATACGAGCGATATAACCTTTAAGTCTATAGCTTAATTGCAACGAGGAATTCGCACCTTTGCACAGGGAAAATAAAAAATACGAAACAGACAGGAAAACGGAGTGAAATAGGAAAGAGCACACTCCTCGAGGCCTTTAACTTCACTGGTACTCGATACGAGGTGGTACCGAAGCGGCCTCAGTGACGCAAAGTCAACAGAGTGCGATTCGAAGTGACCCAGAGTCAACTACAAATCAGGTAGTGGCACGAAGCCAACTGAGAGGGATTAGGGTCCGGGGAAAGACGGGCAACTTGAGGCGTCGAGCGTCGGGCAACGAGCTTGAGGGCGTGGAGAGTGTGAAGCGGTGGACAACGGTGACAGAGACTGCAGGGACAGGGGACGTCGTGGCAAGTATGTGTACGCTAGTGTGATTCGTGTACTGTTGTTTACGATTATCAATCGCATCCTGGGAATTCCCAAGCCAAATACACCTAAGTCACGGGACTCGTTCACTGCTGCTTCTCATCAGCATCGATCGTCGTCGCAGGCTCGTCTAGGTGCCTAGTAAGTCCGTTATTTTACTCCTCTATGTCCCTCGTACATTAACTTTCTTGGATCACAGTGCACTTTAACGACTACGGACCCCGGTGTGAAGATACCCATTATGAGCTGGCTTCGTGCCGCTCGCTGATTCGAGGCTGACTTCGAGTCGCTTCCAATCACACTCTGTTGACTCCGCGTCACTGAGGTCGCCCCGACACCACCTCGTATCGAGTGTCAATGGGGTTAAAGACCTCCAGGAGTGTTTTATTAGTCCCCGGTGCGTGCATCTCCGTATTGATCAAACAGATATCAATCTTGTTCTTACGCATTTGATACATTTGTTCGTTTCCATTTTTGTTCTTGCGGAGTACTCTCTGATAGATTGTGTGTGTGCACTGTTTAGTTCCTCCTGCACTCGTTTGGCACCGTCAGTCAACCTTTGTGCTCGCCATTACACCAGCGTTCGGAACTCCCCTCCACCGACTTCATATCGTATGTTATCTCAGGTGCGTGTTTCCGGCTAGTTTAGGTTCAATCATACCAAATCTGACTTGCGCCCAATGGCGTAGTGTCCTCTTGAGTCCTGAGTGCGGCCCATCAACACTCAAGACTGTGCCTCCACGTTCGCCTACGCTCGTTCAGCGTCGTCAATATTCGTGCCTGCTGTCACACCAACTACATATCATAAATTATTCTGGGTACGTATATCTGGTTTGTTTCAAGTCAGTCGCCCCAAGTCTAACTTGCGGCTAATTTCACAGTGTCCTCCCGAATTCGGTGCAGCAAGATCTTGCCTCACCGACTTACAGGTCCTATTGTTATCTCAGGTACGCATTTCTGGCTATCTTCGGCTCAGGTGCAAAAAATTGGACTTAAAGTTTGAATACGAAAAGTAGGCTCTATCGTCTCTATTGCTTGACCAGCGCTCCACGTGTCGCACCTGTCAACATACACACCAACCTGTAAGTGGGTCTTGGTCTCCGCTCTATTCACGCTCTTGATGACGATCACTGACGCCCTTGCCCTATGTGGATTTTACGGATTTTCAGCGTCAACGTTATGCAGAACTGAAGCCGTAGTCAACCGTTCATCCCTGAATTCTTTTTTCTTTTGGCGGTGTTGGCACTAGGTGAATCAAATAACATAAGAAAAAATAAGCTTCAGTGCCTCCATTACGGATCCCCCTCTGTTTGGTTCCGTCGCCTTCAATGGATACACCACCCAGTAAGTAGCACGAGTTTTCCTTAGACTTCCCAGTACTGGTCGCTGATCCCATGCCCTCACGTGGGTTTTACAGATTTCACTGTCACCACCCACAATACCTTCTTTCTGAGTGGTCAAAGGTGCCTCTTCCATTGGTATCGAGACTAGTTTACTTTTGGGTAGCTGACGCTTATTGATCAATACCCTGACATTTGGAATGAAGCGAGGGACTAGTGCAAACCAGGTACATAACGTTGATCCCGACAACATAAAAAGGCCGCTGATTGACCCTACTTTTCACCCCCAGTCGTTCGTTACCCACTCACCACGCTCCTTTTCATACTACGCACGCTCGTTCTTTGCATCCCTCGCGATCCTGGTCACTGTTTCTTGCTTGATTGTGTATCAGCAAGGAACTTCTTTGGGTATCTACGTGTTCCCAACGAACTGCCCGGTGTGACTACGCGTCAACTGTGTTGTTCTTGCCATGGCTCCTCGGAAGCTACCCACCGATTCTTCGTTGAATGTAGGTCGCCCGGTCGGCGTCAGACAGTCGAAGAGGATCAAGGCTGCCAACCTTCGGACTCAGGTCAGTATCCCCATGCGTTACTCTCTTTTGATTTTTTTTTCTTCGTGCTAATACCTTTCTTCTAAATTTACATTTATATAAATGTCTTCCAGAGTCACGACACAGTGGCCCAGCGTCCTATAGTAAAGCCACGTTTGCGGCGTTCCTCTGAGGGACTCTCAAACGAAAATCGCAAAGAGGAATACCTCAATTCGTTCCGGAGCAAGGTCGTCACACTGAAGAATGGTAGAAAGATGAATCGGCCCACGGCCCTCCGGCAGCTTCGTGCTGGTGTTATCACCCTGGAGGATATAGCTGACGAAGGTGGTCACGATCAATGTAAGTATTGTTCTCTGATCAGCGGTATTACTTCTCAAGATTGTCACTAGCTGTCGCTTCCAATGCACCTTCGAATGCCCATACCCAGGACACCCAGCAAGCGGACAGTGAAGACGATGAACAAGCAGTGGAAGATGCTGTCCAGGATACCCACATCTCCGACACTCGTGCTCACCCTCCTGCTACTGTTCCACATACCATAATTCGTATACCAGACACAGTCGCACACTCGTCGGATGAAGGAATTGATATGGGTGGTGAGTTCCTTCTTTTCGGGTTTGATTAATCAACCATGATCAACCAATTTATTCTTTGTATGCAGGCCAGGATATTGATGATCAGCGTGTGCGCGATACTGATGTAGGAGATGACTCGGACGATGAGCGTGGTAAGTAGTACTACCTTAATGTCAGTATGGCACTAATTTCAACCGTGTTCTTTGCAAAGGTGAATGCGGAGATGTCCAACATAGGGACTCGGAAGGCGAGTTCCATTGTGTTGTTGATAGTTATCTCTGGCTCACATAAGCCACAGACAGTGACTGGTCAGCTGATGACAGGCACCGCCGCAAAGCTGAACAACGTCGTAAAGAGATCCTTGGTGGAAACTATGACATTGACAGCCATCCGACCACTCCTCCCCGTCAGACTTCCTCGTCATCATCTGAGTCTGATGGAGACAATCGCATCACAGGACGTTCTCGACCCACTCACACTGGTGAAGATTTCGATGTCAAGGGTGTAGATCAACAGCCTCAAGTCCATAAGCCTGGCCGGTTACCCATGGAGGCTATTCGAAAAGCACAGGCACTTGGTGCACGTACTACTCAAGATGCACAAGAGATTGCTGACGAGTATGGCAAGAGCCTTAGATCCATCATGATCGCTGCTGGCCTGACCACGAAGGCAACTCGGACGGAGTCAATCTGGAATATGCATCAAGCTTGGTATGCGAGTGAACATTCAAAGCAGCCAGGAGGTAAGTTCTCTGAACGGTCGACCATTAGCGAGCTACTTACAGCTACTTATTAAATAACAGAGACCACGAAACACTATCATGCTCGTCAGATGCAACATTATGAAGAGCACAAGGATGAGCAAGATTATCCACAGCTATGGGTTGAAATCCGTAAGTTCTGGAAGGAGAGTGTCACCGGCACAAAGGACATGAGCTCGAAAGCCATGGTAGGGCGAGTAATGACATGCAGGGATGCCTTCACACAAGCTGTAAGAATTTTATTTTGCTCCGCAGTCCAGTCTAATCAATTGTTACTAAAGGCACAGACGTGGTGTAATGTGGAGGGTATACAAGTATTTGGATGCATAATTTATTCCGGGAATGATGAAGCAGCCCGCCAGGCACAAGGTGTCTTCGCTGGGTCCCAGCTATGTATGCAGCTAGCAAGTGAGAAGCAGACGGATGTGGCGAGATTAATGGATTACCTTACTACGCTCATCAAGTAAGCCCAATACAGTCTGGACGCATTTACCTCTCACATATTGCTATGTCAGGTACAAGGCTCTCGACTCAGCTGCTGAAGTCCCCCTGCCAAACTTTGCACTGACGTCACGTCCCTCGTATGATTCCAATCTTGCGTTGAGGCCACAGGAATCCAGGCGGGATCGCAATCGTCGCATTCTCCCCCTTGTCCTCTTGCATAAACTTCGTACGTTCTGATCAACATGGCTAATACTCATTGTAACGAATTATCAGATGAAGTTGGTATTATCCATGGACAGAAGAATGTCCCATGGCGGATGCTGCTGGACCTCCTCTACCTCCATCAATATACCCTTGTCGACTGGCCTGCAGGAGTCTCCGCAGTCGGTGCTGACTTCAATGTGAAGCGCCTAAATGCTGATGAGCTCCGTTCCCTTATTGTACCGTTCCTGAAAGAGCAGATGGGTGCGGACTATATGCTGGAGGCACCAGCAGATGACGATGAAGATGTGGCCGATGAAGGCTTGGTCCCTGTGCCGGAATCATCATTTTATCTTCGGGATTGGACACCAGGTATTTCTGTTTCCATGCAGCCCGACATACTAGTACTTACAAGTCAACCAGAGCAGCTAGAACTTTTCAGGGATGCGGATCCGAAGATGTTCGATATTCCCCTTGTCATCAACACATACAATCACTCGCTACGTCTTCTTTCTGACTCACAAGCATTTCTCAAAGCACTTCCAAAGGGCGTGAATTGGCCTCGCAAAGATGGTGCCTCCACATCTGTGGATTTGCCGCTTCCACCATCTCCAACCCCTCCACCGTCTTCGCCCCTTCCACCGTCTTCACCCCTTCCACCGTCTTCACCCCTTCCACCGTCTTCACCTCCAACCAGACCATCACCACCACCTCTGAGAAGCCGTGTACATTCGAGTGGAGTTTCTCGTTTACCTGTCATGCGTCAGAACATGCGTTCCAAGTCTCACAGACCGGGATTGTCATCCAACCCTGTACGTATGCAGCCTCAACAGCAAGGGAGATCCTACAGCCACTCCATGGCAACCTATAATCAGCGTCGGCGTACTCTCTCTCACCGGCATGACGGATCCCCTAGTCGCTCGACAACTGCAAGTACTCAGAGAGCGCAGGTGAATCCTCGTGGGCGAGGAATCGCTAACAGTCCCCCAGCTCCATATGATGAACAGGTGTCACACAAGCGTCATAGGGTATGTCAGACAGACTCCGAGGAAGAAACGGCGCATCACAGGTGAGTGATGGTGAGCTTATGTGCTGTGTATGTATGGTCACTGACAAAAGCAGATTCGTGGAATATGCTGATCGAGGGCGTCCACATAAGAGACAGCATGCATATGACAGTGATGAGGGTGATGACTATCCATGGGATCAGTCTGACGGGTATTAAGGTCCGTAGTGTGTTCTGTTCTACTGTGGCTAGACTGACTCTTGCTTGTGAAAGTGTTCGATATCTCTTTCCTTCACCCATCCGCACGTGAAATATACCCAATGTCAATATTAAGGTGTGTTGTCGATTTCATTCCGCCATGACTAGTGTCAAGATGATCCCCAGTCCTGTCATAGGCCGAAGTCTCTCATTGATCATGCACCCCACCGTTGCTTCGCTATACCCTGCCATGTGTAATGAGGTATGGCTTCTTCCGTTTTTCTTCATGGCTAAGACTGACTTCATTGCCATCAGTGTCGTATTTCTCTTCGTTGTGTCCATCCTGTGTCCGTGAATGCCCTTAGATCCCATAGTCTATAGTAATGTCAATGATTTTGGTTGGTTTGATTACTATTACTTTTCCTATGGCTATGAATGTTTCGTCTGCTCAGTGTCTGTGCTCACTGTGTGACATCTGCCTTCTGCAGTGTGCACAGTACATGATACCCATCCTTTAGGTACATCTTCATATTCATATATTACAATAGTTCTGTAAACCCTTTGGAATGACATTGCAAAGTTGCTGCTATCCAATGACATGATAAAATGCCGGAAGATGAGTGTATCAAAAGTATTATGGTTTTCTGTATGCTAGGGTATCATATGGTTGGAGATTCCCCAGAGAGGTAGCTGGAGAATCTCCAGTCCCATTGCACCACCCTGGGGAATCTGTGGAGAATTTCCAACCCAATTACACCACCTCCAACCTCATTGCAACAGTCTCTAGGCTGCCTAGGGAATGTACAAGTACCTTTTTAGAAAATCTCCAACCCCATTTTACAATCTGGGAGAATATCCAATCTCACTTGACCACCTGGAGGAATCTCCAACCCATCACACTGCTCTGGAAAATATCCAAGTGCCCCCTTTGAGAATCTCCAACCCCACCAGACCTCCTTGGGGGATCTCCAACCCCATAACATGCACAGGAGAATCTCTAACCCAATTTGACCACCCCAGGGAAGCCCTGACCCTGTTTCACCTCCCTGGGAATCTTCAAGCATCCCCTTGGAGAATCTCCACCCCCATTTGGGCATCCTGAGGAATCTCCCATTGTCCTGCTGGAGAATCTCCAACTGCCCATTGGATATTCTCCAACCCCATTTGACCACCCTGGGGAATCTCTGAGTGTCCCCCTTGGAGAATCTCCAAGTGTTCCCCCCTTGGAGAATCTGCAAGTGTCCCCTTGGAGAATCTCCAAGTGTTCCCCCCTTGGAGAATCTGCAAGTGTCCCCTTGGAGAATCTCCAAGTGTTCCCCCTTGGAGAATCTGTGAGTGTCCCCTTGGAGAATCTCTGAGTGTCCCCCCTTGGAGAATGCCTGAGTGTCCCCCCTTGGAGAATCTCCAAGCATCCCCCCTTGGATATTCTCCAACTGTATTTGACCACCCTGGGGAATCTCCAAGTGTTCCGCCTTGGAGAATCTCCGAGTGTCCCCTTGGAGAATCTCCGAGTGTCCCCCCTTGGAGAATCTCCGAGTGTCCCCCCTTGGAGAATCTCCAACCCCATTTGGCCAACCTGGAGAATATCCCATCCCCCCTTGGATATTCTCCAATGCTATTTGACCACCCTGGGGAATCTCCAAGTGTCCCCCTTGGAGAATCTCCAACCTTATTTGACCACCCTGGGGAATCTCCATCTGCCCCTTGGAGAATCTCCAACCCCACTTGGCCAACCTGGAGAATCTCCAAGCATCCCCCCTTGGATATTCTCCAACTGTATTTGACCACCCTGGGGAATCTCCAAGTGTCCCCCTGGATATTCTCCAACTGTATTTGACCACCCTGGGGAATCTCCAAGTGTGCCCTTGGAGAATCTCCAACCCCATTTGGCCAACCTGGAGAATATCCAAGCATCCCCCCTTGGATATTCTCCAATGCTATTTGACCACCCTGGGGAATCTCCAAGTGTTCCCCCCTTGGAGAATCTCCGAGTGTCCCCTCCATCTGAGTGTCCCCTCCAAGTGTCCCCTTGGAGAATCTCCGAGTGTCCCCCCTTGGAGAATCTCCAACCCCATTTGGCCAACCTGGAGAATCTCCAAGCATCCCCCCTTGGATATTCTCCAACTGTATTTGACCACTCTGGGGAATCTCCAAGTGTGCCCTTGGAGAATCTCCAACCCCACTTGGCCAACCTGGAGAATCTCCAAGCATCCCCCTTGGATATTCTCCAACTGTATTTGACCACCCTGGGGAATCTCCGAGTGTTCCCCCCTTGGAGAATGTCCCCCCCTGGAGAATCTCCAACCCCATTTGGCCAACCTGGAGAATCTCCAAGCATCCCCCCTTGGATATTCTCCAACTGTATTTGACCACTCTGGGGAATCTCCAAGTGTGCCCTTGGAGAATCTCCAACCCCATTTGGCCAACCTGGAGAATCTCCAAGTGTCCCCCCCTGGATATTCTCCAACCCTATTTACCCACCCTGGGGAATCTCCAAGTGTGCCCCCTGGATATTCTCCAACCATATTAGACCACCCTGGGGAATCTCCAAGTGTCCCCTTGGAGAATCTCCAACCCCATTTGGCCAACCTGGGGAATCTCCAAGCATCCCCCCTTGGATATTCTCCAATACTATTTGACCACCCTGGGGAATTTCCAACCCTATTTACCCACCCTGGGGAATCTCCATCTGCCCCTTGGATATTCTCCAACTGTATTTGACCACTCTGGGGAATCTCCAAGTGTGCCCTTGGAGAATCTCCAACCCCACTTGGCCAACCTGGAGAATCTCCAAGCATCCCCCTCGGATATTCTCCAACTGTATTTGACCACCCTGGGGAATCTCCGAGTGTTCCCCCCTTGGAGAATCTCCGAGTGTCCCCTTGGAGAATCTCCAAGTGTCCCCCCTTGGAGAATGTCCCCCCCTGGAGAATCTCCAACCCCATTTGGCCAACCTGGAGAATCTCCAAGCATCCCCCCTGGATATTCTCCAACCCTATTTGACCACCCTGGGGAATTTCCAACCCTATTTACCCACCCTGGGGAATCTCCAAGTGTGCCCCCTGGATATTCTCCAACTGTATTTGACCACCCTGGGGAATCTCCAAGTGTGCCCTTGGAGAATCTCCAACCCCATTTGGCCAACCTGGAGAATCTCCAAGCATCCCCCCCTGGATATTCTCCAACCCTATTTACCCACCCTGGGGAATCTCCAAGTGTGCCCCCTGGATATTCTCCAACCATATTAGACCACCCTGGGGAATCTCCAAGTGTCCCCTTGGAGAATTTCCAACCCCATTTGGCCAACCTGGGGAATCTCCAAGCATCCCCCCTTGGATATTCTCCAATACTATTTGACCACCCTGGGGAATCTCCATCTGCCCCTTGGAGAATCTCCAAGCACCCCCCCCTGGATATTCTCCAACTGTATTTGACCACCCTGGGTAATCTCCAAGCAGTGTGAATGGGTGGGGGTGGGGTACTGGCAATACCGTGATGATCATCCACTGCCCCAAGCACACACATTCATGTACCCATGTGTGAACAGGTGGAGGTGGTACTGGCAATACCGTGATGATCATCCACTGCCCCAAGCACACACATTCATGTACCCATGTGTGAACAGGTGGGGTGGTACTGGCAATACCGTGATGATCATCCACTCTCCCAAGCACACACACTCAGAGGGACATACATAGCCTTCATGCCAATGCAGATTCCACATCTCCAATTGGTGAATTTTTATCACCATGTCAAAACCCAGAAACAACCCAGGATTGGCTGTTTTTGCTGCTGAAATTCCACAACTAGGTCTATTCACCCTGGAGAAAGGCCCAGAGGACCTAGGCAGAGGTCTATTTGGGCTGGAGAAATCCCACAACCAGGGTGCATTTACCTGGGGGAAAATTCAGAAAGCAACCCAGGAAAAGGTCTGTTTTGGCTGCAGAAATTCCACGGCTAGGTGTATTTGACCCAGAGAAAGCCTGGGGAAAGCCCCAGAACATGTAGGAAGAGGTCCATTCATGCTGGAGAAAGTCCCATCACCCCATAGGAAGAGGTCTATTTATGTTGGAGAAAGCTTCACCACCCCTAGGAAGAGGGTCCATTTATGCTGGGGAAAGCCCAAAATGGGCCCCTGGCAGGAGGCCCTATATGCACTGGAGAAAGTCCCATGTGGACCCCAGGCACTCTGTATCATTGGCAGTCCAGATATAATAATGCTGGGGAAAATCCCTTCACATGGCAGCTCTGGAGAATCTCCACAGCCTGCCAGAGCGCTGGGGAATCCCCAGTGGCAGCCGGGAATACCCAGGCAGTTGACACCTCTTAGGTATAAACATCTATAGAAATATGTCAACCTAATAGGTCCCCTTAAGGGGTTGACTGAAGTGTTACGCTTCACTTGCATGCATAGGTATAATGGCATCATGCGGCTTTGTTTTTTTGATGGTTCGAGTGGTAGTGCAGCCGAATCTTGTATGGATTGAAGACTCGGATGTGTTCACGTATAGTAGGCGAAATGTTGGTGTCGAAATTGTACTTGCCATCCTTGGTAACGGTTGTGGGCAGAGTATGGGTGGTGCTGGAAGTGCTGGTGGTATGGCCGAGTTGCATGCGACGATCTTCGGTGGTCAAATACTTATTTATTTTATCCATGACGTGCTCCCAGTTGCCATCCGGACGACGAAGCGCCTTGACGAAGGTTTCGCTGTTGTTGTTCGTTGTTTGTGCTTGGTAAGCAGCCACATCCTCGTTGATCGTGCGTTCTCCCCTCGCTTTGCATGCCTCGCGAAGGCTCCGCATGGCCATCGCCTCAACCCCTTCGACTGTGCGACCCTCTGAGTGGATAGGCGTCCCAGGTATGGTCGTTTTGCTTCGTGGGTGCATCGGGAACTGAGCTAGAGCCAAAAACTGACTGTTTTCACTTGTAGGGCGCTTTTCAGGCTCGTTTTCGAGTTTCAGACTGGCGGTGAAGGTTTGTTAAAAGGAAGGTCAGGGGAGATGCCAAGAGGTCTCCCGTTGGAAAGAGATGGGTCAGTTCGACCCGAGGGGGCTAGGAGGTGCTTGGTAGGGGTCAGAGAGTGGTGAAAAGCAGAAAAACACGCCCAATAACTCCAAAGGAAAGTCGAGATTCGTCTAATGAGCGTCTAACGAAGGGGAAAAGTGATAATCCGAGCCCTCGGTCTCGGATTTCCGTCTGTTACTCTGTCTGTAGAGCGTCTATTGTTGTTCTAAGTATGTACAGCACACCTCTAAGTGCGAGTCCTAGCTTATGTAAGCCAAAATGCGGACAAATACTAAGTAAAAGAAAGTGGTAAGGTAAAGAGAAAAACAAAAACACAAGTAGAAAGGATGAAATATAACAAATACCCTAGTAGGGAGGATACTCTCCCTACAGCGGTGAGCCATTTCGAGGTGTGTAGGCTGTCGATAGGGTTTGTCATGGGTGATACATGCCCCTTGGGGTCCATAGGCACTTCGTTTGGCAAGTTAGACACCGTTTTCACTGTAGGAGACATGGTTTCATTTTGGTCACTATTCGGTTTGTTGGGTGACGACGATGGCTTATCGGGTTGATCGGGAGCTTCCTCTTTGTTGTCACAGAGAGTCTTAACCCCCTTCTCCCCACAGGATTCATCCGATTGAAGATCGGAGTCCATTGTGCTGGTGTTCTCCTCCAGATGGCGTTGCTCCAGGTCTGAGTAAATCATGGGTACGTTTTCAAGTCCCCTCTTGCTTTCTCGATGTTGACCTTGTGGAACTATAGCTGGGTGGTTTTTCTCAGCTCGTATTCGACCTCCTGAATTTTCCTCCATGGTAACAGTATCGATTTTGCGTGGTACCGAGTTTTTCAAGGAGATGGTGGTGGCGGGTGTGTAGTTGACGATGTATGCTGCCTGTGGAGAGTTTATCCCTCCAAAGCGTTCATGAGGTACGGTCGTATCGTATGGCATTGTAGTCGTCCACTCGACCTCTGAGATGCCATTCGTCCATCTAGATCCACCGCTGCTGTTCTGCACCAAGTTTGCGTCCACTCCGAGTTGAAGGGTATTGGATTTAAGGTAGGGCATGGGCTCGTCTGAATCCCATTCACTACCCCCATTGCTGACAGGATGTTTAGGCCTAGCTCCGACTTTGCCTGGGGTTTGAGCGAGTCGCTCCGGCACGGTGGGGAGGTGCTGTCCCAATCGAGTGTTAGACTCCATGGACCTTCGTGTGGTGGAGTTGTCTTGATGTGATGTATCAGGACTGCTGGCGAGTGTCGTAGATGGTATAGCCTTTTGATATTGTTTTCCCTCGAGGCAGGGGGAACATGCTGCATCTGAATACCGCTTGTTGCTGGTAACCGCTTTCCCTGTAGCCATATTCTTGCTTACTGCACATGCAGGAATGTCGGTTTCGGAGTTGGGGTTACATGGAGTTTGGTACAGTATGTTGGCAGGATGACTCTGGGTAAGTGTTGTCGCTGCGAGGATGTAGAGTGAACCGCACTTTTGACCTATACCCACAGTTTTGTTGTTGGCGATCAAGGAGCAAGTTTCGGATTCGAAGGTGACCTTTCCACCTCGACTGGCAAGGTACGAGACTGAGAGAAGGTTCGCATTTAGACTTGGCACATAGTACACTGTCTGTAGTGCAACGCGACCAGTCGTTCCACCTGCGAGGTGCACTTCGAGAGTGATGCAGCCTGTGGCGGTTGCGAGTACTGTGCTCCCATTTCCTATTCTGACTGCTCGTGCAGGTGAGAGAGTTTCGAACGATGAGAACCATGACTTATGGGAGCACATGTTTACAGTGGCTCCGGAGTCTACTATCCAGTGCTTGTCAAGTGCCGTGTCGAGTGTGTTAGCCAGAAAGAGTTGCAGGTATGTTGTGTTGTCAGAGGACATGTGAGCAACTTTGGCATTAAGCTCGCCCTTGTCTTTTTCATTCGCTTTGTTCTTCTCGTCTGATGCAGTGGTCTTCGCAGCTTCATCAGCCTTCTTCCTACGGCAATCTTCTTCGACGTGCCCAGTCTTTTTGCAGTAGGTACATTTCAGCTTTCTCTTCTCATCCTTCGCTTTCCTTTGTTGTCCAGACATTTTTGCTGTGAGTGCGGATTGGCCAGTAGTGGCCTTCTGTGACTTTTCCTCGATTAGGACCTGGGATATGACAGCATCAACCGAGAGCTTGTCGTCTGTGGACATGAGGATCGTGTGGAGTGTGGCATATGAAGATGGTAGGGAAATGACCATGGCAATCACAATGAGTGAGTCGTCGAGAGGCTGTCCTAGTGATTTTAGGATGTGTGCCTTCTGCCGCTGTAAAGTTGGTTAAAGGAAGGTGGGGGGAGTGGCCTAGAGGTCTCCTGTTGGAAAATTGGGTCTCAGTTCGACCCGAGGGGGCTAGGATGCCTGGTAGGGTGGTCAGAGAGTGGAGAAGAGAGCCAAAACGCGCCCTAGAAGCCCAAAAGGGTGTCGAGATTCGTCTAAAGAACGTCTAACGAAGGAAGAATAATAATCCGAGCCCTCGGTCTCGGATTTCCGTCTGTCTCGTCTGGTGGTAAGGCGTCTATTATTCTTCTAAGTATGTACAGTACAATCACTGCGGAAACGAGTTTTTTATCCCATCCGAAGATGGTCGGAATATTAGTCATAATACGACTATGTCCCGAGGGTGCTGAGGCATAATAACACCTCGGAATATAGTAGGTAAGTGTTCTCGAATCAGACCATATTCCGATCGGATTTGTGAACCTATCCCTATGGTAATACGAAGCTTGTAGTTAATATTTGCATTGGATTACAGTCGGATTATAGGTCATTAGCTTTCAGTCACCTCGTATTATTGTCCTAATTCTCATCAACCTCACTCGGGCTTTTCAGAATAATCAGATTGGATTATACATGGATTATATACTTGCTATGACACGTCCATGGTATGAAACCGCCCCCCCCTCCCGCACTCCTTCTCCACCAGCCCCCTGCTTGTACAAACAGATATAAATCAAAACCGTACCTGCTAAGCCCAGAGCATGTCCCACTGGCAGAGATGAACACATATGGGTGGGAACATGCAGGTGTACTGAGGAATGATGCACGAGTGAGGATGCTGTGCAGGTCCTGTAAACGCAGCTGAAGGATTGAAAACAAAAAACTCACCACTGAGACATGGGGTGTGTGAGCATCCGGCCATGCAGCCCCAGTCAGACAACCATCCTGTTCACTCAGTTAAAAGAATAATGCTAGTTAAATACCGAGTCTTGAGGTCAATGGGACAGATGGCAACTCACGACAGCAGGGGATGGGAAGGAGAACGTACCTCTCACATATATGCTGCGTACACTGCAAGATCTGTGGACCTGGCACTAGTCTGACATGGTAGATCTGATAAAGCTCACCATGGTGTCAGGGAACGACGCTATATTGCTCGGGAAACCTCCAAGCCGATGTATGCACATCTGCAGGGTTGGTGATTGTCGGTTCTGTTGGCAGAGGTGGATGGACTTCACGAGACGGACCGACACACAAACATGCTTATATAATAAGCACTGAAAATTAGCTAAGTCGATGCTAAGTCTGTCCATTTGTCCGATGGGTCACAGAGGCACTTTTCCGATGGTAGTAGAGTCGGATTATTGAGGATGTGCCCTAGCATAGTCGGGCTGGGGTAAGATGCAGAGTGCAGACCCGCTTTGGGTCGGATTATTGTGCATCATGTATAATCCGAGTCAGCTTATGGTCTGATTATTCAGACTCATTGGTCATTTTTTGACAAGGTCAGATTATGCTACGAAAATTGACTATTTAATTTGACGAGTCGGATTTTACTACGAATATTGCCTATTAGACCTCCAAGGTCGGATTATTCGAGCTTAGACCCTCGGATTATACCCCCTCTAAAAAACTCGTTTCCGCAGTGAATGTAAGTACGAGTCTGGCTTACATAAGCCAAACTCGTCCAAACACTAAGTAAAAAGATAGAATAAAAGTATAGAAACAAAAGCTAAGGTAAAGACAGAGAAATATAGTGAATCTCATGGTAGGGAGGATGCCCTCCCTACACCGCATGGAATTTAGCTGACTTTCCATAGGACTATCATCTGAGAGAGTGCCGCGGAAGAGTTTGCCTATTAGGTATGCAATGGTTTGCTTGCCCTTTCCTTCGTAGCGCTGGCATAGCTTAGTCCAGACCTGTGCCGCTGTCGTGGCATGGAGAACACCACTGAGGGGTTCGTCCTTCAAGGTAAGAGTGATCTGGGCCTGTGCTTCCTTATCCTTGAGCAACCATTCTGCATGGCCAGCAGGATCTGCATTAGGGTCAGGTGCAGTTGTTGACGTGCCACCGACAATATCCCATAGTCTGCGTACATCTAGTATCATCTCAACTCGATACTTCCATGTTTGAAAGTTTGACCCTTCGTCATCTAGGGATGGTATATCATAGAGACGGCTTGATGCATGTGAGGACTTTGCAGAGAGTGACGTGGTAGCTGTAGTCGCACTTGCCCTTGTCAGGCCAGCTGTAGAGGCTGAAGGTGGGTTCGACATTGCAGTAGGTTATAGGTAGACGAGATGGAGAATTCTGTGTATAGTTCAGCCACTGGCGGGGCTCATAACCTGTTGAAATGAGGTCGAGTGCAGAGTGAACTATGTGAACAGTAAACTGAGTCTCTGATGCGAGTCAAAGTCTCAATATTAACCAACCTATGTGAACAGTAAACTAAGTAGGTTGGTAAGTATTATTGAACTATAACGAAACCAGAAGAGCATACCTCAGTCTCTGATGCGAGTCAAAGTCTGAGGTCCGAAGGAAAAAAGAAGTGCCGCAAATGCACGGGCTCATTACGTAATCACTACTCGCTGTAAGTAAACAAACTCCAACAACACTTCCAGCAAGGTACCTAACTGGCTAGACTTGTCCAGGACTGTCCTAGACTAGCCACACTACCCTTACTACTGTACTACTACTGATAGGAGTCCATGACATAATGTGACAGAACTATCACAGGTCTGTGATAGGCTGTGAAAGTCATCAACTGTAGCTGTGACAGACCATGGGCAGATGGGAACTCCAACTTCGGTCCGGCTAAAAAACATTGCCCTATTTCAAATACTATAGTAGGAACAAAACGTCTACTACAGGGCATCATGCATGGGCAAGATCTGGAAGCTAACTTCAAAATTTGGTAGCACGGCGAGGTAAGATGCAAGCTAATCGAGGTCAATGTCAAAACCGGTTGCAGCCATTGTGACAGGTTGCGCTCTACTGCACAGCTGCTACAGAATATTAGTACTCGGCAGGTGTAATCAAATAGCGAGTACTCACCTTCCAAGGGTAGCCCAATTAATTCGAAGGGACTTCGTCTTTTCAGCGTGAATCACGGAGGTATCACATTTCTTCATCAAGCCAAGTATTTCGAGGTAGACTGGGGTATAAGTACTGACCCTGAAGTTAACCTCACTCTGCGAGGAGACCATCTCGTCGAGGATGACCTTGAGCTTTGAAAATAGTAAGCGCGCAGTGGTCGAAGTTGAAATCCAAGGAAGTGTTACCGCTGTAGCAGCAATAGCAACTGCAACCCTTGGTACCTCAGCCGAAAAGACTTCCGGAAATAGTTTGCCAAGAGACGAGGAACTACTAGTATAAAAAAAGTCAATGATAAGACCAGCAAGTGCAGGATGGGCGAGGTTGTTCATGTATCCCTGACAATTTGTCTAAGTAGGGACAATGAGGAGTGTGCACGACTCACGTTCTCATCTATGCCATCCCTTAGGAACACTCCACGGTCTCCAAGAAGGTCCTTCGCAATACTCGAATTTACTTCACGATGATTCTCGGGATCCCACTTGTAGCGCTGGGTGACATATATACGGGCCTTCTTCCTCAATGCCGAACGCCAATTCCCAAGGCTCTCCCACAGCTACCAAGTGTGTCGGATCATACCCTCAAGTGAGTGAAAGTTGAATACTACTTACTAGCTTACAAATATCATTCGCATGGTGAGGCCACCAGCCTGAAAAACGAGGGCTATTATTGAGGAGTACGGAAGTGAAGAATGCTGCTAAACTTACCATCTGTGACCGGCAAGCCCTGTGATTGTCTTTCGCTGATCGCTTCCTCCATGTATTCAACGGCCTTTATATTGAAATGTGCACGGAGCGGAAAAGAATTAATGGAAGCCGTGTCACAGTAAGAGAACTGCTTCGCGCGTTCGAGCACATCTTGAACCACTGGTTTGTAGAACTGGATTTGCCACGGCTCGGCCCCCTGGGTTGCAGGACCAACTGGTGGGGTGGGTGGGTTGATCCCCCCCAGTGACTGCGACGTAGCAGAGGGTGGATGAGTCATGCCTTGAGTCTGAGGAAGCTGAGATGAAGCGGAAGCTTGCTGTTCCCAAATAACATGTAATTGAGAATTGCTGGGCACGCATGGCGCACGATTTCGTTGTCGGTGGGCAGCTACTACATCTTCGGTGTTGGCATTCGCATAGCCTTGGTCTGGTGGGCAAGGCATTAACTACACGTCTTAAATGTGACCACACTTACCATTGGTATCTGAACTACGTTCCACCGGACCTGAGTCTGGCCAACTGTGAGTACATCAACATCCGGCTCTAAGCTACTTACATTCAGTGTAGGAAGGAGGACGAGCTTGGCTCCGCGTCTGTGCATGTGCATTGTCTAAGATAGTCTATTTTAGCAAGAGATCTGAGAATATTAGCACACTTGCCTCCCCGAAGGACAGATTCTGCAAAACGATCGTCCTCACTTGGCGATGCCTCGTCGATAGGAGGGTCACTGTAGTTCCCCTCACCAGCAGGATCATGGTTTTCATCTTCATCGGGTACCGCAGAAAGTGTATGTCCGCAGAGTCTGATTCCATCGAGAGGGGTGTCATAGAACGACACTGTACGCCGCAAGCCTGCGGGACATGGTGGAGGGAAACCTGGATTGTCTGATTCTTCACGATGGAGGGGAGGAAGAGTCACGGATTCTTCAAGTCGCAGGGAAGGAACCTCCAGGGTGGTTGACTGTCTATGATCCTCCTGTGGGCCGAGGTGCAAGGGTCGCTGGGTGAGATGTGGTGCTCGGGATTGGGGTATATCATTTTGAGGTGTCACACGAGAGATGCGGTGAGGGGCTTCAATACCGGATTGAGATGCGAGAGCCAGCCTTTTGAGGAGGGAAGAGTGACCATGCGCATGCTGGTGGTTCTCTTGATTCCCTCGTGACAATGAACAGACAGAGGAAGCATGAGAGGTGGGGGCAGTAGAAGCCCGGGAAGCGTCAGCAGAGAAGATGGAGCTCGCACGGGAAGACAGAGGACCAGAAGACATTGATGGCGAACTCACATCGTGCTGGGATCCACGGTTGATAATGCTATTGACCTCACCAGCAGCGGGTAGCCTAAATCCAAATTGGTGATTCGGCGCTGCCATGCCGAACGAGGGTTGAATGTTAGATGGCGGCGACAAGTCAAGCCTGGCAGCCATCGGGCCTCCAGTCTTAGTCTTGAGTCGAGGTTTCGGTCGTGATTTGTTGGGGATGGCCCGAGGGGTGGGAGGTGGCGGACTGGGCGCCATGGGGTTGACTCCGTCTCCTTCAGTTGCAGCATCAAGGTTGCGGAGGCATTTTGGTCTGGGAGCTGCAGTGGTTTGCACGCGCTCAAGATTCTTCATATGCACAAGCTGGCCCCCGGTGCCTTTCCCACTGCGGGAAGAACGTCTGACTGCTCCCTGCATCTCAGACGTAAGGTAGGCGTCAAGGGAATTCGACGAACATCACGTGAGGTGACATGGGTGTGACATGGGCAAACACGGTAACTTCAGAGTGTGCTGGAGAGTCAACCGAGTAAGGATAGGTGGCATAGACTGGGCAAGAAATTAAAAATCAATTCACCATGCCATCAATGCCGTATTTTGCTCAATAGACTAATTATGTTATTACTCTACCAACACTCCCTATTGATCACTTTCTGACTCCCCACTCCAGTACAATTGATTTTGAATTTTTGTTGATTGTCACGCAAAAGTCACTCTTGATCATGTGATGTTTGTCGAAATCCGCTGACGCCTACCTTACCTAACAACTGTCAGATTAGCAGTGAAAGAGTACCTGTACGAAAAATACCAAGATTGCCTGTAGGCTCTTCTAAACCCGTCTCTGGCACTGTGTATTGCATGCTAACATTGGGAGAGATGGTCCCAGGGTGATCATCCGAGTCGTCATCATAGATTATTTTTCGTTTGGGAGGCATGATAGCAGCAACCTCAGCTCGACAGGTGACGAAGAGAACCGGGGACAGGGAGTCTGTGCTGCAGCGCAACTACCAACTTAAGTAGCGGATAGCTACTCAGACACGTGGATGAAAACGACTTGGTGGCAAATGACCTAATCTTACATTTGGAGCCACTGTTTGTAAAACACTTCAAAACCAGTCATATTCTACTAGCTACTCGAGTTCCGGCCTCAAAGTGGAGGAAACGTGGCTGATACAATCAGTGGTAATAATGGATACACGGAGGACAGAGCTAAAATCAACATGCAGGACTTGTAACAAATGGAGTTGAGCGGGCATCAACTAGGTTTTACGTCTGGGCAAGGGTGCAGTGGCTGCAAATCGGCGAGAAAGGCCACCTGTTGCTGCAGGTCCTGGACTACTCCTTGCATTGAAATGGCAGTCCGAAGTGAGTCGTGAATGTTTCGAAGCCCGGGATTCTGAATCTGCGTCATTGGAAAGTTGTCTGCGGTAAATGCTGCTTGAGCTGGCACTTGAACTAAAACTGGGCCCGCTGGATTGACGAATGGGCAAGGGATGTAAAATTCGTGGCGTGTGTGTGGATTGACTCGCATCCGAGAGCTCCGAAGACCCATCAGGTTCAGAAGCAATTGACCCAAGTGCCCTAACGTCATGGTCGGAATTGTAATCGGCTGGTTCCTTGGCATGAGCTGGTGAGGCGTGGGGAACCCAAAACTGGTCGTCGAGTGAGCACAGTGCTTGGAGAAGCGCTTGACTCATCTCGTCATGTGTGATGGGGCCGTTGGAGCGAAATGAGTCGTCTACGAAGTCCATCGGCAGGACAATCCTTTCTCGCAAAACGTTGAGGAGGAGCCGTGTCAGCTGATTTTGGCCAAATACACCCGTCAACTGCCACTTAGCCATTTACACCAGAGCTGTCAATTACCACAGCCAAATAAGGAAATACCCCCTAATACAATTTCTCGCAGCCAGCCTCTGTCAGAGTTCCAAAACTGAGTGATATGTAATATGGCACAGCCACACTGCGAACCAAAATTAGCGAGTCTCAAAGTTGAATTCGTAATGCGAAAGTTTGAGGTTGAGTTTGGCATTTTGGCGCGGGATGGCTAAGGCGCCGATTGAAAGTTAAAACTCCGATCCCCACCCAAAAAGGCAATCGCTTAACTAATCCTCGCATGCACACAACTCGGAAAATTTGCAGTAGCAGTGCAGCACTGCCGCTCCAAAAAAGGCAGTTGCTTAGCTAATCATTGCTCGCACACAACTAAGTCAAGATGTAGCCACATTTTGTTATCTGCTTATCAAATGAGAGATATAAGGCCACCCATGCAACACAGCAACTGATAACCACATACCCCCATCATGCCTAAGGTATCTGAGCGTCAGGAGCTGTTGGACATCCTTCAGCAAGCTAGAGAGCACTTTGGCTTGCTGCAATACCTAGATATCCTTCATGTAGCATTGCAGGAGGCTGAATCTTCTGACTCTGAAGGTTCAAGGGATGGCTCAGATGGCAGCACTGGTACCCCTTCCTCCCCATCTTCTGGAGTCTCATCCTCAAACACCTCATCTGAACTGATGGAGCATGTCTTATGCAGTACTATTGCTTTCTCTGGCTTCAATGATGCTATTGCTGCACTCCAAGATGAAGTTGAGAAGACCCGTGTCCTCAATAACCGACCAAGACCAAGCCGCTCCCCCCAACTCCACCTCCTTGATGAGTGGAAAATGGATCACCCCCATCTCTTTCAGCGCAAACTCAGGGTTTCCCCAGATGTCTTTTCTTCCATAGTGGACAAGATTGAGGCACATCCTATTTTCCACAACAATTCTAATAACCCCCAGCTCCCTGTCCCAATCCAGCTGGCCATTTTTCTGAATGCTGCTGGGCATTATGGCAATGCCGCTACTTCCCAGGACATGGCTGAGTGGGCTGGTGTCTCTGTTGGGACTGTCCACAACTGCTACAAGAGGGTGATGGTTGCTATTCTGCACCATCATGACGAAATGATTCACTTCAACCCAGAAAATCTGGAGGACAGGAGGGAGAAGGAGATGGCGAAAAGATATGTGGAAGGTCCTCAGTGGAGAGGGGGATTTTTGTGTGTAGATGGAACACCCTTCAATCTCTTTCAGAAGCCTGGGTTGCATGGAGAAGGATTTTTTGACAGAAAATCCAATTATTCACTTTCCAATCAGGTAAGCATTTACAACTCAGTGACCATATATATTCACTTGCATTTAAGGTCATCATCTTCCCCCACAATCTTCGCATTGTGGATTATGTTATTGGAGTTCCTGGAAGTCTCCATGATGCCAGTGCCTTCCAGCATACCCAATGTGCCCAGTCACCTGAAAGGTTCTTTGGTCAAAATGAGTGGCTCTGGGCTGATTCAGCATATGGGTGTCAGAAGTGGTGCATCGTTCCATTCAAAAGACCTGCTTCAGGTCACTTGACCAGGGTTCAGAAGACTTTCAATTATCATTTGTCAAAGGTATGTGAAGTTTTTTTTACATCTAGTGCTTACACACTGATTGGCTGGCAAGATACGTGTTTGATCTGAGCACTTCTATGGTTCTCTCAAAGGGCGTTTCCAATCCCTGAGAGAACTCCGAATTCAAATACAAACCCCAGAGGACTTGGAATATTGCAATGCATGGGTTAGAACTTGCTTGGTTCTCCACAACATGATTATTTCCATTGAGGAGGACCTTGGGTTAACACCATCAGCTGAAGGATTTGCTGAAGGATTTGCTCCCTCTGAGGATGATGATGAGGGTGAGGATGAGGGTGAAGATGCAAATAACCAAGGCAATTATATTGGATCAGAGGGCCAGGTGTTCAGAGATCAGCTTCTAATCCATTTACTTCAGCACTTAGAATTGTAACATGAACACTTGTGCATGTAATTATGTATCAATTGTTCTACCTTGATTTTGTTTTCTCAGAGCTTTTTAAAAGACCAATACCATGGACATAACACTTTGTATTCACACTAGTATGTACTCATGTGTGAACAAGTATGGGGGGAAGGGGGGGGGACACACTACATAACTGGGGGGGGGGGGGACACTACACATACAGTTGGGGGGGGGGGGGAGGGGACACTACAGACAATTGGGGGGGGGGGGGGGACACTACAGACAATTGGGGGGGGGGGGGGAGGGGAAGGGAAGATCATGCACTTCATTCAAATGATCACAAGTATCCTGTCATATACTGGGAGGGGGGGGATGAACAACTTCGTCACCAGAGACACCTTGATCCTCACCACCTGCTATGCCTCTCTGCAACGCGAGATTCTGAGCACGAAGCTGCTCCAGCTTAACTGCCAGCTCCATCTTCCTCACCTCTTGTGCACCCATCGCCTCTTCGTGGGCATACTTCTCGTGTTGTGTCAGCAGCTGAAACTTGCGTTCTTCTTGACCCGAAGCCACCTTCGCTTTTGCCTTCCAGTACTCGAGGTCAAGTCGGTGTCACTTGACCTGCAACCGCTCCTGCTGTGACTGTTGGAAATGCTGGACAAACGACATCGAAGCAGATGTAAGACTATTAGAAAATCGGTCAGCGGGAGTCTCGCGCACACGCTTCCGAGTCTGCTTGGACGACGAAGACTTAGAGTCACTGTCGTCAGAGATGAATGGACTGGATGGAGACGAGGATGAAACACGAAGAGTAGAAAAAAAATTGGAGGGAACGACGTCTGAATCGGATGACTCCTCTGTGTTCGGCGCCGAGGCCGCCTTTTGCCGATGGTTCCATGGCTCTTCACGATGTGGACGGCTTGGCTGAAGTTTCAGACGGTTGGGACAGAAAGTCGGGGGATCATCATTTAGGCTGATTGTTTCCATGGTAGTGATAGTTGAACGGGGGGAAGGGTGTTGTTCGGAAGTAAATGCAGGGGGGGGCAGGGGCCCGAGAGCGACTGAAGGTAAGATAGGCGATGGTTGTTCTGAAAAAAAAGAGTGGGGTGGTGGTGGCAGACCAAGCGACGAGGGACGGAGGTCGAGGGATGGGTGGGGTGATGCCTGCTGGAGAAATGGGGGGGGGGACTACAGGGGACACAGGGCTATCCTCGTCTACACTCATACCTACTACTTGCGAGTCAGGACTACCAGAAAAATCTTCATCGTCCTCGATCTCCCCATCCTCGAGTCCGGATGGTGTAGACGAACATCGCGCACTCGAATTGGCTGGCTGAAACTCAGGATCTGTCGTGGGGGGGGTCGGCTGCAGTTTGAAAAGCTCGACAGCATGCGCTGAAAAATCCTGCCCAACATCGGCAGCACTGAAAGTATTGTTGTAGGCGGGGTTGGTGCGCCACCATCCGTGCAGATCGGCCCACCAAGGAAAATCCTTCGTGATCGCGGCTGATACCTGTTAGCGATCTGAAAGCATAAAATCAAAAAAGACTTACCTAGAATATTTTTTGTTTTCTCGTTGCTGAGGAGGTCCTCGTAGGTGCGCCCAGCACCTGTCTGCCCAAGCAGGGTGTTCTGTTTCCGATACTTTGTTTTCAGCCTGTGGTTTTTGAGTAAAGATAAGAAGCGATCAAGAACTTTGAGAACATACACATCGAGGCGACTATGGATTGAGCTAGCAAAAACACCCGGGCTGGTCGCTGCAAGCGCACAGAACTCATCTGTTTCGTCATGCAAAAAGATAGCCTTCGCCATCTCGATATAAATCTGATTCTTCCCATGGCACAGTTGCTGTTTGCTTCTTCCTTCTTCTCGAGCATCTTGTGTGGAATCAGAAAAGAGCTTTTTGCGTTCCCCTTCATGGGTCTGGCACCATTCGATAAGACGATCTGTCCGGCTAGCATGTGCCTTTTCCCATAAGACTCGGGGAACTGCTGGTTTTGAGGATTTGGCCGCTGATCCAATGGATCACGAGACAGCAGATGCGGGCAATCCACCTGCTGAGTCCATCGCAGACGACGACGGAGGCAGTCGGAGGCAGTCGGAGGCAAGTACGGTCTGAGTTTAAACTTTGCCATAGGTCAGCAACCTCGGCCGAAACTCACTGTCTACAGCCGACAAACACCCGACAAACACGCGAACCTCCTCCAACTTTGAGACTCACTATTGTAGCCTGGGTTGAGGGGATCACAGGAGTATGCTTACATCAGCAAGATCTTTATTTTTGGATGAGATATAAATGGAAAACTAAAATTTTCTCGAGTCTTTTTGGTTTACGTTACACAGCCACACAGGGAAAGGTTGTACACAGCCACACAGGGAAAGGTCGCACACAGCCACACAGACAGGGGAGTGCACAGCCACACAGGGAAAGGGGTTGCACAGCCCCAGGGACAGGGGTGGTGCACAGCCACATCAAAAACCAAAGTTATAGCCCGGGTTGAGAGGATCATGGGAGTATGCTTACATCAGCAAGATCTTTATTTTTGGATGAGATAAATGTAGAATACTAAAATTTTCGCAAATCTTCGCTTTTTTGCACAGCCACTCCACCTTGAATATGGCTTATGTAATCAAAAAAGCGGACCACATGCCTGGGTTGTTGCTGCTGCCACCACTTGCCCCTTCCATTGGATGGTATTTCACTATACCGTAGCATACTATTGACAAGTGATCTACCCATTCCATACACAATTTGGGTCCAATCCAATGTTTTTGGATATAAATATAAATAGGGGTAAAAATGCGAAATCTGCTCCCAATTGTGCAGTTCTTGACATATGGACTTGGAAATTTCAACCCAAGTAGCTCTGGCATACATCTACAATCTATCAAAATTGCAGATCATCAGCCTTTGCCCTTGTGGAGGTGGAGTCAGATCTCCTCCTCCCCAGTGCATGTGTTATACAGATGGATACTCCTTCTTTCTGGGTAATTTGATCCATTGGTACTAGATACATCAGAGAGTGTCTATGTACAAGGACTTTGGGGGTTTATCAGGTGGAATGTGTGTAACACTCCCTTGTTGGTTTTTTGGGTGCATGGCCACCATGCCACACTTCCAGGGGTAACATGCCAACTAATACCATAGACACATTCTACACCTGTATATCTACCTCCATTCAAAGTTACAAGTCCAACCATTGAGAACTGGAGGAGCTGTAATGAAAATGAGAGCTGGAGAGCGTGGGAAAGTGTGCGAAGATTTTTAAAGAGATAGGAGATCTGTCAAAAACTTGTCATAGCACACCATAGAGAGATGTAATGAGTAAGATAAATGCATGGCTGACTTCCTACTTGCAATTTGGACTGTCCCAAACCATTTCTGCATTGGACAGTCTGCCCAGTGTGTATGCATGGCATCAACCTCCTAGGTGACTGTTTCACTCCTACAGTTCATACATAGGATGCACCCCCCCATATTTTTGCACTTAGAAGTATTTTGGTAATTCAATGACAGTTCAAATGGTACAAAGATGTTCAGAGATGTTCCTACACTCATTTCTCAAAGTTTCATGAGACAAGGCCCACTGGATAGTGTGCAGTGACAAGTTTTTGACAGATCTCTTATCTCTTTAAAAATCTTCGCACACTTTCCCACGCTCTCCAGCTCTCATTTTCATTACAGCTCCTCCAGTTCTCAATGGTTGGACTTGTAACTTTGAATGGAGGTAGATATACAGGTGTAGAATGTGTCTATGGTATTAGTTGGCATGTTACCCCTGGAAGTGTGGCATGGTGGCCATGCACCCAAAAAACCAACAAGGGAGTGTTACACACATTCCACCTGATAAACCCCCAAAGTCCTTGTACATAGACACTCTCTGATGTATCTAGTACCAATGGATCAAATTACCCAGAAAGAAGGAGTATCCATCTGTATAACACATGCACTGGGGAGGAGGAGATCTGACTCCACCTCCACAAGGGCAAAGGCTGATGATCTGCAATTTTGATAGATTGTAGATGTATGCCAGAGCTACTTGGGTTGAAATTTCCAAGTCCATATGTCAAGAACTGCACAATTGGGAGCAGATTTCGCATTTTTACCCCTATTTATATTTATATCCAAAAACATTGGATTGGACCCAAATTGTGTATGGAATGGGTAGATCACTTGTCAATAGTATGCTACGGTATAGTGAAATACCATCCAATGGAAGGGGCAAGTGGTGGCAGCAGCAACAACCCAGGCATGTGGTCCGCTTTTTTGATTACATAAGCCATATTCAAGGTGGAGTGGCTGTGCAAAAAAGCGAAGATTTGCGAAAATTTTAGTATTCTACATTTATCTCATCCAAAAATAAAGATCTTGCTGATGTAAGCATACTCCCATGATCCTCTCAACCCGGGCTATAACTTTGGTTTTTGATGTGGCTGTGCACCACCCCTGTCCCTGGGGCTGTGCAACCCCTTTCCCTGTGTGGCTGTGCACTCCCCTGTCTGTGTGGCTGTGTGCGACCTTTCCCTGTGTGGCTGTGTACAACCTTTCCCTGTGTGGCTGTGTAACGTAAACCAAAAAGACTCGAGAAAATTTTAGTTTTCCATTTATATCTCATCCAAAAATAAAGATCTTGCTGATGTAAGCATACTCCTGTGATCCCCTCAACCCGGGCTACAATTTTGGTTCGCAGTGTGGCTGTGCCATATTACATAACACTCAGTTTTGGAACTCCGACAGAGGCTGGCTGCGAGAAATTGTATTAGGGGGTATTTCCTTATTTGGCTGTGGTAATTGACAGCTCTGGTGTAAATGGCTAAGTGGCAGTTGATGGGTGTATTTGGCCAAAGTCTACAGACTCTGGTGTGAGGAGGGGGACCAAGGGCCGAAAGTAAGGAGATATATGTTGGATAATGTTGTATGACCAGCCCATTTTAGATTGGATGGTCGTCGTTTTCAGCAAGCTTGGCTCGAATGTATTAAAATACACATCGAAGCACTCTGCGAGTTTTGCCTTGGGTTTGGGCCGGTGGGGCTCATCAAAGAGCACACAAATGCCGAGGAGGACGTAAAACAATGATTCGAGGTCATGACCTGCCGTATGCGTGATAGGTTTGGCAGCACCTGCCATCACAAGTTCTGTGGCCATCCAGGACCATGTTCCCTATACAGGCTTTATTAGTCGCCCCCTTTGTCATTTGTTGTATGGAACTTACGGTGCGGTAGAGGGGGTTTGTGTCAACCGATGGTTGGGACTGATCAGGCAAGGGGTCTCTCCCCATAGAAAGCATAATTTCGTGGACATCTTTTAGTTCCGACAGTGCGATGTAAGCAACCCGATCCATCCCCTCACTTGGAACAGGGATCCGAACAGGGACTGAGTTATCAACCGAAGTGGAAGTGTTGGGAGGTGATATAGGAGAGGTTGGTGGCGCATCGTGATGAGGAGTAGAAGGTGATGTGGAGGGACCTTCGGGCTCAGGAGTAGTGTATGCTTCAGTTTGGGGGACATCGATCGGTACGGCATACCCCCAATCCGCGAGAAATCCTCGATAGGGAATCTCCTGAATCTTGGCTTGCAGATGCTCGCAGGTAAGTGGTCGAGAAAGTCTAGGCGGTGACTGTCACCACGAGAGGCGTCCCAAATGATGAGAAGGAGATTCAACAAACTAATATCGCGGTGCAGGACTTTCGCCTTGACAATAGCATCCTTGTGGACTTAGGAAGTATAAGCAATGCGGACAGTGAGGGATGATCAATGGGAACGCACTTTGCACATAATCAAGGAATGCAATCAACAGCTGTGCGAGAGAAGAGAATGCCATGATTTGTATTCCGAGCGGTTCGGTCAGAAGGCGGGAGAGTACGCGAAGTTGGTACTGACGACCGCCTGACTGCGAGACGAGTCTACGAAGGAAGTGCATTGACATATTGACCTTCATCTCGGCACGCGAGGGATGAGGCCCTTGCACCTGTTGTTCATGTATGAGCTGGGGTACACCTTCGACATTCGCATCGTTGAGTTTGGCTAACATACTCCCTTCCGTGAATTTCCAGAGGGGGTCGATCCAAGAGTCCTTTACAACAATCTGCCTTCGAGCCATCGGAGGGGTAGGATCCTTCATCGAGCCGGCCCAGACGGTTGTGCCATGGCCGTGTAACGTATCTGAAATAAAGATCAGTTGTTCCAAAGACACAGTTGGGTTTCCTTTGTCGTCCTCGCTGCTACTCCCCTTCCATGCAACCAACACCTTCTTTTTCTTGTCGTCACAGTCCCAGAATACCGTTTCATCGAACCCAATAGTTTCAATTGGAGTGGTGGAGATACCGAGTAAAATGTGCAAGAAAAAATCGGGATTATCGTGGATGTCAAACGCTGCAGTCGAAAGAGATCCTCCTCGATCAAAGAAGGTGAGGACAATGTAGTGACCCAGCATTCGGAGGTAAGGTGCCGAATGCCTTCCATCCTGAGCATAGAGGAGAAGTGCAGTTTTTCCCGCTCCTTCAATATATGACTTTCTCAGCGTATCGGTAGTCTTCTTGCTCTTCATCTCCCCGAAGACGATGACATCCCTCCAGTCAAGCTCTCTGGACAAATCCGCAATTGACGACGGTAGGAGTATGAAGTCAGGTTTTCGGTTTGCATCTGAGCCTTTCAATGGCGCAGTGGCACCATCGGCATGCCATTTTCTGAGGGCCATCGTCAATACACATTGGTGCATAGTAAGTAGTGATAGATATCCTACCGTCGTACATTGAATCCTCCAATCACCTCCGCCGCTGCTCTCAAAATGTCGTTGAAAAACCCTGCCATATCTTTCTCTGCATTCTTCCCCTGACAAGATGGAAACTGTTGCCATTGCTCAATTGGCTCGCGTTGATTATTTCTTTTGTATATGCCCTGGCCCCGGAATGAGTCAAGAAGGTGAGTCATGCTCGAGCATTTGGAGGTATGTGGGAACAGCACGTGGTCCGGAAAAATGGCTTCAAGCAGGCACCTGCTCTCAGGCATGCTGAGGGGCCAGTGCAGGTCTTGGGTGTCGTTGTCGACCAGGGTATCCGTCTTCTCACGGTACCAGTTCGATTTTTTTCGGTATGTCGGAGGCACGGTTTGAAGCTTAGGGAGATTCGGGTGAGTTTGTTGACAGGATTGCCATAGTCAACCTGAAACTCACACGTGATAGGGTGTATGGGGTCATATGTGAAGTCAGCAGCTGCAAAAGGTGCCACATACTTCAACTATAATCGGTACTAGTAGCACAGGAGCTTACCTTCATGCCAAGCGGAATCGTGCGATGGGTTTCAGACATGATGAGGAGCTAATAAGTTGCCTGAAGGCTGAAGTGATAATCAGTCAGTTGGAACTCAGATCATCAGGGCCCGGACTGATCCCACAAGTATCAAAACGGCATCATATTGATAGTAATCACCAGACGACAACTAAGTAACGCTAACGAGACGATGAGGATAGTGCGTAGTAAAATTCTTTTGACCAATACTTGTTGAGCCAAAAGTCGGATGAAAGCTCGTAGCTAGTTTGACTGGTCAATCGCGAATGCGCTTCTTTACTGAAGTGAGGTATGAGGTGTGCCGGGGAACGAATCAATGTAATCGGCAATACATCTCCAATCCTGCTCCCATTGGATCGGACTGCCCGTCGCACTAAGTACATACCCGTTCTGGCGTTGCAATTGTTCATATTTCCCTGTTGAGTGACAACGTCGAAGCGCTGAACATAAGCGGCCAGAAGCTCTGAATGTAAAGGATGAAATATCATGCAGAGTTGTACCACTGAGTGACCTGGACAAGCACTCAAGTTGATGAGATGCATTGAAATATTATAGAAACGCACCTTCTAGACCTCGCTGCGGCCAATCGCTGTCTGGGTCTGCATTGACGATAGCAGCGTCGTATAAGCCGTGCGGATTAACTGTGGAAGGGTGAAATGCATGCAGGGTTTGCGGAGTATCTGGAGTCTGTCGGGAATGATAATGCATTTGCTGGACGCGGACTTTGCACCATATCTGAAGACGATCGAACGGGAGTTGGTGATCCTGCTGACTTCTGACCCCTGACACGCGATGGGGCATTCCGCTCTCAAGGTGGTGAAGGTACTCCGATATAGCTGCGCAGAGGTCTGGAAGATTAAACACGACGGCCGCCTCATCCACACTCAGTCTCAGGGATGGCTTGGTGGAGAGATGGAAGGCTGTGGTGGCGGTCAAAAAGGTGTGGTACGGCCTCGGAGCGTTGGGAATGCAGCTGCACACGAGTGCATCTGCGATCGTGAAGTAGTTGATGGGAGACCGAGTTGCAGCCAGGTGATCAGTAGGGAATTCTTCTTCATCCGGCTCGTGCTCCTTATCTTGCTCAGTCTCGTTACCCTCGATTTCGTCAACTCGCAAGTCTTCTTCGCCCCGCTTGGACTCCATGTATGTGGCAATGTCGAAGTGCAAGCACTTCTCTGCGCGGTCAAGATGGCGTGTGATCTGATTGTAATAGTCCCGATTGTTTCCAGCTTGAGCCGGAACCTTGATCTCTTGGACATGCGCGTGTTCAGTTGGATCTGCGGACCACTGCATGACTGCACCTGACAGGCGGATGCTTGGAATGATGCTTTGGAGTTGCTCCAACTTAGGGATCTCCCAGGAATCCTTCCATGCCCCGGCAGCCATAATAGCATCCTTGTTATCATAGAAGTCCTGCAGGGCACTCGCAAGCTCAGTAAGGGAGTCGTCCGTGAACATCGGCGCTTGAGCCAGATATCGAAAGTCCATGAGCGAGCGGATAGTGGTGAGGAAACGTCGGGGAATGGACCCAGCAATAACGCCAACGATGTAACGCTGGACGGCACGGTGATCGCGTCCTGTGACCTGTTTCAGCTTGGATATGCCATCCTCAAATGCGTGGTACCCGACAAGAGTTTGAAGCAATGAGAATCGATAGTCGAATTCGGCCGCTCCGGTAGCAAGGATGCACCACCTAGTGTCGTGATCCCAGGAAAACCTGTGGAAATGGTGAAGAGGTTCAGGAGTAATGAAATCAGATGGCTCTGATAACGGCCAGCCTTTCCAGACGGGCTCGACTACACCGTTCAAACGCAAAGCTCTGATAACCTTAATAAAATTCTTGTGGTCGAAAGGATCTTGTTCAGCGCATGCGTGCTGGATGGCTGAAAGTGTGATTGACCTAGTACGAGGGGGGTGACGGATTGGATTGCCAAAGTTCTTGGATGTGGCAGTTGTGATGGGTGACGCCTTTGGACTTGTAGCGGCAATGAGGCACTCTTCTGGTGTGTCTGCGATCCATGACACTAATGGTGTGTAACAATATCGTAAGTTTCCCGCTGGGTCGCTCATCATGATCCCCACAGTAGCTGCTGTCTTGAGAGGAGTAAGGACCCGGTTGAGCGCTTGATGGATAAGCCGATCTTGCAATAGTCCACGAACGTGGGTAGTCTTGTGGACGAACTTTGGAATGGGAAGGAGTGCGAGGAGGAGGTACCTGTGAAGCGACGTTTTACTGCGTATGCTCGCGTCGATGTTGGCAAGGCTTATAAGAACAGGGTGGGCCACGCGGTTGCCAGTCATGACGGATATGTTCGTCTTGTCCGATGAGAGAACAACACCTAGGACCGTTGTGCCACGGGGGAGAGCATCCTGTAGGGCCAGTCAGGCTAAATATCAGAACGAGATGGTTGAACCTACCTGGATTTCCCAAGCTTGGTCCCCAGATAACCACTCATTGTAGATACAACATACTCTGGCCACAGACGTCCAGACCTTCCGCGGTATGAAAGAGATATGTGGAGTCAGAAGCGGATGACTGAGGAGAGATTGTAGGCATTCGAGCGGTTGTCGATAGAAGAGATGGACAGCATGTTTGGTGGGACTCTCGGGTTCCATTTCTTCGCACAACAAGCCAGGCCAGAGGGAAGAACCTCTGCACGGGCACGACACTGCTTTCCCGTGCGGAAAGAGAGTGGGATCCCCTGGAGCTGAACAATGATCGAGGCATTCGAAAAAATGAAGAGAAATGACATACAATATCTAGCGCCAATAATGAGTCGATAGCGGTCAAGCTCAGTCTTGAACGCAACAGCCAAGAAGCGAATTGCCACTCCTGTTGCGACGCAAAAGGGAAGTACAGATTGCTTCATCTCTCACTGGAATATTGATCCTCGTGAAACGTGTCCATGAATGACTTTCCACCAGGAAATGCCTCACTACTCCCCTCATAAACCTCGACAAACTTGCCAGGTACCAGAGGGATGACCTCCTCTGGGGCATCCATCGTGAAATCCTCAGTTTTGTGTACCTCTGGAGATGGAGGGTTCAGATCCCAGTCTTGATATGCGTTGCTGTCGGCGCTGGGAAAATGAGGGGGCTGGTTAATGGACGAGCAGGGAACGGAGTTATCAGAGGGCAGGCATCTAGCTTGAGAGAACGAGCGAGAGCATTCCTCGTGCCAGCTTGCGAAGCGACAAGTACCTGTGGGCTGGTTCATGTGTTGAAGAACGTTTGTCTCCGAGAAAAACCTTTTGCCACAGCGCAGGCAACTGATCATCTTGAGACCCCCATGGTTGGCTTTCGCCTTGGGCATGTGTAACTCATAGAGTCGGTAGTGTTATCAGTAAGATCATGCGGGAAGTTGCCACTTGTAGCGGGGTGACTCGGACTCTGAACGTTGAACTTTGTTCCAAGTCCTTCAACGAAGGTGACGCAGTGACGTACAGATTCGAATTCACTACCACTTACCATCTGGCATGATGGCGGCCAGCCCCTTCATACACAACAGTACCCAGGCCGCCAACGCCCACATGGCACATATCAGACCTCTACCTAAAAAAGGGACCGATGACACCTTCCACCTCTCACCCTTTCCTCACCTGCATGACCATACGATTTCCCCAGTATATTCGGCAAATTACTGCCCCAGTCTCTCTAAAAGTGCCTCCTCGCACGACCTCGAGCAATGCGAAGATGGTCCTGATGGAGACGACAGGGATGCGATGTCGGACATAGACTTGCAGGTAAGCAGAACAGTTCGCTATGCTTTCATACCATGCGAATTTTGCTCCTGCTCTCAGGAATCCGACATCGTAGTGCCTCCTCCGAACAATTCCACAGAAGCTTTTCTCTTACTCGAGATGGCACGCGCTGATCGACAAGTACGACTAACACGAAAGAATCTCGCCCTTCAGATCGTCCATCGCAACACTCTAACTCTTCAATACAATCGCCTTATATTGGAGAAAGCGCAGGAGGAGCTACGTTCAGCAGACCGTCTTGTTGGGCACGTGCGGTTCATCATCCGAAAGAGTGGTATTCCTGTTGTATCCGAGTACGCGATGCATGAAGATCATTCCATTCACCTCCCTTCATCCGTTTACAGTAAGAAACTCGACTAACAAAGTCTTTGATTGACCAAGCCTTTGACAGATTCTGTGGATTGTGACTCCTCCATAGCATCTCCCGAGTCCCTGGATGTGAAACTAGACAAGTGTGTAGTATAGTCGGGCTGTGCGTTATGAGAAAAGTACATAGTAGCAGTTATAAACCGTCGTACTACTTGTACTACTACCATGGCACTTGGGGTGACATTTCTTTTTTTTTTTCCTTTTTGGATGTTACTGCGGTACTATGTACATATACTGTGGCTCTCAGATACTGCAATTGAACCGAAGTCGGACTTCAGTCTGTGAATAGAGTCGCCTTGCTACTAGTACTAATAGCTGACTAATCACTGTGACAGAAATGTGACAGGTCTGGGCCTTGGCAAAAACCAGTTGATCTCGGCTGTCTCGGCTGAGGCAAAATGACTAGCTTACTAATACTGTGACAGACTGGACAGCACTGCACAGGTCTGGGCTCGGCACGAAACCTGTGACCTCAGGTAACTCAAAGGGTTGATTTACTGATGGAATGAGACGCATTGGCCAGTTTTGGATTTTGTCATACTGTTTAACCACCCATGTCCTTGACAGTCAGTCATGTCCTTCTCAAACCTACAGGTACGTTTCTAGATGGAAATTGCTGACTCATTCTGTCACTCATCTACCTGACACTACGCTCAAGGTCACTGAAAGGGTATTTAAACGACTCGCTGCTAACCCTATGCATTTACCTGTCTCCGTTAACTCGTCGATTCAACACTATGCAAGTGCCTGCCGACAACATCGTAACTCAATTTACAGAAGATGCTTTTGCAAAAGAAGATAGGGTCTGCCAGCGGTCACGGTGCCAAGGTCGGATACGCAAGGGCGAACCTTGCCACTATGTCTCTGCCTATGATCCTGCTCATCCGGGCAAGTTTGTTTGTGAAGCATGCTACAGGTGGTATATGAACAAACCCACCACTACTGCCCGCACCAATTGTAAGTAACTTCCGCTCCATTCAACAGACTTGAACTGAGAGATCCTTAGCATTACCCGATCTGCAGTACATACGTCAATCCATAAGCACTGCACAGTCACGGGGTATGTCCATTCGCAGTGCTTCACAAGTCTCACTGCACAACTTATCTTGTTCATAGCTTCCGTGAACCCTCCCCCCGTTGTAGCTATGTCAAATACTGCTCCGAACCTCAGCAATTTACCCAGGCTAATGCCTCCCCCGGCAACACCAACAGCTCTACACAACTCCGCTACCACTCATGGCCCCCGTGTCCATGTGCCATCAGCTTGGCAGAATGTCCCACAGCGACCAAATGCTGGAGCATCAGGCCACGTGATGGCGTTGCCGCCAGGCTCTACTGGTTATAGTGTACAGCATATGCATTATGCAGCTCAGCGACAACGTTGGGCACGTATGGCTCACAATCCACCACCGGTAGAGACGATATCATTAGAAATGTGGGCTGTGTTTGAAGGTGGGGGGAAGAAGAAGAATTTGAGAGCCAACAACATTGGCGTACGTTTTATTCTCTTGGGATACGACGATGGTGCTAATCAAGCTCAACAGAGTATTTGCGAGGGGCTGAAGGATATTGATGCACTAAGCATGGCACACGAACTTGCAGTCATAGCGCTAGATACTTTGGTACCATGCATCAAAGCATACTTCCCCCAGTTTCGCTGGCGAGAGGACAAGTTCATAGTCCGTGACAGCAAGTGGGTTGATCTTGCCAGACACCCGAGTCCACAAGCATAACAAACTCTGTGGCAAACTGGAGCATTTTTTGTGATTTGCTGATGTGAGGGGGCTAGGTTTGCATGGTAGAGAGTCATGGGAGAAAGCAGTAAAAATGTCCCCTGATAGCCCAAAGAATTCAAGACAATTCTCTAAAGAGCATCTGCTTATGGAGAAATGATCTCCCAAGCCTTGAGCATTTTATATCTATCTGTCTCTTGTCTGGTAATGTGTCTGTTATCATTGTAAGTATGTACTCTAAGTAGTGTTGCCTGGGCCTGGCTCAGCTTTTGAGGGCTCATGGCCCAAGATAGCTCAGGCCGAGCCGTGAGCCTGCCCGAGCCCTATATGGGGCAAGGCCTGAACAAGTCAAAAGGTGCAAAAGAGTGTTACAAGTATGGTGAAGTGTAGACTACAGTCGAGATTACCTAGGATCATCTAGCACATGGCAAAGTCATTTGGCATCTCAAAAATGACTCTGATGACTTGTGCAAATTACCTGAGCCAATGCAGCAGGCAGAACTGCCTGTTACTGGACAATGGCTGTGTGAATTGACACAAAACGAAAGAAGACAGTGAGAAACAATGTGGAGAATATGCAAAGAAAGAAACTGAGTGTTTACACATACCCAGTCCCAAGCTATTCACAAATTGGTGAGAAAACACCCCTGTCCAGTAAATGCCATATATCTCTGGAACAGTTGACACACTGAAGATGCAATATACATCACTTGAAAGTACTAGGTGAGTAGTATACTGTATCAAAGTTACGAGAAATGTGACCACCCAGAGGAGGTGTTATTGTGTGTGCAATCTTGGGGGCAGGGGGGAGGGAGGAGGAGGACTACTGTCTTGTTGGTGGACAATGGCTGCATAAAACAATATGAAACTGGATATGATGTCAGATGACGACATAGGGAGTATGTAGAATGCAAAGCTGGATAAATGCATGCACCCAGTCCTGATCTACTCATAAAACAGCCCTATGGCACATCCATCCACTAAACAACAAATATCTCTTGAATGGTTGATCCAACAGTGGCACGAGATATACCGATCGACAGTGCTAGGTGAGTAGTATATAGCTGTGGATTTGTGAAGGATTTGGCTGGACCATGAAAGAGTTATCATGTATGTAATCTCAGGGGCAGGAGGAGAAGAGGTACTTACTACTCATCACACATCAGCCTTGAACTCACAAGAACAGTTCAAACTATCTCAAGCTGGAAATGAGTGGATATTGAGGTTAGAGATGGAAAGTAGTCACTGGGCACTCATCCGTTGTGAGTTGACATGTGGATCTATGGCGAAAACACCACAAATCCAACACAAAGACAAATGCTGAGTCGGTGGTTTACCTGCACAGACTTTGGCTCGAGGGATCAGTTACAGTGAAAAGGGGAGGGGTTCTGCACACTAGAGGACTAGGGCAGAAGGGAATAGTGCTCCTGATGAGAGGGGAGCAGGGGGACGACAGAAAAGCAAAGATTTATAGGCTATGCGGAGCCTAGAAGTGATGTAAAGTGATGAAGAGTGACAGTAAATAGACCCTTAATGGAGCCTCATATACTGCAAGAATAAAGATGATGAAGAAGGGCCTCAAAGCGACAACAATAAGGCAGATAATGACGATAATGATTGGGCAGTTGGCTCTCTACAAAGGGGGTGGTATCCTATGCAGGGGGGGCTACTTGCTTTTCTGCTGGATTGCTGTGACATATTGGTACTTATATACAAAAGGTAGCATAGCCTGAAGTAAACAGAAGGAAACACTTTGTAAGGGGTTTTTAAGCGATTGGTAAGAAGATTGGTAAAGGATTGGAAGGCCGAGCAAGGCTGAGTAAGGACAGTAAGCAATTGGTAAGTAAAATCAGTAAGCATGACGAAGAATATCACAAATCATTTGAAATAGAATGAGTCATTAAGGAATGGATGAATAATGCGACAGAAAGGGGGATGAGTAAGCGCACTGGTCACTGCTGAATAAGGGGTATGACTGCGAATGAGTCATTCTGACTCCTAGATCTGAGATCCAGATGCATTGGGGCAATTTGCTGCACATCTGAAAGAAGAACTGTGGGGATTTCTGCCAGGGGCCAATTTTGGGGGTCTCCAGGGGAGTCAGGGCTTAGGATTTCACAACTTTCCCCCCTCTCTCCTCTCTGCAAAGCGACCTGTATGAGGTGCAACTAGTGTTCTGGAGGGCATGAGGAGGAGGAGGGGCTGTCTTCTCCAATGAGGGCAGGGAGAACTGCCTCAAATTCGTCATGAATGCGATCAGGAAGGAAAAATCCATAATCCTTTTCAATTGGAGAGACCGAAACAACCACATAAGACCTTTCAAGCCTGATGACAGACTTGAGGTGACCAAAGAATGTCTTCCTCGATGTCGGACTGATGAGAAGAATGCACTGTCCCAAAGCAATAGGATCGGAGGTCGTGGATGAGGGAGGGATGAACCAGGAGGCTTCAGGGTGAGAGCTAGTGGGGATTCCTGGCAAGTACTCGTAGTTATTCTCCCTAGCAAAGGACACAAGTGAAGAGACGGTGGAGGAGGTGGCCATTATGATAAATATTGGCGAAATGGGCATTCAATGGTAGAAATGATGCAGAAAATCATGGAGTGTGCAGATCATTACCAAATTTGGTAGGCAGGATGGCGTGGTCGAGAGCCGTCTGTGAGCGTGGGAATGGTGTCGATATCTTTAGAATTGACGGAGATATTCGAAAAATCGGAATGCCATAAACTGGCGCTCAAAAAGTTTTTTGGGCTGTCGAGTGGTTTCTTCCCTAACATTAAGGATGGTTCTCATGCAATGGATGACTGCTGGCCATAGCAGTCATTCTTTGCATTAGGGCCCGGCTTCTCTGTTCTTCATCATTCAGCTTCTGAGTCCATGCTCACATCACCAAACACTTTTGGTGTGTGACACCATTAATAAACAGAGTAGTTGAGTACCCTGGGAGTACACGAAACATCCCTCCCCATGAGTTTGCAGCACAGCCACAAAGCCATGCCTCATGGCTTTCAAAAAGCCAGGCCAGGCCCAGCACAACACTAACTCTAAGTGTGAGTGTAGCTTGCATAAGCCACAACTCATCCAAACAACATTCAAGGTACTAAGTAACAGATAGAATAAAAGAATAGGAACAGAAATCTTCAGTAGAAACAATGAAATAAATGAAATTATGTAGTAGGGAGGATAATCTCCCTACAGTGCAAAGAGGCAAAGGTAGAGTGGTTGTTTTCTGCGAACAAGTCCTGATATCAGGGATCATCCAGAAGTGGTGTGGACAGTAGGTTGTATGATTGTCTACATATCTCCTAGGTTAACCTTGTATCTCCCCAAGCCCTTGCTGAGGAGCTTCCACCCAGTGTTGCTTGGGATGAGTGGGGTGCGGATGCCAGCATTGTGGTAAGCGATTGCAAGTCCAAATTTCAAAATAAAATTGGCTCATTCTTGAAAACAGCCATTCATGGATAACTTCCCTCATGTGGACATTCACCAACTCCTCACACCCAACATCCTTCATCAGCTGATCAAAGGCACATTCAAGGATCACCTCATAGAGTGGGTTGGAAGATACTTGGAGTTGGAATATGGCAAGGCCAGGGAAAAAGATTGACTGGCCGACATTGATCGCCGGTAAGTTGGATTTGTGATGCTACATGTGTCAACAAGCTGTCACACTCTTCCAGCATAGCCTTGGCACTGCCGTTCCCAGGGATCCATAGGTTTCCCGATGGTCACAGATTCTCACAATGGACTGGTGATGATTCAAAAGCTTTGATGAAAGTAAGTCAGCATTTGCCTTTCAGACCTTAACCCCCAGTCTCCTCAACCTTCAAAGGTCTACCTTCCAGCCATCGAAGGCCATGTTCCTGATGACATGGTGCAAGCATTTCGAGCATTTTTGGAATTCTGTTACATCATCCGCCAAAATGTCATTACTGACGACACCCTCAAGGAGCTCAAAGATGCACTGCAGTGATTCCATCTATACAGGAAAAGAACTTGGAGTCCATCCTGAAGGGTTTTCCCTGCCCCACCAACATTCACTCGTCCACTACAAAGCATTAATCCACCTTTTCGGTGCCCCAAATGGACTCTGCACATCAATCACCGAATCCAAGCACATCATGGCTGTAAAAAAAACCTGGTGGTGCTCAAGTAAACACAATGAACACACTCAGACAGATCCTCTGGACACACCAACAACTTTCTCAGCTTGCAGCAGCTCGAGCCGACTTTGAAGCATGGGGTATGCTGCCTCCATCTCACAGGGCATATGTTGGCCCTTCAAGTGGTAAAATCATTCATTTGCACAGGAGGCTTGATTGTTTTCAGGACAAGTCACAATCAACTGTGGTGTTGACATTGATGGAGGAATCCTTGATCCTGGGCAGGAAGCATAGCCCACTCATATAAACCATTGTCCAAGGATATGGTGACCAGACAAGCCATGGGTGGTGGGAAACCAGGCCTGGAGTTGACTGGTGCATAGGTAGATAGAGCTCAGCAGGGAAGAGAAGACATAAGCAATAGACTTTTGGAGCTTCACCTTTGATCCTGATGTTAAAGACAACAATTCCATGCAATTGAATGAGTGCATGATGAACCCAATGCAGAGCAGACAGACACATTCAAAGCTGGTGTGGAGAATCACCAACTGTCTTGGAGAATCATTAGTCTGTCATGGTGATTCACCACCATGGGATGGAGAATCACCAGAGTGGGGTGGAGAATCACCAGACTGGGGTGGCGATTCACCCGAGTGGGGTGGAGAATCACCAGAGTGGGGTGGCGATTCACCATAATGGGATGGAGAATCACCAGAGTGGGGTGGCGATTCACCATAATGGGATGGAGAATCACCAGAGTGGGGTTGAGAATCACCAGAGTGGGGTGGAGAATCACCAGAGTGACATGGCGATTCACCATAATGGGATGGCGATTCACCAGAATGGCATGGTGATTCACCATAATGGGATGGAGAATCACCAGAGTGGGGTGGAGAATCACCAGAGTGACATGGTGATTCACCATAATGGGATGGCGATTCACCAGAATGGCATGGTGATTCACCAGAGTGCTATGGCGATTTGCCATAATGGGATGGAGAATCACCAGGGGTGACATGGTGATTCACCGTGATGGGATGGAGAATCACCAGAATGGCATGGTGATTCACCAGAGTGCCATGGCAATTCGCCATAATGGGATGGAGAATCACCAGGGGTGACATGGCGATTCACCGTGATGGGATGGAGAATCACCAGAATGGCATGGTGATTCACCAGAGTGCCATGGTGATTCACCAGAGTGCCATGGTGATTCACCATAATGGGATGGAGAATCACCAGGGTGACATGGCGATTCACCATGATTCTCCATCCATTCTGGTGATTCTCCATCCTACTCTGGCGAATCGCCATGTCACTCTGGTGAATCACCATGCCATTCTGGTGAATCGCCATGTCACCCTGGTGATTCTCCATCCTGCTATGGTGAATCACCATGTCACTCTGGTGATTCTCCATGTTATTCTGGTGATTCTCCATCCCACTCTGGTGAATCACCACAATGGTATGGTGAATCACCAGTACTATAGGAAAGTTCACATAGGATCATAAATAAATTCACAGCAGCTATTGATTTAAATTCACGAAGGCTAATGATTAAATTCACGGAGCACAGTCACTTCATTTGCAAAAACTTATGCAATAAATTCATGAAGGCTAATATGACTTAGATTCACGGAGCATAGACAAATACCATTCACAATTGCTAATGAATGAATTCACGAAGACTAATGATTAAACTCACACAGAATGAACAAGTAACGACTAGCCATGAGTAGCAAATGAAAATGCGGAGTTACGAAGTATGAAGAACTCGCCCAACAGTCAACAAGACCAGTGTCCAAAAAAAATATGAAGGGTATAGTACCTAACTAGGAGGCATTCAGTTGGGGTATCAGTGGAGTATACCAGTCCTTACAATAACTCAGTAAACGCTGTAGGGAGGGAGTCCTCCCTACCATGGTAATTATTATATTTCACTGTTTCTACTTACAGTTTCGTATTTTCTTTACTTTACCTTTTCTTTTACTTATTATTTGGGCGAGTTTTGGCTTATGTAAGCCAAACTCGCACTTAGACTGTACTGTACTTGCTTAGTAAATAATAACAGAGACTTCTACACCAGACGAAATCAGACGGAATTCGAAGTCCGGAGGCCTCGGATATTTATTTCCCCTCTATCAGACTCTCATTGGACGATATTTCGACTATCTTTGGACTTGCTGGGCGCATTTTACCACTTTTTCCCTCTCCCTGACTCATCCTACCAGGCAACACAAGCCCCCTTGGGTCGAACTGACCCCACCATCCAACGGGAGACCTATTAGGCCACTCCCCTCACACTCCTTCATCCATCTTTACATCTGGAGCCCACCGCGAGGGGGCTGATTTGCTTGGTAATCATCTTCTCCTCCTACCTTCGTGCTCGAGCACGCGATTTCTCGACAACCGACGCGCCCTACCTCTCGCTTTTCGAGACTCTGACTCCACTCGACGAGAGCCTTCGGACGATACCTTTTTCGTCACGTTTGGTTCAGTGGTTCCAGAGATATCACGCATTTTGTGGAGAAAGGCTCTGTAGGACAGATTTTGGCATAACTCGGGATTGGGTGCGCCAATCCTCTCATTTCTTCGATCTCCCAGCGCCCCCAGACTCCCTCTACGACATCCCAAAGTTTGGGAAGGTTCTGCCCAGTAGTCCTTCGTCAACGCGCTGCTGTTCCCCCACCCTCCCATCTGCACACGCGTTTTCTCGTGAACCGACGCTCCGAATCTCTCGCAAATCGGAGGCCTGTTAGAGCTCGACGAGACCTTCCCAGCGGTGTCCTTTTCGTCGCGTCTGCATCGTTATTCCCGGAGATATCACGCATCCTGTGCTGAAGGGCTGTATTGGACCAATTTGCGAATATCTCGAGACTGGGTTTGCAAAATTTCGTATTTCTTCGTTCTCCCACTTTCTATAGGTCCCTGCTACCAGGCCCTAAAGTTTCGTAGCGTTTCGTCCAGTGGTTCTTCCCCAACGAGCTGCCGTCCTCCCCCTCCTGCCACAGCCCAGCTCCCTGGCACCTCCCTTCGTGTTTTCGTGCTACTTTGAGCCATAGGAATCCCTTCCCCACCCCTTAGAGTCAATTTAAACCCCCTTCGAGACCTTCCCAGTCCCTTCGAGATCCCAGACACTTCGAGACCCCCAGACGAACCCCGAGCCCTTTTTGAGACGTATTCGAGACAGTCAATCGTTTAGACGCACCCGCATTCATTTACAGACGTAATACAGACAATATCTATCGAGTTTCCCTGCACACTTTTGCAGTCGATCGAGGCTGCAAATTAAGTTTCGAGGCTTCGAGTCGCAACTTCGAGGCGACTAATTTAAGTTTTAGTGGTCGAAACCACTTCATGACGAGTATACGAGACCCTCTCACTCCCCTGTGTATAGGATCCACCCTCTCCAAACCCCACATAGACGTTCGAAGTCACATCGAGGTGACCCCACCCTTCATTTACCCCTTCGAGACTGGTCGCGGACTTTCGAAGGCTCGCACTACCCTCGTGTTAACCAACTACAACGTGAAATATATTCGTTTGAATCTCGTACATACTGCTCGTGATGGAAAGTGGATACCAAAAGTCTCGAGCCCCACTCGAGCCCCATCCGAAGTTCTCGGGCCAGGCAGAGGACCTGCCCGCCTATTTCGAAGAAGTGGAGGAGTATGGTAAGGGCCAGGGAAGGTCAGGGGATTCATCCCTAATGATGGTTGCGATCGAGGGAGCCCCATCCCTCGATAGAAATCTCTGGGGCCACCTCGCTGCTAGTGTCCCAGTTGGTAGGCAATGGGATGATTTCAAGGCACTCGTAACCCTCCAGTACCCCGAGATCGAGCCAGTCGAGGACGACCTCAAGTACTTCGAGGAGTTCTACTCTCTCCTCGAGGGAGCTCGTTGCAGGGAGCTGAGCTCGGTTCAAGCCTTGGGGAAGTACCTTCGTTTATTCCAACTCTTATTCTTGGCCATGGTAAGGGGAAACATACTCGAGATGAGCCACCAGCCCCAGCTGTTCCTTCGAGGCCTCCCACCCCAGGTCGAGCTCGAAGTCTCGAGGCGGCTCGCATCCAGGTACCCCCTGCTCCAGTCAGGCCGGCTATGGCCTATCGAGATCATTGTTCGTGTTACGAAGGAGGTCATTGAGGATGGGGTAGGCTGCTCACCCCCTCATCTAGCTTCGAAGAACCCCTCGTCAAGTCTCGAGTCGCCCCAGGGACCCTCTCGACACCCACACTCGCCCTTGTCCAGCCACCAGTCTAGTGCCCCTGCAGAGTATTCTTGGTCTCATTCTAGAAGATGCTCCCAGGGAAGCTCGAGCTCGAAGTCCCCCTCTCATTCCCCCTTCGAGGCTGCCCCTCGAACTTCAAAGAACACCCCTTGCCCCCCTGAGCTCGCTTCGAGCAGCTCTTTCCCCCTTCGAGTCACTAACGCAGGCTCGAGACACCCTGTTCCTCCAGGTTGGAGTGCCTCGTGTGAGCAGGCTCGTGACTCGCCTTCGAACTCCCTTCGCAGCTCGAGAGAGGTTCGACAGTTGCACTCGCACACAGTAGGTGGTTTAGAGCACTCGAAGGTTTGTCCTCCTCGCCTCGAAACTGCTTCGAGCAAGCCTCGTGAACTCAGCTCGACCTCGACTCACCCCCTTCGACCTCACGAGCCCTCGAGTACCCCTGCGAAGTGGTACTCATGCTTCGAGGCATCTTCGACATCCTTCGGTAAGGCTTACCCTCGTCTCGAGTCCCCTCTGAGCATTCCTTCGAAGCCACCCTCGGACTGCACGCCACTCCACACCACCTCGTTCCTCCTTCGAGAGGATTCAACTTCGATGGCGAAGCCTGCCCCCACCGCTTTCAAGTCATATTCGAGAGTGCCACCCCTTCGTGAGTATGTGGGTTCGAGCGAGGTTGCCCCGGCCCTTCGAGACTCGAGGCACCAAGTGCAGCCTCGAAGGCATAGGTTCTGTTTCTTTTGTGGTCGAGAAGGGCATGTTCGAGCCCAGTGCAGAGTCTGCAGTTCATACCTAGCTGCAGGTAGGTGCAAGATACTTCGAGGACGAGTCGTGCTACCTACAGGTGAGGAGATCCCTCGAGAGGCACTCGGACACACCCTCCAGGCTCGACTTGACTTCTGGGCACTCGCTTGTGGCCCAGGAGGTGCAGCTGTTCAGGTGAAGTCTCCCTATTCGAGTTCTGCGCCATCCCCACCCCTCGTCTGCCCTCGATGCGATCTCGAGACTACCCCAGAGGCACTTTCGAGTTCGAGAGTAAGCTTTTCCCCTTCGAGCCACCCCCGAGATACCCTTCGTCCTCAAACCACTCTCGATGCACCTTTGAGCCCCCTCGAGACCACTTCGAGCCACCCCCGAGCCTCCTCTTCCCCTCGACGACCTTCGGTTTACCTTCGAGCTGCCTCCTCCATCAGCTGAGTAGTGATTTTGGTTTCTTTTTCATGGTCTCTTTCATTTTGAGTTCGCATTTTTGAGTTTCTACTTGGAGTTTTGTTTCGAGGATGATACCCCTCCCCTCGTCTTAGGATATATCTTGGTACGCGATGACTGGGGACAGTCAGTATTTAAAGCCACCCTCGGATGTAGGGAGGAAGTCCTCCCTACCATGGTAATTATTATATTTCACTGTTTCTACTTACAGTTTCGTATTTTCTTTACTTTACCTTTTCTTTTACTTATTATTTGGGCGAGTTTTGGCTTATGTAAGCCAAACTAGCACTTAGACTGTACTGTACTTGCTTAGTAAATAATAACAGAGACTTCTACACCAGACGAAATCAGACGGAATTCGAAGGCCGGAGGCCTCGGATATTTATTTCCCCTCTATCAGACTCTCATTGGACGATATTTCGACTATCTTTGGACTTGCTGGGCACGTTTTACCACTTTTTCCCTCTCCCTGACTCATCCTACCAGGCAACACAAGCCCCCTTGGGTCGAACTGACCCCACCATCCAACGGGAGACCTATTAGGCCACTCCCCTCACACTCCTTCATCCATCTTTACAACGCCATAACCAGAAATCTAACATACCTTAGTAGCCCGCATAATGGTCATGGCTATGATGGTCATCATCTGAATCATAGCCATGGCGGCGCTTATGTGGAAGATCTCAATAGACATATCGGACGACACTATGGTGTGTCAATTAGAGAATAAAAGCTAGAGCAACGACATACCTGTGATGGTTCCTTCCCTGCAGTGGGGACAGATCATTATCGCTCTCACTGAATTGATGATCCCTGTGACATTTGCATGTATGATGTTGGGGGCATGGTGTAGGGGAATGACTATGGGAATGCGGTACATGGGCAGTACGCTGCGGTACAGGTGTAGAATAGCATGTACGACGATGAGAAACAGACTGAACATCTCCCCTTACAGGTTCCTGTGGTAACTTGTCAGTCGACGATGAAGATGACGGTTTCGATTGTGGGGACTGTGGTGACGCCTCCGGTGGGGAGGATGGGGGGAGGGGTGACGACGATTGATTCCTGGGAGGAAGTAAACCCCTTGGAAGTGCTCTGAGGAATGCCTGAGAATCCAAAAGAATCCGAAGCGGCTTATTACTTGTGGTTACAACAAGGGGAATGTTGAACATTCCTGGATCAGCCAGCCTAAACAACGCCACCTGTTCTGGAATATACTCGTCAGATGACTAGCATTATCCAACTGAAGTCGACTCACCTGATGTCCACTTCTTGAGACGGAATGATGAACTCGGCACTATCATAGGCCCATCTTGATCCTCATCCTCACCCGGAGCCTCAGCATTATAATCCAATCCCATCTGTTCCCTCAGAAAGGGAACAACAAGAGCACGGAGCTCATCGGTGTTAAGGCACCTGATGTTGAAATCAGGGCCCACTGTGGGGACATGAACCAGCCAATCCGTGATCGTATACTGAGCAGTATAGAGTACATCTAGTAAAGTCTTCCACGGAACATTTTTTTGACCACCAATGAGATTAACTTCATCTGTGACTGTATTAGCACCAAGCAATTAGATGAGTTCCAGCTTGGACTTATGAAGCTTATGCATGAATACCACAGGCAAAACACAGCGATTGCGATCACGCCTGGATTCCTGGGGCTTCAGTGCAAGGGCCCGGTCATAGGGCACTTGCGACAGTACCGCGAAGTTTGGCAAAGGGACAGATGCAGCAGAATCTAGGGCCTTATACCTGGAGCAAGAGTTAAGTTGATGACGAACATACAAACCATAAATTCTACTTACTTCATGATGGTAGCTAGGTAGTCCAGTAGCTTAGAAATATCTGTTTGTTTCTCACATGCTAACTGCATGCATACCAGGGAACCAGCAAAGATGCCCTGTGCTTGACGAGCAGCTTCATCACTTCCACTGTATATAACACATCCGAATACATGGATGCCCTCTACATTGCACCATGTTTGCACCTACAGAAGGGATCAAGCAACGAATGATAATAAGGGGTTACACCTACCGCCTGTGTGAAGGAGTCCCTACATGCCATGACTCGGCCAACCATCGCCTTGGAACTAGTGTCCTTCGTGTCAAGTTCGGGCCTCACTCCGAGGGTTCTCAGGGGCGAAAGGGTCCCGAAAGGGTACTAGGAGTTCGACCGACGTCGGGGATTCAAAGTCCGACGCTAGTCCGATTGGTAGGGACTGGGACCGAGGCCTTCCGAAGGAGGCCGACAGATTCCGACTAGCGGAGCGGAGCGGGGGATGGCTGGAAGGGGCCGACAGAGGTTCCGACTAGCGGAGCGGAGCAGAGGTCGGAGGAGGGCGTCGGGTTCAGCTCATGCGCTGCCCCCTTGTACAAGCTCGGCCCTCGTATTTCAGAGGCAGGCTAAGTACAGAGAGTTTGGAGGGACTTAGAGGAGAGGGACAGAGGCTCAGAATGGGGAACTTATGTCGATATTTGTACTGAGGGGACATCGGGGTACTGTACGGGTATTTATACACTACAGCGGAGCTGAGGTGGTACAGTATCGGGATGTCGGAACTAACATACGGAGGTATGGAAATTTTCAAGGGGAAGTAAGCGTCAGAAAACTTCACAATGGAATGAAGGCTAACAGCAGATGAAATGGACGAGACAAAGGATGTATCTACAAGTGGATAAGATTGTGACGGAGCGCTCACCAACAGCCAATCACAGGGACCCTTCGGAGCGCCACGTGGTGCAGGCACCATGCTGTGCCTAATCGGCCCGGTGGCCCCAAATGGATAAAACCCCCTAAGACGATCACATGACCCACAGGGGGTCAACCCAATATAGACGAATGGTGGTTACGAGTCAAGACCGACAGTGGCAATCGCTCGGATGCAGCGGCAGAGTGGTCAGCAAGCTTACTAAGCGTCGGACTTGGTCGGGAATGGGTCGGAGGGTGTCGGAGAGGTGAGCGGAGGTGTCGGAAAGGGTGCAGAGGCGTGGGAAAAGGTCGGGCAAGGCATGGTCATGACACTTCGTGCCACTGATGTTCTCATTCCAGAACATGCGGATCTCCGCCCATAGTTGTGGATATTCTTCTTCATCCTTGTGTTCTTCGTAGGGCGCCTATAGTAGTCCGTCATATTCTCTGTAATCACATCAACATCCAGTCAAAACTAGATCCAGGGAGACTTACCCCTCGAAGTTTTAGGATTGGCATGCACATACCAAGCCTGATGCAGATTCCAAACTGATTCTGCCTGAGTTGCCTTTGACGTGAGACCGGCAGTAGTCATGACTGATACAAGGGTTTTGCCATATTTGTTGGCAATAGCTTGGGCTTCCTGCATAGTGTGCATTCCGAGGGCTTGTGCTTGGCATATAGCCTCCATGGGGAGCCTACCACGTTTTAAATTTACCGAGCTCTCCTCCGGTTCGTGGTCATTTTCAGAATCAGCACCTTCATCCTCTGAAGATGGAAATTCACAGGGAGGGGTCGAAGAGTGATAATCAACATCATAGCTTCTGCTATGAATTTCTCTCTTGGCTTGCTCAAGTCCGACAGAACTCCTCTCGTCTCTAGAGCAGTCACTGCTCTCGTCGGAACTTTCCACTAGAACAGGAATGTGAGTTGCGTGAATAAGGTTACTCCAACTGAAAATTTACCTGTCGACCCCTCACGGTGCTGAGGCTGCATCACATCCTCGACTACCTGTTCCTCGGTTTCACTATCCATGTCTGCATGGGGAGATGTGGATTCATCCACAGAGGGGACAGGAACTACGACTAGAGGTCACTGTCAGAGGGACAATGTAGAGTAGAATCAATACTTACATTCTTCTGGGGCATTTTTGCCTACAGGAGATTTGCACAGGGAGGCTAAGGCAGACTTTCAGAGAAATCTACTTAAATGGAGTGAAAGTAATACATACCTTCGTCACGATCACCATCCTCTACTATTTCATCTTTGGAGATTAGACCTGCACGGAGCTGCTGGAGGGCGACATGGGGGTGTAGTTGTTCACCATTATTAAGGGTGACCATCTTGGTGCAGAAAGAATCAAGGTATTGTTGTTCGCGTTCTTCGTCTGTCATGCCTTGTGAAGAACGCCGTGCCCGCCGAGGCTGGATAGATGGGCGTCGAGCTACCGAGCCAGATGCATCGTCCTGAAATGAAGGCTCAATATATCAAATTGCGATCTAAAGGATCACAAACCACATCAGCCTCGTCCCCAGTGGTAGCATCCTGGTTGCTGTGGGGCGCTGTTTGGAGTTCGAGTACTGACACGAAAAATAACTTAGGGATTTGCTAACTCACCTTTGATTGTCTGGTGGTGTGACTTTGCCTTTCTCACAGGTTGAACTTTGGTGGGTGACGTAGTCGGATTGCCCTTGATTCTCTGCGACCTCCGAACACCGACTGGGGGGCCGATCTTGACAGGGAGATCAGAGGACGGCTTGTGTGTGCAAGACATGCTGAAGAGTCCACAGTAGACACGTAGTCACAGTGAATTCCTTGGGAACACGTAGTTACCCTAGTGCTTGCTGATTCAAAATCAAGCAAGGAAAAAAATCTAGGAAAAGAGTGACTGAAAGTGAGAGTGGGGAAAATGGTGAGTGGTCTGAACGAGAGTGAAAGGATGGGGACGAGAGCCACTTTGAAGCCCATTTATATTCTCCGGTAAGAAGGTTATGGAGCTGACACGTACCAGCCCTCCTAGCTTCATCAGGCATAGTGCGATTCCGACCTTATGGGCAAGGAATGCTGTCATGAAACCCTCCTAGGGTCGATGGAATAAAATTTCGAAGTCTAACAAACGAAGTTCAGGAAGGAAAAGGAGATACTTAAAACCAAAAAAATGAGGCGCCAACAGAGAGCACACGGCGAAGGTCATATCGATGGCTTCCATATGTGACTATGGCTACCTCTCCATAAATATCAACCTAAGGAAATAAAATCAGACCATGTTAACAAAGGAACCGTTTGAGTATTATGAACGCTGTCCGTAAACCATCATTGGTACCTTCAGTTTGGCACCATGGCTTCTACACATAATTGTCACAAGCTACCAGATGCCCGGGTCGAGCAGAAAAAAAAAGCACTTTTGGCAACCACTATACCTAAAATTAACCATCAGGGAAGAAAAAAAGAAGATGACTCACCGTGTCGCTATTCAGTGCGATGCTGAGATCTACGAACAGAGGTGTCACTGATCCAAACTGAAAGACACGAGCGACTACCGAGAGGACTTATCCATAATGAAGAGCAGATAGTGCTGGGCATACTTACAAATAGCTGGATTACGATATGATGTGGAAGAAAATCCTCGTGTGATCTCAGTGACACGAATTCGATACAATGCGATTTGAAGCAACAAAAAAGAGATCTGTGAGCGGAATGGAATTAGCTCGATGGACGGTGAATCCACAAGTATTAAGCTTGAATGCACATGAGCGGGTAAATGTCATAAGCGATAAGGGGCAGCAGCAGTGGAAGTGCATGGTAGAAGATGAATACAGAGGTAGCGGTGATGTATTCGAGGCCAGAAAACACGAGTTGGCCCATAGAAGGAGGAAATGAAATGAAGGAACAAACCTGCGGGCAGGAGGAAATAGCTGGTAGACCTTTAGGACATTGACATTAACGAAACTTGATTAGACGAAACTTGAGACGAGATTTGATTAGATCATTGAAAGGATGAAATAAAACATCCATACCCCTAGCGACACGAGAATGTATATTATGATGACAACGGAGGCCAAAGAATACAAATTAGTCCACAGAAGGATGAAACAAAACGAAGTTACAGACCTTTAGACAGGAACAGTAGCTCACCGAGCTTTAGTACAACGATCATAACGAAACTTGATTAGATCATTGCAAGAATGAAATAAAACAATGACGCCCCTAGTGAGATGACAATGTATATTATGATGATATCAACGGCATGATTCAAGGTGGAGAAGACAAACCTTGGGTAAAGGATCAATTTTAGTGAAGCGCACGGGACACAAGGATACGCTCCTCGAGGTCTACAACCCCACTGACACTCGATTCGAGGTAGTGCCAGGGCGACCTCAGTGACACGAAGGCAACAGAGTGCAATCAGAAGCGACACAGAGTCAACTTCAGATCTGTGAGTGGCACGAAGCCAACTCCAAGGGTACCGTAGCTGGGCCAGAAATCATTTGAATGTTTGATGTGCATGAGGGGTTATTTCGTAAGCAGTAGCAGATGGCGGTCTTGAGTCGACGATGATTGTGCCCGGAAGAGACGGTAGTGGGAAGAGGGGAGAGTTGTATTGATAAGAATGATAGCGAAGGGTGTGAAAACAATGATGGCTGACACACCGTCTGTTGGAGACGCTGCAGGGCGTGGAGCGAGTCCCATGACTTAGGTCTATTGAACCTGGGAATTCACCAGATTACATAAAAACAGGACTTCTTTCGTTTTCGACCTCAAGTCACACGTACGCCGCCCGGCCGCCAGTCCTTCGCCACATCTTATTATTCAATCCTCACTCACACTGTTCATGCTCACCCCCCCGTCCCTGGTTTTCAAGTTGACTTTGTGTCGCTTCTGATCGTGCTCTGTTGACTTCGTGTCACTGAGGTCGCCCTGGCACCACCTCAAATCGAGTGTCAGTGGGGTTGTAGACCTCGAGGAGCATATCTTCTTCGATTTTTTCAGGGTTCACCTCATATCAAGGTTCGTTATCTCCACTTTGAATCACGCCGTTTATATCATAATAGATTTTCTGTTCTTATTTCTTGGCCTTGAGTGCATCTCCTAGTCAGCAGTGTGTACAGTTCCGCTTCATCTTTCACCTTCAGGGTCTAACTCTCATTTCTTGTTATCTGCGACGTCGAAGACCCTCGTCCATATCCTCCACTGGCATGGCTACTGCAGTGACCCACTTCAAGCCATTTACTCGGCCTGATGACCGTGAGTTCGCTCGTCTGCCTTTTTTTTTTGATTCAGGAGCTGACACACTAATAGCAAAAATCACCTCGCTGGACGCGCAAGCAGTTGCCTGCAAGGGCCACTGGGTAATCACCTCCCCCAACGTAGATTTCGTCCCAGAGCCTCACATCTTCGAGGAAGAAGATCTTCAGCCTCGCACTGACAGTCATTTCGGGTTGGTGGATTGCTTTCAATGGCCACAGTTGCACGACAAAGATTTTGAATATTCAGTTCGCATCCCTCGGAAAGATTCTCTTCCCTCCCTCGATATTGCGTGGTATACGCCAACTCTTGAAGACTTTATCATCCCAACCGGCACCAAATTTGCTGTTGGCACGCTTCGAGACACGATGGTCAAGCAATTCGAGCAGCTATATCAGTTCTTATGCAGCTGCCATCACCCTCTTCAAAACCGACCTATTGGCAAGGAGGTCCTACGTCATTGGATAGCTGCAGCTCGACACGAAATCACATGGCTGCAGCATCATCCCCTTGTGTTCTGAGACCTTGTTGCCTTTGTTGTGCAGCTTCAGCACATGCTGTTGGATATTCATGCACTGCTTGATTATGTCGAAATTCTTTATCCCCTCCTTGCATCTCCTCCCTTGAAACCCGTGCGTGCAAACCCCACCTGGATGGGGTGCTTTACGAGGAACACTGAGGTCTGTGAAGCCCTGTATTTTGTGGGGGTACCTGTGTGGTTAGTTCGTGACGAAGAATTCATCTCCCTGACTATGAATATCGTCTGTCCATTGCGGCTGACATTCCCTGACAATATTGTCAGGGTCATGTATTCGGAAAGGGGAGTGAGCAAGCCATTCCCATCTATCTTCTGGGGTCCAGGCAGCCTTCTCTGCCATTATCATACTCGTCAATGCTATGAAGGTACTCTCGCTGAATGACCTGAGCCCATGGCACCTCCATCCACTGCACAATCTTCATCGTCACAGCAACCTTCTCATGGTGGCAAGCAGGCCACCCAAAAACAAAACAGGGTTGCAAGGGTTAAGGCCAGTGCAGGCCCTTCTCGAAGTATGTAATTCTGCGTTGAATTTTTTTCCTGCCGTTTACCGAGTTGTGGGGCCGCCTCTTCAAAAATCAACTGGTGGAGAAGCGAAGTGGGAAGAACCCATCCTTCCAGATATTCCCAAGCCCCATACTCTTTTCAATTCTGCTTGGAGGAAAGCGGAGAAAAGTATGCAGAGAGTGCAAACTGGCCAGGTCGATCCTGGCTACCGCTTCCCAAAGCCGACACTTTTTGTCAATGTGTCTACACCGGTGTCACGCACCAAAGGTGTTTGGCGACGTGAGCATGGACTCAGAAGCTGAATGATGAAGAACGGAGAAGCCTAGCCCTAATGCGAAGAATGACTGATATTGCCAGCAGTCATCCATCGCACGAGAACCATCCTTAACGTTAGGGAAGAAACTGCTCGAGCGCCCCAAAAAACTTTTTGAGCGCTAGTTTATGGCATTCCGATTTTTCGAATATCTCCGTCAATTCTAAAGATATCGACACCATTCCCACGCTCACAGGAAGCTCTCGACCACGCCATCCTTCCTACCAAATTTGGTAACGATCCGCGCACTCCACGATTTTCTGCATCATTTCTACCAATGAACGCCCATTTTGCCAATATTTATTGTAATGGCCACCTCCTCGACTGTCTCTTCGCTCGTGTCCTTTGCTAGGGAGAATAACTACGAGTACTTGCCAGGAATCCCCACTAGCTCTCGCCCCGAAGCCTCCTGGTTCATCCCTCCCTCGTCCATGACCTCCCATCCTATCGCTTTGGGACAGCGTGTTCTTCTCATCAGTCTGACATCGAGGAAGACATTCTTTGGTCGCCTCAAGTCTGTCGTCAGGCTTGAGAGGTCTTATGTGGTTGTTTCAGTCTCTCCAGTCGAAAAGGATTACGGATTTTTCCTTCCTGCCCCCTGCAACATCTATCTCTCAATCTCGTCTTTCGTTCTCCCAAAATTGCGACAGCTCCAGTACCAATTACTATCATCTACACTATCTGATCGCATTCATGACGATTTTGAGGCACTTCTCCCTGCCCTCATTGGAGAAGACAGCCCCTCCTCCTCCTCATGCCCTCCAGAGCACTAGTTGCACCTGGTACAGGTCGCTTTGCAGAGAGGAGAGAGGGGGGAAAGTTGCGAAATCCTAAGCCCTGACTACCCTGGAGACCCCCAAAGTTGGCCCCTGGCAGAAATCCCCACAGTTCTTCTTTTGGATGCGCAGCATATCGCCCCAATGAATCTGGATCTCAGATCTAGGAGTCAGAGTGACTCATTTGCAGTCATACCCCCTTATTCAGCAGTGACCAGTGTGCTTACTCATCCCCCTTTCTGTCGCATTATTCATCCGTTCCTTAATGACTCATTTCTATTTCAAATGATTTGTGATATTCTTTGTCATGCTGACTGATTTTACTTACCAATCGCTTACTGTCCTTACTCAGCCTTGCTCAGCCTTACCAATCCTTTACCAATCCTCTTACCAATCGCTTACAAACCCCTTACAAAGTGTTTCCCTCTATTTACTTCAGGCTGCGCTACCTTTTGTATATAAGTACCAATACGTCGCAGCAAGTAGCACAAAAGCAAGTAGCCCCCCTGCATAGGATACCGTCCCCTTTGTAGTGAGACTATTGCCCAATCATTATCGTCGTTATCTGCCTTATTATCGCCGCTCTGAAGCTTTCTTATTCATCATTCACTGCTGCAGTATTTGAGACTCCATTAAGGGTCTACTTACTGTAATCTTCATCATTCTACGTCGCTTCTAGGCTCCGAGTAGCCTATAAATCTTCGCTTTTCTGTCCTCCCCCTGCTCCCCTCTCGTCAGGAGCACCTTCCCTTCTGCCCTAGTTGTCTAGGTGTGCAGAACCCCTCCCCCATCTCGCTGTAACTGATCCCTCGAGCCAAAGTCCGTGTAGGTAAACCACCGACTCGGCAATTGTCTTTGTGTTGGGTTTTTTTTGGTGTTTTCGCCATAGATCCACATGTCGACTCACATCTGGAGCCCACCGCGAGGCGTGGTTACATTTGGCTTGAAATCCATCTCATATTCTTCGTAAACAACTCCTACATCGTCTGCCCTATCAAAATCTTCGTCATCGCCGATAACCATCCATTCCACCTCGTCGCAACTCACCTCTTTGACCGCCAATTCCCCTCGGAATAATCCCCATACTTTCCCACCATGTCTTCGACTACTGCAAACCCACTTATGCCAGTGCAAGCTCAGGCAGCTGCAACTGTTAATTCTGCTCGTTCTGTACTCACTATGCCACTTCTTGGAACCAAATCTTCCCCAGAACTCTTCCAGGGCGACTGCTCTCGAGTTCGAACCTTCCTCGACCACTATGAGCGACTCTGTGCCTTCCATAACGTCACTTTGGACCATGATATGGTCGCCTCAATCCTCCCTTACTGCAATACTCGTGTCAGAGAGATCATCGAAGGAATGCCTCACTTCCATACCCCAACTGGGCCAGATTGAAGGCCAGTTTGCTTCGCTACTTCGATGCCAACATCTTCGACGAAAGGTTCTTCGAAAGGGACCTGAAATCTCTTGTGCTGCGATTCAGGAATCAGCCTATCATGTCCCTGCATGATTTCCGAGCCTATAACCGAGAGTTCACTCGAGTTGGAGGCTGGATGAAGCACAAGGGAAAGCTCACTGAACATGAACATGATCGCTACTTCTGGGCTGGACTTTCTCCCTTGTTTCGAAGCTCTGTAGAGGGTAGACTCAAGCAGAAGGATCCCAACCTCGATGTCAGCATACCTTTCCCCTATGATGAAGTCTGTAGAGCTGCAGAAGAGGTGCTGCATCGAGATCGCTTCGATGCTGATGACCTTGACCTTCTCGGTCCTCGATCCATATCCAGTCTTTCAGAGAAGGAGAATATCCCTCCACAGCAGCATGATGCGAGGGGAGGGAGTGTTCGACCGCTTCTACCACCCCAGGAAGCCAGGAGAAACTTGGAGACACTGGAGAGGGAGGGAAGCATGGCTCAGAAGCAGGATGAGGTCGAAACCCTGATAAAATCCTTATCTCGTATGTCCTTAAACGATCCAGATTACTCATTGCTCTATTATCGAGCTATCAAGATGGATCCCGATGCTGCAAAGGTGATTCGTCCCCCAGCACTCCACTCCGCCCCTGTTCCTAGCTCCACTGCGCCCCCTGTCAGTCCGAATTCATCCCAGGCACGCCCCCAGAGGAAGCCCATCGTCTGCTTTGGCTGTGGAGTCACTGGACATGGTCTAGACACCTGCGATGCGATCAATGATCTTATCAAGAAGGGTTCTTTGGCTAGAGATGACAACCATCGTGTCATATATCCCAATGGGCAGCACATCTACAGGAATGGTGATGAAACGATCTTGCAGGCTTATGAGAGATCTGTGAAGCCAACCCAATCCTCCAGTAGTGTCCACTTTGTTATCCATGAAGAAGCCGATGAATTTCTTGGAGCAGAGATCTATGAGTTAGAGGATGATGCTGTTGTTGCTGCTGCAGAAAGAAATGTGAAAATCTCGAAGGATAAGCGAAGGGAAGTCTTCAATGGAGTGCTCCTCCCACCTCGGAACTAGTGTTGCCACAGCTCAGGCTCGAGCCAGCTTGCAAACCAAGCCGAGCTATTATGTAAGTTGAACTGTGGGAAAACAAACCTTTATTTTGGGTCCTGTAACCGAGCCTACACTTAGCCAGTTTGAACCGAGCCGTGGCTTCGAGCTCGGCTCCAGCCATGTCATGCATCACAAAACACGACATGGCAGAAGTCAATACAGAAATTGAAAAGTGTACCCAATGAAGTCAGAACTCGGAACAGTGAATACTACATTTCATGGGCTACATGTCGAGGTAAAACATAGTTGAATGAAATACAGAAGGCTTCGGCCTCCAAGTATATAGCCTTACAAGCATCCCGAGACACGACTGCAGTCCAGAGCAGCCGAGCGTTGGGCAATCCTCTTGCTGCGTCGTACGGACTGCACCGTAGCAGGAGTTGCAGGACTGCTCGGTCGAATGGTAACCATTTTGCTGGCAATAACACTAATCACGTATAGTCAGTCTCGATGCGAAAGTGCATAGCAAGTACGGAAACACATACCTCATCGTTGGTCTCTTCCCTATCGCGGGTCTCTTCCCTACCACAGGCTTCTCTTTTTCGCGCCCCCAAGCCGGCGAGTTATTCGTGAGGATAGACATAGATAGAGTACCATCGCTGCGAACCCATTCGGGCCGTGAATCGCAGTGTGGATCAGTGAAAAGGGTCTTCACAAGCGCTTGAAGGTAGACATAGTCCGGTTTTTGCGGAAACAGGAGAGATCGCGAATAGGAGAGTAGAGTTAAAAGTACCTTGGGAATGTCGTCACGTTGAAATATATCCCTCTTCATATTGACGATCGCATCATTTTCCAGGCACGGAGTGTGGCCTAGCCATGGAAGAGAGCCGCAGGCCAAGTAGATAAGCAGATATGAAAGAGACTCTAGGTCATCTCGCCTTCCTGCTTCGAGTCCGAGATGACTGTTGACGGACGCAAAAGCAGGGCTACCAAGGAAGCCGCCACATTTACCGAAAGTGTTATGGAGGTGCGTGTGGGGGTCTCGGTATGGTTTCGCAATGCTGAAGTCGACAAGGTAAATGGCGGGGGCATCTTGACCAGTGCCAATCAAGATGTTGCTGGGTTTGACATCCCGATGAATATAGCTGCGCAAATGTATGTTCTGCAGGCAACGAATCTATACATTATTAGAAAGAAAGAAAATGGATATGAACACTGCGCACCAACTGTTCACCGATCGCTGCGATAGTATGGTGTGAAAAAGACCGGTGGCATGAGTGGAATACCTTCTCTAACGAAGGCCCAAGGCGCTCGAAGACCATTACACTGTAAGAGGCTTCCTTCCCGAACGAAGTAACGCGAGGTATGCCAGTAATGCCTTGAAGCTTAGAAAGAACTTCATATTCATGCCGCAAAATCGAGTCTGTGTCATTGGCCGGTGAAAACTTGGCGGCGAACTCCTCGTTAGTGTGTACATTGCGAACACGAAAGACTTCGCCTCAAAAGTTGTCAACCTTTCAACGACAAAGTGAGATAGCCCAAGTATTACCGTATGAACCCGAACCGAGCCTTTCTTTCAACCGATAGCACTTATTAAATGAGGCGGGCATGGGAACAAGCTAGTAAACAGAGTTATGTACGTGGGCGATGGTGCGTCGTGGGGCATGTGGGATGAGTGGCGAGGCCCAAGGAACCAGTCGGAATCGGACCTATCTTCATATGCCATAAATGGGAATCACCTCCATAGAAAATGGGGCGCCTCCATAGCTGATTTCTCTGCATCATTATACCTCTAAGTATGCTTGACTACTCCGTAGTTTTCCATAGATCTACATAGGTTACTGTCCTCTTACGCTCCCCTTTAATTTCAGGCCAGTCTGATGTCAATTGTAACGCAGGTTCGTGATTGTAGCAGCAGCTATGTGGCACTATCCACTGTAGGTCAGTAATCAGCAATCGGAGGAGTGGGCAGCGATATTGATGTTGGTCAGATGGGAGTGACCGGTGAAATCGAGGAGGATGCTGTCTGGTTTCAAGTTGGGAGAAGTGAGACGCGAACTGTTTGTGAGAAGCATCCGAACGCACCGATGCATGATGTAGTGCTCGTGGAAATGTGCAAGTTCCAGTGCGATTTTCACCACACGGAAGCACACCGTGCCTTCGGGAAGAGTTTCTAACCCTTCAAGATGAACCGAGCTGAAACATATTAGGTCAAAATCACGGAGAGAGAGAAATACACACGTCGCACATCGCCTCTAAGCATCAAGTCCAGGACAAAGAAACAATATTCATCGTCCTGGATTGCCCGCTCTCTCGAAGTCAGCACGACGTAGTCATCGCCGGGGAAGATCTTGACCGACGTTGAGCCTGAAAGTTTGGCAATATCGGTACGCGTACCTGACCAACTGCGTTGTCTGTTTGGTCTCTGTGAAGGATGAGATGGTGCTGATTGTGCTGCGTGATCGGCGAGACGTACAGAACTTCTCTTCTCAGCCAGACTGGTGCACCATTAGCATACTTGGTCAAGCCCTCTGCAAAGTATAACATGGAAGGGCGGTGCACGTATCCGTAGTGGCTTTCGAATTCGGCCCAGAACGTCGGATCACTCCATGTCGTGTTGTAGGTCCCCTCTATCTCGATGAGATAGTCGAAAAGAGCTTCAAGTACGTACCGACCGCTGAAATGGCCAAAGCACGGTGGAATCCAGTCGGTTGAGATATGCCCGCGATGACAAAGTGATTGTATTGCGAACTTTGGACTCGAACAGTAGAGAAGCTACAAGACGATTATCCCCGAGCCTCTGCAAAAAATTTCGACTACCTGCGGAATGAAACTCACAACAAGGGGGATGGAGGTGTGCTTGCGAATACGAGCAATGATGTCGGGAAGCATGCTGTTCCCGAAGCCTTGACGGACGACCCAGTAGCTCCCATCTGAGTCATGTAGCATGGGCATTCCGAGGAGTCCCATTTATACAAAAGAAACACTCACAGGTGAGACAGCATAGATGAAGGAATTCACAATGGAAGGAAGCCAATGCAGGGACGTCGACGGTGCTACGAAACATAGGAGAGGCTGTAGGCCCGTTAGCTAGACTTCTTTAGCTCGGATTCAATGACATGTGCTCACCGTCCTTGACCGAGTCGATTGTAGGATCCGCCAATTTGCGCATAGCCCTCGAAGCCGCTGCCGTCCTTGGCCTAATCGTACACATGCAGTGTCATGTTACATTCACTTACACATGGTCACGTGCGTGGTCATTTCGGTGCAGTGCGGGGAATTCACAGTCAATTGCGGGTGTAGAAGACATGTAAACTATCAACTCTATGGAATAACTAGTAGTTTGATAGTTGGAATGGAACCTGATAAAGATGTTATGCGTATACGATGACATTACTTGGCAGCGCCTCCCCCTCCTCAGCCTCACTCCTATCAAGAAGGGCCTGCAAAGTGGCATGAACGTCAGCATCTCCCTTCCATTTGTTGCCCGCGTCATCCGGTTCCTCCAGTTCATCCTCAACAAGGACGGCATAAGGGGAAGTCCAGTTCGCCAGGAAGTCGATTCGCTGACTCCTCAAGTGGTACTTCAGCATTTGGAGGGCTTCCATTAGTATTGGGCTGATGCGGTTCCGCTTCTTCGTGTCTGTGTCGGCACTTGATGAAAAAACTCTTTCGCAGGGTACAGAAGACGCCTGAATTGGAAGGTAGTCCATCGCGATGGCGAATATCGTTGGGAATCGAGTGCGGTTCACCTGAGTTATCACGAGTGATGAGTATCAAAAAGTTGAGCATACAAAAGTAAAATACTATACCTCCCAAAACCTAAGAGGATCCATACTTCCATCCACAAGTTCGCCATCGACATACATCTGGTATTCTTTTTCAACAGCCTGAAGGGCACCGCGTCTTGATGGCCCAAGTTCCATGTCGTCAAGCCCGTAGAGGCGAGCAAGGGAGTCCAAGGAGTCTGGCTGGGGTGAGGATTCGACGTTTCCAGATGCTGAAACCTTCGTCGCACGATATTTCTCCATCTGCACAATAAATCAACTGATTTACGGAAGAGAAGAGTGGTGACGCCACTCACCAAAGCTAGTACGATGTTCTCTGCATGTGTGATCCACTCCTGCCCCCAGTATTTGCGGATCCACCGAAATCGAAGAGACGGATCAACAACTACTCAGACTGGCATCAATAAAAACGCCTCTGGTAATGCAAAAACTTACGCATGGATATGATATACGCTTGTGTGTTATCCATGCGGTTGTAGTACTGTTTGGCCCACTTGAGACCGACGTCGATGAATGGCGCAATGCGCTTGTTCGTCTCGCACAGTTTCTCCCATGCAGTCATGAATAATTCGAATGAGGGGACAGCACGGTTCAGCGTGGCTCGCTTTTCAGCGGACATGCGCTGCTGGACTTTGTGAGGTATCTGAGTGACGTCAGTCAGTTTCCTGCAGCATGATATAAAGTCGATACGTACATCAAGGAGTATTTCATATTCCCGGAGGACGAACCAGTCCATCTCGCTCATGCGGTAATGCCCGATGTCCTTCTGACCCGGCAGCGATAAGAAACAGTCGATTGGTAGGTGTAGGGTGCGAAGGCGGTTGATCATATAAAATGTTGAGTCCCACCGAGTTCTAACGTCATGAAGGAGCTGGGTTTCGGGAACTTGGATGGGCTGTCCATCCGGAGACTTGAACCAGTCTTGATCGTTTCCAGTTGCAACGAGCTTCTCGAATTCGTCACGATGGAGACCTGATGCGCGTATGGCGCGGACAATGCTACGCCCAAGTGAGACCGGATCCCTCTGCACTGCTGCTAAATACTCATCCTTATCCACCTCATTATCATCAAACGCATCATCCCATGCTTCAGCCAACATATCGGGTGAACGGAATGCATCGACGACATGTTGGACACAAATGTTCATGATGTGCGCGTAGCACATGATACGTCTGTCCTTAGCATCGAACCCAAGAGGTAATTCATGTGGAACGAGGAGCTGACTGAGATGAGTCATCATAGTAACATTGTTTTTGGCGTTGTCCATAGTAAAGTGACTGGCTTTCGTGGTTACTCCAGCCCGGTCGAGAAGGTAGAGAATCGTGTGCACCAGAGACGACCCGGTGTGTTTTCCATGGATGCGGTGAAAAGCGAGGAGGGCCGATCTCGGCTGTAGAGATTGGCTCTGCGAGATTTCGGTGATCCAATGCGCAGTAACGGCAAGATAAGGACGACGAGAGTCGGAAGACCAAATATCAGCTGTGAACGATACATCGCCAACCGCACTCTGGTCCATCACAGACATAAACATAGTTCGTAGATTGGCGTGATATACGTACCGCAAGATCAATCTTCAAAATCGCGAAGTAATCCTTCCACGCTTGAATTATATCGGACCGGATTTTCGTGCGATGGGGAATGTTGCTGTCCTTGAGGTCATCTCTGAGAAGGAGGATGAGGCGACGGAATTCCTTGCATTCGACGACATTGAGTGACTGGTCATCAGCGATAATAAAGTTAACGAGGAACTTCCGAAAAATAGGGAGGGAAAATGGTGGAACATTGGCCCTATCGCTTGAAGCAGCAGGGTCCGGTAACGAATCCCCCATAGCCCGAGGTGGAAGCGACTTGAGATCAACACCTTTCTCTAAGAAAGCCTTCAACTCCTCAAGGGTGTAACCGAGCGCTAGAATTTCCTTCACAGGTGAGACTTGAATCAGCCACGCCCTCCCCGGTTCCATCGCCAAATTAATAAAATGAAGGAGATGCCACTTTCCGATGTGACCGTTGTAAAGTCAGGTGAAGGAATGTGGGGGGGAGATACCTGAGAGGTCTCCCGTTGGAAAAGAGGGTCTTTGTTCGACCCAAGGGGGCTAGAGTTTGCCTGGTAGGGGTGAGAGAGTGGGAAAACAGTGAAAACGCGCCCTATAAGTCCAAAAGAAAGTCGAGAATCGTCTAATGAGCGTCTAACAAAGGAAGAATAGATCTTCCGAGTCCTCGGTCTTTGATTTCCATCTGTTTTTCGTCTGTGGTAGTGCGTCTGTTATTGTTCTCAGTATGTACAGCACATCTCTAAGTGTGAGTCCTAGCTTATGTAAGCCAAAATGCGGACAAATACTAAGTAAAAGAGAGTAGTAGGGTAAAGATAAAAACAAAAACATAAGTAGAAAGGATGAAATATAACAAATACCCTAGTAGGGAGGATACTCTCCCTACATCCGAGGGTGGCTTTAAATACTGACTGTCCCCAGTCAACACATACCAAGATATATCATAAAGTGAGGGGAGGGGTATCATCCTCGAAACAAAACTCTAAGGAGAAACTCAAAAATGCGAACTTGAAATGAAAGAGACCATGAAAAAGAAACAGAAACAACTACTCAGCTGGGAGGGACACAGGTCGAAGGTAAACCAAAGTTCTTTGAAGGCAGAAGGTGGCTCGGGGGTGGCTCGAAGCAGCCTCGAAGGGGTTCGAAGGGGTTCGAGGGTCTCTCGAAGGTCTCGAAGGCGACTCGAAGGGGAGACAACCTACTGCTGAACAAGAACCTGCACCAGAGCCTGCATGAGTGGGAGCCAGAGCGACAGCGAAGGGGATTGAGGAGGTGCGAGGGACCGGCTTCGAAGCTGGGAGCTCCTCGAGCATAGTGGGGAACGAAGGTGAGACATACCTCGAGGCTCGACAGGCCTCGGAATGCGACTTGGGGGAGGGGATCGACTCGAGGGGACAGGAGAGGGGGAAGGGAACCTTCGAGAGGCTCTGACTGGTCTCGGGATTCGACACGGGCTTGGTTCGAAGCTTCGAAGCTTGCTTTGGAGGGTCTGGGGGGTGCTCGAAGGGGAAAGGCTTACTCTCGAAGGTGAGGCGGGGGCTCTCGAACTCGAGAGTGGCTCTGGGGCAGTCTCGAGATCACCTCGAGGGCAGACGAGGAGTGGGGATGGCTCAGAACTCGAAGGGGTGGACTTGGTCAACGAAGCTTCCTGGGCCTTGAGCGAGGACCCAGAAATCTAAACGAGCCTGTAGGGTGCGTCCGAGAGCCTCTCGAGGGATCTCCTCACCTGTGGGCAGCACGACTCGACCCTGAACGACCCTACACCTACCCGCTGCCAGATACGAAGCACAGAGCTTGCACTTTGCTCGAATGTGCCCTTTACAACCACAGAAGAAGCAAAAAGAAATACCTCGAGGGGGAACTTGGTGCCTCAAGAACTCTCGAATGGGAGGGGATGGCTCACTCGAAGCCACAGGCTCTCGAAGAGGCGACAAACCTCTTGACACTCTTGAACGCGACTCGAAACTGGTGGGGGCAGGCTTTGCTTTCGAAGTCAGAGCCTCTCGAAGGAGGAACGAGGTGGTAGGGGGTGGTTCGCAGTCCGAGGGAGGCTTCGAAGGAATGCTCGGAGCGGACTCGAGACGAGGGTAAGCCTTACCGAAGGACGTTGAAGATGCTTCGAAGCAAGAGTACAACTTTATGGGGGTACTCGAGGGCTCAGGAGGTCGAAGGGTGCGAGTCGAAGTCGAGCCGAGGTCACGAGGCTTGCTCGAAGCAGTTTCGAGGCGAGGAGAACAAACCTTCGAGTGCTCTAAACCACCTACTCTGTGTGCATGTGACTGTTGAACGTCTCTCAAGCTGCAAAGTGAGTTTGAAGGCGAGTCACTGGCCTGCTCACATGAGGCACTCCAACCTGGAGGAGCAGGGTGCCTCGAGCCTGCATTAGTGGCTCGAAGGGGAGATGGGCTGCTCGAAGCAAGCTCAGGAGGGCGAGGGGTGTTCTTCGAAGTTCGAGGGTCTGCCTTGAAGGGGGGATGCGAGGGGGACTTCGAGCTCGAGCTTCCCTTGGAGCATCTTCTAGAACAAGACCGAGAATACTCCACAGGGGCATCTGTCCTTACACTGATTGAGGGCGAGTGCGAGTGGCGACGGGGTTCCTTGGGTGGCTCGAGACTGGACGAGGGCTTTGTCGAAGCTAGATGAGGGGGTAAGTGGCCTACCCGGTCCTCGATGACCTCCTTCGTAATGCGAACGATGACCCCGATAGGCCATAGGTGGCCTGACATATAGAGAGGGTACCTTGAAGCGAGCCTCCTCGAGACCTCGAGCTCGACTTGGGGTGGGAGGCCTCGAAGGAAGAGCTGGGCTCGATGGCCCAACTCGAGGGTGTTCCGAGTCACCATGGCCAAGAACAGTACCTGAAATTGACGAAGATAAGCCCCTAGGGCTGGGACCGAGCTTAGCTCACTGCAATGACTCTCTTCGAGGAAGGCATAGAACTCATTGAAGTAGTTGCGAACGTCCTCGAATGGCTCGATCTCGGGGTACTGAAGGGTTACAAGGGTCTTGAAGTAGTCCCAATTGAATCCCTCAAGGATTGAGGCACTCGCCACAAGGTAGGTCCAGAGCCGCCCAACACGAGGAGGGGCTCCATCGATCGCCATCTGGCCAAGGGACAGGGCATCTGTTATCCCCTGGGCCTTACCATGTTCTGCTATGTCCTCGAGATAACCCGGTAGGTCCTGTGCTTGCCCCGAGAACTTCGGGTGGGGCTCGAGTGGGGCTCGAGACTGTCTGTGAGCTTCTTCCATCACGAGCAGTATTTATGAAACTCGAATGAATATATTTCACAGTTAGATGATTACTGGTAGTATTATTGAGGGCGAGCACGAGCTTCGAATGTCCACTGTCGATCTCGAAGGTAATCGAAGGGGGGGAGGGTCACCTCGATGCGACCTCGAACGTCTATGGGGAGATGTGGGGGTGGATCCTGTACACGAAACGAGAGGGGAGGTTCTTGTATACACGACACGAGTGGTTATGACCACCGAAACGAAGAGAAAACGAAATTAGTCACCGTGTGCGACTCGAAGGCTTGACTTAACTTGCAGCCTCGCTCAACTGCAAAACGTGCAAAGAAAACGAATGATATTTGTCTCGATACATCTAAGAATGAATGCAGGTGCGTCTAAAGGAGCGTCTATGTCTCGAAAGCGTCTCGAAAAGGCTCAAAGTTCGTCTGGGGATCTCGAAACGTCTGGGATCTCAAAGGGACTGGGGAGGTCTCGAAGGGGCTGTCAACTGACTCTAAGAGGTGGGGAGGGGATTCCTACGGCTCAAAATAGCACGAAAACACGAAGGGAGGTGCCAGGGAGCTCAGCTGTGGCAGGAGGGGGAGGATGGCAGTGCGTTGGGGGAGAACCGCTGGGCGAGACGGTACAAAACTTCGGGAGATGGTAGTAGGGCCCTATACAAAGTGGGCGAACGAGGAAATACCAGAATCCGTCGACCCAATGCCGAGATATTCGCAAAACGGTCTGATACCACCTTTTACGATGAAATGCGCAATATCTCCAGAAGTATTGATGCGGACGCGACGAAAAGGCACCTTCCGGGAGGTCTCGACAGGCTCTACTATACCTGAAATTTGCGAGAGGAGCGGCGCGTCGGTTCTCGAGAAAACACGTGTGCAGCTGGCAGGGGGGGAAACAATAGCGCATTGCTGGACAACTGCTGGGCCGAGCGACACGAAACTGGGAGACGTCGTAGAGGGAGTCTGGGAGCGCTGGGAGATCGAAGAAACAAGAGGATTGGCGCACCCAATCCCGAGTTATGCCCAAAACCGTGCTACAGTGCCTTTCTCCACAAAATGTGTGATATCTCCGGAACCACTGAGGCTATAGCAACAGAAGATATACCTCCTGAGAGCCTTCGTCGAGTAGAATCAGATTCCCGAAAAGCGAGAGGGTGGACGCGTCGGTTCGCGAGAAATCGCGTGTGCAAGCTCGAAGGTAGGAGGGGAAGGGGGTTACCAAGCAACACAGCCCCCTCGCGGTGGGCTCCAGATGTAAAGTCAGGTGAAGGAATGTGGGGGGGAGATACCTGAGAGGTCTCCCGTTGGAAAAGAGGGTCTTTGTTCGACCCAAGGGGGCTAGAGTTTGCCTGGTAGGGGTGAGAGAGTGGGAAAACAGTGAAAACGCGCCCTATAAGTCCAAAAGAAAGTCGAGAATCGTCTAATGAGCGTCTAACAAAGGAAGAATAGATCTTCCGAGTCCTCGGTCTTTGATTTCCATCTGTTTTTCGTCTGTGGTAGTGCGTCTGTTATTGTTCTCAGTATGTACAGCACATCTCTAAGTGTGAGTCCTAGCTTATGTAAGCCAAAATGCGGACAAATACTAAGTAAAAGGGAGTAGTAGGGTAAAGATAAAAACAAAAACATAAGTAGAAAGGATGAAATATAACAAATACCCTAGTAGGGAGGATACTCTCCCTACACCGTGGAGGACACCTGTCGTCGTATTTGGAGAGTACGAGATTGTATGTTTCTTCTGTTTCGCGTATTCAGCTGGACACTTGTCGCGAAGATTGCTGTAAAATGTCGCTTGAGTCGCAAAAAAGCGAGGTAAGAATAGGCTTACGAGCAAACTCTGCAGACACTTGGTTTATCTTTCTCCCGCTCAAAGTAATGGTCGACGTCATACGTTGAAGAAGTCTTGCTCTCTGAACGGGCGGTATCTAAAAGTGGATCGTAGGGAGGGGCCGCACTGTCGGTGTCATCGTTGCGGATCGTGGGGAGTACAGGTGGTGCAGGGCGATCTGGCTGATCATCGTCCGATGACGATGATACTTGGTCCAAGTTGAATGTTTCCATTTCGTCTGTAAGGCACATACCCATGAGAGAAAAAAACGCCTCGAACGAAAGCAAATGTACCTTGGGTGGGAGGCAGGGCTGCTCGGGTTCTACCTGTTTTCCACCTTGTATCTGCACCGCAGGCACGATGAGCGGAACTGCTTCGACGATGCCCAGTAGCCATCTTGCAGATCAGATAACAAGACGACAGTTCCCAGTGCCCCGCAACTGCAAGTGTGGCACTAAACTATTACATAAGCCGTGGTGGTGCCAACCTTGCTTGCTATTAGTGGAAGACAAAGACTCGAGCCAACCGTTAGCTGAAGACGACTCCAAGTGGTGCAGGAAAATTCACACGGGACAAAGTCTAGACTTCTACCAATTATGTACTTATATTCTTCGTGGGTGTGCCACCAATCACAACCAGGGGATCGAATGGAATAAACTACAATTCACCCAATCTCATGATCATCTCGATTCGACCTCGCGAAAGAGAACGTCGTGCCATCCTTCCTCGAACAGGTCAGCGTGCTCAGACGGATGGCCAATCGATGCGGCAATCTTCGATTTGTTCCATCTCCGCAGTTCAGTGTGCCATGCGTCCACTGCTTTGGGCACTAGGCTGTGTGTTCAATCAGACGTCATCTGGTCAGCATGCCCAAGGGTGTGCAGTGGGGATGATTACCTCGGTGCATAAGTATGTGCGAACAGTGCCACTTCCGGTGCACGATTTGTCTTCACGAGCAAGTCCACACTGGAAAAATGTCGCAAACGCCAGGTTGTTAGGGAACAAGTTGTCAGTCACGCTCATCATGTATTCCAAGTGCATAACACTTCCCCTCATACAAAGCGTAGAGGGTAAAGAAACGAAAAGAAAAGCGAATGCATACCAGCCCGATCGCCCACTTTCCTCAACCCATCCCTATTCCCAACAGCCAACGACAAAAGCATCAACGAACTCAAATCTCCCGCTTTGTCGAACGCCTCTTTCGCCAAGTCGAATCTCCAAACTGCCAAAGCGCGATCCCCGAGGGCTTTCCACTTCGTCTCTGCCTCAGCTTCAGGCATGCATCGTGTGATTTCTGTCGCGACGTCCAGGTCATCGAGCTGAAGGGCGAGATCAAATCTGTGATCGGGGTCGGTGGATATTTGAAGTGCAAGCTCTTTCATGTCTAACGAAGAACGGTTAAATTTCCATTTTCCAACAAGAGCAATGGGGACAAGGTACCCAAAGGGGAAACATACCGCGAGCTTCTAAAAACCGAGCCACCTTATTTAACTGTTCTTTCGGTATAGAGGGCAGAATCTCAGCCGCGGCGTCCATGTCTCCCCATAGCACCGCTGTCTGGTACTCCACGACACTGAGAGAAAGGCTGTATGCATATATGTTCATGTCCTTGTCCGCCAGGTAAACGCGGTTGTGGGCGGGGACATATCCGAGAATGTACAGCGGTCTGCATAGCAGGTCAGCAATGCAGTGAGTAGGGAAACGAGGACAGAGGGAGTAAGACGTACATATCCGATGGGCTAATCGTATATGACTCCGTCCCGACGAAATAATTGATCCTGTTACTCGCCGTCGTGTAGATAAAACAATCCCCGACCCATTTCGCTGTCCTGACACTACACAGCCACCACACAAGTCAGGCATGTCGAGGATGCGAATCCACTCAAAACGACGAACGCACCTATCTGGGATCTCAGCAACGATGTCAAATGCTTCCTCCACTCCTTCATCGGTGATGTCCACACCCTGCTCAACTTTGGCATTGTATGCATCCCGACTGAAGTGGAGGACATAGAACGAGTCTTCGGAGGCAATGACAACAAACGAGCCCGTCCCCGACCAGTAGATCTATCGTGGAAAGGTTCGAGTCAGAGTCAACCTTCATTGCCCAAAGTCTGGCCGCCTGAGACACCATGTGGACAAAGGAGGCACGCACATTTTTCGCTTCAACATCAATCCTCCTCACCACTTCCCCCGTCTCCCAATCCCAGAAGACCACGAACCCTTTCCCACGTGCACCCAATACAGGTCCCCCAAATATTGCATCGATGGACCAGCTCTCGCATCCCTTCATGCCAACTCCACCTCTCTCCTTGAAATTTTTGTACACATGCAGCTTGACCCTGTTTTCCAACACCGCATATGCGTTCGAATCACCTCCCCATGCAACGGATAACCCCACTCCAAAACATTTATTCCTCCACGCCAATGCCGTGTAGACGATATACTGGCCATCGCCCACGACAGTGACGAATCGGCCATTTGGGCCGCGAATGAGAGCATTGCCGAAAATCTCCGTGGTACCGAGTTCTTTGATGCTGAGTGGAATGCATGTGCCTTCGGGTAAGGGGTCATCGGGCGACAAGCTTTGGATATTACCGGAAAGAGCTAGTTGGTTACGGGCGTAGATAAGTTTTCCAGAGGAGTCCATGCTGTATGTCGGTTCATCCCGGCCAAGCTAGGGCGGTGGCAGCGTCACTCGTAAGAGGGCGGGCGGAAACAATCAGGAAGAACATACCTTTATAACAACGATACCCTCGTCATAGCCCACAGCAACTTCGTTGGCATCCCTGCGCAACGTGACGCACCAAGCTCACTCGAGGGCGTAGCTCAGCGTGTTTGCTAATCTATACATGTTGCTATTCCAGAACTTGACGGTGCCATCTTCGCTGGCACTAATAATGATTGGTAGATTCGGATGGAAGACCGCAAACGAGGGGTTATTGATATGTCCTTCCATCGTTTGTACACAACTCTCGCTAAGATAGTCCCACACTTTGATAGTCTTGTCATCACCGGTGGTAACGATGTATGGACGATCTGGGCCGGGATAGAAATCGACGTAGTCGATGCCCTTGTCATGGGCATCCATCGTGAAATTAAGGTGCGGAGAACCAAGGGACCACATTTTGACGGTGCGGTCGAGGCAAGCGGATGCAAGGGTGTTGGCATCTTTTGGGTTGAATGCTATGTTCATGGCGTAGTGGGAGTGCCCTTCATAGACGGTAGACCTATGCGTGGATATTTTCATGGCAGGACGTGACGACGTTTGGAGGTTTCGCGGAAGGCCACACTTGTGCACGCCATACCCCGAGCGTGCAGCCAAAGACAGGGGTCACGTGACCTCTGCCACGGCCCAAAATGGCCACCTCATCATTGGAATTTCGAGTTGCAAATTTGGGCTCATTTCCTTATGAAATAGCTAATTTTTTGGGTACTAGTAGTGGGTCCAGCTTGAGCTGGTTCAGAAGCTGAGCCAAGCTGAAGCTGCAGCTCGAAGGTGGCTTGGTTTCTGAACCAAGACAGATATTATGCCAAACTGGGCAAAGCTGAGCCAAATAAAGCCAAGCTGATCTGTGGCAACACTACTCGGAACCATGGGAAGGGCAAAGAGCGGGAATTTCCGAAGCAATCTACCTCATCGACACCTGCCAATCAGCCTCAGCCACCATCAGCCCCACACTCTGATCGCCTATCAGCCCCACAATTTGATCGCCCATCAGCCCCTATCCATCAGCCATCAAATCAATCTTATCCGACACCTGTCACACAGCCACCTGTCAATGTCACTGCGCCCAAAGCCCCTGTCTTTGTTCCTGTCGATGTCCATCGTCGTGGCTTTGATGGGAATGATGATGATGCCATCATGGAAGATGAATCCATCAATAAACCTTCGCAACAGGCCTCTGAGTCCCCTGCAGACAAGGGGAGGAAACCCAAGGCCCCTGCTGCCATGACTTCACCATTATCTCAATCGGCAGACCCAAAGGCTATTGTGGATCGCATTCTGGCTACCCCTATGACTCTTTCATTGGGGGAAGTGATAGGAGCATCAAGGGATGTATCTCATCACCTTCAGGAACTCATCAGATACAAGCGTCAACCCATCACTCAATCTGTCAGAACTGTCAATGGGACACCTCCCATCAGTTCTTATCTCGCTTTGACATCCAGCCCCTTAATCACAATCAATCTCACCTGTAATGGTCGACAGGTGACAGCTGTCATCAACTCAGGCTCCACCCTTAATGTGGTCAAATCAAGTATAGCACGATCTGTCATTCAGATGCCCATCGACATCTCAAGAAGCATCAATATGAAGGATGCCAATGGTGGAGTATCAATGCTCACTGGTCTAATCAAAGATGTACCGCTCTTCTGTGGTGCTGCTAGGACCTGGACCAATCTATTTGTCGCCCCTGATGTCGATGCAGGCTTTGATTTGCTTCTAGGCCGCCCCTGGGCACATGGGAATGCTGTTAGCATCGTTGAGAGAGGCTCTGGTACCTTTGTAGTCTTTGGATCAGACAAAGATCATCCCCTCGAGCTCTGTGTCACTGAAGGGACTGCTGAACCGACTGCTACTGCTCTCATGGCGACTCTCCAGCCTTCTAGCTTCGAAGAAGACTCTGGGACCTTCGCAGATGAAGCATCTCCTCAATCTCCTGCTACTGAACCGCCTATTACTTTTGCATCACCTTCCCCACCTTATGAAACTCCCCCTTTGACTCCCCTGTATCCAGACTCGATTCCAGATCACATAGATGGCGCCTTTGGACTTCCAGAATCCCATCCTATCCCTGCCATCACTGTTGCCCCACCACCAAGCCCGCCATCTTCGAATATTCTTCGAGCACTCCATGCAGAGTTACAGGCTGCTGAGCCGAGTGTTTTGGATGATGATCCCTCTGTAGCTGCTCTTCGTCGACGAATTAGGAGGGAGGAAAGTGAGTCCCTCATGGCAATTCTTACTAGATTCACTCATCGGAACCCCAACTTCTTCCGACTCTACTTTGACTCCGATTATGCCCTTGCTGGTGCAAGGGGCATTGACCAGAATGACCATGAGTATCAGGACTTCATCCTCTTGCATACCTATCTAGTTCAACGCCTTCCTGGAGCTTCCTGGAATGATTGCCTCGACTTTACCGGCTTGACCTATGCTCGCTTCTATCCCGATCCTCGCCTGATCCTGTGGATCGGAGTCCACTTCCCAACGACCCCATCCTATTCCCTGATCCTCCTGATGATCTGGATCTGCCATCCTCGCATTCTCAGTTGAATATGTGGTCCTCCGAAGCTGATGCTTCTCCAGATAATCCATCCCTGCACTCTCAGTCAAATATTTTGTCCTCTACAGATGAAGGTCCTCTTCATCCTCCTTCCCCTCATTCGCAAATGAATATTGTGCCTGCTGAAGCCCCAAATCCTCCACCTTCACCCATTACCAAGCTCGCCTATCTTGAAGTGCCTGCTACCGATTTATCCGAGTCTTCACTGTTGTTTCAGGTTGATGATCCCCCTCCTGATCCTGATCCTCCAATTTCCTACCCGAATCACTCCACTACTCCCTCGGATACACCACCTATCCATGCCAATCACCAACCTTACCCACCTATTCCTGATTCCGACTCCTTTCGCTTTCAGACTTCATCATGGTCCTCTGATGAGTCTATCTTCTGAATTTTCTGATTTTACTTATGATCTTTCCTATGAATCATATGCTTCTTATGCTTCTCCATATGCTTTGTATGCTTCTCCTTTTATTTCCTATGCCTCATATGCTTCTCCTTTTACTTCTTATGCTACTCACTTCGACCAAGAAGTCGTTAAACTCCTAAATCAACAGACAATTTCATATGCCTCATATGCTTCTCCTTCTATTTCTTATGCTACTCACTTCGACCGAGAAGTCGTTAAACTCCTAAATCCACAGACAATTCTTCATTCTCGTACTCCTGTATCACCACCTACTATGCTCGCCTTGGTTCAGTGCTTCGAAAAATCTTTTTACTGTAATTTTTCGTGTTCTCCTTCGCCTTCCAGACCCCTAACTTCTCCAGACTCATTATCTATTCAAAATAACAAAAAGCCACAAAAAATCTTCTTCTCCTTATCTGATTTCCTTGATTTGTTACGTTTTAGACAATCTCTTGTTACAGATACAGAAAACCCAGATGGTGACAATGTACGCTCAGTATATGGCGCTTATAAACGTGTTGATCGCAAGGTCAAACCCGTTGCGGGCGTTTATCCAGAAGACGCACACGTTCACCGCCGTTTCCCAGAAGACCCCCTTAAATCCCTTATTCCACTCACACCTCACCCCCCTACTTTCGTTCCCACGAAGAAGCTTACCAAGGAACGCCTGCACTCCATGAAATTAAATGCCGACAACTTCCTGTGGCCAGAAGAGGAAAAACTTTTTTGCCACATAATGAAGCTAAACGAGCGCGCGCTTGCCTTTGATGAATCGGAACGTGGCAACTTCAGATCTGATTACTTCTCGCCTTACATAATCCCTGTCCTGCCCCACGAGCCATGGGAATATCGTAACATTCCGATCCTGCCCGGTATCCGAGACCGAGTCATACAGCTTCTTCGGGATAAGATTGCAGCCGGACTCTATGAACCGGCTCAGTCCTCCTATCACTCAAAATGGTTTTGTGTTATGAAGAAGAACGGAAAGATCCGAATCGTCCATGATCTGCAGCCTCTCAATAAGGTTACAATTCGGGACGCTGGTGTTCCTCCTATCTTGGACGACTTTGTGGAGCCGTTCGCTGGCCAGCAATGCTATACCGTGTTCGATCTCTTCTCCGGCTTCGACGCACGCCAACTTCACCCCGATAGCCGAGATCTTACCTCATTCCTGACGCCGCTTGGCTTGCTACGCCATACTGCCATGCCTCAAGGCTACACCAACTCGCCATCGGAATTCCAGAATTGCACAGCATTCATTCTTCAGGACGAAATCCCTCACATTGCCAATGTTTTCATCGACGATCTGCCTATCAAAGGCCCTGCTACACGTTACAAAGATGCCAATGGCCATGCTGAAACATTAGCCGAGAATCCTGGCATCCGGCACTTCATTTGGGAACATGCCAATGACATACATCGGATCATGCATCGATTTGCTCATGCCGGAGGAACGTTTTCCGGTCCTAAATCTCAGATCTGCCAACCTCGTGTCACTATTCTTGGCCAAACCTGCCATCCTCATGGTCGTTCCCCTGATGACGGCAAGGTGAAGAAGATTGTGAATTGGCCAATGCTCCTTACACCCAAAGATGTACGGTTGTTCCTAGGCCTCTGTGGTACTGTTCGTATCTGGATTGCGAACTACTCGCAGCTGGCTTGGCCACTGGTCGACCTCTATCACAAGAATGCTCTGTTCGAATGGGGAGAGCCCCAACAGGAGGCGTTTGACGCCTTGAAGCTCGCCGTTTCGACTGCCCCTGCCCTTCGCCCCATCGACTACTCGTCCAATTCCCCTGTCGTTCTTTCCGTTGACACCAGCAATGTCACCATAGGATTCATTCTTTCACAGTACGACCCAGAAGGACGCAAACGCCCTGCTCGCTACGGTTCACTCCCTATCAATGAACGAGAATCATGCTATAGCCAGCCTAAGCTGGAGCTTTACGGTCTTTTCAGAGCACTACGACACTACCGCATCCATCTTTATGGTGTTCGTCACCTATGGATCGAAGTCGATGCCAAGTATATCAAGGGTATGCTTAACGACCCAGATCTTCAGCCCAATGCAACGATCAATCGCTGGATCGAAGGTATACTCCTCTTTGACTTCAAGTTAATCCATGTACCCGCTATCAAGCACCGTGGTCCTGATGCACTCTCTCATCGTCAACCTACCAAGGAAGACTACGAGGAGGGCCATATTGATGCAGAGGAAGCCGATGATTGGTTAGAGAACGTTCTTTTCTTTGCAGAAACTCATCCCCTTCCTTATGATGCCATGATGCTCCCATCATTCCTTTCCAATGATACAACCAAGACGCCCAGTTACGCCAAATCCTACACTTCCTTCGTACCACCGAACTTCCCATTTTCCCTTCCAACACCTCACGAAAGCGATTCATTCGCAGATCCTTGCAGTTCTTCCTCCGTGGAAGCCATCTCTTCAAACGTCGAGGTTCCCGTACCCCTGTCAAAGTTATCTTCGACCCAGATCTTCGTGCACAGATACTGAATCAAGCCCATGAAGAACTCGGTCACAGAGGCGTCTTTGGAGTCTTTCAGACGGTCAGAGAGCGCTTCTATTGGCCTCAGATGTACAAGGATGTCGCCCATCATGTTCGCTCATGCCATGCATGCCAGATTCACAGCACTCATAAAACCGAAATCCCCATCACGATCTCTGCATCCCCCCGAATCTTCATGAAGGTTTACATTGACATCATGCTCATGCCCAAAGCCCGTGGCTATTGCTATCTTGTTGCTGCTCGAGATGATCTTTCCCTCGCAGCAGAAGGCCGTGCTCTCAGACATGCCAATGCAGATAATCTCGCCAAGTTCTTTTGGGAAGAGATACTCTGTCGATATGGAACGGTCTCTCAGATTGTCACTGACAATGGCAGTGAGATCAAGGGTGCCTTCAAGAAACTCATGCAGTGCTACTCTATCCCTCAGATTCGCATCTCACCCTACAATTCTCGAGCTAATGGAGTTGTGGAGCGAGGACACTTTATCATTCGAGAAGCTATCGTTAAGGCTTGCGAAGGCGATCTCAATCTCTGGCCTACCAAGGTCCATCATGCTTTCTTTGCAGACAAAGTGACGACTCGATGGTCTACTGGATTCAGCCCCTACTTCCTCCTTCATGGTCTTGATCCCATTCTCCCATTCGATCTCTTTGAATCTACATATCTCGTTGAAGGATTTTATTCTGGAATGAGCTCAGAGGAGCTTCTTTCACTTCGCATTCCCCAATTGGAGAAGAGACAAGACGATATCCATGCCGCCTTTACTACCCTACAGAAGTCACGCCTACGATCCAAAGACCAGTTCGAAAGAAAGTATGCCCTATGCCTTGCAAAGTCATCATACCAGCCTGGAGACCTTGTCTTGGTTCGCAATAGCCAGGTTGAGAAAGAGCTTGATCGAAAATCAAAGCCGCGGTACCTTGGTCCCTATGAAGTTGTTCGTCGCACCAAGGGAGGCTCCTACGTCCTCAAAGAACTTGATGGCACTATCTCTAGATGAGGCATTGCTGCATTCCGACTCATTCCCTACTACTCACGCGACACTCCGTTACCTGATGATATCCTCCTCAGTGGAGACGATGAGCCAAGCAATGACGATGACGAAGATGACGATGAGAACGAAAATAATGCTTATGACTCTGATGAATTCTCATGATTTCCTTCACTACTTTTCATTTATCTCCAGCCATTCCTTTCAGATTCTTTTTTTTCTTTTCTTTGTTTCACCCGTTTGTGTTTGCTGCATTGGTCGCAATCGGGGACGATTGCATTTCTTGTTGCTGGCGGATGTCACGCACCAAAGGTGTTTGGCAACGTGAGCATGGACTCAGAAGCTGAATGATGAAGAATGGAGAAGCCTAGCCCTAATGCGAAGAATGACTGATATTGCCAGCAGTCATCCATCGCACGAGAACCATCCTTAACGTTAGGGAAGAAACTGCTCGAGCGCCCAAAAAAACTTTTTGAGCGCTAGTTTACGGCATTCCGATTTTTCGAATATCTCCGTCAATTCTAAAGATATCGACACCATTCCCACGCTCACAGGAAGCTCTCGACCACGCCATCCTTCCTACCAAATTTGGTAACGATCCGCGCACTCCACGATTTTCTGCATCATTTCTACCAATGAACGCCCATTTTGCCAATATTTATTGTAATGGCCACCTCCTCGACTGTCTCTTCACTCGTGTCCTTTGCTAGGGAGAATAACTACGAGTACCTGCCAGGAATCCCCACTAGCTCTCGCCCCGAAGCCTCCTGGTTCATCCCTCCCTCGTCCATGACCTCCCATCCTATCGCTTTGGGACAGCGCGTTCTTCTCGTCAGTCTGACATCAAGGAAGACATTCTTTGGTCGCCTCAAGTCTGTCGTCAGGCTTGAGAGGTCTTATGTGGTTGTTTCGGTCTCTCCAGTCAAAAAGGATTATGGATTTTTCCTTCCTGCCCCCTGCAACATCTATCTCTCAATCTCGTCTTTCGTTCTCCCAAAATTGCGACAGCTCCAGTACCAATTACTATCATCTACACTATCTGATCGCATTCATGACGATTTTGAGGCACTTCTCCCTGCCCTCATTGGAGAAGACAGCCCCTCCTCCTCCTCATGCCCTCCAGAGCACTAGTTGCACCTGGTACAGGTCGCTTTGCAGAGAGGAGAGAGGGGGGAAAGTTGCGAAATCCTAAGCCCTGACTACCCTGGAGACCCCCAAAGTTGGCCCCTGGCAGAAATCCCCACAGTTCTTCTTTTGGATGCGCAGCATATCGCCCCAATGAATCTGGATCTCAGATCTAGGAGTCAGAGTGACTCATTTGCAGTCATACCCCCTTATTCAGCAGTGACCAGTGTGCTTACTCATCCCCCTTTCTGTCGCATTATTCATCCGTTCCTTAATGACTCATTTCTATTTCAAATGATTTGTGATATTCTTTGTCATGCTGACTGATTTTACTTACCAATCGCTTACTGTCCTTACTCAGCCTTGCTCAGCCTTACCAATCCTTTACCAATCCTCTTACCAATCGCTTACAAACCCCTTACAAAGTGTTTCCCTCTATTTACTTCAGGCTGCGCTACCTTTTGTATATAAGTACCAATACGTCGCAGCAAGTAGCACAAAAGCAAGTAGCCCCCCTGCATAGGATACCGTCCCCTTTGTAGTGAGACTATTGCCCAATCATTATCGTCGTTATCTGCCTTATTATCGCCGCTCTGAAGCTTTCTTATTCATCATTCACTGCTGCAGTATTTGAGACTCCACTAAGGGTCTACTTACTGTAATCTTCATCATTCTACGTCGCTTCTAGGCTCCGAGTAGCCTATAAATCTTCGCTTTTCTGTCCTCCCCCTGCTCCCCTCTCGTCAGGAGCACCTTCCCTTCTGCCCTAGTTGTCTAGGTGTGCAGAACCCCTCCCCCATCTCGCTGTAACTGATCCCTCGAGCCAAAGTCCGCGTAGGTAAACCACCGACTCGGCAATTGTCTTTGTGTTGGGTTTTTTTTGGTGTTTTCGCCATAGATCCACACGTCGACTCACACCGGAACGGAAGAAAACATATCTCTTCAATTGGCTCTCTGCACGTCCACTCTGGATCAGCCAAGTCAGTGTTCGCTCTCCCTCAAAGTTCCTGTCCCCACAGATGTGGAGGGACTTCCTCAATACTATTGACACAGATCAGCCCTCCTCCACAAGGAGTGCGTCTACAAAATCGGCAGTTCGGGATATTTTTGGGGAAAATATTATTCATGTGGCTCAGGGTTATGCAGGAGTGCCAGAAGAAATTGAGTGGCGGGGAATGCAGGTTAGTTCAGTTCCGTTATTTTGTAACCGGTTCTTTTTATTAATATGTTATTCAGGTTTGAGTATCCTCCCTTTTGGATCCACCTCTCTGGCTCATTTGTTCCATTCTGTGGGAATTGTATGAGCTCAACTTCCACTATGAGCTGTATGCACTCGACGAGGTCATCGTCCCCCATCTTTGGACCACAGACGAAGCCCGAGTGGCTCGGCAGGGCCTTCTTTACAGCATCTTCCCTGGTGGGTATGGTTACTGATGTGGTCGGAGCCTTTACCACAGGAACCATGTGAGTTGGGGCTGTGTGCCAGTAGCATGGAAATCGCACTTCCATACTGGAACAGCTTTTTTGAGCTGCTGTCTGTGTGGCCTGAAGCGCTGCCTGGTTTACAACACCCTGCCGAACTAGATGGTTCAAGTGGCAACAGTGCATTTTTCGAACAGGCTATGTCCACGTCGCTCTTCTACATTCAAACCGCATTTGATTTCCTTGGACGACAACCCTCCCTCCCGCGTCTTTTTCAATTTGTCTAGCATCATTTTTGTTGTCAATAATACCCTTTTCTGTTGTTCCGTACTTACATAAAAATCTAAATGTGTCTTGGTATTGACACCGTGTTCGAACATGTACATATTCAGAAGCAACCGAGTCTGCATCTCTTTGTCCCGTTTCATTAAACTTTAACTGCTAGGACCTCCTTCATGCCCTCTTTTCCTTGCAACCTCGTCCCCCCTTGACATGGCTGCTGGGTAAGTGACGCTCCTTCACTGTCTGTTGTTTCTGATGCATTTTCTAGATGTAACACCAATAATCCAAAGACTATTATCGGTCACTCCTTGACTGATATAGAGGCTGAGGGTAGTGGAACTGAGTTAATGTGCAAAGCACAAATGAACTCGATTGGAGTGTCTACGACAAGAGAGCCGGTATTTATACTAACTAGAGTGTTTGTACCATGGAACATCATAGAACAAACCAAACAACGAGAGATAAACGCTATTGGCTGCAGCAATCCATGCTGAGTCAATGCGGCTATGCTGACGAATCAGCTGACTAAGTAAAGTGTCTATGAGTGCGTCTAAGTAACCCTAACCAGAGAGTGGATAAACAAGGAAAACTACGCTAAGAGTACGCTACAACAAGTAGTGAAAAAGTACGGGCCATTACACTAGACATAACTATTATCTTGTTTGTGTCGCTGTGGTGATCCTGTCCTGCGCCTGATTTTTTTAGTGAAGTATATGACCCTCGCTGTGCACTTCTGCACACGATTTCTGTGTCTAGTTCTCAACCCCAACCCCCACTGCACCCTTGACCATGACTGGCGGTTTCAGGTATGTGGCAGGATCTGCTCGCAAGGCTATGCTCATGTCCACTGCTGCTAGATTGTCATTCTGACAGGTTTGATTCTCCGTATCACCTGTTGTGCTGATTATCTGTTGACTTCATGTCTCAGTTATAACCTGTTGACTTTGAGTCCCAGGCGTATTTCTATTGACTTCGTGTCATAGTTAGTTTTTGGGTGCTGTATGGCAGTCCATCGTCTGAAGCCTCGAAGGTGTCGAAACACCTCCCCTTCCAAGCATCAGACTGCCAGTACTATTTTGGATACATCTAGTACCGTGGGTTTTTCTTTTCATTCTGCATTTGTGTACCCATATCATCAATCCAGGATCCCATCACCACACCCTCTTCATCCAGTCGGCTGCTTGATGGAGTTCCACCATCCCCCTCATCCCCAACTGATGATGAGCTGCCTCTCCACATACCTGCCCCTTCGGTATGTCTGTTTTTTTTTTTCCCTGCAAAATGGTAGTTACATCAATGAACCTTCATTATAGCTTCCCTCGTCGTCATCCGCTTCCACTAGTCGATTATCATATGATCCGGAACTCCTGCCAGGTCCTTCAGTATGTCCGATTCCATCTGCATGACATGAATGTGCTCAACCATTGTATTAGCACTCAACCTGCCCTTTGTTTGTTCCCCCTTCTATAGCTCGTTATCGCTGTCCTCCGGGTATGAAGGTGCTTTACCTCCCTGCTCCTCCCCCAGTTTTCGTCCTTCCTGGCCACCAATGTCTTGCTCAAGATGCTGGTGCCATGCCGTACCATCCTCAACCCCCAACTCAGAAGCCTGATGTATTTGATGCCATGAATGATATTCAACTCAACAAGGAAGTAAATTTGTCTTCTCTGGGCAGTTCACAGAAATGACACAACCAATGGCGGCGGTGGTCTGAAGATATAATTCCAGCACTAGTTAAGCCGTACATGGAGTATCTTGAGGTGTCTCGATCCTTGCATGTCGTAGTTGATGCCGGGGTTGATGGCACTGGTCAATGTCGTAACTGTGTAGTGCATCGACTCTGTGTATGCTGTCTATTCTTTCACCATACGTGAAGCCATTGTCATTATTATACAATCATCCTTATGTGTATTAGGTTTGGAGGAGCTCGAGATTACTTATTGTGTGTGCACTCCAGCCCCTGTACAGCTCATGAAACGGGGTTTGTTTGCTTGTTCACCTGTTGCACCCACTCTTGCAGTTGATCTCCGCCTGCTAGAGTTCATGAAGACACTCTTCATGCTGTTGACACCTAATACAACAGCATGGTGTGAAGCATTGGAATGTTTCCTGGATGCTCAAGGCTACCAGCTTCAGTCGAAGGTATGTGTTGTTGGTTTTTCCTGGTATGCCCTATACCCCCATGACCCTACCCTCCCCCTACAATATACTGCACTGCACCTATGTACATATAATTATCCCCATGCCTCCCCTGTTAGAGAGCACTGTTTGTAAAAGGGTATGGTTACCCTTTGGGATGTTTTAGGGACATGCCAGCATATTTCTTTGTGTTGGTAAACTTATGGTAAACTTAGATGCTTACAATATATTCAGGACAATCTTCGACAGCGATTCAGCAATGCATACCATTGGTATTCTGTGTTGACAATATACATGGAAGATCATATTACTACCTTGGTCCACTCTTTCTCCCCAAGTTCCATACAGCAAGAATCTACTCAGCCAAGTAACTACCTTTGTGCCCGATGTCCCCTTTGTTTTGGAGGCAACTTGGAGAGGGCTAAAACTGATCAAGATGAGTGAGTGAATGAAAGGCTTGATTGTTAATTGGGTGACTGACCTACAAGATAGTTTGGACTGTATTGTCTGTTTGGATGCATGCTTTACCCAGAAGAGAACCAATAATCCCCGGAATTCAGCTGCCTGTGATCCTCCCAATCCCACCAACACTGTGTTCATACCTGACTCAGAGGTGAAGGTTAATTATGGAGGATTTCATTGAGAAACAGTGGTCCTGCTCATCTAATCATCATTCTCTGGCTCAGACTCAGCAGGAGGACAGGTTTGAGGATGGGATGAGGGTGCCTGTTTCTGTGTTGGATGGTTGTGGGGATTCTTTCCATGCAGCAGATGAGAAGCATCAGAAGGCCAGCACCCATTTTTTTGCAGACACAGGGCTTATGGCCCTACTCTGTCACCATGATCATGTTCTTTGGCTGGTCAATATGACTTCAGCAGGAGAAAAACAGCATTATGCTCTGGTCTTGGTGAAGAATCTCTTTGAGCATCTGCCTTCTAATATGACAGTTGGCCTCTTGTATGACATTGGCTGTCAATTAGAGCATAGTTGCCACAAGTGGAAGCTCCTCGATGATGGGATACTCTCTAGATTAAAGTTTGGCATCTCTGTGTTCCATGCTTATGGTCACCAGTGGCCATGCCAGATAGTATATCACCCACATAAATGTGTAGGTTTTGGTTTGTCAGATGGTGAGGGGTGTGAGCGGTTATGGAGTTCTCTGAAAATGCTCATTCCTATTCTCCGGGTGTCTGGGGTAAGGACTAATCTTCATATAGCATAATTTCAATGTTAATTCTCTGCTTAATATCATCAGAGGCTATTTGTCCTTGACAATCAAATCCGACACTTTGACAAGAAATCTTTCTCTCTTTTTGGCCAATGGCTGGACAAGAAATGGTCACTTTGCAAAAGAAAGAAAATGATGGCTTGGGAGGCCCTTTGTGAATTGCATGTTGACATGCAAACTCTGTGGCATGAGTGGACTGCACAAGTAGAATTACAAACTAGACCTCTGCCACGTTAGTTTTATTTCCTCTATTCCTGTCATCTGTTGCTTATCACCCATTACAGGGCAGTCAAAGAATAAGGGCTCCCAACAGTTGGCCTATATCCTCTCCCTAGAGAAGACTGTTGAGGACTACCAGAGCCATGTGGACAAACTGGAGAATGATCTGATCAACAATCATGTCCATGACATTGTTGATTTCAATCTTCAGCTTGCTGCAGCAAAAGGTTCTCTTTCCAAGGCCAGTCATGCTCTCAGACAAAAGAAGAGTGCATTAGGGGTCTCAGCAAAGACTGACCTTTATTTGCTGAAAAATAACAAGTGGCTTCAAACCCAGACTAATGCACAAGCATTGAAGACCAGAATTAGAGAGCGGCTTTGCCAATGAAAGTTTGAATTGGAGCGATTAGAACGATCATATAGAAACTCTGTCAATGGCAAGTAGGATTTTTCTTGCTGATATTTTTCTAATGACTGTTAAGTCCAGGCCTACTCCGACGATCTCCGATGCTCACAGAGGCTGGGGAATGGGTACGAAGGTAGACCAACGTTGGCCGAGGGTTGGCCGACACGGGCTGATGGAGAGCGACGATGGCCAAAGGGTGGCTGACGGTTGCGACAGAGGTTCAGGAGAGGGCGTCGGGTTCAGCTCGTGCGCTGCCCCCTTGTACGAGCCCAGCCCTCGGATTTCGTAGACAGAAGAGAGTCGGTACAAGGCTGATGAGTTTGGACAAAGGCTGGTCGAAGACCGCAGAGTGGGAACTAAGTTGATATTCGTACTGAGGAACTCTGCCTAAGTACATCAGGATTATATACAGTACATGTGCCATCGAGGCAGTACAGTATTGGAAGGACAGAACTGACATACAGGGTATCATAAATTTTCCAGGGGGACAGACATCAGAAAACTTCTCGTAGAATGTAAGTCAAGCAGCGGAGGAGAGGGTCAGGATAAAGGAACCGAGCATAAAAGGAAAGGTGCGGGTGGTATGACTTCAGGGCGCTCAACCAATAGCCAATCAGAGAGTGGGCCAAAAGCCTAAAGTGGTAACGACCCTGCGGCATACCATGCAGTGGGGGTGCTGCGCCATATCGGGACCGGTCCGTAGCCTCGATAGAAGATCACCTGACCTCGGGGAGTTGCCGAGGCCTACTGGTAGTAGTCACATGGAAGGACCGACATATGCCGACGGGTGCCAAAGGTTGCTGACCAATGCCAAAGGGTGCTGACGGTGTTCCGATCGGCGGCATCGTCGGTTGTAGGATAGGGGTGGTGGTCATCGTCGGGAATGGTCAGTAACAGGTTGGGGCTGGTCGGAAAGGGCCTAGGGGTGTCGGAGGGTTAGCGGGGAACCAGGGCGGAGCATGGGCATGACAATGACAATTACAGAAAGTCATATACAGTCACATGTGGAATCATCTCTAAAACACCGGGAGCCTGCCATACTGAAACTTGTCAGCACATATAACAATCTCTGTGGTGAATTACAAAGTATGATACAACTTCACAAAGCCCCTCCTGGTGCTATCCGCCCTACTCCCATACCATCAAAGGGTATTTTTCAGCTGGATGTGGACAGTGATATTTGGCAGGATGTGGGCCTTGGAGAGTGCCATCCTGATCCACCATGGTGGCTTGCTGATGAGAGTGTGTGCAAGGGAATCAAGCTTATGCTGGAGATTGATCACTGCAATGAAGAAGAAAGGAGGTTGTCAAGGGAGCGATCTGTCTTGCAGGAGTGGTTTTCTGTAGAGTGGTTGAGTGTACAGACTGCTCTGGAAGAAGCAGGTGGGTACAAATATTGTCTTCAGGGTATTAGCTGACAATACCAGATAAACACTACAAGTATCATCTTTAAAAATACAGGGAGAACGTTGTAGCAGCTTATGTCAAATGGGAAGCAAGGGTTAGGCACATTCCATGTGCATGGCTTCCATCTAGGCCTTGGGGGCCAACAGGGGAAGACATAGCAAACCATCTTGCCACCCTTTATGATCCATCTGTGATATCTGCTGCAGAAGAAGAGCCTACAGGTGAATTATTGGAAGACACCAGTTCTGAAGGGGGGGAAGGGGGGGTGGTGTCAGAGGATGATGATGAACTGTTGACAGCCATTGAAGAAATGGCATTAGTGGAGGAATATCACATAGGACAAGCTAATGAAGCAGAGTTCTCAGAAGATGAGGGATAGTTGGATGATATTGAAAATGGTTATTTGCCTTCCTCTCCAGTGCAGTTGCCATCCAAAAGACATAGGTACTAGGGGGAATATGCCATTTGTATACACATCTGTAGAAACATATGCAGCTGAAGCAATAAGTTTGTGCTGATCTCATCATTATAAGCCAGGAAAGACTGGCATAGCATTGTTGGCATGTGTACAATTACACATGATCTGACTGTTGATTGTGACTTGTCCTGAAAACAATCAAGCCTCCTGTGCAAACGAATGAGATACTCTATGACAGTCCTGCATGCCTGATCCAGAGCTCTACCTCATCTGTCCTTCTATATGACCTTCAGCAAGAGAAAGTCATTGTGACACTGAACAGTCCCCCCATCAGTTATGTTATGTGGGGATCAGATGGTCAGTTTGTGGCACCCATGAGCAAGCTCAGTGAGATAATAGGGGATCACACAAAAGCTGACATTCTTGTAGCTGTGACCATCTTGAACAAAACTTTTTTGGAAAGCAGCTTGATTCATGAAACCATCTGCATCAAGTCTGGAGCTTGGGATGACTTGGGCATATTCATATATTCCATTCGCAACCACATCAAATACTGCCTCCCTCAAGGGTGGGTTTATCCACTGAGTGCCACCAAGTTTGTGCTGATATCACTCCACTTCTGGGGACCAAGGTATCACTTGCAAACTCAGTGACCCTCTCTACCTTACTAGGTTGAAACTGCATATCTTCATGTCCACATTCATGCTCACCAGCAAGAAAAGCTGAGATCATATGTATTCAACTGAGTTATGGAGTGCTGTCACACAGGGAATACTTCAACTGTGGGAGATTGTTCAGATGGGGGGATGTGTCAGTATTCAGGTTAGGGGCCAACCATAAATCCACTGAGGGGAGATGTGTTAGTATCTGGGGTGGGGGGAGGGGGGTAGGACCATGGAATGCTTGAGGGGAGATGTGTCAGTATTGATTTGGAGTGGGGGTGACCATGGACCAATTGAAGGGGCACATTGTGTCAGTATTCAGAGTGGGGGCTGAACCATGGACCCTTTGACACTCAGTGAGTTTGAAGCAATGATACGGAGGGATTTCACAAGGATAGGCCCATTCCCTACTTTCATCAAACCATCATCAATGTCCATTATAGGCTGGAGACAGTCCCATATGGTCCCCATTAAGATTTGTTTTTCCCACTGGAGAAGGCTCCATATCACCCACACTGACGTCCATTTCAAGCTGGAGAAACTTCCTTAGCACCCACACAGAGGTCAATTTCAGCCTGGAGAATGCACCATGTGATCTGAATGAGGTCCACTTTGGCTGGGGAGAGCTCCATAGTACCCTCTCCCAGTGTCCATTTTGAGCTGGAGAAACCACTATGTAATCCAAAATAAGGTCTAATTTACACTGGACAATGCTCCATACCCCCTGGTGAGGTCCATTTAAGGCTGCATATCATTGACAGTTAGGTCTAATTTACACTGGACAATGCTCCATACCCCCCCACTGAGGTCCATTTAAGGCTGGAGAAAGCCCCATATCATCCACACAATAATGATAATGACAGGTTGGCCTGCCAGCTTTGCAAGATGCATGGTCGATTGAAACCCTCTTAAATGCTGACCTCAATGCATACCTGTTGCATTACAACATTCCACATGCTGGAAATCTTAATCATGCAACAAAGGTATGGAGGTTGAAAGCTTTCCTTGGCTGTACCAGGCGACATTTGTGATTTTTGTGGACTTTGTGTTGGACTTCATGACTTCTTAGTACTCTTTCTTTTGGACATGGGTTGTATACCATAATAGTCTGTGTAAGTACAGTTGTTGGTCAAGCACTGTGACCAAAACACAGTAAGGTCTAATTTACACTGGACAATGCTCCATACCCCCCCCCCCACTGAGGTCCATTTAAGGCTGGAGAAAGCCCCATATCATCCACAGTGAGGTCTAATTTACACTGGACAATGCTCCATGCCCCCCCCCAGTGAGGTCCATTAGGCTGGAGAAAGTCTCATTTGGACCCCAGACACTCTGTTATACCAACCAATAAATAAATTATTTATGGCAAAATGCAATTTCTCCAGCCCTCTCTTTGGTGAATCTCCAGGCATGGAGATTTACCAGCACTGGCTGGGAATTCCCAACCCCAGTAGACCTATTAGGTATATACATCTGTAGAAATATATAGACCTAATAGGTCCCCGATGGGGGGTGACTGAAGTGATATGACATCCTTTGGCTCCTTGCATACCCCACTCTCTTTGAGCATGAGAAGTGTGTCAGATACTTACTTCCTCAGTAATAACAAGCTACTGAGTTGATATGTACCTGTCAGATAATTACTCTTCAGGTAGTCAGTAAGTGTACAGCTAAATATGAAATGGTGACTTACTCCTCAGTAATAACAAGCTACTGAGGAGGGAGGGAGAAATTTTACCCTACTGTATGTATGCATTTTGCTTATGCAAGCAACAAAATCTGCACCTAAGTTTAATATTAACTGGGGCAGTTTATATTCCAACAAAGTGCCAAACAGTGCTCAGTGGGGTCAGCAATAGTTGGCTCTCCACAATCCCAGCAGTACTGAATTAATCTTCTTGACCACCATATCCTGCTCCTCATCATCCTCCAACATGGGTTGAAGCACACAACCTAAATGACATGCAGAGGAGTGCAATGATAAGAATGATATATTTCTTCATTGTATCTGCATGCATGTGGTGCTGAAAAGGTTGATTGCAGATACCACTGCATGAAGATCAGCATTGTTGAACTGCTGAGGCAGTGGAGAGCACTTACTACTTTACTGGATCAGGAGAATTGGGGTGCTTCAGCACCAGTGTGTCTGTGTTGTCAATGAGGTCCACAGCCTACAGCCTCCAAGAGGGACATGTCATAGGGAGGGTGCCAGTGGTAGGGAGGAGCAAGAATTTTACACCACCCATTCTAGCCCCATTGCTTTTAATTTTGGACAAGAGAGTCATGAAAGCCACACTGGTGATTCCCATATTGTAAACTCTGGTGGCAAGGGAAAGAGAGAATTTGTAGTTGTGAAAGAAGAAAATGAGCATCAAAGTGATGAGGATGGAGACAGTGAAAATGGTGAAGATGAAGAAATAAGGGAGGAGGAGGAGGAAGGAGAGGAGGGAGAGGAGGGAGAGGAGAGAAAGGAGGGAGAGGATGCAGAGGAGGTGCAAGAGGTAGAGGAACCCCCTTCGGACCTGATGGTCCATCCATACCTGAGTAGCATCAACCTTGTTGTCAACTGGGAGTACAAGTTCCTCATATGTGAGCCATGCAAGGAAGCTATTGAGATGAAGAATATTGAAAGCCACCTCAAGCAAACACACAAGAAGGGGATATTTAAAGTTGACTCCACCCACCTAGCCAAGGTTGTTGAGAAGTTGAAGGTGGTTTCTCCTTCACCTACTGTCAAAGGACTGCCTGTGGTGGATGCCCATGCATGCCATGTGCATCCAGCAGTTTTTACAAATCAGAAAGTTGTACAAAAACATTATGCTGAGTATCACAAGGGCAGTCCAAAAGACTGGCATGAATGCAAGGCACAGAGGTTGTGTGCACAGGGATTTGGTCCATACCATAGACTGTGGGAGGTGATGGTGGAGCCTATGCAAGAAAGGAAACATTTGCATCAGCACCTGGTGAACAAGAGATTGAGAAACATCTAAAAGTAGTAGTGGCACCCTCTGATGCACATATGGTCAGCTCACTCCTTCTAAAGGCCAGGAGGGCATAAGTATGTGGCAAAACATTCCCTGGCAGAAAACATCTCAGGCTGGAGGAAATTGATTTCCCTTCCTATGCAGAGAAGGCACAATGGAAATGGCTTAGAGGGGCTGCACAGGCATACTTTAGAAAGGCCCTCTGAAGATCACTTGGGCTGATTGTAGGGGTCATCTTACAGGTAGCATGAAGGACACAGTCTATGACAGATACCAGTGCTGGCTGCAGATATACATTTTGCCAAGACACAAATGGAAGCCCTTAGATGATATCTCAACTTATTTTACCTGTCACTACAAGATATTGTCAGTTAGAAAATCAAATGAAGAAACCACTCCCTGTCTCTGGTAGTTCCATTCCACCATCAGGAAGATGGAAAGGAATTGACTTGTATGGTTGTTGAGTGCCATCTCTGCATCCTTGATTGTATGCTTATACAATGGATAAGCATCCAAGTAGTGGTGGGTATGAGCTTTACATTACCTGACACAGTACTTTGTACATTTCAACCTGTCTTCCCTCAATCTGGTTGAGGCAGTGGTTGACAACGTCAAACAGCTGGTTGATTCAGTTAAAATGCTCATTGGTGGCAAGCAGGTGTTGATTGATTTGGATTTTGGGTTTTAGGGCATGTTTCTAAGTCTTTTCCCCTACCCTTTGACCTCTACCAGGCACCTACAGCCCCCTGGGTCAAACTGAGGACCCCCCTTTCCAACAGGAGACCATTCTCAACTCTCCCCCCAAACTCCTTCTTTCCAGTCATCCTCATCTTGTCTGCCAACTATGAAGAACTGTATGCACTGGTTTGTCTACAACTTGATGCTACTTACACAGTCATTTCAGTTGTGTGATGACCCTTATACAGGGCATGAAGTCAAATGCCCTTGCCTGTTTTCCTTAGTCTGATTGGAGAAACTTTGGGACTTATCAGGGATGCATGAGACATGCACTAGTGCACAGCACAAAGAGGTGCTGGCAATATGTGAAGACAAGAAGTCAGCCACCAAGAAGAAACTAAAATCCCTTGGAGGCTTGGTCTATGTCCTGTCAAGGTAAAGTCTTGCCATGTATATTCCATGTACTCAGCTGACAGAATATACAATAGAACATTTTCTGGTTAGTAGAGAATCCAGAGCCTGAACAAGCCACCAGCTTTGAGCCACTACACAGCTTACATGGGGGCATGGGCAGCAAGCATAAGCTGTCATATGCATGAGGAACTCAAGATTGTTGTCAATGAACTTGGCCATGAATTTGAGATGAAGTTGGAAGACCAGTAAGGCAGGCAAGTCAAATTGTGAAAGGAGCTGACTGCAATTCAGGGTTTCTGCCTTTTCCCATTGGGGGACCTCACACACATTGATACAGTAATTCACATCACATTTTCTGACAGAAACAAAATGTGAGACATTGCCAGAGTGTAACACCAATAATCCGAAGACTATTATCAGTCACTCCTTGACTGATGTAGAGGCTGAGGATAAGGGAACTGAGTTAATGTGCAGAGCACAAATGAACTCGATTGGAGTGTCTACGACAAGAGAGCCGGTATTTATACTACTACAAGTGTTTGTACCGAGGAACGTCATAGAACAAACCAAACAAGGAGAGATAAATGCTATTGGCTGCAGCGATCCACGCTGAGTCAATGCGGCAACACTGACGAAGCAGCTGACTAAGTAAAGCATCTATGAGCGCATCTAGGGTAACCCTAACCAGAGAGTGGATAAATAAGGAAAACTATGCTACAACTAGTAGTGAAAAAGTACGGGCCGTTACACAGAGTGAGTCTATTAAGATACATTTATGTCATGGCTTGATAGTTGCTAACTGCTTTGGAATAGCAATGTTTCTATGCCACCCTCAACATTTTGACAGCCACAAGGTCCCTGGCTGGGTACCAGTTACTGTGCATGATCTGCAGTTACCTACAACTAGATACTCTCATTGGGCTTGATGTACAGACTCAGAAGACCATCAGCATGATCAAAAACAAGTGTCTTGTTTTTAAGGATGAACTTGAGGTACTTGTGCTGGGCAGATAACCACCACCTGGGCTGGCTGGGGAACACCTGTCCAGTTCTGGGCAGCCCCTAACCCTTCTGGAAGTCTGGGTGTTTGGACAGGTGCTGTCCAGACCTGTCCAGGAGACCAGTAGTTTACTGATGTATGAAGAGCCACAGGTTGAAAAGAGGCTGGAAGGACTAGGTAGTCAGGGGAAACAAGAATTTCATTGGTATGTGTTTGAAGTCATCTGGGGGGGAGCTTGTTGAAGAGATCTGTGGCTGCCCTCCTGGCCAATGTGGAAACAGGGGCCACACTGCAATCCATAACACTGACTCCATGCCATGCAGAGGACTGTACCTAAATGGGATACCACAATTGCTGTTGCTAAAGCACTGTGTAAACAGATATTTTTGGGCTTTCATCTCACAGGCAACAAATTCCAATGTTCACTTTAACACCTCATTAGAAGTGCATCATAGTGGGTGAGACATTTACTTACTGTGCAAACCTCATGGCTTTTCTTGGAGTCCATATGTTTGGCATACTTTTTTTTTTTTTTTTTTTTATTCTATGTTTTAAGTGCACGAGGGCGAGTAGCCCTATGTTACACTATACAGCTCATGTGCTAGTTACCAACGGGAGAACGAGGTGAAATGGGTCTGACCACAAGGGCGTGTTACTATACGCACGTAACCAGCTGAACCTAAGAAGGGGAGAAAAGCCTAAGGTAGGGGGTACAAGAATACCTAGGTTAGTGGAGGGAGCAACAGTGAGAGAAAAGAAGGAAGTAAGGAGGTATGCACAAGGCATGGGGGTTCAGGCAGGCTGACTCGTGGTCAGGCTGTGGGTACGGTGGGATCGGGAGCAAGTTTGATGATAGAGGTGATTTGGCTTTGGCTTACCCGGGCTGAGTCCACGGTCAGCAGGGACCTGTCAGTGCGGACCGCTAGGCAAAAGGGGGGGCTGCCACGGAAGTGCAGCTTCACGACGCTCGCTGCATCACGAGGGAGATCATTGGCCATGGTGCCATCTGGGGAATACATAGCCCCAGTGAATTCGGAGGGAAGGTCGATGCGAGAGAGGGCAGTAGTTAGCCATGTGGGGGGGTTGCCATCTGGCACCGTGATGCCATCAGGCCGCTGCACCAGCAGCTCGAAGGGTGGATGTGGTGGTTCTGGGGGGTTGTCGCCGTCACTGGCGTCGGCCTCCAAGGAGGATGATGAGGAGGGGGGGTCGTTGTGGCGGCAACATGCCTCATGGGTGGAGATGTAATTATAGAGCTTATCTTTAAGTGACCGGATCTCGACCCGAAGCGCCTTTACCTCGGTTTCCAGGGGGTGCACGTGCAGGTGGGTGGCGTCCATCTTAGGGCCGGTAGGGGCTGGGTTGGGGGGAGAGGAGGCTGGCTTAGTGGGGGGTACACCCTTCCTCCTGGAGGGGCGGGCTTTGAGCTGGTTGCGGAAATGGATGTAGAGGTTGTTTTGATACAGCCTCAGCCAGGCTGGTTGTACCCTCCCTGTGTCTGCTGCAATGGCGATTGGATTGAGATGGGCTTTAAACGAGTGAAAAACGGCGACGATCCACTGTACAGCTTTCGATGCGGTTTTGTCACAGGCAATGGGGACTGTTGGGACCTGGAAGGTCTTGCCCTTGTTGGGGCCAGCCTTGATGGACCAGGTCCAGACGGGGGGGTGAGAAACAAGGTGCGAGACCACGAACTTGGGTAAGGCTGGGGGTGAGAAGCGGGCCTTAAAGGTGCCCTTAGGGAAGTGGTGATACTGTCTACCCATCTCCGAGAGCTGGAGGGGGCAGGGAACGGTGGGGGAGCATTGGTGTTTGGGGGGGGATGGGGTTTTCCCACGGGGGGATGGTGATGGTACTGGTTCAAGAGGCATCCTTGGCATACTTGATGTCAGCCAACTTGCCAGTTTGAGCTGCACATAGCACATTTCTGGTACTAATGTCACCATGCACCCAACCCACACTATGCATGAAATGCAAGGCTGAAGATTGTGTTACCAATTGGTTGGAATGCACATCAGTACTAGGCAAACCATTACAGACATTTTTAGTGTCTGGAACAAGGTATCAAGGCATTGAAGCTCATGTATGTTTGCAAATCTCTTTAAAAACCACATGGGAATGAATCCTATAATGGATTTCTATTCACTTTGTGGCCGGAGGAACCCAGGAAAAAGAAACTGGTGTGAGTCTCACCCCTGTCCTGAGCTGCTGCAACTTTGGTGCCTCATTGACAGGTAGCTGATATGGAGTATAATCAGCTGGCAGGTCAGGGCACTGTAGGGGGTTATCAGTGTAATTGATCTTCCTGTTCACCATCACATTCCCCACTGCAAGTATGGTGAGCAGAAGAAGTAAATGAGGTGCTCTGACTCCTGTTTAGACCATTGTTTGCAAATAGTGAAGGTTCCAACATGGCAACTAACAGTGATGAAGTTGATTGGCTCACTCATGAGCATGATTGCCCTGCGGGTAACCAAAATCTCATTTTCATGTTCTCAATTGTGACTGTTACAATATGTACTCTTTTCTTTTCTTTCCCTTTCTTTCTCATCTTATCTAATCTTTCTTCATCTTATCTTGAGATCTTATCAGATCTTATCTTGTCTTATCTTTCCTCTTATCTATGGACTCGCCCAGACCTTGGCCATGTGCTTGCCATGTGGCTTAGGCCTAGGCCAGTCCAGACCATGATGTCATAGTGATGTCACTATGATGTCATGCCTTATGCTTTCCTCATGTATGCCTCCCCTTGGCCTCATGTATTCTAGTATATATACCCCTCCAATAACCCAGCTAGCCCCAAGCTAGTTCACTTGGGTTTCACCCTAACCCAGCTTCTAAGCCCTCTCTCCCTTCTCATTCTCTCTCGTCTCCTCTTGTCTAGCTGCAGTGTTGTGAGCCCATGACTCTGTCATTAGGGGTGTAACAGTGACCCCAAATGCCATGTGGTGTTGACTCCAGATCACCTGCCAGTCATCCTGTCTCACTTGATCAGTAGTGTCTCAATGGAAACATAGTTGCCACTCATGTCTTTGTGGTCCTGGGTCTTGTAGTTGCCCTTTTTGAACTCAAACATGACAGCTATATCATCCCATGATTCAGGATTAGTGTTCTTGCTAGTGTTGGCCCTCTGGACATCAATACTCTTCTTATTCAATAGTAGCAGGTATGGATCCAGGTGAGTAGAATTGAACTGCTCAGAGGTTGGTGATTTCATAGGTCATGATGTGAACCTGTGCCTGGTTTGGATACCTGTAATTTGGCTAGCTTTGCATACAACTGTATCAAAAATATTCAAAAGTGGTTTGAATGTCTCACCCTCAGAGAGCCCAATATTTTGGATCTTTGTCAAACCCCACCTACCACTGTGAGTTCCTGGACCAAACTGTGTCATCATGTAGGGATTCCTTGATCTTCATTATGTCTATCTGCTGAGGAAGGTGTGGCAGAGCAGCAGACTCAAAATATTTAATTGATATGGCAGGGATGCTTCCTAGGTCCCAAAGGACATCTGTTCTACTGAGTGTGAGGGTGCTGGAGCAGTAATGACAAGTGACATGCACAGGCATCCACCTTCTCAGCAACCTTGGCTAGCTAGTCAGAGTTAACTTTGAATATCCCCTTCTTGTGTGTTTAGTTAAGATGGCCCTTGATTTCCTTCTCCTCAATAGCTTCCTGGAATACCTCACATTTTGGAAACCCAGTCAACCACCAAAAAAAAAGAACTTGAATCTCAGTGGAAGAGGTTTGAGTAAATGATAGTATTGAAGTATTACAGTGCATTGGGGAAAAGTAGGGCATGGTTGTCTAGTACTACAGGAGTGATGAACATCTGTGCTCAATCATTAGGACTGAAATGTGGACTTTGTTTTGCAAATCATCTGCTGCACACCCTCTTGGTCAGTGATATGGACTGAGCTCAATGTTATGGCATCAAAAGGATAAGCATATGGAGTGCTTGAGGTAAGACAAGCCTTTGATTAATCTTTGATGAACCCTGGTTGAACCTTTGACAGACCTTTAATGAACATTTGGTGAACCATTGAAATCCTTTGATAAATGTTTCATGAACTTAGAAAGGAAATGGGAAGGAAGTGGGTGTAAATGATGGGTGGGAAAAGGGATGGGATGAGGTCAATGTCTGGTGCAATCCATCAATGAGTTGTTTTAAGACACATCACATCTTGTAAAAAACTGCTGACACAAAAGGGGAAGGAAAGAAGACACAAGTGGTCAGAGTTGAGTCACTTATCAGCAACATTTCCACCTTGGACTGGACAGCTAAATCACTCAGTGCTGTCCATGACTAGTAGAGACCAAGCCCATCCAGGAACTGGTGGATCACATCAACTCCCCCATGGCCCATGCTACACTGAGTCATGGGCTGATGATGCAAGCCAGGGGAAGTTATGATCTGCTAGGTCTCACATACTGGAAATATCTGATCAACCTCCCTAGTAGGCCACTACCATTTTAACAGAAAACAATGGCTTTTTAGTCCTTCCCTTCATTAACAGTAGTGGTATTCAGAGTAGGTTCAGCCGACAAAGCTCGGGCACTTAACCCTAGCTAAACCCAACTTCATCTTCAGCTTTTTTGGAAGGGTTTAAGCTCTGACAGCTGCACGGCTTTACCCCAAATACGGCAAAAAGGTTTATGCTTTCCGAACCTTCGAAGTGCCATAGATAGCAGAAGTATGATTGTAGATTTTATCTAGTAGTACACTTGCTGCTAATCACGACAATGCCCCAGACATCTCTTCGAATTGAAACGCTACAGCTACTCGATGATATGGCACTTGCTACTGCACGGATGCAGAATGACAGATGTCTTGATGATGGCAAGCACGACGTTACTGATTGGACGGATATGTCGTCCGAACCTTCATGGAGCCCCATGATGCTTTCACCAGCCTCCCCGATGTCATCATTTCTCTCTGCCGAGGGTTTGATGTCAGTTGACTCTGAATCGACTGACACGATCTCAACGATGGACCTGATCTCCGCACCATACGTGGAGTTGCTGAGTACGATCCAGGCACTCCGCGACGAGGTTGAAGCCGCACGAGTTCTCGAACGCCCGGAAGAGCCGATACCTAAGGCGTCTCAGCTCCCTCTGCTTGAACATTTTGCAGAGTATCGGTCGTCTCTTTTCCGGAAAAAACTCCGCGTTGATCCTGCAATATTCGACGAGATTTTGGATCAGATTAGTGACCACGCCGTGTTTCAAAATCAATCAAATAATAAGCAATTACCCATTTCTATCCAGCTTGCCATTTTCCTGTACCGCGCGGGACACTACGGAAACGCATGTTCACCTGAAGATGTTGGGCAATGGGCTGGCGTTAGCATTGGGATGGTAGTGAATTGCACCCATCATGTGATGGCTGCAATTCTAGATCAACACGATGAGTTCATACGGATTCCGGATGCCAACTCTGAGGAGATGCGGAAGGCAAGATTGTTTACCGAATCTCGTACTTGCTGGGCATGGAGGAACGGGGTTTTCACGGCTGACGGCTCTGCAATAAACTTATATGCATGACCGGGGATGTTTGGGGATGGATTTTATGATCGGAAAGCACGATTTTTGTTGAACTGTCAAGTGAGTACAAATGATGGACAGCAGATTGAAACTTACTTGGAGTTTGAGGCAATAATCATGGCCCATGACTTAATGATTGTTGACTATGCATTGGGGCAACTGGGAAGTGTGCACGATGCATACGCATTCCAGGGAACACGCATGTCTCAAGACCCCACTGGCCTCATCCCTGCCCACCATTGGATTTGGGCCAATTCGGCCTATCCCACTGAGACGTGGTGTGTGGTCCCCTTCAAGAAGCCGTGTGGGGGTCAGCTGACATGTAGGCAGAATATTTACAACTGATATTTATCAAAGGTACATACCAGCAGAAAAGCACTGCACTCGTCTTCTCAGCATCTCCAAGGTTCGTGTGAGGGTTGAGCATGCATTTTCAGCCCTCAAAGGCCGCTTTCAATCGCTGCGGGAACTCAGACTCCAACTGGATAAGGACGACGACTTACACGTTGCAGTTTACTGGGTAATGTCCTGCATGATACTCCACAACATGATTATTCGCTTTGAGGCCAAATTAGGTGAGGTCGGGACGGTGCGCTGGGCAATAAACGAAGCTGAAGGGTGGGATGAAGATATGGGAGATGTTGGTGTGACAGAGCAAGGAGGAACACAAGGACAGCGTTTTCGGGGGTATCTGATGGAGAGGCTGTTTGAGTAACGTGGTATCCATGTGTAGCTTAATCATGGGACTCGCATGTAAAGCACGTGAAATGGTGTCAATTGATGCGTACAAAAAAAAAAACACTGCAGATACAGACGACGAGGGATACAGAATTTTAAGCTACTGGTGAATTAATCGACATCGGGGGGAAGACCAGCAGTATCGGAAGGGGGGGAAGTGGACGTTTGACCAGATTGCAGCTGCGCCAACTGCAGCTTGAGTTGAAGTATTTTTCCCTCCTCCTTGAGCATCTCGATATCCAAGCGCTTTTCCTCCATCCATCGGTTGTGCATTTTCTCAGATTCTACACGATCCCTTTCATTCTCCACCTCCAGATGAGCGATTTCCTTGTTGCGCATATAAGCCTGTGTTTTCATCGCCTTATGTTCATACTTGAGGGCAGTGATGTTGTAGCGCTGCTCTTTGGAGCTCTCATTCAACTCACTGAGCCGCCCATCGAAATCAGCTTTGATCTGTGCAAGCGAACTTTTTCCCTTCGTGACGTTGGTGCGGGAGGTGTCGGAAGTCATGGCAAGGCGGCGAGTACCACTGCTAGTTGTAGTTGTTGTCAAGATAGTGGATGAGGGTGACTTTGCATATGGAAAGCAGAGCGGTTGTCCCATGACGGAGTCCGACGTTTGACTGAGGCAACAGGCCTCTCTGATGGCAGAATCGTATTGGTAGCATTGTCAGCCTGGATCTCTTATTAGTGACGCAGAAAATAATTTATGGTGACATACATCGTGTTGGGAATGGTTGGATCATCAAAGATCCATGATTGCTCATCAACCAACATAGGATCAGTAGACATCTCTCGCACGGCCTGACCCACACTCCCCCTCTCATCCATTCTGTCCTCCTCTTCCTCTTCCTGTTCAACATCATCTCCAAAATAAAAAGGTTCTGGAACTGGGTCAGCATCCGGTGTCACATGAGAACCATCCTTAACGTTAGGGAAGAAACTGCTTGAGCGCCCAAAAAAACTTTTTGAGCACTAGTTTACGGCATTCCGATTTTTCGAATATCTCTGTCAATTCTAAAGATATCGACACCATTCCCACGCTCACAGGAAGCTCTCGACCACGCCATCCTTCCTACCAAATTTGGTAACGATCCGCGCACTCCATGATTTTCTGCATCATTTCTACCAATGAACGCCCATTTTGCCAATATTTATTGTAATGGCCACCTCCTCGACTGTCTCTTCGCTCGTGTCCTTTGCTAGGGAGAATAACTACGAGTACCTGCCAGGAATCCCCACTAGCTCTCGCCCTGAAGCCTCCTGGTTCATCCCTCCCTCGTCCATGACCTCCCATCCTATCACTTTGGGACAGCGCATTCTTCTCGTCAGTCTGACGTCAAGGAAGACATTCTTTGGTCGCCTCAAGTCTGTCGTCAGGCTTGAGAGGTCTTATGTGGTTGTTTCGGTCTCTCCAGTCGAAAAGGATTATGGATTTTTCCTTCCTGCCCCCTGCAACATCTATCTCTCAATCTCGTCTTTCGTTCTCCCAAAATTGTGACAGCTGCAGTACCAACTACTCTCATCTACTCTATCTGATCACATTCATGATGATTTTGAGGCACTTCTCCCTGCCCTCATTGGAGAAGATGGCCCCTCCTCCTCCTCATGCCCTCCAGAGCACTAGTTGCACCTGGTACAGGTTGCTTTGCAGAGAGGAGAGAGGGGGGAAAGTTGCGAAATCCTAAGCCCTGACTACCCTGGAGACCCCCAAAATTGGCCCCTGGCAGAAATCCCCACAGTTCTTCTTTCGGACGCACAGCATATCGCCCCAATGAATCTGGATCTCAGATCTAGGAGTCAGAGTGACTCTTTTGCAGTCATACCCCTTATTCAGCAGTGACCAGTGCACTTACTCATCCCCCTTTCTGTCGCATTATTCATCCATTCCTTAATGACTCATTCTATTTCAAATGATTTGTGATATTCTTCGTCATGCTGACTGATTTTACTTACCAATCGCTTACTGTCCTTACTCAGCCTTGCTCGGCCTTACCAATCCTTTACCAATCCTCTTACCAATCGCTTACAAACCCCTTACAAAGTGTTTCCCTCTATTTACTTCAGGCTGCGCTACCTTTTGTATATAAGTACCAATACGTCGCAGCAAGCAAAAAAAGCAAGTAGCCCCCCCTGCATAGGATACTGTCCCCTTTGTAGTGAGACTACTGCCCAATCATTATCGTCGTTATCTGCCTTATTGTCATCGCTTTAAGGCCCTTCAATATCTTCCTTATTCTTGCAGTATCTGAGGCTCCATTAAGGGTCTATTTACTGTCATCTTCATCGTCTTTACATCACTTCTAGGCTCCGAGTAGCCTAAATATCTTCGCTTTTCTGTCGTCCCTCTGCTCCCCTCTCATCAGGAGCACTATTCCCTTCTGCCCTAGTCTTCTAGTGTGCAGAACCCCTCCCCATTTCGCTATAACCGATCCCTCGAGCCAAAGTCTGCGCAGGTAAACCACCAACTCGGCATTTGTCTTTGTGTTGGTTTTGTGGTGTTTTCGCCATAGATCCACATGTCGACTCACACCGGACAGGGACAGGGATGGTTGGGCTCTTTGGCCGCTGCATTGTCTCGACCCTGGGTTTTGGAGCTACCGGATGCAGGGACTGACATGGTCCCGCCGTGCTTGATGATGGAAAGGAAGTCGCCAGTCCGATTAGTTCCTGGGGTCGCATTGAAAACCCTCGCATCATAGGCAGGGTTGCCATGCCACAGCTGGTCGCATTCATCCCAGAATGGGAACTCTGCGAGGACTTTTTCTAAAATAAATATTGAGAGTGAGCATAAGTACAAAGAGAGACTCCACATATGGTGGAGGTTCTGATAATTGGGATCGTTCGGGCTGATGCCCTCACCAGTAGACTTAAATCTTGATGCATATTGTCGATATTTGTTCTTCAATCTGTGGAATGCATGTAGGTAGTCATCATGAGACGAAGGGGAAAAAAAAACATACGTTACAAGGCGGCTAGCCACTGCCGCGATGAACTTCGCAGGGTGCAAGGCATACGATTCTCCATAGTGCCCATCGTGATGAAAGATGGTGTCAGCGATAACCACATTGATGTCCTTCTTCCGCCTAGAAAGAGGTTTTCCCAGAGTATTCTCATCCATCGTCTCGTTGAATACAACGGCATGATCAGCTGGATGCTGCAAGATCCAGGTCAGTAGATCTCGCGTGAGGTGAGGATATGGTTCCCAATGGACAGCCTCATTTGCAGATGTCTCTGTTGATTCCTGAGTGCGTTTCTTCATGTGCTTCATCTAAGATTTAGCAGGGTATGGTGAATATGTTCCATATGCGGGACTGCAGTAGGCTCACCCTAGACTTTGCTGATGTCTGGGGGGCAGGCTGGGGAAGAAAGTAGTACTGAGGAGGTTCCCTACCACCCCCGGAGGGACCCATGGTGGATCCCATGATTATCTTCGATCTGAGCTGTAGGCGAGCAGAGCGTCGTTGGCCTGGACGAAGGGGAGTGTTAGGGGCCGTGCCCTAATTTAGGTGTTTGTAATCATCCGCAGGCATGTGATACTCCGGTATCACATGCCTGCATGTCTAGTATATAAAAAGTCATCATAGTGACTTAAGGACATCATTGTCTTAAAATTTTACACTGTGAATACCATACAGTACAGTTTGCGGGTGTGAACTAAGGCAAGCCAACCTTACAATTTTTTGAACTCTCGTCAAAGTATTCGCAATGAGCTGCATGGCTACCCGTGCATATGCTCGCGCAGTAAAGTTGGGCCAGAGCAAGCCACCCGACGGAGGGGATCCCCCTCTAGACAACAATAGTCGTCGAAAGCAAAAGGGACCATCCGAGGTCCAAAGAAATGATGGGAACACGGAGGACAGGCAGCCGCCAGCCGGAAGCGCCTCCCAAGAGACGAGCGCCAGACAGCCTGGATCTGTAGCGCCGGGTGCGCATATGCCCGGAGGGTTGAATACCTCAACGACTTTGGGGAGCAGCATCGAACGAGCTGCGAGAGAGGGGAATGAGGTAGCCAGAGACTCGATGAGTCCCCTTACTCCTCAGCGCACTGAGCTAGATAACTCACGAATGTCTTCTGACCCTGTGCTAGTACGAAGGACTCAGAGTCCTCCAATTGAGATATTCGAAGAAGGCGAGGAGCCTTCGAGGAGAGAGACGAGTGAGAGGGATGCCCCAATTGACCCTCGCATGGCCTTCGAGGCTATGAACAACTTCCTCGAAAGTCTGCAGCAACAATGGCTGGACTACAGGTATGGCCCCGAAGGTTTTGACAATCACAGGGTAAACCCCGGTGTACATCATGCAGAAGAATTAGAAAGGTATAGGCGGGCACTCGCTGCCAAGAGCGCGAGCAGGACGACTACTCCGGACGTCGAACCTACGATTAAGAGAGAGGGGACAATCCCTCATTTCTGGCCAGGAATGCCAGTAAGGAGGGAAAACCTCCCATTCGAAAGAACTGATGCTCTCGGCAGAAGAGGTGGGTTCGCCCCTAACATGCCAGATCGCCCTGCATATTTCTCGAGGCGAGACTCGGATATAATCCGACAGATGTTTGGAAACGAGCGGGGGGCTGCGATACTCCACCAGATGGCTCGAGATCGCACTATTGCAGCCAGAAACGCTGCCAGAGGAAACAGGGATAATACCCCTGGAGGAAATGATCGAGATGAAGCGGCCGAGAATCTATACGGCCGAAATGAAGATGGAGGCGGCCCTCCCGAAGGAAATAACTATGGGGGAAATTTCCCTGGTCAGGGATTCCCTGGGGGCGGTCCCCCTGATGGTGGCCCTCCAGGAGGAGGACCCCCTGGTGGTGACGACCTGGACGAAGAGGACGAAGACGGTCCTCGAGGATATGGGAGGATTCCCATAGTTGGGGGACGATGTGTTGTCCAGGGAAACCGACCGAACTATCTGAGGGGATTCACCCCAGGTAATACGAGGTACATGGATTTTATGCAAAACAAATATGCACAGCATATCTGGGAACAAGTCGGGTTACCGACGGGACAGGTTGGACCTGAAGTGAAGGCGATGAACCCGCCTAAGCCCGGGAAGTACGGAGGCCAGGATGACCTGGATAAGTTTGACGACTGGCTGGGCCAGATATTAAAGTACTTTCGTACATTCAAGGTCACCGGCCCTGATCGCGATGAAGATCACGTACTGTACACTGGGTTGTACTTGGAGGGTTTAGCCTCCCAATGGTATGACCAAGAGGTCGACTCCCCGAATCGACAAGTACCTCACTGGACTTTCGAAGAACTCATATGTGGACTATTCAAGCGATTCGTCCACGAGGCGTCAGCGCAGAATGCTGCTGACAAGTATGATCGAACTAGGTTCGAATACGACAAGGGAGCCCTTGTGTACTATAACGACTTGAAGCGTCGTGCGCACCGAATGGTGCAGCCTCCGGACGACTACTCGTTTAGGAGGAAGTTCTTGCGGGGGCTACCGCACTCTATAATTAAATCGATATTCGAAGCTTGCGGAATATCTGCAGAGCATTCAACAATTGAGGAGATCCTCGAAGAAGTAAGGCGCATGGAAACTGCGCAGAAAGCAGTGAATATGCATATGAGAACGAGCCACGCTGGCTCTGGAGGGAAGACCTCCCAGGGACGAAGTGGCTCACACCCACATGGAAACAGGAGCACAGGTAGCTCCATGAATAAGGACAACTATAAGTACTTCCAGAAAGGAAATACGTTATATCGACGTAAGGCGAACTTTGCGCCAAAGGGCACTGATGCTGGAAGGAAGGGTGGACAGTTCCACCGTAGGGATGGTGACCATAAGTACCATCATAAGGAGCAAGACGACTCGCAGCAGAAAGGATGGCAGCCCCGAAGGTTCATGCCGGGGATAACGTGTTTCAATTGCTCGGAGGTGGGCCATATGGCCCCAGATTGCCCTCATCCTCGAAAGGACAAGAATAAAGCGGCAGTTAAGCCGCGGTTATATGCCATGGATGTCCAAGAGGAAGAGGGACGCGATACCCTCGTAAAAGATCAGTCGGAGGAACCTGACAAGGGAAAAGTCGCTGGAAGTGAACCCGGTCACAACGAATCTAGTGATCGCGAGGAAGGATCACACTGTGATGAAGTGGAAATCGTCGACGAGTATGAAATGTACTCAGAGATTGACGACGACGACGAGCCCGTCGCATACTTCGGCGCTATACACGAAGAAGACGAAGCTGTTGCTTCCGATGAGGAGGTAACTTGTGCTATGATGCGCATTGTACATGATGACGAAGACTCGTCAAAAGGAGACCAGGTCTCCGAGGCGGGAAGTGATTTCCCAGATGCAAATGAAGGAAGCTCCTACGAGGAAGAACCTCAGGAGGAAAAGTGGGAATGGTCCGGAACTTATGGAGCAGTGCACGAAGGGACGTGTGATGAGTGTTGACATCAAGTCGACCATGTAGCAGAAGGGCTACTTAGTAGGGATGAATCCCTTGCATGAGCACTTAATGTACCGGAAGAACACGCTAGGCGTGAATACCACAGAGGGGTAGGAGAAGGAAACCGCATATGACTATCGGATGCGGATGGTAGTACGAATCACGTACGGGCTGCGTTGCAGACGATGGCATTCCATCTCAGAGTCCGTGAGGGCTATCGTATGAACGCCCTATGACAAATGATATTAGCACGAGAGGACATGCGACACCTGCCAGGACGCAGTCAAGAGCTACAAGAGCATCTGGATAATGCCATATTTGACATACGCTGCCAAAGCATGTCGGAAAGTGACGTCGGGATTTACCCCGACATGGTGATAGTGAATACCCTGTGGGGTAAGGTATGGATCAACCGAGACAATACGATGGAATATCAACCATCGGTAATGGGAGGTACAGGGGGACCTCTGTGGAGTGCGTCTCTGAGGATAGCAGACGAAGATATGGACTCCCAAATGGAAGATCCCATAGAATTTAATAGCGCGGTAGATACTATGTCTACGAGAAATTGATGGATTTGGTCTCCCATCTACGGTGCAATCCATGAAGAACCTTCATGCCGAGAATGTGCTCAGAGAATAGAGCACGTATCCGAGTCGGCAATCGACAGAGACACTACGCTGAACGTAGCGTTGCGATATCCAGAGCAATTGGCTCGTAGAGAGTACGACCACGGCTGGGAAGATTGCGACCGAGTGCAGATGGAGGGACACGGAATGAACATGGATTGCACGCGTTATGCGATGCGAACCATGGCAGACCGGATATGGTCCTTGGAAGCTGACAGGCTTCAGACGATCGCAGATATATTAGAAATACTGGGGGAACGCAGTGGCGTGGCCCCAGAAGTGCGAAGAGCACTGGAAGCAATGGAGGTTCGCCTCCAACGAACCACCGAAACTAATCGCCATGTTGGAATATATCCCGACGATATGATAGTGGTGACCCCCCACGGTGATGTGATTATCACGAATGACGAAGGACAATATCGTCATACCGTGTGATTGGCAGCAATGGATCTCACTGCAAAGATCGAGCCGGTGACAAAGTCATTGACACGATCATTTCGGTATGCTATGCATACGAATAATGTAGTGGGATCTCGTCCCAAAATAAGTCCTGAGTTGCGAACGTGCGCAACGTTGCAAAGCATAATTAACGGATGTACCACGTATACGATGATAGACACCGGGAGTACGGGTAATTTCGTGAGCCTGGCATTTGCCAAGGTCATGAAGATGAGGGTCTTTCCCCTCGAACAGCAGCTGACACTGCAATTAGGCTGCATAGGCAGCCGGTCGAAGATTACTCATGGTGGAATATCCACAATACGCATTGGAAACTATGAAGTAGAGATATACTTCGATGTAGCGAATATTGACCGCTACGATTGTATAATAGGAATTCCCTTCCTAAGACAAACTAAAGTGATCTTAAATTTCGCAGAGAAGACGATACAAATAGCAGCAGAGTGCGTGCCTCTCCTCACAGAGCCTGAGGCTCTGATGACGGGTAAAACCTGTCCTAAGCATTGACTCTCGCGCCCTGCGAGGCCTCAGTCTCGCGAGGGCTCTAGACGGGGGAGGGGATCCAATAGAGTAAAAGAGCCAAGGGGCTCAACGAAAAGTGAGGAACATCTCGCAATAATAAAGCCAAAAAAGTTGTTGAGCAATGAGGATATACCTCAGTTACGGAACCAATGGTTCGAACGGTATAAGCACAGGCTTAGTGGGGTGATCCCGAAACTGCCTCCACTACGGGAGGTAAACCACAGGATCCCCTGATAGATGAAGGAAAGCAGTATGCGTACCACCTGCCACGGTGCGCTGATGCGCTGAAACAACAGTTGTCGGATAAAATCTGACTATATACGGACACAGAATGGTGGGTGCTGAAAAGCGTCCCACAGGCTGCTCCGATGCTATGCATCCCGAAGAAAAATGGAAAGCTGCGGACAGTCATTGACTGCCGCAAGAGAAACGAAAATACTGTGAAGGACGTCACCCCCTTCCCGGATCAGGACCAGATACGAATGGACATAGCACGAGCGAAGTATTGCTCAAAGATTGATTTATCAAACGCATATGAACAAGTTCATATAGAACCCGAAGATGTCTGGAAGATGGCCTTCTCGACGATATACGGGACTTTCTTAAGTCAAGTAATGCAGCAGGGAGATTGTAACGCCCCTGCGACATTTCAACGTCTTATGACAGTGATCTTCAGAGATCACATAGGACGTTTTGTGTATGTCTATCTCGATGATATATTCATCTTTAGCGACACAATTGAGGATCACGAGCGACACCTCAGAATAGTGTTTGAAACACTGGAAAAGGCTGACTTCTACCTTGAGAAGGAGAAGTGCAACCTTTATGCAGAAAAACTGGACTGCCTGGGGCACATCATAGATGCTAAGGGCGTCCACGCCGACAGAGACAAAATGTCTCGAATTAGGAGCTGGAGGACTCCTAAGAACCTAAACAAAGTCCAAAGGTTCATAGGACTAGTGGAATATCTAGCGCAGTTTATGCCAGACATATTGGCGTACACTACGCCCCTGACTGGTATACAATGGAACGAACATCCGTTTCAGTGGAGGGAAATCCATGACAGGTGCTTCCAAGTGATCAAGGATCTTGCGTGCAAGTATCCGATCCTGCGGCCTATTGATCCGCGAAAAGAAGAGCCAATATGGCTCATGTGTGATGCATCACTCTATGGAGTGGGTGCGTTATACGGGCAGGGGCCCGACTGGAAAACCTGCCGACCAGCAGGATTTATGTCGAAAAAGTTGAGCGATGCTCAACAGAATTATTGAACATTCGAGCGAGAAACTCTCGCAATAATCGAAGCGCTCTTGAAATGGGAGGATAAACTCCTCGGCTTCAAGTTTACGATCGTCACCGATCATGAGGCATTGGGGTACCTCAAAACCCAACGAAAACTGTCGAGTCGACAAGTCCGCTGGTTGGACTACATGTCGCGATTCGACGCAAACATCGTCTATGCAAAAGGCACGGAGAACCGCATAGCGGATTGCCTTTCTCGTTACTACGAGCAAGAAGGAGGGGACGTAGCCTCCGATGATGAAGTCGAATGGGCCGACGCAGATGTACGTTTGGACCCAGAGGGGGACGACCTCCCTCAAGACAGGTGGCAAGAGCTGAAGTTATCAGCGATGAGAGAGGGAAGTACCCCTCGGAAGAGTAACCGGTTGAAGGAAAAGGTCAAGAAAAGATATGAAGAGGCTAAAGAGATGGCCTCAGCCACAGATCAGAGTAACAAGGAATCCCCTAGCGCAAGTGCGCAGGAAGACCCTACGATACTCGAATCTGCCGAGGCCTCTAAAGCCTCCCCAATAACATTTGGAGAAGCACCAGGCTTCCTGAATGCTATCCGCGCAGGATATAGAAGCAATCCTGTACTCGCGAAAGTGATGGCACAGCCGTCACACTATCCTCAGTTCGAAGGGGAAGATGGCCTTCTATACACAAGAAATCGTGGAGGAGAGAAGGTGCTATGCCTTCCCCATGCAAAGTATGACGGCGATGATACTATCGCCAGGGTAATCGATCAAGCGCACAGGACGCTGGGACATTTTGGATCCCAGAGGACAGCGGATTATATCCGCAGATGGTATTGGTAGCCGAAACTCGGCCGGGAGGTGGACAAGTTTTGTTGAACATGTCCGATATGTCAGACAACAAAGAACGACAATCAGCGACCGAAGGGTCTATTGCACAGTCTGCCTGTGCCGAGAAGACCCTGGGGGTCGATAGCAATGGACTTTGTGGGACCTTTCCCACTGAGCGACGGGCACGACTACCTGTGGGTGGTCCTGTGCCGTCTAACGTTGATGGTACACCTAGTACCGGTGACTACGACGATACGAGCGTCAGAGCTCGTGGGGATGTTCATACGGGAAGTCGTCCGACTACATGGACTACCAGAGACGATAGTCTCAGATCGAGACACGAAGTTCACGTCGACTTTCTGGCACGAAACGCACAGAATGTTGGGAGCGAAACTCCTAATGTCGACGGCGTTCCATCCACAGACAGACGGAGCGTCTGAACGAGCGATAAGAAATGTAGCGCAGATGCTACGAGCCATGGTCCGACCAGACCAGATGGATTGGACATCGAAGATGCCAATGGTCGAGTTCACAATCAACTCGAGCATAAGTAGCTCGACAGGGTTTGCACCCTTCGAGTTAAATTACGGGTATATGCCCGAGGTAATGCAACGAATCAGAGGGGGAATGCCCTCAACGGCACCGGGAGTAAAGACCTTCGTGAAACAAGCGTTAGAAAATCTTGAGATGGCCCATGACGCCATCATTGAAAGCAGGGTAATACAGACGTACCATGCGAATAAGAAACGAAAGGAAGGCTTCAGCCTTCGAGAGGGGGACCTCGTCTACCTCTCTACTCAGAACTTGAGCGTTCCAAAGGGACGTGCACGAAAGCTCGTGCCAAAATTCATCGGTCTGATGAAAGTATTGCGCTGTGACAGCACGAACGATACCTACACTCTGGACCTGCCAGAACAATTGCGCCAGCGGCGCATACACCCAACGTTCCATGTCGGGTTATTGTGCAGATACGAACAGAACGATGATGTTCTGTTCCCGAGACGTGACGCGCACGCATTCTACGATGTCGGTATGACCGACGAAGAGGAGTGGTTAGTAGATGAGATAACGGCTCACCGGTGGACGAATAACAAGATAGAGTTCCTTGTGAGATGGAACCTCGGAGACACAACATGGGAGCCGGTGTCTAACTGTAAGGAGCTTGAGGCCCTCGACAGGTACCTTGAGCTCCAGGGCATACAAAGTATACGCCAGTTGCCCCGAAGGGCGAAATAGTACGCGTAGGCGTATGGTAACCACTAAGTGGTTAAACATAGTCGGGAGACTACTACCAGAAGCAAATGGACAAGTCAGAAAAAACAAAAATAAAAACAAACAAAAGATAAAAATAAAAATAATACCGTCAATAATACCGTCGGCCTCGAGCACAGCATAGTTACCAAATTTAATTAGAGTATATACTTTCCTCCGATCACATTTTCACTGTTTCACGTGCATTAACTTTACTGATCACGTGATTCTCTTTTTACAATACTCCGTCTTCTTTTTCTTTTACTTTAACGCTCATAACGTTCTAGTAGATACAATGTCCCACCACGATCACCGTCGCAGAGACCCCCCGAGCCCACAAGGCTCTATTAGCCCCACCCCGTCCCGATCTCCTTCGCCTCGGCGAGGCAGATCACCTGCGCGTTCCGACGCGCCTCACGATGGTTCGCCATCACGTTCGTACTCTCCGTCCCCCATCGACCGACGCAGTCTGCGTACGGTCAGCAGTGGCCAGAAACGGCCATGATCACCCTCATGCTCATCGTCCCTCGAGTATGAGCCCCGCCGGGACAAACGTTCCTGCCTGTACTGGGAATGCCACCCCCAGTTTCCTTTCTTGTGCCATCACGGCGCTTGTGACCAGTGCGCGGCTTACGCGCTTCATCTTTCCCAAGGCATGGCCTTGTCCGACGCAGGTATCATGCCTGCTATCGTTACTTTGGCTGATGAGACCGCCCGTCTCATCAAACGTACCCCCTACGACGACCTACGTCGTCGTATCAGCCATCTCGAGCGTGATCTCGAGGAAACCTCCTATGACCTCCGTCGTGCCCTCCGGAAGATCGATGATCTTCAACGCGAACCTACCCCCACCATCCCCGCTCCCACTATGGTTGAGCAAGCTGCGCGTGACTTCGAATGCGCTCGTGTCGCCTCCTTGGGGGGGTGTATTTATTCATCAAACGCAGAGGCTAGTTCCTCCAGGCTGCTGCCTCCACCGGCACCACAGCCTTCTTCTTCTTTGAGGGGGAGGGTACAGGCTAAACCTGCGTCGCAGGTTGAACCTGTAGTGTCGAGAAAGGGCAAGGCGAAGCAGCTCGAGGACGATACCCATCAGGCAGCGCCTGATTACGAATATACCGCCATGGAGGAAGATACCTCCGCTCAACAATGTTACGATGACGACATTCCTATGGTCGTCGATACCGCCTCTCAGGGAACACTCTTCCCTGAATTTACGGGAGAAGAGAACCCGTACAGAGTACGGGTCCTTGGGCAAGGCAGGGATGGCATGAGGTCGATCCTCTTTGTGAGGATCAACAACAACCTCTACACCTACGATGATGAGAGGCTTGGCGCCGCCCTCGCCAACATTCGCCAGGGGACCCCCCCTCCTGTTCCCCTCAGACGAGGAAATCTCGTCGCATCAGTTACCAGATGGGACAGGGGGATAATGGGTCCCATTAGACTCATTAACACCGCAGAGGAAATCCTCAAGCTGTACGCCGAAGCATACGAAGAACCTGAGGAGAACGCTCCTTGTGTCCGTAGGGCGCAGGAGCTGATCACCTACATCAACCTGTGGAAGAAATGCAGGTTGGTCACGAACGAGGTCATGAACCTCGCACTTAAGGAATGGAGGCCGCCTGTTTGGGCCTCCCAGAAAGTGCGCCAGAGGAGAGAGGCGCTACGAGACAAGGAAAGGGCAAGGAGGGAGGGAGAAGCCCTCGCATTACAACCCGCCAGTGGACAGCCGGCCTTACAACAGCAGATAGGGGGTCAACCCGCTGCTCCTTTGCCAGAGATGGGTCAGAGACCCATCGTGCCTCTCCGCGACTGCCTGATGGTCGAAAACCCTGGGGTTCCCCAAGCCCCTGCTCATCAAGAACGACCCCCTCCAAGGGGTCGAGCATTTAATCCTAGAGGAGGAGGTCGAACCTCCGGAAAGAAGGGAAAAGGGGGGATCCCCGAACTACCACGAGAGGCTCCGAGCCTCGAAGCCCCAGTTGCTGACTGGGTTAAGTTTATCCACACGTACCAGAATAGGTACGACGGTTCAGACGAGAGCTCCGAGCTCTCGAGAATGTTTTCTGGGGCGCTAGGTGTCAGTGAGTGCCCCGACGACGACGAGTGGGAAATCAGTCCTCCCACAGCGCAGTTAGTACGAGGGTTCCTCCTCTACGAATGACTGGCTCCAGTCCCCAGAGGGAGCTATGACCAGATGGTCTGGTTCCGGGAGCTAGTTCGTCTCCTCGCAGCGAAGGGTCGCTACAGAGCCCTTCTGGATTGTGCCGAGGTGGCCCCTCGTGATGGTACTCGGGTCCCCTGGGAAGGGGAGTTCACTCGCTCAGCCGGTATGGCTGATATCGCCGCATACCTCGCAGCTAATGGCATCACTCCTCACGATGCCGACGATGCCCTCGTTTGGGCCAGGAGAGCGGGTAGAGAGTACATTACCCGCGCTGTCGATAATGGGGGGGAACGAGACCCCAACGTGCGAGCTGCGCTCGATCTTCTGAGGGTGGCAATCAACGACCCTCCAGTATTGAAGGAGAACCGCTCGAAGGAGTGGGTCGAGCGCCAGGCTAGGACCCTCGGGATCGCTACCAAGTGCATTGCAGCCTACGAGGCTCGCACAGTCAGCGACGCAGAGCTCCCTATCGTTAGGGACTTCTGCTCCGCTGCAGTTATCTATAGGGAAATGCACGGGTGTTGGGCACCCGTGATGGGTCACGGGTAAGGGTGCCCACGGGTGCGGGTGCGGGTCAGCCCCATCGTACCCGTGCACCCGCACACCCATGACCCGCGGGTCATAAGTCACACCCGTACTACCTGGGGCTCAAAAATATCTAGGGTCGGGCATATGTTACTACTACATAATGCTCCCATGCATGCTAGGTAATGGGCACAAGCATTTCTGTCGAATGAAAAAACATACCCAATTCAACTGCAAGTGGTGCAGACAAAACATGAAATATCTTTTGAGTGGGAGATCATGCACAGACGATTTTGGTATCAATTAGGAGCTATAAATGAGTAGTATACTCCTGAGAAGTTTCAAGATGTGCAGTGGGAAGACGGGCAAGATACAACGTACCCAATTCTGCAAAGCGGCGTGCACAAAACCTGGAATATCTTTCGAATGGGGGATCATGCTGGGACAAATTTAGTATCTGTTTGGAGCTATAAACGAGTAGTATAAACCCGCAAAGTTTCAAGATGCAAAGTGGGAAGATGGGCAAGATACAACGTACCTGATTCAACTGCAAGTGGTGTGGACAAAACATGGAATATCTTTTGAGCGGGAGATCGTGCAGAGATGATTTTGGTATCAGTTTGGAGCTATAAACGAGTAGTATACACCTGAAAATTTTCAAGACGCGAAGTGGGAAGACGGGCAAGATATAACATACCTGATTCCGCACAGTGGTGTAGACAAAACCTGGAATATCTTTCGAACGGCGGATCATGCTGAGACGAATTTGGTATCAGTTTGGAGCTATAAGCCAGTAGTATGGTCCTATAAAATTGCGAGACGTACGATGGAAAAATGGGGGAGATACGGGATACCTGACTCATGTTGATGAGGTGCTTGGGCGTGGGAAAGTGCTACCTTGACCTCAACTCGGCTTCAAGCTTCGAGCTTCGAGTGCCGGTGTCACATTCTTGGTTGTAGCAAATGCACTGTTGGTGTAAGGCAATTCTACCGGCAAGTAGGTAGTAGGTAGGTACTTACTCATGCAGCTATCATAGGTAACCCGTGGGTGTACCCGTTGTAGGCACCTACCCATGGTTGACCCTCGGGTAAACCTGCAACGGGTATACACCCGTGGGAACGGGTATGGGTGCGGGTCAGGCTCTTGGCACCCGCGGGTTGACCCGTGCAGTTCCCTAGTTATCTATGACCTGCCCAACTACTTGGGGGTGGAAGGTCGAATTTCATGGGAGAGGACTCCCGAACAAAATGACGAGCCCGAGGAGGGCGAGATGAGGGACGAGCCGGCTCCGATGTAGAAGGGACGCTACATCAGGTGCTGGATCGTCTTCTCGAGGGCGCAACCCCTCAGTTCGAGTTGTGGTACGAAGGGTTCAACACCTTTCGTACCTTGCTCTGCATTACTAAAATGAGGCGTAACCCTTGGATTGGTAGTGCTGCGAGATTCAACATCTCGCATGGATGTACATAGGGTCTTCCCTATCCTTTTTCTTATTTCTTTTTCTTTTCTTCTTGTCTTACGAGCCTAAGTCGGCTCTACAGGGGGAGGGTGTTAGGGGCCGTGCCCTAATTTAGGTGTTTGTAATCATCCGCAGGCATGTGATACTCCGGTATCACATGCCTGCATGTCTAGTATATAAAAAGTCGTCATAGTGACTTAAGGACATCATTGTCTTAAAATTTTACACTGCGAATACCATACGGTACAGTTCATGGGTGTGAACTAAGGCAAGCCAACCTTACAGGGAGACGTCATTTCAAACTCCGCTTGAATTTTGCCACATGACCTAAGAACTTAGCTGAGTTTCTCACCGGAAATTTGTTGGCTGAGCCCAGGCTGAGCCAACTTTGAATACCATTACTTATTTTAAACGTCCTGACTTTTCATAGTGAGGGGCGTTCCGCACAGCCACACTGTAAATGGACACGGAGTTAGCCGGGTCAAGGCCACCAGAAGTTATACACTGGCAGTCACTCGATCGTGCTGTAGCTACCAAGTGACAGCAGCTATGATTCGCAACCTTCCACCGACACGGAAAATATCCAAGTGCACGACGCCGCGATATCTGTCGACTTCGCGAGTACTACGTCAGGAGAATTCGACTTCCACTACGTCTCCCAACGTTGGAACAGTGGCAAGTCCCAAGAAACCGATTGGCGGCTTCCGTGGAGGGTCTGTATCCAACTAAACAGTACTTTTGATGCCATGCTCACCTTGTGCACCTGTAGTTTGATTGGATTCTTGTTCGGCTTTTCGCTAGCTTCTGCATTCGCTGCCTACCATTTACTGGACGAGTACAAAGCCGCTTCGGCAGCTCTCCAAACGAGCGTAGAAGAGTTGAGAACTAGCACTGAAAAGGTCCACTCTGGCACAGCACAATCTGTCGTATCCGCTGACTTGTGCAATTGCTAGGTATCGGCGCATGTACGACGAATAGAAGCCGTTGAGAAGGACTTGAAGGCGCTCTCGCAAAGTTCTGCAAGTAAAGATGATCTAGCTAGAGTACGCGCGGAATTGAAGAAAGTGTATGACGGTCTCCACATCGGTGAGTAGGACCCTCCGCTGTGTGCCAAATATACGTTGCTCAACACTCCCATGAAGAATTTCTCGACCTCCGATCCCATGTTTGGGGTATGCGTAAGTACATTGAGTCGTAATGGAGCGACAGTAGATCTAAGAGTATTTCCAGAACAAGACCTCCACGCACTGGCTAAGAAGGAGGCAACTAATATCCGGGTGTAGTTGCCTCGAACACACATTGTCTAGACACATGAATGCAAGTCATATCCCTTCATGCTGCATTGTGGGCATGCCAAGTGCTGCCGTACGTCTCCGCTCCATCCGTGTCGGTGCCAAGGGCCCGGTTCCAACTTATTTAACGAAGTGTCCTCACTATTCCGCACATTCACCGTCCGTGACCGCCTCGCTCAAATCAAGGTGTGCGAGAAGATACATTTGAATTGTGTTTGCTGCTGCGAATATCTTTACTAAATCAGACTTTTTCGGACAGCTATCATCACGCCACCATTGAGGAGTGCGTAGACAGCCGATGTTCGACCACGAGCATTATAAATGTACTCGGGAAGTTGGTGACTTGCCGATCATACCGCCGTCCCTACCGAATTCATTCGAAGCCCGAAGTAAAAATTACGATCCTACACCGGACTGATGAACAGTTAATAGCGAGCAAGGTTCTTGACGCGCCCTTGGCCCATGAAAAAAAATGCAGCTTTCCCGTCTTGCACGGAGCCTGATCAATTAGTGGGCAGCCGTTGCTTGTTACATACCAGCGCCATAATATCCTTCTTTCATTTCCGTTCACCGGACATGCTTCCGCGCCACTGCCACACCTGAATCAGACTGTCAACTGTTCGCGCGTGGCTTACACGGTACGTTCTCTGACAATTGGTACCAATTTTGTTACAAGACAGGTTCCCTGGGCATAGCGAATGAACAACAAATGATTCGATGAGGCAAGACACGGAAGTCCTTTATCTGATGGCTACGATCTCCGTGTCAGACATTGGAATCGTCACTACTACCTTGTAATAGGGCGCGATGAGGAGCCGTCCGACGAGTACACAACTACGACAATATCAGCATAGCCTCCAATGAGACGCAAACGACCGTATCCAGTGAGCCCCACCAGACCAGTGCAGAAGTGTGTTGGTCTGCATATCCCGTACATATAAGGAGGAGAACCACTCTTTCCGATACAACAATATTTACGAGGTCTACATGTCATGGAGCAGTCTCCATGGGACTCGAGGCATTCGCAGCAATGACACTTTCAGAGCCCAAGTGCGCCTTACGCTTCGCCTTCAACGCGTCAACTTCCTCTTGTAGTTTGTTCTATCGTGGGGAACCCTCAATGAACGATAACAAAGGGATACGATTTATGCGCACCACTTTGACTTCTAGTTCCGATTTGTCAAATATCGAATACGGGGCTTGCGGCGCCAGCCGCTTCATGTTACCTGTGCGACGATGAGTGGGACGAGTTACAGGAAGACGACTGTGAACGCGTGCCAAATGCGGCTTGTTTGAACACCTCTTCCATTAGCTCATGGTTGCGTCGGTACCTCGTTATGGCCAGCGTGCGGGCAGATATCGTTTCGGTTTCATCTGAAGATTGGCGAATGAAAGACGAGAATATAATTACCATATTTCCTTACCTGCTGAATCGTCGTCGTCCAGCCGAGGTGGACCAGGACGCTGCTCCATGATCAGCGGAATGTCAATTGGATCTACGAACGGAGAAAATTTCATCTTACACCACCGCTCATACTACTGCCTCGCTCTCTAGGTCGTTCCCGTTCTCGTCGTCTCTCGAGTGCCTCCATAGCACTGTTCTGCTGAGCGAGCATCGCTTGCGGGTTCATCGCCATTCCAGGAGAGTTTACGTTGATGACCGGAGGATTCATACTCTGTTGATTCACGCCCATGGGATGTGGCGGCATGCCCATGGGTGCTTGAGGAGGGGGAGGAGGAGCGGATCCAGAGGGGTAGACTTTTTGACCCATCTTTTCACCCATGATATATACCGACGGTTCGGTGATCTGACGGAGGGGGTATTGGCGTACGGGAGAACTAAGTAGTGACGGGATTATTTCTGTTCGATCGTAGGAAAGGACAGTTGTTTGAATTACGAATGTGGCACAAGTAATAAAGAAAACTCACGTATGGCTGGCCCGCGCGCGTAGTGCACGAGTACGAGCTGGGGGTGCCCTCCTCTGTGTAGACGGTACCGCCGTCGGACGCGCCAAGCAGTCGTGTCCTGAGAATTAGGCACAAAACCGTACTTGGTTTCTGAGATTTCCATTTCCTGAGATAAAAATTAGGATGAGCGATTGCGTAGACCGGGAGGACAGGGCATACCTTATTGCCGACAGGTATGACAAGGCGCGTCTCTTGGTCTTGATACCGAATACCATCGTTGGGAAACTGCGTTGGGTTTTGAAGGTATAATAGGAAAAGTTGTCCTTCTGCAAAGAAAACAGACGTTGAACCGACAGTTTCCGTCTATCAAACGGGTCTGGATGTCATACCGGCTGGTTTGTCTATGAATGTCCACATGTAGGGAACGTTCTGAGACATCTGGAGTGCCCTGAGCAGCATGTTTGCCGCAGCTTCTATGCTGACCGAAGCATGCAATCCCAGGTTCTCTGGGAAGCGCAGACATGGCGGGTCTGGGTGGGGGTGGGGTTGTTGCTGGAAAGACATTTCAACGCGGACTCGAAGGAACCCTGCCCGCGAAACAAGAGTATGGGTCACGTGATACGTCCATCCCCCCTATTTGCAGTCCGATGTGTGTCACTCAGTTGTCAGGTTCATCGCCTCAAAGAGTACTACACGTCAGAGGTATGTGCGCCATATGATTTCACGTTATCTACTCATCCCAACAGCTCCTGTGATACCCTCAGTAAAAAAAAAGAGACGTGCAAGCCGAGATCGCTAAAGACGACCAGCCGAAGCTTCCTCTGGTAAGTTGAGAACTTGGTGGCACTTTTTCCAGCAGTGGTTGACAATCGCGGACGGTGCCAATCGGTGATCATTTGCTCTAACCATGGCGACCCTCGCTCAAGTGTAAAAGTGGACGGATCCCACCGTTAGCTTGAAGGCAGACCTTGGCCGTCGTCGGCTACACAATTGCCCTAGTCTTCTGCGACCACGCAAAGTAGGACCAGATAAAAGTTCTGCTGATAGGCATTGCAATCAGTAAAAGAACAGAACCTCACTGGCGCCATAACTATGCCTTGTTATGTCCGTCTACTTTGTCATGGCCCTTCCCGCACTTCTCGACACGTCCGCAGTGGTGTCATTTATGTAAGTTAGACCGCCTATAGCGCGCCATTACCCATTCCTACCAGTGACGATAAACCGGGACGCACTGTTAAGGCCGCAGGTTGTTCTGTAACAGCCACGAGACCGGCGTCCTGCTGCTGAACCTCGGGAGTGGCTGTGTGAAGACAAGTACAGACTACTGTGTTCAATGTCGATGATTTCGACCCACGCGCCTGTATGTCTTCGGGGCGTTTTTCTAACCCGGAATCGCGACGGATCGACGTACAGCGGGAAGTTCTTACCTATGAGAGTGACCATGCGGAGGTAAGATTTAATGGGGTCGGTAAAGTGACTTTTGACGTGCGGCCACACTACTATGACTGTGGAATGTGAGCCTCGGCCCTGTTTATGGACATACTTGGTTCTGCTTCATGTATCCATGAAGACAAATGGGGACGTGGAACTCGCAGTAGAGAGGATGATCCGTATATGATTCCCGTTGCGAACACGGGATATTAGTTGGCTGAGTGTTACAAGACACGTGCGAGATTGTTCAAGGCATATTCAGCAGTGGAGGCGAAGGCAGAGGCATCGACAGCAGGGCTTGATCACTTCTCTTCCACAGACGAACGCGGGGAAGAACAGGCTACCAAGAAAGATGAGGGTGGTAAGAAAGACGAAAATGATGACGAAGCTGAAGACGAAAATATTCCCGCCTGTTTTTACTTTACAGTAACAACAAAAGTGGGAGTCCATGCTAACGAAAATTTCTAAGTCTGAGTGAGGTGACCCTCCCCGGTCATCCTCACAGTTGATTCGCCCTCGATGCCTCCAGTTCGCGCCGCAACTTCGCATTTTCTTCTTCTGCAGCTTGGCGTTGCTCGCGTTCCCTTCTCGTGCCTTCTTCTGCAGCCCGGCGTTGCTCGTCCGCTGCCCGATATTGCTCATCCGCTGCCCGACATTGCTCGCGTTCCCTTTCCGCTGCAGCCCGGAGTTCTGCAATTTCCCGTCGCCTCGCTTCTTCTTGCTGTTCAGGTTATGGGATGTATAAATAGCGAACTTGAACAAGATAATGCGTACCTCTTGTTCAACTCTGCGCTCCTCTTCAATCTCCGCGTCCAAAGCAGTCTGAGCTGTTTTATACTCTCCGCACACCACATCCACGCTCGACTTTTGTGGGATCCGAATCCAATAACAGCTGCCTCCATTATGTTTTGTGATATCTTGCTTGGCACCGGGAAATAGGCGCTTGCTTGCCTCGAACACGGCTGCAACAAACCAGTAGCACCGCGTATTCATAAGCTGGTATGTTGTCTCGAGTGCCGAAGTTACAACGAGCAAAGTCGCCAACTTGTTTGCGGACGGCCCGGCGCCTTCGGGGAACGTTAGCGTAGAGATAGAATCGGAATCATTGCACTTCTGCTCCATGTCGGCGCCGGCTATGCTATCCAAGGTGGCGTGAACGACCTCTTCGTTGGCTAAGCCACGAGAAATGAAGCTGGAGGAAGATGAGGCGTTCCTGGACGATCCCTCTGCCTTGAGCTTATTTTTCCTGTCGGTCACAGTAGAATTGCCTCTGGCGATGGGACTGGTCTCGTCGGCACTACTCGCAGTGGAGTCACTGGCGACGTCTGGCGAAGCGAACGGTGGTGTGATGGTTACTGATGGAATGCCAGGACCTATCACAGAATCCGTCGGATTGGCTGGGGGACTTGTAGTATCGGTAGGCTCTGTAGTACCTATAGAATTATTAGGGGGTTGAGTCGAAGGTCAGAACACGAGAACTTGACCAGGAAGCCTATCCTTGCCCTCGCTGCTATCACCTGCACCCCTCTCGGCGATGAGAATGGCCGTGTGCACTTTGTCAGGAGAGGAGATATCGAAGCGTAAAAATTCACGTTGTGTACTTCTGCGCCCCTTGTACCAGCAAATCTTGGTGACCAAACACTCCCGCGTAATGAGGTTTTTGCGAATAAGCGTTTCGTTCCACATTTCGATGGGGGTCATCGAGATGGGCCTGCCTTTCTCATAGTTGGTGAACAATCCGGGGATCTTGGGAGGTTCTGGCGCCATCCGAGAGAGCCAAAGGATTCGTCGTAGAAGCTTGGGGAGATTTTTGTATATGTTTCTCGTGTCGAGGACCATCTTTATACGCAAATGAGGTTGGCTGGTGCTCCGTCCTTGAGTTATCGCGAACCAACGTCAACGTTCAGCAACAAGTCATTCGGTGGCCACGCACCGCTCCTAATTACACAATAGGGGGTATTCAGAGGGGGTTCAGCCGACAAATCTTACTAATTAGATTCTGTCCGAATGGGGCATTTTGAAAACAGGGAACTATGGAACGTGTTTTGAAGTCATCGCAATGCTCGACTCTGCGGTCAGGGAATATCAACTGGATACAAGTAAGTAGCACGGTACTTTTGTAATCCCAGGTTCTCTGGGAGGCGCGGCCATGGCGGGTCTGGGTGGGGGTGGGGTTGTTGCTGAAAGACATTGCAAGGCGGACTCGAAGGAAACCTGCCCGCGAAACCAGGGTATGGGTCACGTGATACGTCCAGTTGTCGGTTTCATCGTCTCAAAGCTTGTTTCGACAGTCCCAGACGTCATAGGTAAGTGCGCCATCTGATTTCACGTTATCTACTCATCCCAGCAGTTCCTGTGATACCCTCTGTAAAAAAAAAGAGACGTACAAGCCGAGATCGCTAAAGATGACCAGCCGAAGCTTCCTCCGGTAAGTTAAGAGTAATCCTACCCTGTCGGGCAGGTTACATCGAATATACTCACTTGAACGCAGCTCAGCGGCTGTGATTAGTATGATTGAATTCGTCATTGGGATGAAACCTCGTGTCCCAGGTGTCGCTCCACGTGCAACTCCATCGTGACCAGCTTGACAAATGGCGCACGCGGTAGGTAATAAAAAGTATCCGACAGAAATGCAAAACATACCACAAGCGATTCATTACCCAGCTTTTCTCCAAGCACAATCCTATAGTTCGTGTTCATGTCTACTTCCACGGTATACCCCCTGCTGTCCTTGTCCTCCGAGCTCAAAGCTGCTCTGCAAGAACGCACGGAACACTGCCTCAGGAGTATAGCGGCAGCCAACATTACCACCCAATATGGTAATTCCGCTGTTTCTCTTTCGCCCTTCCGTCAGGCCATCACGGGGAAGAACGTGAAAGAAGACCCTACGATAATTGAAGATTTCCGTCGAGTCGTCCCGGTTACCGACTACGAGTCTTACAGCCCCTTCGTGGCCAAGTTTTTCAGCCATCCCCGCAAACGGTCCGAGCTCGAGAATCTGCTGGCACCTGGTCTCCCGAGTTTCATCGGTATATCCAGTTCCACCACCAGAAACAGATCCAAGCTCTTTGCAAAATATTCTCGCGGATGGTCCAATACGCCCCCTTCATTCGCTGAGCTTCTGCAATCAGCCAAGTCAGAAAAGACTGCGTACATCTACTGCTTTGCCTATCGAGAGTTGTTAGAAATCATCGGGGACGATGGAGAGATAGTGAAGAAGATTCCCGTGTGTATTGGGACGTGCGGCGGGGTGCGTGACGCGGAGAACTGGTCAGTGGAGACGGACAGCACTCGCATGGGGGCTATAAGTGAGGCGCAATCGCTTCATGTGGCATGATTTGGCGTTGCTGACGCGTAGTACAGTGCCGGGTCACGTTTCACCTTGGGCAACAGGATTCATCACCCATCACCGGTCTTTTCTTCTGATTCACGCATTATTCGTACTCTCGGAACCGGCGCTCGAGAGATTCATTATGACCTTTCTGACTTTCTTCGTTGACCTCATCTACCACATCCAGGAGCACTGGGACATGCTCCTCAGCAGCGTGCGGGACGGGACGATTCCCGATATCGAGCATATTGACCATGTCCGGACGTACTTGGAGGTGAACTTTCGGGCGAACCCACAGCGAGCAGAGGAACTCCAGAGTATAGGGCCTCCGCTGACCTGTAATGCATGGGCAAAACGCGTCTGGCCGAATCTGGAGACCCTCGTATGCATTTGCAGCGGTACGTTTGCTACGGTGATGCCCAAGGTGATGGCTTTTGTGTGTCATACCGGCGATGCGGTTCTGATTATCCAAGACAGGCAAGGTCGATCCTTGGGCAAAATGTTCTCATTCAAAACGTGGGATATGGGTGTACGGAGTGCATAATGGGGAGAACACTCAACGTTGACGATACCGAAACGTTCGTCTTCGACACTGGGGATTTCGTTGAATTCCTGGACATATCAGAGGCGTTGGTACATGAAAATATACTTCAATCTGTGCGTTCTTCGATGCCTTCCTACAGCTAATTTGACGTATAGCTTCGTTAAAGTGGGATCTCCAACCGGGAAAGTGCTACCAACCCGTGGCTACCACAGGGGACGGGCTGTGGAGATACCTCATAGATGATATCGTTCAGGTCACTGGGTTCGATCCTCGAAGCGGCTCCCCTGTATTTAAGTTCTACGGAAGAAAAAAGTAAGAGTATCAGGCACTTATTCTGATGGGAAGTACAGGTGTCTGATACGCACGTAGCCTGGCGATCCGTCTCCCGTATGCTGCGATTACGGAGGCACATCTCATTAGTGTCGTTCGGGCAATCGACACAGAAGATATCGTCAAAGTACAAGAATTCACAGCCATCGTTGACCAGCGTGAGCTTCCGCAAACAGTGGGTTTTTTCTTCGAAATCACGGGTGACGCTGGTACGTTGTTGCATCGATCGGACTAGAATGGCCCCAATCCACTATTACTATACAATTTAGGTCATCTCGCTAAATTCGCAAGACAAAAAGCCTTCGAAGCACTCGTGGCAACAAATGAAGAGCACCAACGCGCGTTTGACACGGGACGCCTTCGTCTGCCGACCATTCGGATTGTCAGGAATGGAACCTTTGCTGAGTACCGGCTGTGGCGGGCTGAGTCCATGAAAGCGGGTATTGGTCAGATCAAGGTGCCGGTTGCAATGTTGAATGAAGGTCAGCAAGAGTGGATCGCGGAGAGGGTTGTAATGGAACTATAAGTGACCTGTGTAACACTGACCACCCGGGGTATCACTTGAGGGGCTCGATATCGATGTGAGATCGTTTACATTGTTTGCGCGTCACGTCTTGCGTAGCCACTGGTGGTCCAAGACTTGGCCCCCCATGTCTTACTCACATAAAGGGATACGACGCCCTCTGCGCTGTATGCGCAGCAACTGCGGAGATCCTGAAACAACACAACGACCGAGAATTTTGCCTCGACCACTTTCCTAGTACCCGCGCAGCAGAGCAGAGAATGTACCTTTGGTACTGGCTTGGAGTTGTGGATGTTGCTTGCCAGGCACAGGTACCGACAGGGCCTGTAAAGCTTAGAATCGACTTCGGCATCCGAAGTGCAGACGACCACGACTTACATAGGCTGACCTGCAATTGTAGTACGACTTCTTCGCAGTCGTCTTCCTGCATTGTACGATTGTCAGATGCAGTGTGTGGAGTGAGCTTGGCTGTCCTCATATTGAATCCGCAGCCACAGCCACGCGAAGGGACGGAAACCCTGCAAAAGTAATAAGAAACAGTGCCCAGCTCGTCCATTCACATACAAACTTTTCACTCATAGGATTCCCTCGACAACGCGACCGGCTGCGAAATGTCGAGATACCCAGAGGTGAGTCAAGAGTACATGCTGGGCACCCATCTCGATGTTCATTCACGTCTTCAAAGGCGGACGAAGCCCAGCGCGGTCATTACAACGATGGATACAGCCCTTATCCGTACGACCAGCGGCAGTCGCAGTATGACCCGTACGGGGCGCAGTACGAACAGAACCAGTACACGTCGAATCAACCAGCCTACCATCTCTCGGACCCGTTCTTGACACCTCAGACACAACCAGCCTCGTTTTCACCAGCGCCCGTTCACGATCCCTATGAGGCTCAGCACGACGCGTACGCCCCACAAGATACGTATCCGGCGCATACACCTACGCCACAGCTACCTCCAGTAACGGACTATCTAGGTGCTCAGTACAATTCGTACGGCCCTGGTCAGCCTCAAGCCTCTTCTCGCTCCCATTTGGGGGGTTCCTACACAGGTGTCGACGAAGCAGATGGGGACGGCGACTTGCCACTTCTCCAGAGGGAAACACCCTACCAGCGCTTGAGGATCCCGGGCAGCTACGAGGAAGTTGCGGCTGGTATCGACGATCAGCCTGAAACAAATATCCGCTATGGGCGTATCCCTCAACGGGTGCCGAGGAGATACAAGACGCTCAAAAAAGTCGAACTGTTCCATGGCAATCTCGTACTGGACTCAGCTGTGCCGTCGAAACTCTTGGATATGTGTGCTCAGCGGAACGAACGGGAGTTTACACATATGCGATACTCGGCGGCGACATGTGATCCAAACGATTTCAAAGATTCCGGGTTCACGCTGCGTCAAGTACACTATGACCCGCCCCGGCGCACGGAACTATTCATTGTGATGACGATGTACAACGAGGACGAAGGGTTATTCTGTAGGTCGATGCATGGGGTCATGAAGAACATCGCACATCTGTGTAAGCGAGACCGTAGTAAAACATGGGGGAAAGAAGGTTGGAAGAAAGTGGTTGTATGTATCGTTAGCGATGGTCGACAGAAGATCAACTCGCGAACACTTAGCGTCATCGCAACAATGGGAGCCTACCAGGATGGAATTGCAAAGGTGAGCGACCCGGCGGTCATTATGCGCATCGAGTTTTGACATCGGTCCAGAACATTGTGAACGGAAAACCGGTCACAGCTCACATCTACGAGTACACGACGCAGAGTATGTATATTTCTCGCATCTTACTTTCCCGTTCTCATTAGTTCAGTCTCCGTATCCCCCTCGATGAAAATAGAGGGTGCTGAGAAGGGCATCGTTCCGGTTCAGGTCATATTTTGCCTCAAGGAGAAGAATCAAAAGAAAATCAACTCTCATCGGTGGTTCTTCAATGCCTTTGGGCCGATCCTGCAGCCAAACGTATGCGTGCTCCTCGACGTTGGGACCATGCCGGGCACCACGTCTATATACCACCTGTGGAAGGCCTTCGACATTAACTCGAATGTCGGCGGGGCTTGCGGAGAGATCGTTGCCCTGAAAGGAAAGTACGGGCAGTACCTCTTCAATCCGCTTGTTGCGGCGCAGAACTTTGAGTACAAGATGTCGAACATCTTGGACAAACCATTGGAGAGTGTCTTTGGATACATCACCGTGTTACCCGGTGCATTCAGTGCATACCGCTATATTGCTTTGCAGAACGATGCCATGGGGGAGGGACCATTGCAGAAGTACTTTTTGGGTGAGAAGATGCATGGGGCCGGCGCAGATATCTTTACCGCCAATATGTATCTCGCAGAAGATCGGGTGAGTTGCTGATGTTGGCCGTGGTGCGGGCAATGCTCACGTGGAGGAGTAGATCTTGTGCTGGGAGCTAGTCTCCAAGCGAGGGGGTTCATGGATATTGCACTACGTCAAGTCAGCTTACGCTGTCACAGACGTGCCAGACCAGGTGTGTTGCTTACCTAGATCTTCTGGTTTGCCTCTGCTCATGTATGCAGGTCCCGGAGTTGATATCGCAGCGGCGGCGCTGGCTCAATGGCTCCTTCTTCGCAGCCATTCACAGTCTCGTCCATTTCCATTATTTATACCGCTCCTCACATAGCTTCGCTCGCAAGTTCTGGATACATGTCGAGATGTTGTATCAGTTGTACAATCTTATCTTTGCGTGGTTCGCACTCGTAAGTTTTCCTTATATGTTTGTACTGTTTTATCGTAGGGCTCACGGAATGGTTGAAGGGAAATTACTATATCGCTTTCGTTATCCTTTCAGATGCCCTGGAGAGCTATGTGCCGCAGCTGCACATTCTCAATCTTATTCTTAACTACTTTTACCTCGGACTGCTTATCATGTGTTTCCTACTTGCCCTCGGAAATCGGCCCCAGGGATCCAAGTGGGGGTATACGCTCGCTTTCGTCGGCTTCGGCTTCGTTACAATTTACATGACCGTACGTATCCCCATCCTCACGAATGATGAATGCTGTGCGTCTAACGAGAAGCCAAGTTCTCTGCCATTTATCTCGCCGTCAAAGGTATAGAAGAAGTGGCGGCTGCAAATGGTTCTATCAAAGCAACCGATCTTTTCTCGAACTCGATTTTCAGAAACATCGTGTTGTCACTTGCCGCAACTCTTGGTCTTTACGTCGCTGCGTCGCTTATCTTCGTATGTTTCTTCTTTACTCGAGGTTCCCCCGGACCGCTAAGTGACCTATCGTGGTCTTAGTTCGAACCCTGGCACATGATTACGTCCTTCGGGCAGTACTTGTTGATGGCTCCATCCTACATCGCGGTCTTGAACGTCTATGCCGTGCGTGAAATGAATCAGGTTACGTGGTAGACCGTCCTCACAGTCTGTCCCCCAGTTCGCCAACGTGCACGACGTGTCGTGGGGTACCAAGGGCGACAACAGAGTCTCCACTGATCTCGGAGTCGTTTCTGTAGGAAAGAACAAAAACGAGGTGGAAGTGGCCGTGCCCACTGCAGACACGGATATCAATGCAGCATACGAGGATGCGATATGTGTTCTTACTACTAAAGCGCCAAAGGAGGAACGCAAAGTCGACCCTGCTACGAAGCAAGAGGATTACTATAAGACGTTTAGAACTAATGTGAGCGCTTATGTGTTGTTTGGCCTTGAAGGCTACCCTGTCTCACGAAATTTAGGTATTGTTGGTTTGGACTCTGAGCAATGTAAGTTGGACAATGTGGTTAGGGTTTTACCAGCGCTGACGAGCTATATAGGCGCTACTAGCGGCGGTCGTTGTGTAAGTCTTCGCTACTATGCAAGGCATTCGTCCCTGGCTCATCACGTTCTCCAGATCTGCAACGCCGAGCCCGGAGAGTGGCCAAGTATCCCAGTCGGTGGATGGTTACATGGCGTTCATCCTCTTTTCAGTCGTTGGGCTTGCTTGTACGTCGTGTATCCTTGTAGGCATTATGGTCTCTGACTCTGTGCACACATTATTGCCATCTCCAGTCGTACGGTTCATTGGATCGACGACGTACATGTTGGTACGATTGTTCGCTGGAGAGTAATCACACGAGGCGAGACTCTACATACATCCATGTTTTCAGGCTGCGTCTGATGCAGCGATTCGCATTGGACAAATACTCAAGTAATACCAATGTGTTAGGCTAGGAGTTGGGAATTGCAGCCTTCCACGGTGGAGCATGGGTCTTTGCTGACTTTCTGTAGGCTTGGCATGGCCAGTTGTTTCCGTCTCACACGACCTCAGGATTTTCTGAAGGTTCACGACACAGCCTAGCTATCTACTTTGAGTTTGTGGGCAAATTATGAGTGTTGGTGTATTTCAAGGCAATGTCCAGGTTTCAAACCCAGCATAACTCTAATTCCCTTGAACTCTCAGTACTATCATTGTAGCAGTGATGCAACATGACCTGGAGTTGCAATACATTGATTATAATACAACACACTAGTACTAGTAGTGGTATTCAAAGCTGGCTCAGCCAATGAATCTCTGCACATGAAACTCAGCTAGGTTCTTAGGCCATGTGACAGAATTGAAGTGGAGTTTGAAATCATCCCTCCCCTGTGTCCTAGCCTATGATGCTCTGCTTGCTTGCAGCTCCAGTTGAAGGTCATCATGGGATCTGGTTGTAAGGTTGGCTTGCCTTAGTTCACACCCGCGAACTGTACTGTATGGTATTCGCAGTGTAAAAATTTAAGACAATGACTGTCCTTAAGTCACTATGACGGTTTTATATACTAGACATGCAGGCACGTGATACCGGAGTATCACATGCCTGTGGATGATTACAAACATCTAAATTAGGGCATGGCCCCTAACACCCTCCCCCTGTAGAGCTGACTCAGGCTCGTAAGACGAGAAGAAAAGAAAAAGAAAAAGATAGGGAAGACCCTATGTACATTCATGCGAGATGTTGAATCTCGCAGCACTACCAATCCAAGGGTTATGCCTCATTTTAGTAATGCAGAAAGAGGTATGAAAGGTGTTGAACCCTTCATACCACAACTCGAACTGAGGGGTTATGCCCTCGAGAAAATGATCCAGCACCCGATGTAGCGTCCCTTCTACATTGGAGCCGGCTCGTCCCTCATCTTGCCCTCCTTGGGCTCCTCATTTTGTTCGGGAGTTCTCTCCTGTGAAATTCGACCCTCCACCCCCAGGTAGTTGGGCAGGTCATAGAGAACTACAGCAGCGCAGAAGTCCCTAACAATAGGGAGCTCTGCGTTGCTGATTGTGTGAGCCTCGTAGGCTGCAATGCACTCAGAGGTGATCCCGAGGGTCCTAGCCTGGCGCTCGACCCACTCCTTCGAGTGATTCTCCTTCATTACTGGAGGGTCGTTGATTGCTGCCCTCAGAAGATCGAGCATGGCTCGCACGTTGGGGTCTTGTTCCCCCCCATTATTGACAGCATGGGTAACATACTCGTTACCTGCTCTCCTGGCCCAAACGAGGGCATCGTCGGCATTGTGAGGAGTGATGCCATTAGCCGTGAGGTATGCGGCAATATCAGCCATACCGGCTGAGCGAGTGAACTCCCCTTCCCAGGGGACATGGGTGCCATCACGAGGGGCCACCTCTGCACAATCCAGAAGGGCTCTGTAACGACCCTTCGCTGCGAGGAGATGGACTAGCTCCCAGAACCAGACCATCCGGTCATAGCTCCCTCTGGGGACTGGAGCCAGTCGTTCGTAGAGGAGGAATCCTCGTACTAATTGTGCTGTGGGAGGACTGATTTCCCACTCATCGTCATTGGGGCGCTCACTGGCACCTAGCACCCCAGGGAACATTCTCGAGAGCTCAGAGCTCTTGTCTGAACCGTTGTACCCATTCTGGTACGTGTGGATAAATTTAACCCAGTCAGCAACTGGGGCTTCGAGGCTTGGTGCCTCTCGTGGTAGTTCAGGGATCCCCCCTTTTCCCTTCTTTCTGGAGGTTCAACCTCCTCCTCTAGGATTAAATGCCCGACCCCTTGGAGGGGATCATTCTTGATGAGCAGCTTGGGGAACCCCGGGGTTTTCGACCATCAGGCAGTCGCGGAGAGGCACGATGGGTCTCTGACCCATCTCTGGCAAAGGAGCAGTGGGTTGACCCTCTATCCGCTGTTGTAATGCTGGCTGTCCACCGGTGGGTTGTGATGCGAGGGCTTCTTCCTCCCTCCTTGCCCTTTCCTTGTCTCGTAGTGCCTCTCTCCTCTGGCGCGCTTTCTGGGAGGCCCAAACAGGCAGCCTCCATTCCTTGAGTGCGAGGTTCATGACCTCGTTCATGTCTAACCTGCATTTTTTCCACAGGTTAATGTAGGTGATCAGCTCCTGCGCCCTATGGACGCAAGGAGTGTTCTCCTCAGGTTCTTTGTACGCTTCGGTGTACAGCTTGCGGATTTCCTCTGCAGTGTTAATGAGTCTAATGGGACCCATTATCCCCCTGTCCCATCTGGTAACTGATGTGACAAGGTTTCCTCGTCTGAGGGGAACAGGAGGGGGGGTCCCCTGACAAATGTTGGAGAGGGTGGCACCAAGCCTCTCATCACTATAGGCGTAGAGGTTGTCATTGATCCTCACAAAGAGGATCGACCTCACACCATCCCTGCCTTGCCCAAGGACCTGTACTCTGTACAGTGGGTTCTCTTCTCCCATAAATTCAGGGAAGAGTGTTCCCTGAGAGGCAGTATCGATGACCATAGGAATGTCGTCATCGTAAGATTGTTGAATGGAGGTATCTTCCTCCATGGTGGTGAATTCGTAATCAGGTGCTGCCTGATGGGTATCATCCTCGAGCTGCTTCTCCTTGCCCTTTCTCGACACTACAGGTTCAACCTGCAATGCAGGTTTAGCCTGTACCCTCCCCCTCAAAGAAGAAGAAGGCTGTGGTGCTGGTGGGGGCGGGAGCCTGGAGGAACCAGCCTCCATGTTTGAAGAGATACACCCCCCCAAGGAGGTGACACGAGCGCGTTTGGAGTCACGCACAGCTTGCTCAACCATAGTGGGAGCAGGGATGGTGGGGGTAGGTTCACATTGAAGATCATCGATCTTCCGGAGGGCACGACAGAGGTCGTAGGAGGTGTCCTCGAGATCACGCTCGAGACAGCTGATACAACGATGTAGCTCATCATAGGGCATATGTTTGATGAGACGTGCAGTCTCATCAGCCAAGGTAACGATAGCAGGTATGATACCTGCATCAGACAAGGCCATGCCTTGGGAGAGATGAAGCGTGTATGCCGCTGTAAAGTAGGAATAAGGAAGGTCAGGGGAGATACCTAGGAGGTCTCCCATTGGAAAATGATGGGTCAGTTCGACCCGAGGGGGCTAGGATGCCTGGTAGGGTGGTCAGAGAGTGGAGAGAAAAGCCAAAACGCGCCCTAAAAGACCAAGAGAGTGTCGAGATTCGTCTAATGAGCATCTAATGAAGGGAGAACTGAAGTTCCAAGGCCACCGGCCTGTGTTTTCTGTCTGATTTCATCTGTAGTAGCAGTCTATGTTATGTTACTAAGCAAGTACAAAGTTCAGTAGGTACGAAGTATGGCTTACATAAGCCAAAAAGCGTCCAAATACTAAGTAAAACTATAAGGTAAGGTGTAGACACAAAATTGAAAGGTAAAAACAATGAAATAAAGGAAAATACCTAGTAGGGGGGACTCCCTCCCTACATCTGAGGGTGGCTTTAGACAATGACTGTCCCCAGTCATCACGTACTGAGCTGTATCATATAGCGAGAGAGGGGTATCATCCTCAAAACAAAACTCTAAGTGAAAATTCAAAAATGCGAACTCAAAAATGAAAGAGACCATGAAAAGAAGAAATATACCAATGAGAATCCATATGAAAACCTGCGGGAGAGGGTGCCAGAGGGGCTTTGAGGGGGTTTGAGGGGGTTTGAGGGAGTAGCTTCGAAGGCGAGACCGGCCTTGAGCCTGGACAGGCCCTGGAAGGCAACTCGAGGGGGAGGTGTTGAGCAATGGTGCATGGCACAGAGGCCAGCTCCACTGGACTCACCTTAGGTTTGAGTGGTAATGAGTTGAGACAAGTTAAGAGAGGCAAAAGCGATTGTCATTTAGGGTGCCATAGGCTGCCTTTATATACTACAGGGTGAGTGTGACATGACATGTGACAACTACCTAAATAGTTGTTGCTATTGTCTACCGTATTTGGTGTAAGTATTGTTCTACCTATGTAGTAACTACTTCACACGCTGCACTGAGTAGGCGCATGTTCAACACTCCCCCTTGCTAAGTCGCTGGTTAAAGCGCACAAGCATAGGATGGCGCTGTAGGGAGGGAGTCCCCCCTACTAGGTATTTTCTTTTATTTCATTGTTTTTACCTTTCAATTTTGTGTCTACACCTTACCTTATAGTTTTACTTAGTATTTTGGACGCTTTTTGGCTTATGTAAGCCATGCTTTGTACCTACTGTACTTTGTACTTGCTTAGTAACATAATAGGGACTGCTACCTCAGACGAAGTAAGACGGGAATCCAAGGCCGGAGCCTTCGGATTATCATTTCCCCACTATCAGACGCTCATTAGACGAATCTCGACCCTCCTTTAGACTTCTGGGCGTGTTTCTACTCCTTTCACCACTCCCTGACTCTCCTACCAGGCAGCTCCAGTCCCCTTGGGTCGAACTGACCCCAATTCCAACGGGAGACCCCTCTGGTCACTCCCCCCACCATCTCTTGTTATTTCTCTTCAGCGCTACAATTAAGTGCAGCCAGATTTAGTCGTCAGCCTGATAGATTTCAAGCCCGAGTTGTGCCCTAAACTTTTCAAACTTGTCACGACCCAAGTTCTTGGTGAACATATCCACAGGGTTCTCTGCACCATCGATGAAGAATAGGGCAACTTTACTGTCAGCCACAGCTTCGCATACAAAATGGTAGCAAATGTCGATGTGCTTGGACCTTTTCTCGGTCACAGGGTTTGAAGCCATAAACAAGGCTCCCTGGTTGTCACTGCAGATCGGAATGGGTTTCACCTCGTATCCCAATTCCTCGAGCAAGTTTCGAATCCAGATTACTTGGCGGCTACAATCACTGAGCGCCATGTATTCTGCTTCAGTGGACGACAGGGCTACTGTCTTTTGGGCATGTGATGTCCAACTGAAGAGGCCATCAGCAAGTTTCAGGAAGAACCCTGTCTGCGGTTGGCAAGTGGAAGGGTCAGAGGCCCAGTCTGAATCTGTACATGCAGTGATGCCTAGGCCAGAATCACCATTGAAAACAAGGGAATAATCTCTTGTCCCAAGTAGATAGCGGCAGATATACAGCGCTTTGTCAAGATGTTCCTTAGATGGATTTGCAGAGTGTCGCGATAGAGCCGTCACGGCATATGCGATGTCAGGACGGGTGCCTAACATGATGTAAAGCAGTGACCCAATCACTGTCTGGAAACGAGTTCTGAGCTCTGGGTCGGCAGGCTCGTCGTTTGGTAGGGCATAATACCCAGTGGGTAGAGGAGTCTTTGCTGGTTTGGCATTTTGGAGTCCACAGCGCTCAACGACCTTGTCGAGATAGGCGCATTGATCAAGGTAGATCTTGCGGCCTTGGCGCTTGATGGACATCCGGAGGAACTCTTTAGGTTCTCCAAGATCTCTACATTCCCACTTGTGCATAAACAGCGCTTTGACCTCATCGACTACAGCCTTGCTAGGGCCACAGAAGAGGGCGTCATCCACATATATAATGGTGACGACTGTGTTTTTCCTCTTGTAGAGGAAGAGTCCAGCATCGGACTTGAGGTGCTCAAAACCTAGTTCCTTTAGGGATTTATCTAGTGTTCGCCACCAGGCCAGGCCAGCCTGCTTCAGGCCATAAAGGGCATGCTTTAAGCGGAGCACTTTCTGCTCTTGCCCAGGCACTGCGAAGCCTTCAGGTTGCTCCATGTAAATTTCTTCTTCAAGTTTGCCATATAGATAGGCGCTCCTGACATCGAGGGCTGAGATGTACCAGTTTTCAAGCGCAGCAAGCGCGAACATGAGGTGCACGGTTTCATAGTGCACTACTGGTGAGAAGATTTGATCAAAGTCTAAACCTTCGACCTGGGAGTACCCTTTGGTGACAAGACTAGCTTTCTTCCGGCCATCAGACTTTACGTCGAATACCCAACAGTTTTTGATCACCTTTCTCCCCCTTGGGTGGTGTGGGCAACTCTTCTTGTGAGAGTGCAAGGGGAAGGGGGGGGAAAGCTGTAGGCAAAGCCTAGGCTCGTCCCAAGGGGTCGTGAGTCAGAAGGGGGTGTCGGAAAGGCTATGGGAGGCAAGGGAAAAGATCCCCTAAGGTCTAGGAGTAGTTGGTGATGAAGAACTCAAATTACCGCCACCAGGCAGGCAGATATGGTGGCTCTGAAGGGCTACGATGGCTGGTAAGGGCTGGGACTCAAAGGGCAGCGGTTTAGACTCTGGAAATTGGCAGGAATGACTCCAAAACACTGTGGAACTTTTGAAGCAGCGGAAGGACTCGAAAGGCGGCGGTTTCTCAAAGGGAGTGGCTCTGGGGACTCGAAGTAGGCTCTGGAACTCGAAGCGGACTCTCTGGGGACTCGTAGAAGACTCTGTAGACTCGAAGAACTCTGTGGACTCAGCAAGGACTCATAGGACTTGAAAATACTCAAGGGACTCGACTCTGGGGACTCTGGGACGCTCAGAAACACAGATGGTGACTGCCAAAGGTGTGGGTATATTTTTTTCTAAGTGAAGCGGTGATACTTGTAATGTAGAGGCGGCGGTAGCTATGTGAAAATCGGCGGTTTTCGGAGCTGTCAAATGTCAAAAAAAAGTGACAGAAAAGGGCCAACGTATGGTAAATCACATGTATCACAGTAAGGGAAGGGAAAGCGAAGTAAAACTGTTTGGAAAAATATGTAAATAAAGGGAGAGGGTATGGACGACATGCCTGGACAGCAAGGAAGTGCAGGGAAAGCTGCAGAAACTTTGGGAGATGAAACATGGGGTCTGGAAGCTGAATGGTGGCGGAATGTGCATCGGAGTGGGCGGTGGGTCACAGGATTGACACCTGGCACTTCAGAAAGGGTTTCCGACAGCCAACGGACGGGTTTCACGTGTTCAGGGGCTGAGGCGGTCAGAATAGACATGGCTAGGCCCTCAGAACAGAACGGAACCTGGAAGCGAAGCGGCACTTTTGTGGCGGTGATAGGGGCATGTGAGGCGGTCGGAAGGCACAAGGGTGGGCGGAGCTATTTTTAGATGGCAGAGGCGGTCATTCTGGCTGTATTGGCGGCCAAAAGGCAGCGGAATCCCATAGACGACAGTGGGGATGATTATGGAAGTCGTAGCGGTCGGGAATTGCCGCATTATGGCGGTCTGAGGCCCTGAGAACTGTCGGAGCATTGTGGCGGTGAAGGAATGCCGAAAAGCGGCGGGTTTCAGCCCTAGGGAGCACACACTCCCTACAGCAGCTTACGAGGTCAAAGACCTTCCACTTTCGGAGCATGTCAAGCTCCTCATGACATGCAGTTTCCCACTGCTGCTGCTCAGCCTTGGGTAGGCGAGCGATGTCGTGGTAAGACCATTCCCACACATTGAGTTTGGGAGGCTCACTAGAGGGGACCGCTTTGGCGAGGAGGAAATTTGCCAGGTCTGCTCCCCCTTCCCGGCATATCCGCTTGACATCATCCTCACTACTGGGGGACGGAGGTGGTTCTGGGAATCCTCCTGGCACAGGGCGAGATCCTGATGATTCGCCAACTGTTTCTCTCCATCGGCGCTCGTTTTCCACTTCAGTCACCCCCCCTCGGGGACCTATTAGGTCTATATATTTCTACAGATGTATATACCTAATAGGTCTACTGGGGTTGGGAATTCCCAGCTGGTGCTGGTGAATCACCATGCCTGGAGAATCACCAAAGGAAGTTGGAGAAAGACCTTTTCTCCATAAATAATATATTTATTGTGGGGTATGATAGAGTGCCTGGGGTCCAAATTGGACATTCTCCATTGTAAAATAGACCTTGTGTTGGATGATATGGGATATTCTCCAAGCCAAAATGGACCTTATTTTGGACATTCTCCAGTGTAAAATAGACCTTATTTTGGATGATATGGGATATTCTCCAAGCCAAAATGGACCTTATTTTGGACATTCTCCAGTGTAAAATAGACCTTATGTTGGATGATATGGGATATTCTTCAGACCAAAATGGACCTTATTTAGGACATTAAAATAGGCCTTATTATGTAAATGATTGGTGAATCTCTAGACTGACATGGTGAATCTCCAGATGGGCATGGTGAATCACCACCCTGTTCTGGTGAATCTCCAGACTGGCATGGTGAATCTCCAGACTGACATGGTGAATCACCACCCTGTTCTGGTGAATCTCCAGTCTGAGATGGTGAATCACCAGCCCACGCCAACCCATTCTGGTGAATCACCAACCCACTCTGGTGATTCACCACCCCCACTCTGGTGATTCACCAACCCATTCTGGTGAATCACCAACCCACTCTGGTGATTCACCACCCCATTCTGGTGAATCGCCAACCCATTCTGGTGAATCGCTGTAGGGAAGGCAAGCTCCCTACTAGGATATGGACTAGGTATGGAGTGGTTGAGGCTGGTTTGGTTTTTCTAAGGGGCTAGATCCCCGTTTTGTACTTGGGATTGGGACTTAGCTGCGAGGCGAGTGGCTGCTTAGTAAGCGAAGTGGGAACTTGGACTTGAGTTTGTATTAGTTAGAAATCAATCACCACTATAGAGACTGGAGAGCACAGGCTGGTGAGACCAGCCTGTGGCAGTCTTCTTCTGCTGCTATCCTTGAGTGTGAGGACAGGACAGCCCTAGGGGAGTCCCAGGGTAGTGGGATTGGAGAGTTTTCAGTCAGAGTACAGCTAAGTGTCTACAGTGTCTTTTCAGTTTCTTTTTCTCTACAGTCCTCTTTTCCAGACAGAGTCCCCAGGACTATCTGCAGGCCTATCAGGTCTACCCTACCCCTACTCTATTCTATCTTCTTTTCCTTCATCGCCAACCCATTCTGGTGATTCACCAGCCCATTCTGGTGAATCGCCAACCCAATCTGGTGAATCACCAACCCACTCTGGTGATTCACCACCCCCACTCTGGTGATTCACCACCCCATTCAGGTGAATCACCAACCCACTCTGGTGATTCACCACCCCATTCTGGTGAATTGCCAACCCATTCTGGTGAATCACGAACCCACTCTGGTGATTCACCACCCCATTCAGGTGAATCGCCAACCCATTCTGGTGAATCACCAACCCAATCTGGTGAATCACCAACCCACTCTGGTGATTCACCACCCCCACTCTGGTGATTCACCAACCCATTCTGGTGAATCACCAACCCATTCTGGTGAATCGCCAACCTGCTCTGGTGAATCACCACCCCATTCTGGTGAATCACCACCCCCTTCTGGTGATTCACCAACCTGCTCTGGTGAATCACCAGTCTGGCATGGTGATTTCCCAGCCTACTATGGTCAGAGGTTCACTTGCCAAAGGTAGCAGTGTACTTCATTAGCATAAGTGTCATGGTGACTACCCAAAATATAAGTGTAGTGTAAATCATTAACAAAAGTGTAGTCTAGTCCATTAGGAAAAGTATAGTGGTCTGCATTTTTGACTACCAAATTGTAGCATAGTTCATTAGCAAAAGGGTAGCATTCATTAGGGAAGTGCATAGTGGTTGACACCTTTGACTCTCAAGTGTAGAGTAGTTCATTAGCAAAAGTGCAGTCTACTTCACTACTAGGAAAAGTGTAGTGGTCCACACATTTGATACCCCAGCATAGTATAGTTCATTAGGAAAAGTGTAGTTTGGATCATTAGCAAAAGCATAGTCTAGGTCATTAGGAAAAATGTAGTGGGCCACATTTTTGACTACTAAAGTGTAGTGTAGATTATTAGGAAAAGTGGTAGTAGTCCACATTTTTGACTACCAAAGTGTAGTGTGAATCATTAGGAAAAGTGTAGTCTACTTCATTAGGAAAGTGTGTAGTAGTCTGCATTTTTCACTACCAAAGTGTAGTCTAGTTCATTAGGAAAGTGTGTAGTAGTCTGCATTTTTGACTACCAAAGTGTAGTGTAGTTCATTAGGAAAAGTGTAGTCTACTTCATTAGGAAAGTGTGTAGTAGTCCGCATTTTTGACTACCAAAGTGTAGTGTAGATCATTAGGAAAAGTGGTAGTAGTCCGCATTTTTCACTACCAAAGTGTAGTGTAGTTCATTAGGAAAAGTGTAGTCTACTTCATTAGGAAAGTGTGTAGTAGTCCACATTTTTCACTACCAAAGTGTAGTGTAGATCATTAGGAAAAGTGTACCCTAGTTGACTAGGAAGAGTGGTAGTAGTCCGCATTTTTCACTACCAAGGTGTAGTGTAGTTCATTAGGAAAAGTGTAGTCTACTTCATTAGGAAAGTGTGTAGTAGTCCGCATTTTTCACTACCAAAGTGTAGTGTAGTTCATTAGGAAAAGTGTACCCCAGTTGACTAGGAAAAGTGGTAGTAGTCCGCACTTTTGACTACCAAAGTGTAGTATAGGTCATTAGCAAAAGGATAGTCTAGTTCATTAGGAAAAATGGTAGTGGTCCGCATTTTTGACTACCAAAGTGTAGCCTAGTCAACTAGCAAAAGTGTAGTATAGGTCATTAGCACAAGGGTAGCCTAGTTCATTAGGAAAAATGGTAGTGGTCCGCACTTTTGACTACCAAAGTGTAGCCTAGTCAACTAGCAAAAGTGTAGTATAGGTCATTAGCACAAGGGTAGCCTAGTTCATTAGGAAAAATGGTAGTGGTCCGCACTTTTGACTACCAAAGTCTAGTCTAATTCATTAGCAAATGTGTAGTAGTCCACTTTTAGACTGTCAAATAAGGTTTCAATTGATTACCATATGTGTGCCTTCTTTCATAATCTGAAGTGCCGGCGGGCCACATTCCCCACAGTGTGGCTGTGTGACATGTGGTGCCTAATTAGTGTCACTTCCTGCCACTCCGCTTTTTTGATTATGTAAGCAAAAAAGCGGCCTCAACTGACTTATTTCTGCCTCACTACACTTCCTCCTTACACTTGTACATGTTCTACTGTACACCAATGCCTTCAGGGAATTTATTTCACTAGAACTGACCGCTAATTTTATCCAATTCAGTACAATACAAGGGTACTAGGATAAATAGGGGCAAAATGCGATTTCTCTTCCCATACCTGCAGTTCTGCACCTACCTCAATGAATATTGCTACCCAGACTGCCTTCACATACCCCTAGAACATATTAAAATTACAGACCATCACAGCCACCCCTTCAGCACATATGACCAGTCCTCCCCCTTCCCCTCCACACTTGCATCCTGCACAGAGGAATGAATTATGATACCATGGGACCATGGGGGAGGAAGTCCCCCACCTATATGTGAAATCACTTGGGAGGTTTAGATGGCAAATAAGATGTGGGTCCGCTTTTTCATCTTTTCCTTCAGATGAGCACTACCAACTATTCCCACTAATAACATATCTTTTAATTTCTGGTGGAGGTACCTGACATATATTCCTACACATGTACAAAGATTCAGCTCCATCCAATGAGTATTGAATGTGCTGGAAGGCAGCCAAGTTTTTTGGACCATGGGAAAGTGGCCGATGAATTTAGGAGACTTGCAAAACATATCAAAAACTCATCACAGCACAACACCCAGCCCCTCTACTGACACCATACTTTCAGCAATTCATATGTAGACATATCTTAATACAGTCCCTGCATTATCTGTCTTGAATATTCACCAAAAGTGTCAAAAGTGCGAAATACTGAGGAACTACCTTGTAAACTATTGCTGCAAATGTGAAGCTCACCAATGGCACATTTTGGGCCTAGGGACATTCAGGACAAACAGAGTGTATTTAAATACTCATGAAGGGTGTAAACTAGGTATGCCAGCATAGATATGACATTATCTTGATCATTAGCAGCTGATATGTTGTGCTGTGATGAGTTTTTGATATGTTTTGCGATGCACCAGAATGGGCTGGTGAATCACCAGAATGGGCTGGTGATTCACCAGAATGGGTTGGCGATTCACCAGAATGGGGTGGTGAATCACCAGAGTGGGTTGGTGATTCACCAGAATGGGTTGGCGATTCACCAGAATGGGGTGGTGAATCACCAGAGTGGGTTGGTGATTCACCAGATTGGGTTGGCGATTCACCAGAATGGGGTGGCGATTCACCAGAATGGGGTGGTGAATCACCAGAGTGGGTTGGTGATTCACCAGAATGGGGTGGTGAATCACCAGAGTGGGTTGGTGATTCACCAGAATGGGGTGGTGAATCACCAGAGTGGGTTGGTGATTCACCAGAATGGGTTGGTGATTCACCAGAATGGGGTGGCAATTCACCAGAATGGGGTGGTGAATCACCAGAGTGGGTTGGTGATTCACCAGAATGGGTTGGCGATTCACCAGAATGGGGTGGTGAATCACCAGAGTGGGTTGGTGATTCACCAGAATGGGTTGGTGATTCACCAGAATGGGTTGGCGTGGGCTGGTGATTCACCATCTCAGACTGGAGATTCACCAGAACAGGGTGGTGATTCACCATGTCAGTCTGGAGATTCACCATGCCAGTCTGGAGATTCACCAGAACAGGGTGGTGATTCACCATGCCCATCTGGAGATTCACCATGTCAGTCTAGAGATTCACCAATCATTTACATAATAAGGCCTATTTTAATGTCCTAAATAAGGTCCATTTTGGTCTGGAGAATATCCCATATCATCCAACATAAGGTCTATTTTACACTGGAGAATGTCCAAAATAAGGTCCATTTTGGCTTGGAGAATATCCCATATCATCCAAAATAAGGTCTATTTTACACTGGAGAATGTCCAAAATAAGGTCCATTTTGGCTTGGAGAATATCCCATATCATCCAACACAAGGTCTATTTTACAATGGAGAATGTCCAATTTGGACCCCAGGCACTCTATCATACCCCACAATAAATATATTATTTATGGAGAAAAGGTCTTTCTCCAACTTCCTTTGGTGATTCTCCAGGCATGGTGATTCACCAGCACCAGCTGGGAATTCCCAACCCCAGTAGACCTATTAGGTATATACATCTGTAGAAATATATAGACCTAATAGGTCCCCGAGGGGGGGTGACTGAAGTGCGTTTTCAATATCCCTGAACTGTTTGACAGGGTGGCGCTGTTCGCCATAGACATTTCCTGGGCGAACTGGAGGTCTGCACTCCCTCTGGGGGCACACTGGTGCTGGAGGTACAGGGGGCCTGCGCTCCTTACGAGGGCGGCGAGGTTCCTGGGGTGGTGGTGGGTTTCGGGCTGGAGAAGGTGTTCTCGGCGGCAGAGGAACAGGTTCCTGCTCCACTGGAATCTCAGCGCGCTGTCTACCCTGAGTGGGGCGCGAAGGATGAGGAGGGTCATCCTCAGGTGGTGCAGGGGCCTCATGAGTGGGCTCATGATTATTGCAGACTGGTTGTCTAACGCGAGATCTGGTCGAGGAGCAGCGGGGGAACACGCTCTCATCGAAAGTTGCATGTGCCACAGTGAATATGGCGTTGGAGGGGCGCATGAATAAGTAATTGTGCTCATTCCCTGGAGCAACACCAATGTAGGTCATTAATTCAGACTTCACAGCCATTTTGTTGGCACGAGCCTCAGCAGGCAAATATACATATGCGCTGCATCCAAAGACACGGAGGTGATCAATGGATGGTTCCTCCCCATTTATCAACTGATATGGGGTGCGCCAGTTAATATGGTGCATCGGTGACCTGTTGTAAACATGGGTCGCATGTGAGAAAGAGAACTCCCACCAGGAGTCAGGGAGGCAAGCCTCGATTCTCATAGACTCGGCCATAGGGGTGCGAGGCGCACTTTGGAATATACGAATTCCCTTCTCCTGTAAAACTCGATCGAAGGCTTCAGATTTATACTCTCCCCCTGCATCAGACATCCAGCCTTTGATGTAGGCATTATATTGAACACGGACCATCTGCAGAAAATTTTTGGTCGTGGAAATTGCAGCATCTTTGGTGTGCAGATTTACTGTCCATGCATGTGATGAATAGTCGTCTAAGAAGACAATCACATATTTAAATTTGCGATAAGACGCAATGGGGAAGGACTTCAGATCGGAGTGTATTAATTCGAATGGCTGCGAAGCTCTGCGCTCGTTCGGTGGGAAGGCTCTGTTAGGCATTTTGCCCAGAGCACAACCAGGACATATTTCGTCCTTGGTGGGTAACTCGATCTCAGGGAAATCCCTGATATGTTTCTGCGCTTGGCGCAGGACGTCCTTAGAGGGGTGTCCCAGACGTCGATGCATAGTATCATAGGTTACCATGCAGAGGGTTGCTTCAGTCAGCACGGCAGACAACTTCAGCACAAAAATAGTGTCCTTGTTTTCCCTGGGGACGCAGGTCAGGTATGCATTTCCATCAGGGCTATATATCGTTAGATGCAACGAGTTACCGCGCACGACAGCACCTTGTTTGAGGAGCACACCTAGTGAAATTAGCCGGCCCCGTAAATCTGGCATGTAGTAAATGGGATAGAGCCGCACAAGGTCACCTTGGCGCTCATTTGGTAGTCCTGAATAAACGAGGACAGTTCCTCTCCCAGTCGCAATGGAGGCTCCATTCGCAGTCTGGATAGGGAGTTGTTGATCCCATTTCAGTGCCTCATAGTCAACGAAGTCATCAAGGTCATTCATGAAATGGTTGGAAGCACCAGAGTCAAGCACCCACTCGGGGTCGTCATGCTTACATTTGCCCTTACAGTTCACACACATCGCAAATGAGAGCACATGGACACAAGTAGTATTCGAAGAAACGGAATACATGCTACTACTACTCGCTATATACCGCGCAGGATTGCAAGCAAAAGTGGAGTTAGTGTCCTGCTTAAGTGAACACGAGGGGATGACTAACCTATCCATGGTCAGGTCGATGCCAGCTGCTTCAGCTATATCGGCATCAATATCCCCATCATAGATGGTACCAATGGAGACAGTGTCTTCAACATTGGGGGACAGGTTGTGCACCTCAAGTCGAGGGCACTTGGAAGGACCTGCCTCTGGGGCAGACTGAACGAAGGGCGACGGGATGCAGGAATCTAGTATTTTGACCCGCTGAGGGGTCGGTTCGATGCCAATACGGTGAGCCAGCTTGAAAGCCTTAACCGTCTGGGGGAAGCTGGGAGGACCATACTGCGCTGCACCGACGGTGTGCGCAAGCTTCCTGGGATCAGGAACTGGCTCAGGGCCAGTGGTCACTACCATGGAGGCCATGTGGGCCTCCTCGTCATCATGCTGACATTTCTTCCCACCATGCTTACCATGCTTGTTCTTCTTCTTCCCCTTCTCTTGGTTCAGCGCATTATTGCCGCCAGATCCAGAAGGCTTCTGCTGCTGCTGTTGCTGCTGCGAGAAGTGGGGGTCGCCTTGCTTGCACTTGACAGCGCTGAGCTTGTTGGTGGTGTGGGCAACTCTTCTTGTGAGAGTGCAAGGGGAAAAGGGGGGGAAAGCTGTAGGCAAAGCCTAGGCTCGTCCCAAGGGGTCGTGAGTCAGAAGGGGGTGTCGGAAAGGCTATGGGAGACGAGGGAAAAGAACCCCTGAGGTCTGGGGGTAGTTGGTGATGAAGAACTCGGATTACCGCCACCAGGCAGGCAAATATGGCGGCTCTGAAGGGCTACGAAGGCTAGTAAGAGCTGGGACTCGAATGGCGGCGGCTTAGACTCTGTAAATCGGCAGGAATGACTCCAAAACACTGCGGAACTTTGGAAGCGGTGGAAGGACTCGAAAGGCGGCGGTCTAGACTCTGGAAATCGGTGGGAATGACTCTGAAACACTGTGGAACTTTGGAAGCGGTGTAGGGAAGGCAAGCTCCCTACTAGGATATGGAGTAGGTATGGAGTGGTTGAGGCTGGTATTGTTTTTCTAAGGGGCTTAGATCCCCGTTTTGTAACTGGACTGGGACTTAGGTGCGAGGCGAGTGGTTGCTTAGTAAGCAAAGTTTGGACTTCGACTCGAGTTTGTATTAGTTACAAAATCAATCACCACTATAGAGACTGGAGAGCACAGGCTGGTGAGACCAGCCTGTGGCAGTCTTCTTCTGTTGCCATCCTTGAGTGTGAGGACAGGACAGCCCTAGGGGGGTCCCAGGGTGGTGGGGATTGAGGATTTTTCAGGAGTTCAGCTAAGTGTCTACAGTGTCTTTTCAGTTTCTTTTTCTCTACAGTCCTCTTTTCCAGACATAGTCCCCAGGACCATCCGCAGGCCTATCAGGTCTACCCCTTACTCTATTCTCTTTTCTTTTCCTTCAGCGGTGGAAAAACTCGAAGGGCAGCAGTTTGTCGAAGGGGTGGCTCTGGGGACTCTATGTAGACTCTGGAACTCGAAGCGGACTCTCTGGGGACTCGTAGAAGACTCTGTAGACTCGAAGAACTCTGTGGACTCAGCAAGGACTCATAGGACTCGAAAATACTCAAGGAACTTGACTCTGGGGACTCAGGGACGCTCAGAAACACAGATGGTGACCACAAAAGGTGGGTTTTTTTTTTAAGTGAAGCGGTGATACTTGTAACGTAGAGGCAGCGGTAGCTATGTGAAAATCGGCGGTTTTCAGAGCTGTCAAATGTCGAAAAAAAGTGACAGAAAAGGGCCGACGTATGGTAAATCACATGCATCGCACTAAGGGAAAGGAAAGCGAAGTAAAACTGACCAGAAAAATATGTAAGTAAAGAGAGAGGGTATGGACGACATGCCTGGACAGCAAGGAAGTGCAGGGAAAGCTGCAGAAACTTTGGGAGATGAAACATGGGGTCTGGAAGCGGAATGGCGGCGGAATCTGCGTCGGAGTTGGCGGTGGGTCACAGGATTGACACCTGGCACTTCGGAAAGGGTTTCCGACAGCCAACGGACAGGTTTCACATGTCCAGGGGCTGAGGCGGTCGGAAAAGACATGGCTAGGCCCTCAGAATGGAACCTGGAAGTGAAGCAGCACTTTTTGTGGCGGTGATAGGGGCGTGTGAGGCGGTGGGAAGGCACAAGGGTGGGCGGAGCTATTTTTAGATGGTGGAGGCGGTCATTCTGGCTGTATCGGCGGCCGAAAGGCAGCAGAATCCCTTAGACGACGATGGGGATGATTAGAGAAGTCGTAGTGGTCGGGAATCGCCGCAATATGGCAGTCTGAGGCCCTGAGGACTGTCGGAGCATTGTGGCGGTGAAGGAATGCCGAAAAGCGGCGGGTTTCAGCCCTAGGGAGTGCACACTCCCTACAGCGGAGGTGTGTGGTTTGCGACGGGAGTTCCTCTGCTCCCAACTCAGAGTGGCGGCACGTACGATGCCATCCGGTTTCAGCTCCTTGATGCTATCGGCCTCGCTGCTTGCTTGATTCAGCAGCTGAGCTACAACCTCCATGGTAGGAGGGAGCTTGGCGAGGACGATCATCGCCTGGACCGGGGCAGAAAGCTTGAAGCCGGCATTGGCAAGCTTGGTGAAGTGCGCCATGATCTTTGTCAGGGCAGGAGTGGGGTGCTGGTCACCTGGGACGGTGGTCTCCATCAGTGTCTTGAAGTCGGCATAGGCCGCAGTGATGCCGGGCTTGCCATATTCAGCCTGGAGGGCGTCCCAAGTTGCCTTGGCGGTTGAGTGGGTCGACACCTGAATGTGCACAGGAGGCACAAGGCGAAGACGAATGTTGCCCAAAGCTTGGGTGTTGTGGTCGTCCCAGTCACCGGCATCGTCATCGCTGTCAGGGCAAGTTTTGTTCAAAACCCACCACTGACCTTGAGACATCAAGAAAGCCTCCATTGCTGGAGACCAGTCCTGCCAGTTGGCACCAGTGAAGACGGGGATGAGGTTGGTCAATGCACTAGACATGGTATCTGCAAGCAAAGACGGAAGTCAGCACTGTTGGTGTGACGACAAAGAGAGAAAAGCCTGGCCCAGCAAATGAGATGTTCAGCTGAAGGCCATTGCCAATGAGCAGCCATGAAGGTGCTCAACGTTCTCAACAAGGCAGCCAATGAAGGCGCCACTAAGGCGAGCCAGAGTGCTCCTCAATGCTGCCAAGAATGGCGCTGGAGAGGGCTGCTCATCGGGGCTCATAACCTGTTGAGCAATGGTGCATGGCACAGAGGCCAGCTCCACTGGACTCACCTTAGGTTTGAGTGGTAACGAGTTGAGATGAGTTAAGAGAGGCAAAAGCGATTGTCATTTAGGGTGCCATAGGCTGCCTTTATATACTACAGGGTGAGTGTGACGTGACATGTGACAACTACCTAAATACTTGTTGCTATCGTCTACCATATTTGGTGTAAGTATTGTTCTACCTATGTAGTAACTACTTCACACGCTGCACTGAGTAGGCGCGTGTTCAACAGGAGGCTGGACTCGAAGTGGGAGGAGGGGTTCGAGAGGGGGAAACGAACCTTTGAGAGGCTGGGACGAGCCTTGGGATTCGACTCGGGCTCAGTTCGAAGGCTCGAAGCTTCCTATCGAGGGCTCAGGGGATGCTCAAAGGGGGCTGACTTACTCTCGAAGGTGAAGGGGGGGCACTCGAACTCGAAGGTGGCTCTGGGGTAGTCTCGAGATCGCCTCGAGGGCAGACAAGGGGTGGGGATGACTCAGAACTCGAAGGGGGAGACTTCACTGGAACAGCTGTGCCTCCTGGGCCACGAGCGAGCACCCAGAAGTCGAGTCGAGCTTGGAGAGTGGGTCCGAGTGCCTCTCGAGGGATCTCCTTGCCTGTAGGCAGTACAACTCGACCTCGAACGATCCTACACTTGCCAGCAGCCAGATACGAGCTGCATACCCTGCATCGAGCTCAGATATGTCCATTTCGACCACAGAAGAAGCAGAAACTAAACCTTTGAGGCTGTACTCGATGCCTCGATGCCTCTCGAAGGCCAGGGGATGGCTCGCTCGAACCTGCATACCCTCGAAGGGGTGACAACCCACTTGACGCTCTTGAATGCGACTCGAACGAGGCAGGGGGAGTCTTCGACATTGAAGTGGAGGCTTCTCGAAGTAGGAATGATGTACCTTGGGGTGGCTCGAGGTGCGAGGGTGACTTCAAACAAGTCTCGAGGCGAGAAGAAAGCTTCGAAGGGGGTTTCAAAGGTGATTCGAGGCGAGGCGAGGGGTTCAAGGGGGGCCTCGAGGGCTCATGAGGTTGAAGGTACTGAATCGAGGGTGAACCAAGGTCACGAGACAGCCACTGACACGAGTATCAATCTTCTCTTGAGCTACAAAGCTGGGTCAAAGGTGAGTCACCAGCCTGCTCACACGAGGCACTCCAACCTGGAGGAGCAGGGTGCCTTGAGCCTGCATTAGTGGCTCAAAGGGGAGATGAGCTGCTTGAAGCAAGCTCAGAGGGGTGAGGGTGGTACTTCAAGGTTCGAGGGGCTGCCTCGAAGGGGGAATGTGAGGGTGGCTTCATGCTCGAGCTTCCCTGGAAGTGTCTTCTAGAACTAGACCGAGAGCACTCCACAGGGGAACTTGACTGGTACCCGACCGAGGGCGAGGATGAGGGGGCTCTCGAAACGTCACTCGAAGTTCGATAGACCCAAGTATAACCTGGAAGGGGATCATACCATTCTCCCCTTTCTGTCTCAAGTGGTCCCTTGCATGACAAACTGCTCAAGGGGGTGCTGGAGCAAGGCCAAGCATGGCTCAAGACTCACATGTATCCTGAAAATGCTCGTGGGCCTTCAACTTGGCCTCGAGACCTTCAATACATCCTTTCCATCCTCAGCAGTGGATGTGTGGCTGAAAATGAACATATATTCCACAAACAAACCAACTATAGGAGATAGGGCACAGAAACAAGCCACAGACACCCTCGTGTCTGTGTGTAGCCTCGAAGGGGGGATAAACGAAGGGGCAGGTCACCTCGATGCGACCTTGAACATCCACAGGGTACCACTGGGGTCTTGTATACACGATGCGAAGTGGACACGGCCACTGAAACGAAGAGAAAACGAAAGGCTAGCCGCCATGTGCGACTCGAAGGCTCAACTCTCACTTGCAGCCTCGCCCAACTGCAAGAATACTCAGAAAATGATTGATGTACGTCTGGATACGTCTGGATATGTCTATGAACGAATGTGGGTGCGTCTAAGCAAATGGATATGTCTCGAAAGCATCTCGAAGGGGGTTGATACTCGTCTGTAGGGTCTCGAACGTCTGTGGGGTCTCAAAGCAACTGAGGGTCTCGAAGGGGGCTCTCCACTGACTCTAAACAAAGGGGGGGTGGGTTCCTACGACTCGAAACGGCTCAAAAATGCGATAGGAGGTGCCAGGGAGCTCAGCTGTGGCAGGAGGGGAGGACGGCAGCTCGTTGGAGGAGAACCGCTGGGCGAAATGGTATGAAACTTTGGGATATGGTAGTAGGGCCCTATACAAAGTGGGCGAACGAGGAACTACCAAAATCCGCGGACCCAATCCCGAGATATGCGTGAAATGGTCCGATACCACCTTTTAGCATGAAATGCGTGATATCTTGAGAGGTAGCAGTGCGGGCGCGACGGAAAAGGTATCCTCTGGGAGGTCTTGACAAGCTCTACTATACCTGAAGTTTGCGAGAGGAGCGGCGCGTCGGCTCTCGAGAAAATGCGTGTGCAGCTGGCAGGGGGGGGAACAGTGGCATGTTGACGAGGAACCGCTGGGTGGAATGCCACCAAACTCCAGGACGTGGTCGAAGACGTCTGGGGGTGCAGGGAGATCAAAGAAACGAGAGGATCTGCGCACCCAATGCCGAGTTATGCCAATATTCGTCCTACAGTGCCTTTCTCCACAAATGCGTGATATCTCCAGAACCACTGAGGCTATAGTGACAAAAAATATACTTCCTGAGAGCTCGCGTCGAGTAGAATCTGATTCCCGAAAAGCGAGAGGATAGGCGTGTCGGCTCTCGAGATATCGTGTGTATGAGGTCGAGGGTAGGATGGGAAGGTGGATTACCAAGCAAATCAGCCCCCTCGCGGTGGGCTCCAGATGTAAAGTAGGAATAAGGAAGGTCAGGGGAGATACCTAGGAGGTCTCCCATTGGAAAATGATGGGTCAGTTCGACCCGAGGGGGCTAGGATGCCTGGTAGGGTGGTCAGAGAGTGGAGAGAAAAGCCAAAACGCGCCCTAAAAGACCAAGAGAGTGTCGAGATTCGTCTAATGAGCGTCTAATGAAGGGAGAACTGAAGTTCCGAGGCCACCGGCCTGTGTTTTCTGTCTGATTTCGTCTGTAGTAGCAGTCTATGTTATGTTACTAAGCAAGTACAAAGTACAGTAGGTACGAAGTATGGCTTACATAAGCCAAAAAGCGTCCAAATACTAAGTAAAACTATAAGGTAAGGTGTAGACACAAAATTGAAAGGTAAAAACAATGAAATAAAGGAAAATACCTAGTAGGGGGGACTCCCTCCCTACACCACGCACTGGTCACAAGCGCCGTGATGGCACAATAGAGGAAACTGGGGGTGGCATTCCCAGTATGGGCAGGAATGTTTGTCCTGGCAGCACTCACACCTGAGGGACGACGAGCATGAGGGTGATCATGGCCATTTCTGGCCACTGCTGACCATATGCAGACTGCATCGGTCGACAGGGGACGGAGAGTACGAACGTGATGGCGAACCATTGTGAGATGCATCGGAACACGCAGGTGATCTGCCTCGCTGAGGCGAAGGAGATCGGGACAGGGTGGGGCTAATAGAGCCTTGTGGGCTTGGGGGGTCTCTGTGACGGTGATCACGGTGGGACATTGTAGATACTAGAACGTTATGAGTGTTAAAGAAAAAGGAAAAGAAGAAGAAGACGGAGTATTGTAAAAAGAAAATCACGTGATCAGTACAGTTAATGCACGTGAAATGGTGAAAATGTGATCGGAGGAAAGTATATACTCTAATTAAATTTGGTAACTATGCTGTGCTCGAGGCCGACGGTATTATTGACGGTATTATTTTTATTTTTATCTTTTGTTTGTTTTTATTTTTGTTTTTTTCTGACTTGTCCGTTTGCTTCCGGTAGTAGTCTCCCGACTACGTTTAACCACTTAGTGGTTACCGTACGCCTATGTGTACTATTTCACCCTTCGGGGCAACTGGCGTATACTCTGTATGCCCTGGAGCTCGAGGTACCTGTCGAGGGCCTCAAGCTCCTTACAGTTAGACACTGGCTCCCATGTCATGTCTCCAAGGTTCCATCTCACAAGGAACTCTACCTTGTTATTCATCCACCGGTGAGCCGTTATCTCATCTACTAACCACTCCTCTTCGTCGGTCATACCGACATCATAGAATGCGTGCGCATCACGCCTCGGGAACAGAACATCATCGTTCTGTTCGTATCTGTGCAACAACCCGATGTGGAACGTTGGGTGTATGCGCCGCTGGCACAATTGTTCTGGCAGGTCCAGAGTGTAGGTGTCATTTGCGCTATCACAGCGCAACACTTTCATCGGACCGATGAATTTTGGCATGAGCTTTCATGCACATCCCTTTGGAACGCTCAAGTTCTGAGTAGAGAGGTAGACGAGGTCCCCCTCTCGAAGGCTGAAGCCTTCCTTTTGTTTCTTATTCGCATGGTACGTCTGTATTACCCTGCTTTCAATGATGGCATCATGGGATGTACCCATAATTTGACTCAAAGGGTGCGAACCCTGTCGAGCTACTTATGCTCGAGTTGATCGCAAACTCGACCATTGGCATCTTCGTATCGTGCAGAGGCAGGAAGGGGCAAGGGACTAGGCTGAGCACTTGCCTTATAGTTCAGTTGAGTCTTGGGCTTGAGGATAGTAGGACGAAGTAGTTGTGATGAGAGAAGTAACTCGTTGAGCTGCTACCGAGTATGGGCAGAGCCCAGTGGTATATATACATCTCAGGTGTGCTGTCACTGCGGACTAACTACTATAATTGTAAGTAAGAGGACCTTCCATATAGGTACAACTCTGTCTTTCTACTAGGAACGTGTTATCCAGTAATCTGGTATAAGAGAACACCATAGAATATGAAAGAACATTGTGGAACTATCAACATCACATGATCGGCTTAGACATAGCCATATAGCCGTAGAGTTTCACATGATATGTTCAACACTCCCCCTCACTCTAATTTGGGTTGGTCACCAATCCTAATGACGAGCGATTTTCTTCAAACTTCTGCCATGTGAGACTTTTAGTCAACCCATCAGTGCGTTGGCGATTGGTGTTAACATATTCTATGGCGAATAACCCTTCTTCGACACATTCACGAACAAAGTGCCATTGAATGTCGATATGTTTTGAACGACCATCAGAAACTGGATTCTCAGCTATAAAGCGAGCACCCATGTTGTCACAGTAGAGGATGGTTTTGTCCATTTTGAACGACAATTCTTTGAAGAGCATGTCAAGCCATTTAATTTGTCTGTCAGCATCACACATCGCCATATATTCTGCTTCAGTAGAAGAGAGAGCGATTGTTTTCTGTTTTTGGGATCTCCACGAAATAAGAGAGTGGCCATAGTACATGGCAAAGCCTGTTGTCGAGTGACGAGTGTCTTTGTTTGATGCCCAGTCAGTGTCAGCGAAGCCATAAATTCTGTTCTCGTTCCCATGATAGTGAAGGCAAAGGTTCGGAGTGGATGCCACATAACGAACAATATGAAGTGCCTGTTTAAGGTGCAAATTGGTAGGATTCGACATATATTGAGACATTCGGATAACCAAATATGCAATGTCAGGTCTGGTTCCCAGAGCCATGTAGAGAAGAGATCCTATAACCGATTGAAACCTGGAATGAAGTTGCAAGGTGGCTTGGTATTTTTCTGAAGCTTTTTTGGGTTGATAGCCTGAAGGTAGAGGTGTGCGAACCGAAGTTGCATGCTCCATGTTGAAATGCTTTATGACTTTCTGGACATATGGGATTTGGTGAAGCCAAAGTTCATGAGTCTTGCGATTATGGGATATTTGGATTCCAAGATATTCCTTAACTTCGCCAAGATCTCTTGATTCCCATTTCTTCATAAACTTGTCTTTCTTCTTCTTTAAAAGATTCTTGTGTGATCCGAGAAAAAGTCCATCGTCCACATAAACCAAGAAGATGACAGTGCCAGCTTTTGATTGATAGATATAAACTCCGGCATCAACTTTAGATCGCAGGAAACCCATGCGTAAAAGTGACTGGTGTAACTCTTTGTTCCATGAGAGTGCTGCTTGCTTCAATCCATAGAGAGCACGCAACAACCGATAGACTTTGTGCTCTTGACCTTTGACTTTAAATCCTTCCGGTTGTTCCATATATATTTCCTCATCTAGCTTGCCATAAAGGAAGGCGGTTTTAACATCCAGTGCTTCCATTTCCCAATTGTGCTGTGCAGCATGAGCTAGTAGGATTCGCACCATTTCAAATCGTGCGACCGGAGAAAAGCTATCTTCAAAGTCAATTCCATACTCTTGAGTAAAGCCCTTGGCTACCAAACAGGCTTTGTGACGACCATTGCTTTTGATTGCATAAACCCATCTTGACTTAACCAGTTTGCGACCTGGAGGAGGATCCACTAATGTCCAAACTTTTCTTTCTTCAATCGATTTAAGTTCATCCTTCATCGCGTCGAACCACACTTTTTGTTCTGTTTTAGGAAGTCGCAAGACGTCCTTAAACTGTTCTGGAGCTGTTTTAATACGCGCAGCTAAAATAGTTACGAAGCTCATTTCCATATCATGGTAGGCTTCATCAATAGCTTCCGGATGACGCGAAGGTCCAGCCTGTTGTTCTTGGAGTAAAGGAGAAGGTGGACGAGCTTCTTCAGCTCTAGTCCTTTCCTGTTCTACCTGTCTCAAGCGCATCTGCTCTGACGGTAATTCATCAAATCTCCTTTCTTGTATAGTTTCTCGAACTCCCTGAACTTTTCGAGATTGATCCTCTAGTAACTGATGAAGACGATCTCGACTTTCATGAATCTCCTTTTCAACCTCAGCAGGATTGCGATGGTCACCATACACATTATCTGGTCTGAGAGGAGGTCGAGTCTGTCTTCTGGATCTTCTAACAGGCGGACCTGGAGAAACATCTTTTCTCTGTGAAGGATGTGTCCAATCACGAGGTCTTTTCCTAGAGACCTGCTGTACAGGAGGTGATGGTCTTCGATTGGTACGAGGAATTGTCCCTGGTGGCAGATGACGAGGTTGTCCATCGTCCTGGTCTCCATTGCCATTCCTCGGTGGGTTTTGTTGTTGTGGACTTGGTGGTCAAGATTGGGGTCTCTCGTCCATGGGCGGATCAGGCCCATTATCCATCCCAAAGTCTATGCCATTGGGTAGGTCATCTGGTTGTTGGTTCGTCACAGGAATTAGGTCTGAGTCATCGGATTTTTGGTCCTTATCCTTATCCGTGCTACAAAATGGAAAAACTTCTTCGACAAACTTTGCAGTGCGAGCGATTATTATTTTCTGGCCATGCAAAAAGCGATAGCCTTTGGTATTCGCTTCATAGCCCAAGAAAACCATTTCCTGAGCATGAGGATCCAATTTATCTTTCTGCTGATCTTTGGGAATCCAAACATAGGCTAAACATCCAAAGACTCGGAAGTAAGATATGTCAGGTATCTTGCCCAAAAATAATTCAACTGGAGTCTTCCACTGGATACGCCGTAGTGGAGTGCGATTATAAACATGTAAAGCACAGTCAAACGCAAAATTCCAGAATCGTTTTGGTACACAAGCATGATGGTGAATCGATCCAGCTTTCTCGAGTGTAGTGCGGTTAACACTGCAAGCATTTCACAATTTTTCTTCAGAAAACATGCTGAAAAAATTGAAGAAAGTGATACTCTTTTTCGACAGGTGTTTTCAAAGAGAAAAGGCAAAAATAATATTTCCTTTTCTTTGCATGACTTACCACAAAACATTGATTGATGGTAATACCTATTAGTGTAAAAGCTGATCAGCACTACCATCAAATCATGTTTTTCCACAGAAAAGATAGATAAAACAAATTATTATATTTGCATTTTTTCTGTGAAAACAGCCCAAATAAAAGAGTATCTGTTTTTTCAATTTTTTCAACATATTTCAGCACAAAAAATTGTGAAATGCTTGCAGTGTAAACCTTTCAGCACGTCCATTTTGTTGAGGTTGGTCAGCGATAGAGAGTTCGTGTGTAATACCCTTGGAGTTGAGGAGCGCTTTGAAGGCATGTCCCATAAACTCTCCCCCTCGATCCGAACGGAAAGTCTTCAACATACATCCACAATGCTGTTCAATGTTGGAAATCCAATCAGTGAACCTAGCCAGGGTGTCGGACTTGTTCCGGAGGTAAAGGCAAAAGCCCATAGAGGAGTAGTCATCCAAAAGAGTAAACACATATTTACTGCGGTAGTAAGACTCCACAGGTAGCTCTAAAAGATCGCCATGAACCAATTCAAGCGGTTTAGAAGCACGCTTAGCAGACGGATGAAATGGATCGGATGCCAATTTGCCTTGGGCACAACCACGACATGTGTCAAGAGGTTTCACGATTAGCTCAGCAGGAAGCCCTTGTAAATGATGCTTGCAATTTTTCATTACTGATATGCCTGGATGACCAAGGCGAATATTATGCCAAAGAGTGTATTTGTCCAAATTAACATTCCCTAGGTCTATGGTATCGGCACTGGAGGAATGGACAGGTACTCCATAGAACCAGTGCAACCGCAATGTAGACAAGCATTTCGCCTTGAGAACAATGCGACCATCGGGAGCACAGATCACCTCATTATGTTTCGTAGCTCGAGAGGTTAATCCTTCTCAGAGCAGTTGATTTCGTGAGCTCTCAATATCTGTGTCCACGTGTCGGAAATCCGATACGGGTGTTCTGGATCTATTATGTCCAGGACTGGAGTCGGGCGACCGCGAATCATTCCTGTCTCCTGATCTAGAAGGAGATATCCATTGCGTTCCGGTCCCCTGAAGTAACAAATATAGTAATGGGGGGAGTCTTAACTAATCAGCCCTCAATATTTCGGCTCGAAGTGCCAACAATATCCAAGAGATATTGAAGGAGTGTGTATATAGGCATATCCCCTGCATCTTAGCATTGTCATCATGCATTATTAACAAAGCTAATTAGTGTATATTTGTGGGATTCACAGGTGGTTGCTCTCTACTCTACCTACTTGTGAGACTCAAAAGGTATACTTCTAAGCCTTTGTGCTAGGTTCCAGAGGCCCCTTTAGGGATGAAACTTTACACTCGCATCTACCTCTTCTGAGCCCTAGATTTGGGGTGACCCTATATTCAGACTCTTCACCACAGGCTGACAATGTCGAGGCATGAGTTTTTTCCTTAGATGCAGGTGGCAGGTACATACCTACAGGCCACTTATGGTAATACGCATCTACACTACACTTTGCTAATCAAACACTACAAAACACTACACTGATTTGGTAGTCAAAAATGCGGACTTTTACTACACTTTTGGTAATACACATCTACACTACACTTTGCTACTCAATTACTAATCAATGCTACACTCATTTGGTGGTCAAAAGATGGACTTTACTACAAGTTGCTAATCAAAACAATTACAACTACACTTTTGGTAATAAAATGTACACAACACTGCACTAATTGTATTTTGCCTATATCTCAACCATTTTTGCATGGATGGATGACATAGGCATACCTCTGGGGTCCTCCAGTCAGGCACTGCAGCTTTATTATGACATCTTTGAAATTTAATTTTTGAGACATCCAATTTTTCCAGTATTTTGCATTTTTCTCACCCATTTTTGGGCATATTGATGAGATAAGCATATTCCCACAATCCTGTGATCCACCCCCACAACTCTCATTATGACATTGTGGCTGTACAGTGACATCTGTGGCTTATCTGTGTAGCATTGTGTGTCTGTGGGACTGTCACTCTGTGGGAGCCTGTGGGGAACTGTGGGCTGTTGTGACATGGTATTGTCACACAATTGTCACACTCTACTTGACTGTGCACTGTGACACTGTAGGAAGCTGTGACATCTCTATTGGAAAGAAGGCCACCTGGTAAGAAAATATAGGGTATAAAATTGATGGTGAGTGTTTGACCATGTGCTTTATCTAGGTCAGAGGGCTGCCAAGCATAAAGGAGTGGCAGAAACAGAGTTGCATATGCAACCATTGTTCCTCCATCAATTCACATTCCAAAGTGATAGGAAAAGTTGTCACTGATACCATTTGGCAGTCCCTCAATGAACCTCCTGTGAACTTTCGACAGAGATAGTGAACTGTCAATAATCCTTGGATGAATCTTCAATGAATGCTTAGTGATCTGTTGGAAATCTTTTGGTAAATCCTTAATGAACTTCCATTGAACCAATGACAATCAGATAATTAGATGATCTTCTGCTCTCCATGAGAAACTCTGGATGGAACCAGCTACCAGATGGTTCAGTTACATAGTCTTCTTTCCTGTACCCAAATTTGATAATCTAATCATATATCAGAATTGTTATGATCTGGCTTTGCCCAATTCGGTTCACTGTCCTTCAGCAAGGGTTCACTTGTTTGGGTCCCTGGGGAGTAGAAGGTCCTGTGAACATGATGAGGTCAACATAACTCACCAACAAGTAATGCACAGTGAGCATGATGGACATACCAGCCTGTTCATTGTGGATTGCTAATGCTTGCCATGCCATCCATGTCTTCCTCCTCATTGCTCTCAAGGACAATTCACCTTACTTTTTCTCATTCTCTCAGCTACAATGTAGGCCCTCTGAATTTTTGCTGATTGGAGCACCTTGGCATTCTGATGCTCCTTTTCCAATGCAGTGGCCCTGTCCTTCTCAGCCTGTTCTTCATTCTTCTCCATGAACCACAAGCTTTGGCATTGTTATTGAAGGAAATGAGGGAGCTGAGTGCAGCCAGCCCAGATCCTTCCTGCTTTCCAGTGTACATCTCAATCTCTCCCTGTGTCATGACATCTGCTGGTCAACTGGGTACAATGCACCCAAGTCCTTGAAAGGTTCTGATGGTGCCTTGAGGCAATGAACTGCCATCTCTGAACATGAACTCCAAGTATTCACTTTGCACTGTCTCCAGCTCAGAATTGATGGCCTCCATGGCAGCTAATTCAGGGAGCTGAGGCATGCTTGGTGCCACTGCTGACTTTAACCCTGAGTCCAGTAGTTGGGTCCAGGAATCTTTGATGTATGAGCTGATAACACCTTCAAATGTGCCAACTGTCAAATTGATGGACATCTTGCAACTCAGTGGCTTTCTATATACTTGTAAATCTGGGTGAGCATGAATGTCGGTCAGTGCTCTGGTATAACTTGTCAGCAAGTTATGCAGTGACAACACTCACCCTTGAGATACCATTTACTCCCAGCTTTTTGTGGATACACTGCTCTAGCACCCTCAGCTGTTCATGCTACATGGGGGCCTCTGATCCACCCCAATCACTGCCAAAGGCTCCATCCACAGCACCATCTAGTTCATAAAATCAGTCGCATTAGCTTTGGTTAGGCTTGATGCTGGTGTGATTTGACTTACCTCTCTGATGGCTGGCTGTCTGCTCTTCAACTGCTCCCCAAGAGTGTGTAGTAGTAGTTTGGTGGGAACAGGGAAGAAACTCAAAAATTTGTCACCATGAACCTTGGCCATTAAACCATGCTGCATTGCCTTGAGTTTGGCAGGCATGGTTAGCCTGATGACATCACTGACAGCATCCCTTGGGACACAGAGTTATGCCTCCTTCTCCATCTCTACATGGCGAATGATACCTTCACAGTACTTGTATGTGGCATGCAAGCACTTGTCACACTCAGAGGCATCACTGAATGCAAAGAAGTGAATGGGGAGTGTTTGATTGTCCTTGTCCCACATGTCATACTGTATACTTGGAAAAAAATGAGTCTGCCCAGCGCTTGAAACAACTTTTATAGAGGATTTGACATGCAGCAAGCTGAATCAACTTTTCACATTCTTGTGATTTTGCCTCATACTGTGAGGCAAACCATCCTTCAGTGTCCTGGGGAGGGGTGTTTGTGGGAACACTCCACTGGTGCAGCAAGGAAATGTAGGATTTTGAGTTACCCCTCCCACTGTGGGATACCAAGTGCTTATGTTTTGAATACTGAGCCCACTCCCAGCATTGTCAAGAGAACAGAAATGGTTGAATTGGAACAGGTTGAAGATTGAATTGAAGAGGACATGATCTCTCAAGATCTTCCCTGGGTGTGATGTCTTCATGCTTTGGATGCTTTTTAAGGCCTGTTGAATAAATTTTTCCCTTGCTTCAGGTGTCCAGGAGAATTTTCATGATCAATTGCAATGAGTCATGTTTGCTGTCTTGATGAACAGGCTGGACACTGTTGGAGGCCACATGTGACTCCACCAATGTCCTATCCTCATGGCTTTGGATAAATTCTGCCATGGAAAATCAGGTGGGTGGGCCTGGCACAACTTGTCAACAAGTTACTGCATGCATGTAGTAGTACTTACCTAGGTCCAGGAACCTGACTAACCATACACCCTCTGCCCTTATCTGCTTCTCTGCCTCCATTACAGCCTCCCTGTAGGTTTCACATCCTTGAGGGCCTTTCTATGTGTAGACAGCTAAGAACAAAGATGCTCAGCCATTTGACAACGAGCTAACATTCACAGCATCCTAACCTAAGAACAAAGATGCTACCACGAAGTGTCAGTTACCGATACTGTCTGATCTACCATAGACATACCTCAGCCATTTGACAACGAGCTGAGGAAAGGAAAAGAGAGAAAGAAAGGGGCCGTATGTATGCGCGTACGTGTCACATGACCACGATAAGTGTCACGCTGTAAGGTCAACAGCCTAAAGTACGAAGAATGAAACTGAAGTACGAAACCACACCAAACACAGTCCAACACTATGTTGAAGAAAACTTTTGTGGAAGGGAGAGTGCTCCCTCATGTAAGTGAAACAGTGGTTTCTGTTATACAAGATACATGCAGAAGACTTTGCATTTTCTTGCTACTTGGCACTGTTTTTATATTCTGTGGATTGAGCAGGTAACAACTTGATATCTGCCTTGTGCACTGCAAGGTCCAAGGCATGTTCAAGAAATCTATTTTAGAGGCCATGGACCTCCATGTCTATGCCACAGAGATTAATTTGCTGGCACTACATCATGGGGCCAGTACCCAGTCATTGTCATCCATGACTGTCATCAAGGCATATCCCAGTGTGAGGCATACTGACATGATCATGACAAGATCCCACACTGCAACTTTGGCTGTGATGTCACCACTTTTAATTTCTTGCATGTCACATCTGAATTTGAATTTTGCAAATATCTCATTCAAAAGAGGAGATATTGCTAAGATAAGCATATCACCATGGTTCTGTGATTACAGGCTATGACTCTCATTATGTCATCAAGCCACAGATGGACTGGGGTCATTGTGAAGGGAACCAGTTGATCAATGAACAATTGGCATTGATGGTGCCAGAGTTGGAGGGTTTTGTGGAGAGGGGGCAGGAGACATTGAATGTGTAGCAGAGGTGACTTTACAAGGCAGTACTGGACAGTGTGATGGGTGGACAGGGGACCATGTTCTTTCTTCAAAGTGGTGGTGGTTGTGGCAAGACCTATCTGGCCAACCTGATTGCTGGGGCTGTCAGAGAAAGGGACAGGATAGTACTCTGTGTTGCTTCTATTGGTGTTGTCTCCCTCCTCCCTGGTTGTCATACAGCACACTCCATGTTCAAGATTCCCATCCCCATCCATGAACAGAGTGTCTGCAACATCAAGAAGGATGACATGAATCATGAGGTACTTCCCAGGCACCATGTGCAGGTCATTCCTGTGTGCATCATGCCACATGGTTGCATCTGCAGTTGATCCATCAAAGCCAGTCAGGGCGTATGTGAAGAAGAAGTCCAAGTTGCAGATGAAGAGGCAGTTTTGAGAGAGATATCCCTTCCAGTTCCTCATGTGAGGCTGGTCCTCAGTAGCTGTGAATGCTCAAATATGGGTACCATCAACTGCACCAACACAATCCTGGAAGAATCGAAAGCGTGGGTCACTGGTAATCACAGGTGATACTGGAGTATGGTTGGTGGGGAAATGAACTTGGGATGCATAGAATTGTCCACCAGAGAAGAAAGATAGCATTTTTTTTAAATATCTGGGAATCTATGAGAAAAAATAAACAGGGGACATTCCAACAAATTCCTAACCTGGTGATAGTCCCTGGTGAGTGTTGGAACCTCTCAGCAACATGCCGGGATGAGAGTCCAGTGACACAGGTGTAGAGGAATATGCCAAGTTGTTCCTCCACAGAGATTCCATTGCGAGATGGTACAAACCCATGATGGGTTAGCACCTGCATCAAACAATCAAACACAATGTGGCTGACACCAAGGCATGTCTGTATCCTATCTGGATGCCCATTCAGTAGCTCCAGCATCCACCCCTCACCAGTCAGGATTGAGGTGTGGTGGGGGATTGGTTCTGAATCAGAATGAAAGAGGAGATCAAAGTAGAATAACACCTGAACCACCACTGTTGCCACAAGAGCAGCAAGACGACGACGACGTGCTTGGTGTTGGTACCACTGTGCTTCAAGATCCATCTCAACAGAGTTGCAGTCTGAAGCTGATCTCTTATCACACTTCTAATCTATGGACTGGTATGTGCTGACTAATTACTTCCTAATTCGTTTTCATATCATGTGATAGTCATGTGACTGCTTTACCGAAGCCGAAGTCAAAAACTTGGACTTCAGTTTTGCACGGTGAACGGGCTCTTAGTGCGTATGTATTGTCCTTACGAAGTCCTTACCCCACTGATACCACTCAGCACATTTTATTTGGAACCATTTTCGAGAGGCCATCCATGCCATCTGTCACCTCAAAAGTGAACTAGCCATCCTCAAGACCACTTTAAATCTGACCGATGGCGACTTTCACCGGTTCCTTGCTGAAGAGCATGCATATTTCAACTCCATCAAGCAGCTGCCACCTCAGGATGCTCAAAGAATATGCTATGTTCAAGTTCTTGATGATCTTGAAGAGAGAAGGTATGCATCATTCTGGTGACTTGGCATTCTGCAAATATAAATGAGTAGTCCTGACATACTTATTTAGGGCGGAATGGAATACTTCTCATGCAGCCGCCAATGCAGCCCTGAGCGGAGTCACTGAGGGTGACTACAGATGGCAGCTGCCATCAACCAGGCTCGTATTCGGGTTGACCTCACCTTTGCAAAATTACAAAATACAGAAGCATTAGCCGCCCATATTCAGGGTCAGCTTGGCCTTGAGCTACCTTGGAAAGTAGGCGGTGAGGATTATAACCACTATAAGGAAGAAGTCACGCTTGGCAAGTACCATGAGGCATTGGGTGAACTAGAGCGATTGGTCGTCATGCACCTATTCGAGCTTGTGAAACTCGGCATGTCGGGTACTGGTAAGTTGTTCCACCTGCCCTAGTAGTCATACTCATGTGGCATGACAGGGTATAGGCTCCGTCAGCAGATCAGCAAGGGTCTTCAACGAAGGTCTGAGGCTATTCGAAAAGTGATTGCACGGTACAACAGTCAAGCAGGAGTACTTAACCCCCCCCCCAGCCCCCCATCTCACGGAAAGACATCATGCAGTACACATTTCTAGGTGAATTCGACCTATTGCAGCATGCATGAGATGACATTCGAGAACATGTTTGGGCTAAGGCAGCTGTCCATGAGGCAACAGCTAAGTTCTTTAAATTGTGTTGTGCAAAAGAAGAAATTACTAGGCAAAATGTCGAGATTTGCCATTTACGAACAGCTATACACGACGAAGAGGTGGAAGTATCACAAACTATCACCAGCCTTCACTGTTCTGACCCCCTCCTTGCATGCGAACTTGAGCGTCTTCACCAACCATGTGCAGCAGTGAATATGATTCACATAAACCGCTTGAATAGCATCAAGAAACAGTATGGGTTGGTACGAAGGGGTGTCGGTACTCGTCTGCAAGTATCCGATTATAATAACGATGGTGTGGAGGTACCAGATCCTGCTATTTTAGATGATTCAGGGGTCATGAAATCTGGAGATGTGAGGGAGACACGAGCTGATGAGGAACCTCTGCCAGGTAAAAATTCACATCTGCTTGTGCACTACTCTGTCTGATTCATTTATTAGAGGAAACCCCTACTTTCGATGACATTTACACGCTTTATATCAATGATCCGGGAGATCATGACCTGGTGGATGCTGAAGACGATGTGGCAGATGTTCGCATCATGGCAGATTTCTTACATGACATTGTAGATTGATAATCAACGCTTTTTCGGGGCATATCAGCCACTTGGTGAACATTCTCCAGTCGTGCAGGGTTCAGTATGAAGTTGAAAATTTGTTTTGTTCCGCCATATGTGAGAAATAATAAAAAATATGCCTGAGAACGAATTCTGTATTCAAAATGAGCGAGTATGACAAGGTATCAAATAGAAATGTTCGCATCCAAGTGAATACTTGGGTCAGCTCTTGAGTTTCAGTCAAGTGCTGACGTTACATGCTATGTACTGAAAGGCAGCACAGGGCAAGTACTACTATGTAGTACAATCCCGACTGGTAGGTAGTAGGAAAATAATCAGTCATTGACTCATAAATCCATCTGCCTGCATCATTGGGGGCTGAACTTTTCGACTTGATATGCTGCCAATTCATACCATGTGGTCCATACACCTCTACTGCTGATTTAATTCACTGTTCCTCAGCCTTTGTTCCGATCATTATCGCACTCCTTTGGGTGCACGGCTATTATGAATCTTACGTTGCCTATTTAGGACATGCCACGACTTGTTCGCACTCGAGAGCAGTTTCCAATCTGAAGTCGCTTTGTCCTGTTTGTGATCCACTGAAGAGGGACCAGCTCCGCAACAAGGAATAGTACTGTATATGTCAAGCTGAGTACCCACACCACATTACGACTCGATCTCAATGGGGAAGGACGAGCAGTGAGTACTTTACATGTACCAATTAGTGGACATCTCATGCAGTGATGATTACTAAAACCTTCAGTGTGTAACATATAGGATAGTGGGTTGTCGAGCATACCTTGCTGTCTACTTCCTACCAACACCCATCAATATGACTCACCAACACGACGACTGTCAAGACCGGTTCCCTTCGGTCTCCGAGAAGGTCCAAGGCCAGAGCTTAACACTGGGACGGAAGTCCGGACTAACGGAGTTTAGTATACAACTAGTATACCTTTACTTGCCGAGTTCCAGAGGTCGGAGCGATCCAGATATAACTGGAGTCGAGTGAGAACGAAGAGTATCTTAGCTGATATTCGAACTGGAGTGCTACGCCGTATGTACAAGGCTTTTATACTATGGAGAACATTGTAAAGCAATGTCCAGGACGTAGCGACTACCAGAGCGCAGTACGGATGACTGAAGAGATTAGTAAGGGATTAGTAAGCTAAGCCGGTAGTCGCCGGGTAACCAGTAAGTAGAATGATTAGTCATAAAGGCCGGAACGGCAACTAAGAATGACGTGAGGGAAACTATTACTAAATTCGGAAACCTATATACGAAGTAAAAGATAAGAACGAGAATAGAATGGAGTTCCGAGAGTCTAGAACAGAGATAATTATATCCGGAGTTCATACCGGAGTGTAAGCGCGTGTCACGGATGTGACAGTATCCCCCTCTTAGGGCCGAGCCCATGAGGCACTAAGGTGATTATCGTACGTGTGGAGTTTTCGAAGGCCATGTTGTCTGAGTCCGAAAAATTTCACGAATTGAAGACTTAACGGATTCTTCCCCAAGTCCAACCCATCATTACCCGTCACTATGTCATCGTCCCAAACCCCAGGTCAAGACATAGTCCCATGGGCCCTGGCTTCCCTCGAAGAGCTCGCAGACAAGCCTGGAGATAGCACTGCTGTCAAAGTGGCGAAGTTCGACGAGCGTCAGCGCCGCCAGCATCTAGCGCTTCAGCAAGAGATCGAGGCTGAGGAACGGAGAAAGGCCGAAGAGGCCGAAAAACTCTGTAAGGCTCGGGAGGCTGAGGCTCGGAAGAAGGCTGAGGAGAAAAGGATCAAGGAGTTAGAGGTGGAGCGGAGAAGGCTCGAAGAGGAGACGAGACGAGTGCAGCAATCAGTGGGGTCCTTGGTGAGTAACAGAAAATTTCGCATTAAAGTCCGTGTTAATGTTGTCTAAAGTCCCAGCAGGTCTCGGCTTCGACGAGCAAGGCTGGCGAGGAGTGCAAGATGGGTACTGGGCACAGCAAGTCGTGCGTCCGGTGCCAGAAACTGAAGGCCAAATGTGACTTAGCGAGTTGGACTACCGATACGGAGAAACGGCCCATCGATCTGACGTCCCCCCATGGTGGAGAAAAGAGGAAGTGTCACCGGAAGTCAAAGGCATCGGTGGAGGTGGTGGATGTGGACGACGGAGATGACGAGGGGATGGAGGATACTCCAGAAACCGAAACGGTGAGTCGTCCTCGGGTCCTGAGGATGCTACCACCCTGGAAGGCCTCTGTGGCAGAGGTCCTGGACAGGAGGCTTGGGGAGATCATGGACCTGATGAAGAAGAACAATGCCGCCGTCGAGTCCCTCACCAACGAAGTCCGGGACTTTACTGGAGTTTTAGAGGAGTCGTTTGAGGCCGTTAAAACTGCGACGATGACTTTGATAAGCCGGGCTGGTAACGAGGATGATGATTAGTTTGTTTTCTTTTACTTGTATCATTCCCTAGCATGTCTTGTGTCCATCCCTCCCCCAATCCTGAATATATTTTTTGTTTTGTTTGAGTTGTCTGATTTGTATGACGGAGTTTGTACGCGTGACTGGGTAGTGCTGAACCCTAGTAAGACCGAGTGAAAGTTTCCAACAGTCCGGGTTTGTCTGGGTAAGCGTTATGAAAGTCTGTTATGAGGTCAACGGCGTGTTCTAACTCCGTGGCTACTAGCCAGGACGTTTCTTCGTCTGTGCCTTCATAGCCTGCCCATTTGACCAAGTATAACAACGGACATTGGCGCCTACGACGGTCCAGCTTGGAATCCAAGATTTGTTCGATTTCATACTCGGGTTCTCCATCGACTTCGACGGGTGGGGGTGGTGGTTGAGTGCGATTGGGAATAACATTCAGAGTTGCTGGCTCCAGTTGTGAGACGTGGAATACAGGGTGTACGGACTTCATGGACTCGGGTAAACAGATTGTAAATGATAAGGGACCAATGCGTGCGATGATGGGATACGGGCCGAGGTTCTTCTCGGAAAGTTTCTTAGATGGTCTGGTAGACCTGAAGTATTTAGCCTTAACATAGACCAAATCTCCGATGTTAAAGTCCGGTGGTGGAGATCTCTTGGCATCAGCTGGACCTTGGTATCTCTTCTGAGCTTCTGCCATTTCTTCACGCAAGTACGCATGTAGTGAGTCTAAGTCCACTGCATAGTCTCTTGCTTGTGAAGAGGTAAGATCTCGTTCCGGATGAACAGTTATATTTGGGTGATATCCCTTGTTGGCAAAGAACGGGGAAACTCCGGTAGTGGCGCTCAGAGCATTGTTATATGCAAACTCCGCGAGTGGTAGCAGCTCGGACCAGTTATCTTCAATCTTCGCGGACTTACTCGACGTATGCGTCGTGGTCTACCTAGACGACATTCTCATCTACTCCAATAACATAGAAAATCATAAAAAACATGTTCGTGAGGTTCTTCGCAGACTCTGGAAGCACAGTCTCACCTGATACTCCCACTTAACTAGTCTTATTAGATAGTAAGTTACAATTGTAATGTTTGTCTAACACGACATGTTTGAGGGGTTTCCCCCCTCAATGAATAATTGTTGAATATTGTTGGGTACTTAGACACATTTAGAGAGAACCACCTGTATTGCACGAGCAGAGATTTGTCATCAGCGCTTCCCGACGCTTCCCATGCCCGTGTCGCGTCGTCCTCAGTACCTCTCGTCGCTGTCAATGACAGCGAGCTCGCCTATCTCAGCAACCACTCAACGTACAGCCACCGGACTTTCGCGGTTATATAGTACCGTCATGCAGCAATTATATTTAATAAATAATTATCTAATACTGAGTAGTACTTAGACATCTGGAATGATCAACTCACAGCGTGCGGGTGGGGATTTGTCATCAACGTTTCCCGAGGCTTCCCACGCCCACGACGCATCGCCCCCAGCACCCCCCATCGCCGTCAACGACAGCGAGCTCACATACCTCAACAACCACACAACGTGCAGTCGCCGGACTTTCTCGGTCATGCAGTACTATATTTCTAGTTAGCATTTCATAGCAAAAGTAGCATTGTATTCGTTTAAATTCGTTTACAGAAAAGATGATATGGTGATAGTTGAATAAGTGTCTATGCATCCGTAGTAACGCTTAGAATATGCTCTAACGCCTCGCATCACTCCTCCAAAGCAGTCCCGAGATCTTCATCGACGTCTTCATCAACATCCTCTTCTCCATTGTCGGTACAAGCTGAAGAGCAAGACAGCACGGACTTGATAGGCACCCGACTGGGGACGCTTGCACTATCCCCCCGGCCACGCGACAAGCTAACGCCCGGAATAAGGTGCCACTGAACCCAGGGAGGCGGGATATTTTTTCAAGGGAGCGGAGGTGTAATGAGGTGAATCGGGAGTGGATGGAATGGTACCTAGAAATTTGATGTGCGAGGGCAGGGTGAGTGTCCCGGTAGAGGGCTTCACAGCTTCGGAGGTAGCGATCCTCATCGACGATATATGTCGCAATACGACGAATCTCCATGTTTAGTCGAACGACTTCTTCCTCGGCGCGGCACAACTTGAAAAACATATTCATAGCGAGGCGAGCAGTGGGTGATGCCCATGGACGAGTCGAGACGTCCTGCCGAGTGTCCCTGAGAAGGTCGAAGTCAGCGAGAAATGCATACTCCACAACCTCATCGAATTCCAGTGCTCGACAGCCAAGGGCTTTGGCTGCAGCGTTATATTGTAATAGCGCAGCCCGGATGGCTGCAGAGCGTGTTTGCAAGGCCTTCCCAATGTGTTTGCGAAGCTTATAACCTGCAACCGTGAATGCGAGGTAACATCGAGTAGAACGGACCTACCAGTGCCAGACTGGTTCATCTTTGAAAGTTCAAAGATCTGCGACACAACCAGATGTTCGACGTTATCCAATGCCCGCTGATACTTCCGATTGGCTACGAGGCGGGCAGCTGCCTGCCACTCCTCATCCTCTGGCACCCAGCGGCGTGTTATTCCTAGGCATCCTTCAAGTTCCTGGACAGCCTTCAAATCCTTCTCGTAGTTCTCTTGAGCATGGCGATGCTTTGTCTCTGCTTTCCTGGTTACGCCGCTGTAAAGATGGATGAGAGAGGGTGAGGGGAGAGGTCCAAGGAGTCTCCCTCTGGATTTTCAGGTCCTAGTTCGACCTAGGGGGCTTGGATTGCCTGGTAGGGAGTCAAAAGAGGTGGTGAAAGACTGAAAACGCGCCCTGATGGTCCCAAGAATGACCAAGATAACCTCTAATCACTGTCTGATATTGGAGAAACAATCTCCCAAGCTTCGGCGTCTTATTTCCGTCTTACTCTGTCTGAGGTGGCTGTCTATTATTGTTGCTAAGTATGTACAGTACAACTCTAGGTGCGAGTCTGGCTTACATAAGCCAAACTCGTCCTAATACTAAGTAGAAAGAGCATAGAGTAAAGAATAAAAACAAAACAAAAGTAAAAACAATGAAATAAAATAAATCTCCTAGTAGGGAGGACTCCCTCCCTACATCCGAGGGTGGCTTTAAATAGTGACTGTCCCCAGTCAACACATACCAAGATATATCATAAGGCGAAGCAAGGGGTATCATCCTCGAAACAAAACTCTAAGTAGAAACTCAAAAAAAATGCGAACTCGAAATGGAATAGACCATGAAAAAGAAACAAAAATGACTACTCAGCTGGGAGGGGACACAGTTCGAAGGTAAACCGAAGGTCCTCGAGGGGAAGAGGTGGCTCGGGGGTGGCTTGAAGCGGGCCTCGAAGCGGTCTCGAGGGGGCTCGAAGGTGTATCGAGAGTTGTTCGAGGGCGAAAGGTAGCTCGGGGGTGGCTCGAAGGGGCCTGGCTGACTCTCGAAGGGGAGAGGCTCACTTTCAAAGGGGGCGGGCTCACTCTCGAGCTCGAAGGGTGCTGAGGGGTAGTCTCGAGATCACCTCGAGGGCAGACGAGGGGTGGGGATGCCTCGGAACTCGAAGGGAGAGAGGGTACCTGTTCAGCTAGCCTGTCTGGGCCACGAGCAAGCACCCAGAAGTCGAGTCGAGCTTGGAGGGTGTGTCCGAGTGCCTCTCGAGGGATCTCCTCACCTGTAGGTAGCACGACTCGTCCTCGAAGTATCTTGCACCTACCCGCAGCTAGGTATGAACTGCAGACTCTGCACTGGGCTCGAACATGCCCTTCTCGACCACAAAAGAAACAAAAACTATGCCTCCAAGGCTGCACTTGGTGCCTCGAGCCTCGAAAAGCTGGGGATACCTTGCTCGAACCCGCATACTCACGAAGGGGTGATACCCTACTGGGCACTCTCGAATGCGACTCGAAAGCGGTGGGGGCAGGCTTCGCCATCGAAGTTGGAGCCTCTCGAAGGAGGAACGAGGTGGGGTGGGGTGGCTCGCAGTCCGAGGGTGGCTTCGAAGGAATCCTCGGAGGGGACTCGAGACGAGGGTGAGCCTTACCAAAGGATGTCGAAGATACTTCGAAGCATGAGTACCACTTCGTGGGGGTACTCGAGGGCTCGTGAGGTCGAAGGGGGCGAGTCAAGGTCGAGCCGAGGTTGCGAGGTGTGTACGAATGCGACTGTTGATCCTCTCTCGAGCTACGAAGTGAGTTCGAAGGCAAGTCACTGGCCTGCTCACACGAGGCACTCCAACCTGGAGGAGCAGGGTGCCTCGAGCCTGCCTTAGTGACTTGAAGGGGGAAGGAGCCGCTCGAAGCAAGCTCGGGAGGGCAAGGGGTGTTCTTCGAAGTTCGAGGGGTTGCCTCGAGGGGGGAACAAGAGGTGGACTTCGAGCTCGAGCTTCCCTGGGAGCATCTTCTAGAATGAGACCGAGAATACTCCACAGGGGCATCTGTCCTTACACTGATCGAGGGCGAGTGCGAGTGGCGAGGGGGTTCCTTGGGTGGCTCGAGACTGGACGAGGGCTTCGTCGAAGCTAGATGAGGGGGTAAGTGGCCTACCCGGTCCTCAATAACCTCCTTCATAACGCGAACGATGACCTCGATAGGCCATAGGTGGCCTGACATAAAGAGAGGGTACCTCGAAGCGAGCCTCCTCGAGACTTCGAGCTCAATGTGGGGTGGGAGGCCTCGAAGGAAGAGTTGGGCTCGATGGCTCAACTCGAGGGCATTCCGAGTCACCATGGCCAAGAACAGTACCTGGAAATGACGAAGATAGTCCCCTAGGGCTGGGACTGAGCTTAGCTCGCTGCGACGACTCTCTTCGAGGAAGGCGTAGAACTCGTCGAAGTAGTCATGAACGTCCTCGATTGGCTTGAGCTCGGGGTACTGAAGGGTCACGAGGGTCTTGAAGTAGTCCCAATTGAATCCCTCGAGGATCGAGGCACTCGCCACAAGGTAGGTCCAGAGCCTCCCAACACGAGGAGGGGCTCCATCAATCGCCATCTGGCTGAGGGACAGGGCATCCGTAATCCCCTGGGCCTTACCATGCTCTACTACCTCCTCGAGGTAACCTGGCAGGTCCTGCGCCTGCCCCGAGAACTTCGGGTGGGGCTCGACTGGGGCTTGAGATTGTCTGGATGCTTCTTTCATCGCGAATGGTATTTACGAAGCTTGAACGAATATATTTCACAGTCTAAACAACTGTTGGTAGTATTATCGAGGGCGAGGGCAAGCCTCGAACGTCCGTAGTCGATCTCGAAGGGTAAACGAAGGGGGGTGGGGTCACCTCGATGCGACCTCGAACGTCTATGGGGGGTGGATCCTGTACACGAAATGAGCAGGGAGGGTTGTAGCGAAGTGGTTACGACCACTAAAACGAAGAGAAAATGAAATTAGTCGCCGTGTGCAACTCAAAGCCTCGACTTAGTGACTTTGCAGCCTCACTCGACTGCAGAACATGCAAGAAAAATGGATGATATTCGTCTCGATATGTCTAAGAATGGCTGTGGGTGCGTCTAAGGGAACGTCTATGTCTCGAAAGCGTCTCGAAAGGGCTCGAAGTTCGTCTGGGGGTCTCGAAATGTCTGGGATCTCGAAGGGGCTGGGGAGGTCTCAAAGGGGCTTTCAACCGACTCTAATGGGTGGGGAAGGAGTTCCTACGACTCGAAATAGCACGAAAATGCGAGGGGTGGGGCCAGGGAGCTCAGCTGTGGCAGAGGGGGAAGGTCGGCAGCTCGTCGGAGGGGAACCACTGGGCGAAACACTACGAGACTTCGGTAGACGATAGAGGGGACCTGTAGAAACTGGGAGAATGAAGGAATACAAGAAACCGATCACCCAATCCTGAGATATTTGCAAAATGGTCCGATACCACCTTTTAGCACGAAATGCGTGATATCTCCCGAAGTAATGGTGCCGACGCGACGAAAAGGGCACCGCTGGGAAGGTCTCGTCGAGTTCTAACAGGCCTCTGATTTGCGAGAGATTCGGAGCGTCGGTTCACGAGAACACGCGTGTGCAGCTGGGAGGGTGGGGGAACAGTAGTGTGTTGACGTGGAACCGCTGGGTAGAATGCCACCAAACTCGGGGACGTTGTAGAGGGGGACTAGGGGCGCTGGGCAATCGAAGAAACGAGAGGATAAGCGCACCAAAACCCGTGTTATGCCCAAAACCGTGCTACAGTGCCTTTCTCCACAAAATGCGCGATATCTCCTGAACCACTGAACCTATCACGACGAAAAGGGTGTCGTTCGAAAGATCTCGTCGAGTAGGACTGGATCCCCGAAAAGCGAGAGGGTGGACGCGTCGGTTGGCGAGAAATCGCGTGTACGAAGTCGAGGGTAGGAGGGGAATGTGATTACCAAGCAAAGCAGCCCCCTCGCGGTGGGCTCCAGATGTAAAGATGGATGAGAGAGGGTGAGTGGAGAGGTCCAAGGAGTCTCCCTCTGGATTTTCGGGTCCTAGTTCGACCTAGGGGGCTTGGATTGCCTGGTAGGGAGTCAAAAGAGGTGGTGAAAGACTGAAAACGCGCCCTGATGGTCCCAAGAATGACCAAGATAACCTCTAATCACTGTCTGATATTGGAGAAACAATCTCCCAAGCTTCGGCGTCTTATTTCCGTCTTACTCTGTCTGAGGTGGCTGTCTATTATTGTTGCTAAGTATGTACAGTACAACCCTAGGTGCGAGTCTGGCTTACATAAGCCAAACTCGTCCTAATACTAAGTAGAAAGAGCATAGAGTAAAGAATAAAAACAAAACAAAAGTAAAAACAATGAAATAAAATAAATCTCCTAGTAGGGAGGACTCCCTCCCTACACCGCCATCACTCTGAATAGATGCCGCATTGCCGGGCGTAATAACAGTCCATGTGGATAGAACCGTCTCGAGATTTTTCCTAAGTTTACTGGCAGTTAGGATAATAATTTTTCATTGTATTGTTACATACCTGCTCCCAGCTAGATTGACAAGCCGTTGCCAATATCCATCTGCAGAGTTTCTTCCACAGGCTCGCGCAGGAGGGAATTGAGATAAACATGTTCTTCGTCCAACCACAGTTTAAAGGTCTCAGGGTCACTTACTCCAAGTTCGCACATCAGCCGCTCAAGAGTCGCCCGGCCATTCGAAAGAAGGTCGAGAGCTTGCTTGTAGTTATTCAGTAAAAACTTTGCTGCTCAAAATTAGACATGTTGAGACAAGCACGGCCGCCCACTTACTGAGGTTTGCGTACACTTCCATTTCATCATTGTGTTCAAAGTAGCACGCGATGGCCTGCCTTCTGTGAAAAATTGACGCATAGCGAGTAGATGGTGCAAGGGAGTTGCTCTTTGAAAATGCACGTTCGCAACCCTCGAGATCTTCCAGTCCGAGACCTTCAACGTAGGTCGTGAGATTGTCCAACTGACATAGTCTGTTGTGAGCATGGCTGTGGAATGCATTGACGAGGGATGTGTAGTTGAGGGATCGCGCTTGCTCGCCCAAAGTGCTTGATGCCAGAGTGGTTTTGAATCGGCACCTGATGTCGTATCCACCACCGAGGTCTGAACCAAATGCATCCAGGAGTTTGGATGTCACAGCCAGCGCATATTTAGACCTGTGTGCGAGCGTATTAATTCGCAAGTACAGTTCTCGTAGCAGTGTACTTACTGTTCACCGCTTTGTACCATGTCAGCGATAAGTAGGCAGAAGCCATGACGACAGACCACTATGAATGCACCCGTTTCATCGAATACGCTCCACATTTTTTGTGTAACACTGTCCTTCATATTCTTCCAATGCTCCGCGCAAAGGTTCCCGTCTCTGTCCTATCGAGCGGTAAGAAACAAAGAAAACGAACATAAATTCTCACCTCATCAACGATGCTGTGCCCTGTCTGCCGATCGGATGCGAATGTCTCGACGAATTCGTGGGTCATGATCAAATACTGTTCATGATGAAGGGTATAGTCCGAGGTGGGAAGCGTAGCGGCTTGTGGGCCGGTATCATCGAGGTTACCATCTAGTACCCTTGTTGCTACTCTCTTGAGAGAGTCGTTCCCATCCTGAGCAAATAACATCTTGAATCGCATCGCCGGTTCGTCCTGTAATTTGTAAGTACAAGCCGGACAACAGTGCTTGAGCCGCCAGTCCGGCTGGTCACGCTGCAGTGCTTGCCGCACAAGATTTGAGACAAGCGCCAAGATTTGCAGATAAACGTCCAACACGATGGAAAACTGTCGTGAACGGTGATTGTGAAAAGGTACCTGGGTCAAGCAGTGAGCAGGTGTCTTAGAAAGTAAATATCGTTGACCGAACCCTGTGCATGTCACAAAGCGACTTGACGTAAGCTTGTATCGAAAGTTGGGGGCAGCACTGATGAGTATTGTGGTAAAGCTCGAGAGCGTGCACTGTAACGGCGACCTTCGGGGTAATAGGAGAACACGGGATCAAACCGTGGCGAACCAGAGCTGAAGTTAGGTAACGATCAGTAGGTACTACAGTAATAGAAGTCTTCTTGGCACCTACCATGCCGTGAGTGCCTGCACATGGAATTACGATAAGGGTCTACTTACAGAAGACGTCCAGCACCAATATGCTCAGCAGCTTGGTGTCCACGCCATCGCACCTTTGGTGCTCTTCCTGCGTACGCCGCTCATCCGAATCAAAAAAACCCCTTCTACTTGCCCCTCTCTGGTTCAGGGACCACGCCATGTAAGCCTCTGTCATCGCCTCCAGCTGTACACTGAATGCGGCTGTCCGTTTAGCAGAACGATCCTGGAACGAGCGATAATCTGGACGTTTCGTCCTGACCTCCTGAGACGTGCTGGAAGGTAGTCAGCCATTAATATTAGTATGTTCCTCCATCAACTCTGACCTTTTCCAGAAATCACCCAATAACTCGCTGGTGAGTTCCTGAAACTCACCACCAGCATGACTGACATCAAGTGGTTCTGTCCCATCTAGAACCATCGCACCATACCCGTCACTCTCGTAGCCATCGTCCATTGGTCCATTGACCGAGTCGTTTAACGCTGGGCCTCGCAACGCCTCAAGTGCGTGCCTCTCAGTGACAGTCATTTCTGTCGAAGGTGAGTTTTTTTTTTGGTCTATAACAAAGTCTTACCTCTTAGCCGCTCTTTTTTTCGTTCTGCTGCACGTGCAGACCGCTCAGCGATTTTCCTCGGACCCGCCAATTCATGGAGAGCTCTTGTAACCCCTGCAACCCGGTTAACTTTGGTCTGGACACAGCATATTCGTGAGGACATCAAGCTTCTGCATTGGCGTGATTGACCGTGAACAGTTCCTCCTGCCATGACCTGTTTTTGTGTGCCATTCCGTTGACCAGAACCTTTGATCACCACCAAAACCACGTGACGTTACTGGACTGTCAAGATTTATTGCGAACTTATCTGCCATCAGTGGCACTCTACACCTCGAGTATTATGCTTAGCACTGACCTGCAAGGTTTTCCGACTATGGCATCAAGCGTCGAAGGTAGGATGCGAGACCTGAATCTTTGATGGGGGCCTGACATCTTGTCAGATGATGGTAACTGGCAGGTAACGAGTACTACAGAGGAAGAGACTGAAGAGACTGTCATGCGGACCACGAGGTGAAGACTACTCGCACAGGGACTACGGAAACTAAGGTCAAAAGCGTAGTGAAACATCGCGCTCGTTCCACGAAGACGACTCTCAAGAGTCCTCAAAGATGCAGTACGCCAGCGACACGATCGCCGGTAGCTATTACCACATCCACCGTTACCCCACCATCGCTCCCAGTCATGCCGCAATCTGCTCGCGAATCACAATCCAGCTCAGACTTCATTACCTCTCCCCCCTCAATACCCCGCACATCCATGTCTCACGATGCTGCTATTCCCCGCCTGTCGGATCTTCCACGCCCAACCTCTACGCCCGAAGGGTTCTACCTTGTTATCGTTGGGCAAGAGGTTGGGATATTTTACACGTGGTAAATTTTTCTGTTTGTCATACCTATCCTTTGTTCACCGTCGTTTTAAATGCATAGGAAAGATGCCGCGTTACAGGTTCTCAAAATCAGTGGTGCAGTGTACTACAAGTGTAGGACCTTCCAGCGGGCCCTCGCGGACTATACGGCCGCTTACAACAAGGGTGAACTCCATGCGATTCCTACCCCTGGTGGACCCTTCTGGCCCACAGCACCGCGTACGCCCTCACCTGCTCTCACTGAAGGTGAACGGTCCTACTGGGCTGAAGTGGATGACTTGTCGGACATGTTCAGCCAAGTCCAACTCAATGTGGCCGAGACGAGGTGGGTCTTTCGTCGGTCCCTCCTAGAAGGTTGCCTGTTGATCGTAGCAGTAGTGCGACTTTGCCTTCAACCAGTACTCGATGAATAGTTACATAGTATATAGTGCCGCAATCATGTCCATCTGAGCTATCAGCGAATCAAAGAGCGATATTCTTTCACACGTGAACGAGTGCAGTTGTGCGTTAGGAGTTTGGTTTGCCCGTGCGCGTGCTGCACAAGAGTAGGTGCAATGGTACTGGCACAGTGCGACTAAAGATTTGTGCTTGTGATATTGGCGAGTTCGATAAACTCAACCGGCACGGTGCAATCACCACAACATATAGTATAAAACCGAACTACCGGACAATGACCATTGGAGAGTAGAAGAGTTAACAATGGCCATGACGTCTCAAGCATATCTACAGAGTTTGTATTCGACGGTGCCGGTAGTGCGTAATGGTTGATAGCGAACGGATTCGCTATGGAGTTCGCTATGGCTTCCGCTACGGCCAAAACGTAGTACCTGTCCGTAGGAAGTATGGTGGAATACTTCATTATCGCAGCGAAGAGGTTTCAGGCGAATTTTATGCAAGAGGCCTGTGTCGCAAGACCTGCAACCATCCTCGGCCACACGGTAACGTCATCGAGCAGTGGTTTACTTGTTGCGGGATACAGATACATAAATTCCCTCTTTCCTGTGCAGTAAGACAGTAACGAGATTCCGGACAAGGGGAAACTGAGCCTCATGGAGTGCAGCACTTCGGGCTTTAGACTTCGAGTTTCGAGTGTAGAATTTATGACATTAGTAGACATGGATTGCATACAAAAAAGCACTACACAGTGAAGTAGCAACGGGCTTCAGAAACTCGAGACAACGGGAATATAGGTGCGTAGTCGTCTAATTTGACTTCGAAAAAACGTAATTCAGTTATCAGTGATGTGAGCATGTCAAACACCTGTTCGTACGAATCCACAACTTTGTAGCCCGTACCCCTGAAGCCTCTGCGTGTAATACTCCTCAAAAGCGAAACGAGTTGTCTCCCTTCCTCAACATGGGCCTCACATTCCGAAAAGAACGTGTCCGTCACAAGCCGGCCTCCTCCCTGTGCACGCTTAAGTTGCTCGTGGAATTTCTTGGGCCAGGTCAACTCCGCGCCCCATTCAGATCTCCAGTCGGTGATGAGCTGCCTGACTTTTTCGAGTGAGGGAAGTTCCGAACATGCTAGAGGGTGTAAGTATGAGTCGGGTTCCGTGTCTGGGTCCACTCCTAAGGTACTGGATGTTGGGTCGCAGGTGGTAGCTCCATCTTCTACCATACACTTCCTAATGGCAAAAGTTAATCTACAAACATATATGGTGGCGGATACATACCTAGTCCTGTTCCTACAAGCATGGATCAAACAACGTAGACAAGCAGGATCGACCATCGCCCAACCTACCTGGCAGCACGAAGTCTTGCCTTTTCCCTCTGCTCTTCTCGCACTCTGAAAATAAGAGTTATACTCGGTATCGAAGGAATTGCAGAGAATATTCGGTACCCTGGCTTTGCTAGCCAGCGTTCAGTGGCTGCGCGTTGCTTGTCTTGCTTGGTTACAGTCCGTGATACGCCCATGTGCGAGCATCAAGGTTCTAAGTGCCGCTTTTAGTTGTCACTTATTCCAAAAAACACTACAGGAATCTTACCTGGTAAAACTTGGGAAGAGTGAGCACCAAAGATGCTTGCTGTCAGAGATACTTGATACTTCAGAGTCCACACCGGAGTTTCTCCGGTCACATGACCACACAACATCGCGAAGAAGAGGGGCATGGACAGTCCGCACTCTGTGCGTCCCCTGTTTCTTCCGTCTCTGTCGTCCGAAACATTTTCAGAAGGATTCAGGTACTGTGCTATCCTCTAATGAAGCTGGCTGCGTATTGAGACTTTAGCATCTAGGAAACTATTGCATGGATTTACGCGCAGTCCTCAACAAGGATCCCTGTCTCCCCGATTCTTGCCCACTGTAGTTATAGCAGTAGTATCGTGACAAAAAGGGTTCTGATTGGACGGTTTCCCTCTAACTTGCAGGCACTGCAACATGAAGTCTGCCACCCCAGTACTTCAAATTGACACCAAACATTGGCGTGTGGACAGCGCGGTGTCGGCTTCAACTACGGTAAGTGTAGTTGATACCCTCCATTAACTCTGTCATATCTTACAGACTCCCAAAGGTTCATGTGAGACTTTATCAGGCTATTGTTATAGTGTCAGGTCGCCCCGATGACAGGACAGGCCGATGTCACTTGCCCAATATTGCGCTGTCAAATTTTTCTCTTTTTTTCCAGGTTTTCAAGACGCGGTGCGACACTGTGGACTTAGTACCCCAACTCTCTACCTGTAGCATGGACCACTACGTTTTCACCTTCCCTCCCGTCACATTCGACTCTGTAGATGATTCCACTTGTCCAACACCTCCAGCATTTGATACGTATGACTACCGGAATCCGTCGCGTGCACCTTTTCCTCCCAATGCTGTACAACCTGCCCCGCAACCTTTGGAAACACCAGACGTATCTTATGGTTATCCTGCGCTGGACCCTGCCCTCTTAGCCATTTCGATCCCTCAGCCTAAGTCGTCTCTGACCCCGAAACCCAACCCGCCTCCACCCGCTATCCAACCAGCAGTGCCCGTACACGATCCCGCTCATTGTGCTGCAGTCGAGCGCCACCACAATACCGTCTTGTCCAATACGCCCTCTACACCCGGCAAGTCCACTCCTTCCCAAAGCCTTACCCCATTACCTGGTATGACTATTGCCAGTACCTGCTCTACCAATAGTACGCCCGCAGTTTCAAATGGTGGGGTTTCAATAACTCAACCTGCGGGTAACAAGTCCACGTGGGCTGCCCGAAACCCTGGATGGCCCGTCATGCCGCCTCGTCAGCCCCTCTCTGCTGCGGAGAAGGAACATCGCAGGGCCGAGGCAGCGTCGAGGCAAATTTCTGCAGCACAGCGTAAGGATCGTGACGTGCTTCTGAACGAGGCAGTCCGATCACTGGCCGATGAATTGGAAGCGAAGGTACAGGTGATAGCGACTACGCATAATATTATGCACGAGAAAGTCAAGAAGCTTTTGGGCGGTCATAAGTATTATCGGAATCCACGCAGCACACCACTAGCCAATGCCATCGTTCACGACAAAGCGCATGAGGTTAACGAAGGTGATCCCTTGGCTCATTGTCTTTCAGCTCCAACTCATGTATGTCAGGTCGCGTGCAGGGGGAGAAACTCTCTCTCCAGCAAATCCGAGATTTAGCGAGGGTTGACCCCAAGTACCAGGAGATGACTCAAGATGAAAAGGACGAGTTGTTACGTGCTCTCACTGAATACAGAGCCCTCAAGAACACAAGTGTTCGTGCTACGAACTCAGCAGCGGCACGCGATGCACAGTCGACTCTGGAGCACGTTTTTAAAATAGTGAGTCGCATGCCTTACTTCAATGATCTTGCACTGACTTCTGATAGCTTGATGGACTTGCTCTTCGCACTGGAATATATGTGTGCCTCTTCGCGACTCGTGGACATGTTTACGACTCGTCTCAGCCTTTCTGGTACGGAACTGATAATGTTATGGACTTTTGGGAGGACGTTTTGGATGTCGAGCCTGATGAACTTGTTCGTAAACTGGAGCAATGGGCATGCACGCAAGGAAAAAGTAGGTGGAAACTGTTGTAGTGGCCGTTAACAATTGAATTGCATCGCTCATACAGACATCAAGGAGCGCAACTCAGTGGAGGGCATGCAGCGGTTGTGTGCCCGCATGCTTAATTCTGGTCTTCGTTCGTACTCTCTTCTCCACGTTTCAACTGAGTATCTTACATGTACGCAGGCATTGTCGCCAAGAAGAAAATTCGAATCAATTTCATTAATTTCGAGGTGGCAATCAAGGAGAAATATGGTATCGATCTACTTGGGTGGCTGGAGGACGTCCCCTTCCAGTCTCCCCATGCAATAATAAATGCTGAACATCTTCGCACCCTTCGTGATGCATTGAAAGCGGGTACCTGTCGTTGGGCACACATGTCCAGGCAGCAGCGTCTCGAGTATCAAGAACGGCTTAAGGAGCGGTGAGGTGCCGGCGAAGTGGTTGGGAAACCACACAAGAAGCGTAACGACGTGGGGCAGAAGCGACGCCGTACAGCAGGAGGGAAAGGTCTGAGGAGCGCTACGATTATTGAGTCATCCTCGGAGGAAAGCAGCTCTACCTGCGGAGAAGATGACTTATGATCATGCCTGTGCTTTCCTCCCCCCACATCAATATTTTTTTTTCTCTATTCACACTCCTCCGACGACCTCACAGTGATCCTTATCACCTAGTGTTCACCTAGTGTTAACCTCACTAATGGTCTTATATCATTTCATACTCTCTTTCAACTATTCCTTTCTATTTGTTTCATCTCGCATGATAGCTACAAAGGTGTGTGCCCCGGAAATATGACTACTGCGTAGGCGTGACATCGGCTCTACACGACGAAGAAAGTCCGGCGACTGTGCGTTGCATAGTTGTAAAGGTGTGTGAGCTCGCTGTCGTTGACGGCAACGAGAGGTGCCGGGGACGACGTGTCGCAGGCATGGGAAGCCTCGGGAAATGTTGATGACAAATCTCCGCCCACACACTGCAAGTTGATCACTGTAAATGTCTAAGTACTGCCCAGCATTAGTTAATTATTCATTAAATATAATTGCTGCATGACGGTACTATATAACCGTGAAAGTCCAGCGACTGCGCGTTGCGTGGTTGTTGAGGTATGTGAGCTCGCTGTCATTGACGGCGACGGGGGGTGCCGGGGGCGACACGTCGTGGGCGTGGGAAGCCTCGGGAAATGTTGATGACAAATCCCCACCCGCACGCTGTGAGTTGATCATTCCAGATGTCTAAGTACTACTCAGTATTAGATAATTATTTATTAAATATAATTGCTGCATGACGGTACTATATAACCGCGAAAGTCCGGTGGCTGTACGTTGAGTGGTTGCTGAGATAGGCGAGCTCGCTGTCATTGACAGCGACAAGAGGTACTGAGGACGACGCGACACGGGCGTGGGAAGCATCGGGAAGCGCTGATAACAAATCTCTGCTCGTGCAATACAGGTGGTTCTCTCTAAATGTGTCTAAGTACCCAACAATATTCAATAATTATTCATTGAGGGGGGAAACCCCTCAAACATGTCATGTTAGACAAACATTACAATTGTAACTTACTATCTAATAAGACTAGTTAAGTGGGAGTATCAGGTGCACAGTCTCTACGCCAAACCAGAGAAGTGCGAGTTCCACTCCGAGTCCATCGAATACCTCGGATTTTATCTCTCCCCCGACGGTTTAACGATGTCCGAGGACAAGGTTAAGGCCATCCGAGACTGGCCTGAACCCTGTAAAGTGAAGGACATCCAATCCTTCCTCGGCTTCACCAACTTTTACCATCGATTTATCCATAACTACTCGGACATTGTGGTACCCCTCACACGTCTCACTCGGAAGAATGCCCCTTGGAACTTCTCCGAGGAATGCTGAAAGTCCTTCAACCGCCTCAAGGACGCTTTTTCCACAGCTCCAATCCTTACCCACTTCCAACCTAGACTTCCCATAACGGTCGAAACAGATGCCTCGGACTATGCAATAGCTGGTATCCTGTCCATTACATGCTCGGACGGTGAGATTCATCCTGTAGCGTTCTATTCACGGACTTTGACCGCTCCGGAGTTGAACTACGACACACACGACGAGGAGCTGTTAGCTATTCACGAAGCCTTCCGGACTTGGCGTCACTACCTCGAAGGACCTGCATTTCCGGTGGACGTTGTCATGGACCACAAGAATCTCAAGTACTTCTCCACTTCCAAGGTCTTGACCAGGCGTCAAGCACGCTGGTCCGAGTACCTTTCCCAATTCAATATGATCATTCGTTTCCGCCCTGGTAAACTCGGTGCTAAGCCCGATGCCCTAACTAGACGATGGGACGTCTACCCCAAAGAGGGGGATAGGGACTTCGCCCGAGCAAATCCACAGAATCTCCGTCCCATTTTTACCTCAGAACAGCTCTCTAATTCACTGAGGGCCACTTATCTCGAAACTCCTGTGCTATGTGCTAGCATGATCATGGATGTTGGACAACTCCATAATGACATTAAGTCCGCCCTACAATCGGACACTGTATTGAAACTCCACCTCGCAGACCGTGCCAACCCTCGCTGGCAAGTCGATGACAACGGACTACTACGGCTAGATGGTCGTATCTATGTCCCAGACATCAACAATCTGCGTCTACGAGTACTCCAGTACAAGCACGACCACCCTCTGGCTGGCCACTTCGGACAAAACTGCACACTCGAGCTCGTCTGTCGTGAGTACACCTGGCCAAGTGTCCATACGTTCGTCAAAGACTATGTCAAGTCTTGCACTGCTTGCGCACGAGCAAAAACTCCGAGACACAGACAGTATTGTATGCTAAAGCAATTACCAGTTCCGGAGAAACCATGGAACTTGATATCTATGGACTTCATCGAACAGCTACCAAACTCCGGATCCCATACTGCCATACTGGTCGTCGTGGATCGACTCTCTAAGCAAGCCATATTCATCCCCACCAACGATACCATCACTTCCCCTCAGTTGGCACAGCTCTTCCTACTTCATGTGTTTTCTCAGCACAGAGTCCCATCCCATGTGACCTCGGACCGAGGCACGGAGTTTGTGTCACACTTCTTCCGATCCCTAGGCAAGGCATTGGACATGAAGCTCCATTTCACGTCAGGATACCACCCTGAAGGCGATGGTCAGACAGAACGGACTAACCAGACACTTGAGCAGTACCTCCGGATATATTGCAACTACCAACAGTTGGAATGCTGCAGGGGCATTGGTTAGTCCGAATGGCATAACGAGCCACTCATAAGATCCGTAACGAGTCTGGAACGCAGTTTTCCATTCATCTCCTTCAGCAATGCGCACCAAGTGATAGGCATGGCACAGGTCGATTTTGGTGTAGACTTTAGCACGGCTAGGCGAGTCGAGCAAGTCCGAGATGAGAGGGAGTGGGTAGCGATCCTTCTTCGTGATCTTGTTAAGACCCCTGAAGTCCACGCATAAGCAGAGTGATCCATCCTTCTTCTTGATGAAGAGGACAGGAGCGGTGTAAGGCGAAGATGTAGGACGGATAAAGCCAGTTGCAAGGTTCTCGTCTATGAAAGTCCGGAGAGCAGCAAGCTCAACCGGTGATAGGGAGTAGAGTGTTCCCAGCGGTGGAGTAGTTCCTTCCTCTAGTTCTATCTTCAAATCGAATTCCCAGTGGGGCACAAGGGTCGAGGCCTTGGCCTTACTAAACACGTCAGCAAAGTCGTGATAGTCTGGAGGAACCGATGATAAGTCCGGAGTGTCTTGTACAGATGCAGCTCGGAGTTTGCTGGAGTCCTGAGGATGAACTTGGAGGGAGAACTGGAGTGAGCCATCCAACTTACAAGCACGGACATACGCAGCCGCGTTGATAAGCGAGATGTGGGGTGCTCTGAGGCCAGGTGGAGTGGAAGAGTCAGCCAAATCAAGGGGTGTGGATGAGGGAGACGGGGAGTCCAGAGGGGACTCTACAGAGTTTCTAGGGGAAGACTCCATGTCGAAGGGTGACGTCGGCACTGGCAAACGAGGTGCAAGGTCTCGGAATTTAATACTGCTCAATACCCAATCAATCGACGGATTGTAACGGGTGAGCCAGTTATGCCCAAGTACTATCTTGCACTCTGAATCCAACGGAGTTACATAACAAGTCATATCGGTGACATCTCCAGAAGGGAAACGAATGACAAGGTTGCAGGCTTTGGTGATAGAAGTCGCAGTCGTACCGTCGAACAGATGGAGAGTGAGCAGTTGGACTGGGTACGTGGAAAGATCGTGTTTATTGACAAAGTCCAAGTCTACAAAACAATGTGTTGACCCAGAGTCTATTAAAGCTGGAAAGTCCGGAGTACTGTAGGTGTCAAGAGATACGAGGGGCTTTAGAGAATTAGGATTCGAAAGAGTGGATGCGTTGAAGTGTGCCTCCACAGATGCACAGTCGGAATCAATGCAACTCCCAGGCTGTGCGGAGTTCTGAGAGTTGCACTCTATTTTTTTGCCTCAGTGGAGGCAGTTGGTTTGGCTTCCGACTCGGTTGCCATAGCTGCTCGAGCTTTGGCTGCACGGGAGGTTGATCTGGGACACTCCTTGGCCTTATGTCCGGCGTTTCCACAGAACATACACAGGTTCTGCTCGAAGTGTCTCTTCCTTTTGGCTGGGGTTAACTTCCCATCTTTGCCGAGCTTATTGGACAGACCGGTGGATTGTCCGGAGCTTTGCTGATTCTGGGGCTTAGAGGTCGAGGTGGACAGAGTAGGGGTACTGGTACTAGTTGGAGCATTACTTCCGGACTTCTGCCTGTCTCCCTTGTTGGAGTTAGCCTTACTTCCAGAGTTATTACTGGAGCTTGCTCCAGAGGACTTGGCCTGGCGAGCGACCTCGTCCTTTCGTTCCCAGTAGCGCGTGTCTATTTCCTGGGCTAGGGCGCGCAGTCCATTCAGAGTATTGGGTTTACCAACCCTACTGATCTCATCCTTGATTCGATCAGGGAGTCCGGAGTAGAAGAGGTGACGGAGTGCACCATCTCCGTAGCCTTGGACTTGGGAGGCTAACCTATTGAAGTCCACCACATAGTGGTTGACGCGGTGGGTTTCCTTCATGTGGAGGTGGTCCAATTGATGTTCTGCGTCAGCAACAGGGTCGTGTGGTCCGAAGGTGGTTTGGAGTTCTGTGACGAAGTCCAGCCAACTGTCCATCCAAAGTGGACGGTCAGCTGGATCTCCGGTGTTCAGGAGATCAGGCTCAAACCACTCCAGAGCCATACCCTTCAGGTACGACTGGGCGAATGTTACTTTGTTGCGATCCTGACGGAAAGCCCGAGGACGGTCCTGGAAGCACAACTCACACTGGACCAAGAAGGTCCAGAGTTTTCGTGGATCCATACCGTCAAAGGTATCGGGTTCTCGGACCTTGGCCCGGGAGGACGCATTGTCGTTGGGACAGCGAGTGGAGCGAGAGAGACGGTCGATGGCCGTGGCTAAATTCTGTAAGACCGCCACCTGGGGGTCTAACTCTTCTGGGGCGTCGACAAACGGGTTGTCATCATCTTCGTCGTCGTCGTCGTTGTTGTTGTCGGGGTCGTCATCGCCAGGATCATCTCCTCCGGGTTCGTTCCCTGCGAGGGTGAAACGTCCGGGAGTATCCGGGGTACGACGGGTCGCGGTGGTCGAACATCTGTTGGAAGGCCCAGCTCTCAGAGTGACTGGAAAAATGGGGTCTCCCCTGGCAGAGAAACTTCGAAATTGGCTTACTGTCGGTGGAGGTCGTCTGTTGTTAGCGAGTGCAATACGAGCACTTGATTGGTGAAGGTCGCTTATGGCGGCCTGCTCCGAGGCCTCCGCTGCGAGAGAGCGTGAGCGAAGTCGAGTTGTCATGGTCATGGGGATGTAGGGTAATGAACTCGTGCAAGCTTGAGTTCGAATATACTGTCAAGACCGGTTCCCTTCGGTCTCCGAGAAGGTCCGAGGCCAGAGCTTAACACTGGGACGGAAGTCCGGACTAATGGAGTTTAGTATACAACTAGTATACCTTTACTTGCCAAGTTCCAGAGGTCGGAGCGATCCAGATATAACTGGAGTCGAGTGAGAACGAAGAGTATCTTAGCTGATATTCGAACTGGAGTGCTACGCCGTATGTACAAGGCTTTTATACTACGGAGAACGTTGTAAAGCAATGTCCGGGACGTAGCGACTACTGGAGCACAGTATGGATGACTGAAGAGATTAGTAAGGGATTAGTAAGCTAAGCCGGTAGTCGCCAGGTAACCGGTAAGTAGAATGATTAGTCATAAAGGCCGGAATGGCAACTAAGAACGACATGAGGGAAACTATTACTAAATTCGGAAACCTATATATGAAGTAAAAGATAAGAACAAGAATAGAACGGAGTTCCGAGAGTCTAGAACAGAGATAATTATATCCGGAGTTCGTACTGGAGTGTAAGCGCGTGTCACGGATGTGACAACGACCCAGAAAACAGTGCAAGCGGGACGGCTTCGCTTGGAGGACAGAACCCATTCACAGTTTCAGCAATTACATATCTGTATTCCTCGCCTTTTGCCCAAGGGTTCAGCATTAGCCAGTGACAGGCAGCCATATGGGCTCTTCTTAGATTCAGAGCACACGTAGATGGCACGCACTATTACACGAAATCACTGGGTGGTCTCCATCTGGCCTTTGTAGCCTTCAATCCTGCCAACAAATCCGATAGTAAAGTCACTAGCTGGGCGGGCCTCGTTGAGGCATCGCTTGACAATCTTTTCGATGTGGTGAGTTTGACGTTCATCAACCTCCCCTCCCCTCCACTCATGTTATCACTAGATTACCATGCAAGACCGTTTGGATGGAGGCATATCCATTCTCATTAGGTGCCCAGGTACCGAAATTCCCACCTCCACTGAAGAGCTTACAGTCGACATCTATATCACACCTCGTGAGGTCGGTGGAAATGAGCAAGTCTGTGGTGACATTGCCATGCTCGTTCAAGCTTTCTGTCAAGAATTTGCTATCCCTCATCTGTGGCGCTTCACGGAACAGTGCAAAATCGAGTCAGTTAGGGCTCCCAATCCATGCCATAAGTTTGAACCGAGATTTTGCCTTAGTTAAATCCACTGACTCTGGCGCAGCAGGTGCAGAACCCATTAGTCTCATCAGGCCAAATCACCTCCCTGCCACTGTATGCAACCACTCTTCATGAATCCAATGCATGGTGCTCAGTGCAGAGAAAAACCCTGGTGTGTGGGAGGATGAATGGCATCTATCACCTTCTGCTGCAATCCGCGAGTCTGTAAAACTTATTCCTAGTGTGAAGACAGCACACTCACTCCGACCACTTCTCTTCGCCAATGCTGCCCTGCAGATGCCTTTTTGATGTCGGCTAATACTAAGGCTCTGGAGCCACTGGAGCCTGCTGTCTCTCCTGACCAGTCAGCCCTGAAATCACTGGCACCGTTGATTAGTATTGGACCGAACACTGATGCTGTACTGGATCATTTTCGTCTTGGAGACGAATTACTTCCGCGCTTGCATGAACTGGTTGGGACAGTGCACAGCAGCTGCTGGGAGGCCGTTCTGAGGGCCGTACCATGGAACTTGACGTATGAACAAGCCTCCAACTTATCCAGGGCATTGATTGCAGATATCAAAGGCACGCCTGGTTTTCACATTATCATGGTATTTCCCCTTCATGAATACAGTTCTCCGGCACTTTTCTAATTGGCATTTCAGCAAACAAGGTTCCTGCTCCTCAGTGGTCTGCTTAGGATCCTTGCTGTCGCGACCCTGCTGGTCATTCTTTACATTCTATTTCTTATGGTATACTAGTAAATCCTCCATTCTGCTTTTATGCAAATTGCCTGTTTCTAGATCCTGAATATATGGTGTCTCCCCCCTTTGCTGCCAGCATTTAAATATTGCCACACTTTTGGGGACAGTTCGACTTCCTGTCGTCTCTCCCCTTTAATGACTTTGCAGGTCTTCTTTGTCCCGAAGCCTAGTGCTTGACATGTTCAGCCCAACCCACATCCTCACATTAAGGTCATTCTCAGTGCAGATGCATGTGCGGTATTGAAATTAAATCAGTGCGAGAAAGCAGAGCAGTTCAGAGAAGACTTAGACGATGCATGGTAATCTTTAGATAAGGTAATGAAGACACTCGCTTCCAAGCACCACAAGAGTGTCTGGCGCTGTAAAGATGGATAAGGAATGTGGGGGGAGATACCTGAGAGGTCTCCCATTGGAAAAGAGGGTCTTTGTTCGACCCAAGGGGGCTAGAGTTTGCCTGGTAGGGGTGAGAGCATGGTGAAAAGACTTAAAACACGCCCCAATAGATCCCAAAGAGAGTCCAGATTCATCTAAAGAGCGCCTGATAAGGGAGAATATTAATCCGAGGCCTCTGGCCTTCAAATTCTGTCTTATTTCGTCTTAGGAAGAGTCTATGTTATGTTACTAAGCAAGTACAAAGTACAGTAGGTATGAAGTATGGCTTACATAAGCCAAAAAGCGTCCAAATACTAAGTAAAACTATAAGGTAAGGTGTAGACACAAAATTGAAAGGTAAAAACAATGAAATAAAAGAAAATACCTAGTAGGGGGGACTCCCCCCCTACAGCATGTCCAAAATGACCTCTATCTAGGCCATGTGAGGTTCCACTCCAGGAAAAGCAAGATCAATGCATGGAATGCATTCTGTTGGAAGAAACAGCGCACAGTCAACGAGAATGGTATTACATTTTTAATGTAAAACTCGAGCCTATTTACTTAATTACATTGCAGCGGCTGGTAGCACGAGAGCACTGCTTGACCTCATCCAGCAGAATCGCACTGAATACCGTGAACTTTCAGCCGAGGACAAGGATCGCCTCGTTGCCAAATTTGGCCAGTTCAAAGAGTCGAAGGTCATTGGGATTCGTGCCATGACAAAATCCAAAATTAATGATATTACCCACACATTGAAGGCTGTTGAAAATGAGGTATGGTTCTTCCCCTCCCCTCACTGTCCCCACTAATTTTTTTTCTAGCTCCATAACCTCAAGTGGCACACTGGTGTTGAGACCATGCTTTACATGACACGTGGGACAACCGATCTTCCACTCCGAGGCATTGCCTTTACAACAGATGGTGTTGCGGACTTTGTGGGCTCTGTCATGGGCATTGACACGCAGGATCTTGTTAGTAAGATGGAGGGTTTTGCTATACAAGGAATCAAAGGTATGTTTATTCTCTACTAGAAGATACAAAGTTGAATCATATTTAGGAGTGGCTGAAAACCATCAGCAACATATCTCGAACATTCACATGGCCCTTCACAACATCATCAACTGTAAACTCCATGAGTTCTTCCATGCTGGTAACTGTAACAAAAATAATAAATCATTCATGCTAGGGGACATTACTGGAGATCCTAAGGCGAAGATGCAATGGGCACAGTACTTCCGAAACGTCGTTGCTTGCTACCACATTGCTATTGAAGGGTGGCCAGACACTGTTGTGTTTGCAAACCTCAGTAGCACCTCTAGCTCCCTCTCACAGCTGGAGGTCCTGTTACGGAAGTGGGAGATGGGATCAACATACTGGAAAAAACTGTCAGACAACAAGTTCAGGGAACTCCAACAAGAAAGGAACGAGCGGTTAGAGAGGGGAGAAATCCAAGCACATTCACGCTGTACCCACTCGGACAAAGGTAAAAAGCATACTCCTCGCTCCTTGAATGCTCCAAGTAACAAGACATACAAATCTGTTGCCATCATCAATGACAATGATGATGAGAGTGCAGATCTGGGCGAGAATGTCCACTCTCTGTCTCCACAGCTCAGCAACACCCAGGCACACCCAGTCAACAACAGCAGCACCCCACAAACCAGCACCTCCAATGTTAATCAAGGCATACATGGCATGCATGTCATAAGCACTACTCTTGCTCAGAACAGCACCGCAGGCTCCAACACCAACACTATGGTATCTTCAGCATCAGCTGAATGGCATGCAGCTGAACAGCAGGCATTTGTTGACCAGTTGGCAGAGGATGTGCTAACCTTTGATGCCATCTCGGCATTATACTAAATACATCGGTTTACAATCTGACTGCTGTTCACATAGTTTGGAAAAATACATACTGAACTTGAGTAATGAGACAGTTGTATAGCAATAATAGCATCCATTTGCTACTGCATCCACAGACAAGACACATACCAGTATCTGAAAATGAAAGCAGTAATGCTAAAGTATGCATGTTATATCATTGGTTAGTGAGTAGAAGAATGACATACTTTGAAGGTCTGAAATGCGCTGCTCATTGATGCTGCACAGGTGACCTGCTTGCCTGCCTGCCTGTAGTGTTTTTGTGTGCCAAACATGCCCTCTGAACCCATGAAGAGAGATTGATTTTGAGAGCCCCGAGAACCTTGTCGAGGTTCGACAGGCCATGGGAGCCTAGTTGAAGTGTGGTGGCGAGTTCATGAAACAGCAGGAAATAGACAGGTGTGATAGCGGTGTAGGGAGGGCATCCTCCCTACCATGGTAAATACTATATTTCTTTGTTTTCATCTTAGTTTCTGTTTCTATTCTGTTACTTTACCTTTTCTTACTTAGTGTTTGGACGAGTTTGGCTTATGTAAGCCAGACTCGTACTTAGCATGTACTGTACTTACTTAGAAAAATATCAGCCGCTTTAACAAAGACAGAGTAAGACAGAATTCAAAGGCCGGAGCCTCGGATCATCATTCCTCCCTTATCAGAGTCCCTCTAGACGTTATCTCGACTATCCCTGGGTTCTAGGGCGCGTTTCCAAGTCTCTTTTCCCTGCTCATTGACACCCTCTACCAGGCACTCCAGCCCCCTCTGGTCAAACTGACCCAATCCTCGACCCAGGAAGACTACAGGTAAATCCCCTGGCCTCCCATCTGTCAACCCTTCATCTGGAGCCCACCGCGAGGGGGCTGTTTTGCTTGGTAACCCTATCCTCCTCCTACCTTCGAGCTCGGACACGCGATTTCTCAAGAACCGACGCGCCTACCCTCTCGATTTTCGAGAATCGGAATCTACTCGACGAGACCTTTCGATTGACGCCCTTTTTGACGCGTTCGCTCCAGTAGTTCCAGAGATATCTTGCTTTTTCTGGAGAAAGGCTTAGTAGGACGAAAATTGGCATAACTCGGGATTGGGTGCGCGTATTCTCTCATTTCTTCGATCGCCCAGCGCCCCTAGACGTCTTCTACCACGTCCTGAAGTTTGGTAAAGTTCTGCCCAGTGGTTCTTCATCGACACGCCACTGTTTCCCCCCCTCCTGCCACAGCCTTGCTCCCTGGCATCCCCCTTCGCATTTTTGAGCCATTTTGAGTCATAGGAACCCTTTCCCCCACCTCCTAGAGTCGTTTGAGAGCACCCTTCAAGACCCCCAGTCCCTTCGAGATCCCCAGATGCTTCGAGACCCCAGACGAGCATCGAGCCCCCCCTTCGAGACGCCTTCGAGACATAGCCAATTGTTTAGACGCATCCGCTTTCATTCGTAGACATATCCAGACGTACCCCGACGTATCCAGATGAATATTATTCGTTTTCTGTGCACTCTTGCAGTCGAGCGAGGCTGCATTCTGAGAGTTGAGTCTTCGAGTCACACACGGTGACTATATTTCGTTTCCTCGTCGTTTTCAGTGGCCGAGTCCACTTCGTAACCATATACAAGGCATCCACCAACCCCCCCATAGACGTTCGAGGTCGCATCGAGGCGACCCCACTCCCCTTCGTTATACCCTTCGAGACCGACTGCGAACACTCGAGGCTCGTTGCTGCCCTCGATACTACTGTCAATAATTGGCTACAATGTGAAATACAGTTCGTTTAAGCTTCGTATATACTGCTCATCATGGAAGACACTTGCAGACTGTCTCGAGTCCCACTCGAGTCACATCCGGAGTTCTCAGGGGAGGGACGTGACCTCCCAGCTTACTTCGAAGAGGTCGTGGAGTATGGTAAAGCCCAGGGAAGGTCAGGGGACTTGGCCTGGATGAACATCGCAATCGCAGGCGCCCCATCCCTCCACAAGTTGCTTTGGTGCCTCGTCATTGCTAATGCCCCAGCTATTAGGCAGTGGGACGGTTTTAAGGCGCTCGTAACACTTCAGTACCCCGAGATCGAACCAGTCGAGGATATCCTCGAGGGTTTCAAGGAGTTCCAGTCAAACCTCGAAGAGACTTGTTGCAACGAGCTCAGCTCCGTCGAGGCCCTGGGCGACTACCTTCGTATATTCCGAATCTGGTTCTTGGGAATGGTAAGAGGGAATGCAGTCGAGGCGAGCCACCAGTCCCAGCTCTTCCTTCGAGGCCTCCCACCTCATGTCGAGCTCGAGGTCTCGAGGAGGCTCGAGTCCAGGTTCCCCCTGTTTAGGTCAGGGCAGCTATGGCCTATCGAGGTCATCATTCGCATTACAAAGGAGGTTATCGAGGATGGGGTAAGTTGTGCATCCCCTCATCTAGCTTCGAAGAAGCTCTCGTCAGCCCTCGAGTTGCCCCCTCAGCACTCACACTTGCACTCGCCCTTGGCCAAGTATCAGTCAAGTGCCCCTGCGAAGGAGTTGTCTCGGTCTTGTTCTAGAAGACACTCCCAGGGAAGCTCGAGCACGAAGCCCCCCTCTCGTTTCCCCTTCGAGGCATCCCCTCAAACTTCGAAGTATCCTTCTCACTCATCTGAGCTTGCTTTGAGCAGCTCATCTCCCCTCCGAGTCACTGATGCAGGCTCGAGGCACCCTGTGGCACATACAGCTAGGTGTGTCTCGCTTTGGCAGGCCAGTGACTCGGCTTCGAACCGGCTTCGTAGCTCGAGAGAAGGTCAACACTCATGCTCAAAGCCTTCGCGAGGCTTCAGTTTGACCTCGAATCAGTACCCTCGACCTAGTGAGCCTTCGTTACCCCCCTCGAACCTTGCATCTCGCCTCGAAAGACCTTCGAAGGCCTCCGCGAAGCCTTCCTCCCCCCTCGTGACTCGATCGAAGCCACCCTCGCCCCTTGAGCCACCCCAAGGTACCTCGTTCCTACTTCGAGAAGCCTCCACTTTGACGTCGAAGACTCCCCCTGCCTCTTTCGAGTCGCGTTCAAGAGCGTCAAGTGGGTTGTTGCCCCTCCGAGAGTATGTGGGCTCAAGTGAGCCATCCCCTCGCATTCGAGAGGCATCGAGGCATCGAGTACAGCCTCGAAGGTATTCCTTTTGCTTCTTTTGTGGTCGAGATGGGCATATCCGAGCTCGCTGCAAGGTCTGCAGTTCATATCTAGCTGCAGGGAAATGTAGGATCGTTCGAGGACAGGTTACACTGCCTACAGGTGAGGAGATCCCTCAAGAGGCACTCGGGCGCACCCTACAAGCTCGATTGGATTCATGGGCCCTTGCTCGAGGGCCAGATAGACTAGTGGAACAGGTACCTCCTCCCCCTTCGAGTCTCGAGCCTACCCAGCCTCTCGCTTTGCCTCGCGTCGACTCTGAGACCACCCAGGAGCGCCTTTCGAGTTCGAGGACACCCACCTCCCCTTCGAGAGTAAGTCACCTCCCTTCGAGTACCTCTCGAGCCGTCGATAGGAAGCTTCGAAGCTTCGAACCAAATCCAAGTCAAGTCCCAAGGCTTGTTACAGCCTCTGGAAGGTCTGTTTCCCCTTCTCGAGTCCCCGCTTCACCTTCGAGTCGAGCCCCACCCTCGAGTCGCCCTCCGAGGCCTGCCAAGGCTCGAGACCTGTCTCGCCTTCGAGGCCAGAGCTTCGAACCACCTTCGACTCCCCTTCGAGACCCTCGATCCACCCTCGATCAACCTTCGACGCCCCTTGGGATACCTTTGGACAATGTCACAGTACCTCCAGGTGATGTTGAGCACCTTCGAGCTCCCTCGAGACCGCTTCGAGGCCCCTTTGAGCCATTGTTGGCTCTCGAAGACCTTCGGACACCTTCGAGGAGTGTCCCCCCCTTCAGCTGAGTAGTGTTTTCTGTTTCCTTCTTTTCGAGGAAGTTACCCTAGTCTCGCCATATGATACAGTTTGGTACGTGATGACTGGGGACAGTCACTATCTAAAGCCACCCTCGGATGTAGGGAGGGCATCCTCCCTACCATGGTAAATACTATATTTCTTTGTTTTCATCTTAGTTTCTGTTTCTATTCTGTTACTTTACCTTTTCTTACTTAGTGTTTGGACGAGTTTGGCTTATGTAAGCCAGACTCGTACTTAGCATGTACTGTACTTACTTAGAAAAATATCAGCCGCTTTAACAAAGACAGAGTAAGACAGAATTCAAAGGCCGGAGCCTCGGATCATCATTCCTCCCTTATCAGAGTCCCTCTAGACGTTATCTCGACTATCCCTGGGTTCTAGGGCGCGTTTCCAAGTCTCTTTTCCCTGCTCATTGACACCCTCTACCAGGCACTCCAGCCCCCTGTGGTCAAACTGACCCAATCCTCGACCCAGGAAGACTACAGGTAAATCCCCTGGCCTCCCATCTGTCAACCCTTCAGCGGGCAAATGACGATAAACTGAAGACCAGAGATGTTGAAGAGTATGGAGGTTCGACAGTGTCATGTAGGGCATGAGTCAGTAGGTGGAGGGCAGTGAGAGCACCACCATAGCATCCAGAGCAGTGGCAATACAACAACGACAATAAGGGCCAGAGGAGCAGAATAAGAAGAAAGTAAATGTTGGATGGAGTACAAAACTCACCTGTATCTGTAGGGTGGGAGGTGGTGGTCGCATGGGCAGTGATAGCGCCATCATGGCATCCAGAAGAACAGCGATATGATGATGATGATGATAAGCATCCGAGGGTGGGAAGGCAGCGTTGGAAGGGGGCACGAAGCTCACCTATGATGTGTAGTTTGGGAGCAAACCAGTGAGAGCGACGCTAGGGCACCCAGAGTGGTGGCAACGTTGACAACAATGATGATGATGATAAGGGAGTGGAGGAAGGGGTGTGAGAAGAAGCAGAAAGGAGCAGCAGTGTAATGGCCAGTAGCCAAGCAGTGCCACTAGCCACCCATACCTCAGTACTTCAGTTCTACTAAGGTAGATGCTATTTGGGGTGAGAGCTATTGCTGGTGTTGGAAAAAGTAGCTGAAAAGGCCAAATTAGGCATGACGATGCTGTGTTGGAATGTGCCTAATGAGGCTTAATAATCGGGATGTATAGGTCCCAGAGTGTAGGTGCATGTCACAGATGTGACAGTTGCTTGATACAAGCTCATTGGGTGCCATGGACCAAGAGAGCCTGTGACAAAGGGTGAGCTGGAGGATGTTGGATGAGATGAAGAAAAACTTACCAAGGGTGGAAGGTTTTGATGTTGTTCTGGTGACGCAACCAATTGATGATGACCCAAATGATCTATGGAATGAACAGACAGTAAATAAGCATTTGATGAAATAGAACAGAAGTCAGATTACTGGAGAATGCTCATGTCCAGATGGATGATGTTACGATACGTACTCTTTTCTTTTTCTTTCTTTTCTTCTCATCTTATCTAATCTTTCTTATCTTATCTTGAGATCTTATCAGATCTTATCTCGCCTTATCTCTCCCCTTATCTATGGACTCACCCAGACCTTGGCCATGTGCTTGCCATGTGGCTCAGGCCTAGGCCGGTCCGGACCATGATGTCATAGTGATGTCACTGTGATGTCATGCCTTATGTCTTCCTCATGTATGCCTCACCTCTACCTCATGTACAGTAGTATATATACCCAACACAATAGCCCAGCTAGCCCCAAGCTAGTTCATTTGGGTTTCGTCCCTACTTGCTTCTAAACACTCCTCTGCCCTCTATTCTCTCGTCTTTGCCCTCGTCTTCGTTCTCATCTAGCTTCGGTGTAGCGAGCCCGTGACTTCGAGTCTAGGGTCATAACACTTGAACTAGCTTCTATACCGTCACCTGCTCGCTGAGCAAACCCAGACTCCAGGGTTAAGGAGAACATTACAGCCGGACTCCAGGCTTTAAGGAGGTTTATCCACCATTCCACACCACACCTCGTTCTACCGCGAAGGTTCGATCTATCGACCTCTGCCTCCACGAAACACGCCTCCCTCGCCCACCCCCGAACTCGTTTACCCCTCTCGAACCCCATCCGAAGACCCCAACCTCGGAACCCCACCCCCGCTCCCTGCCAACTTCGGTCTTCCTGACGAAGAAGCAGCACGCCTCTTCGCACACCCCCTAATCCTGCCCCACAATCAACTTTACCAAGACATCTTTAATCCCACTCCCCACCCTCGCTTTGACAACCTTGACGAGCAACTCTATGAAGACATCTTCGGTCACCCCGCTCCCCTGCCTTGCCGCTACAACCTCCGCCCCCGCCACCTTATAAACAAACTGTACTGCCGCCCCGTCGTAGTCAGCCGCTATGGACCAAGGTGGTAATCAACCGCAACAGCCCCCGCCCAACCCCCTCCTCATAGATCCCGATGTCCAGGTGCTCATCGGCGCCATCACTGCCCACGTCACTACCTCTGTGGCCCAGAGTCTAATCCAGGCCAATACACATGCCGCCCGGGGCGATCCAGCAAAGAAAGGGGCATCCGACCCCGGAAAGTATGATGGCTCCATCTCGAAGTTTGAGGAATGGTGGAGCAAGATGAAAGCATATCTTCAGATAGCAGACTTCCCCTCGGCCTCGCAGGACTGTCTGGCAGTGTGGACCCGACTCGAAGGGCCAGTAGCAGGGGCGTATGCCCGAGCAAGGATCGATGCCTGCAAGGCAGCAAAAACGTACCCCAACATGGTGGCCCTCGAGGCCGAGATCGAGGCCAAGTTCAGGCCAATCAACAACAAGGATTGGGCGAAGGCCCAACTACAGAAGATACGACAAGGGAGCATGTGGACCGAGGACTTCGTGGCCAAGTTCGGTGTGTTAGCAATGTCTGCAGAGGCGTCTGATGATTATGCCATATTCATGCTCGAGCGAGCCATGCGCCCTGACATACTGCAGCAAATCTTCGTGCAGGGCAAAAGGAAGGCTACCCTCGCTGAGTATGTAGTCGAACTCCGGACCTTGGGTGGCACCATCGAAGCTGCTCGCATGCATACCTCCTCACGTTTCGCTTTCCCATCCTCGACCCCTCGCCCCTCTTCCTCGTCGGTCGGCACCTTTGGAGGATCAGGTATCCCAATGGAAATCGGTGCTGCCTCGACATCCCACCCCGTTCCCTCGCACATCAAGTGCTTCTCGTGTGGGGGCAACCACTTCAAGCGAGACTGTACGTCTCGAACTCAGCAGTGCCCCTCTCCCTGCTTCCCCATTCTCCCTCGTACCCCTTTTTCACCCCAGCCTGCCGCCCGTCAAGTGGCACCCCAAGATGACCCTCAGCTTCGCCAACTGCAGGGGATGACTTTCGAAGAAATGCAGGCGTTCTTTTACGATAAGCATACAAATGAGATGAAAGCACAGGGAAAAGAGTTTGGTCAGTAGAGGTTCGGGTACCTACTGGCCAGGCATGTAATCGGTTCTCGGTCTTGGACACTTACGACACACAGGAGTTATTTAATGTGTCTACGTCTACTTCGTGCGCAGAGGAGTCCACTACTGGCTCGGCCCCGCACGTTAAAAATGGGGTGCTTAATTCCTTGTGCTATGAAAATACAAAAAAACGTGACCAACTGAAACCGGAAACCCTGAAGGACGCTAAAGTTAGAACCATGGGCTGCAAGCCTGAGTTGGAGTTAGAAGTAACGTTAGAAGGGAGAAGTAGGAAGTGGCAGACAAGAGCGTTGGTGGACTCAGGGGCAACTGACACGTTCCTGGACAAGAAGTGGGCCGACGAAAACGAGATACCCCTCCTCCCCCTCGAGAGGACAGTCCTGGTCTACAACGTCGATGGCACCAAGAATCGAGATGGGGATATCACCCACGTAGCACCTCTCGTAATGAACTTCGATGGACACAGAGAGCACATCTGGGCACAGGTCACTACCCTTGGTTCTCACCCACTTGTCCTCGGCTATATGTGGCTTCGACGACACAACCCTGTAGTCTCGTGGGTTGACAAAACTGTTAAAATGACCCGATGCCCTCGCGAGTGCCATGACCTTGCCCCGCTATCGAAACGGGAGAAGAAGGAAGCAAATGACATGGAGTACTTACATCCAAAGCTCCGCTCGACGTGGTCTCGGTCCGGCACTGTCGAAGAACTTGTCCCAAAGGAGTACCATCGGTACCTAAAAGTGTTCTCGAAGGAGTCGTCAGAACATATGCCGTTGAGAAAACCCTGGGATCACGCCATCGATCTCAAAGACACGTTTACCCCCAGGAGAGGTCGCCTCATTCCCCTTTCTGTTGATGAACAAAAGGAGGTCTCGGATTTCATTGACAATCAGACCAAGAAGGGATACATCCGACCCTCGAAGTCTCCCCAGACCTCCCCTGTCTTCTTTGTCCCCGAAAAGGATGGCCGAAAGCGCATGGTCCAGGACTACCGTTACCTCAACGAGCATACTGTGAAGAATGCATACCCCCTTCCCCTCATATCGCAGCTTGTTGATAAACTCAAGGGGTGCAAGCTTTTCACAAAGATGGACCTATGGTGGGGCTACAACAATGTTCGGATCAAAGAAGGTGACGAGTGGAAGGCAGCCTTCGTCACCCATAAAGGGTCCTTCGAGCCCCTCGTCATGTACTTTGGACTCTGCAACTCTCCTTCAACCTTCCAAAACATGATGAACGACATCTTCGGAGACATGGAGGATGTCGTGGTCGTCTACATTGACGACATCATGGTCTTCATGAAAACGGACAACAAAGAAGAACATGACCGGATCGTGTTGGAGGTACTTCGACACCTCGAGGAGAATGACCTCTTCGTAAAGCCAGAGAAGTGCTTCTTTAAGAAAAGGGAGGTCGAGTTTCTGGGGATGATCGTGGGGGTTGATGGGATCAAAATGGACGAATCCAAGGTGAAAGCCATCCGAGAATGGCCAACCCCTACCAAGGTGAAATCGGTCAGGGCCTTCCTCGGCCTGGCAAACTTCTACTGTCGTTTCATCAAGGACTTTGCACACATCGCTCGCCCACTTAATGACCTTACAAGAAAGGACCAGCCCTGGACCTGGCAGGAAGAGCAGCAGTGCTCCTTCGATGCATTAAAAGAAGCCTTCACGTCGGCCCCCATCCTTGTGTTCCCCGACCAGGATAGGAAGTTCCGTCTCGAGACAGATGCATCCGACTTTGCAACTGGTGCAGTGCTCTACTACTCGCACTCCATGACCCCACCAGAACGGAACTATCAGGTCTTCGATAAGGAAATGCTTGCCATCATCCGTGCATTGGAGACCTGGCATCACTATCTGGAGGCCACCCCCTATGAGTTCGAAATCTGGACGGATCACTCTAACCTCCAGTACTTTAAGACGGCTCAGAACCTCGATCGCAGGCAGGCTCGATGGGCACAGTACCTTTCGAGGTTCAACTACAAGCTTGTCTATAAGCCAGGTGCCTCTATGGCGAAGGCCGATGCTCTGTCTCGAAGGGAAGATCATGAGGTCAAGGGGGACAATCAGGAGGTCACCCTCATCGACCCAACCTGGGTGGCAGCGCTCTCTGTAGGGATGGATGGAACCCTCGAGGCTATCATAAAGGGGGCGACCTCAGCCACAACCCCACCCGAAGGATATGAGCTCAGGGATGGCCTCTATGTCAGGGATAGTCGGGTCTATGTTCCCCCTTCAGCAGTTCTCCCAGTGATCGAGGCACATCATGACACCCCTGTCGCTGGCCACCCAGGATGGTCTAAAACCCTCGAGTTGATCTCCTGTCATTATGTCTGGCTGGCCATGTCTCGATCGGTGAAGGAGTATGTCTCGTCCTGCCATCGTTGCCAGATGGCCAAGGGATCCCGGAAACCCCCTGCTGGAAAACTTCACCCAAACCCGGTCCCCGAGGCACCTTGGACAGACATATCTGTGGATTTCATGGATGCACCTGAGACCAGTGGGTATGACAACATCATGGTGGTAGTGGATTGATTCTCAAAGGAGGCAGTCTTCATACCGACAATGAAGACCGTCTCGGCACTCGGTACAGCGGAACTCTTTCGAGACCATGTGTGGACCCAGCTTGGACTCCCCTCTACAGTCATCTCGGATAGAGGACCCCAGTTTGCCAGCACTTTCATGACAGATCTCTCAAAGATGCTTGGCATTAAACCCAAACTCTCCACCGCTTTCCACCCCCAGACCGATGGTCAGACCGAGCGACTCAATCAGGAGATCCAACAGTACCTCCGGCTTTTTATAAATGATCAGCAGCATACCTGGCCCTCCTGGTTGAAGATTGCTCAGTTCTCCTATAACTCGAAAAGACAGGATTCCACTGGCCGCTCCCCATTCTCCATCACTCGCACTTATACCCCTCGCTTGGGAGTGGAGCCAGCCACTTCTAAGGCCGAGGCTGCCACCACTTGTGCCTCCAACATCCAGTCGATCCTTGAGTCCACAAGAAAGGCCCTCCAGCGAACAGCAGAAAGGATGGTCCAGAATGCAGAGCCGTCGTGGTCGGAAGCCCCTGAGTACTCGGTGGGCCAGGAGGTTTGGTTAGATACCACTCATGTTCGAGTTGATGGGCGCCCCTCACGAAAGCTCACTGAGAAGTGGATCGGCCCCTACAAGGTCCTCTCGGTCAAACCCAATGCTGTGGAGCTCCGCCTCCCAAAGACCCTCCGTATTCACCCTGTCGTCAACATCTCACGGGTAAAACCATACAAGGGACCTCTTGAGGGCCAGAAGGTCACTCGCCCTGGTCCAGTGGTGGGTGTCGAGGACCGCAACGAGGAGTTTGAGGTCGGGTATGTCGTGGACAGCCGCCTGAAGCGCAACAAACTGGAGTTCCTTGTCCACTGGAGGGGTTATAGGGATGAGGATCGCACTTGGGAACCCGAGTCAAATCTGAAAGGCTCCCCTGATGTGTTACAGGACTTCTACAAATCTCACCCCTCAGCCCCTCGCAAACTTTGTGGCATCGACTCTGCCTGTTTTGCTTCGCTCTTCTCCCCGTATGAAAACCTCACCACATGCCGCTCTGTCTTCTGTCGCCTGGAAGTCGACCCCTAAGGAGGGGATAGTGTTACGATACGTACTCTTTTCTTTTTCTTTTTTCTTTCTTTTCTTCTCATCTTATCTAATCTTTCTTATCTTATCTTGAGATCTTATCAGATCTTATCTCGCCTTATCTCTCCCCTTATCTATGGACTCACCCAGACCTTGGCCATGTGCTTGCCATGTGGCTCAGGCCTAGGCCGGTCCGGACCATGATGTCATAGTGATGTCACTGTGATGTCATGCCTTATGTCTTCCTCATGTATGCCTCACCTCTACCTCATGTACAGTAGTATATATACCCAACACAATAGCCCAGCTAGCCCCAAGCTAGTTCATTTGGGTTTCGTCCCTACTTGCTTCTAAACACTCCTCTGCCCTCTATTCTCTCGTCTTTGCCCTCGTCTTCGTTCTCATCTAGCTTCGGTGTAGCGAGCCCGTGACTTTGAGTCTAGGGTCGTAACAGATGACAACTGACATGAAACTGCTTTACCCTTGCAAACCAATAAGACATGAGGACAGGTCAACCACCAGTGTCCAAGGTGATCCCACGATTGGGATGCATGATTACACTGGATGAGATGAGCAAATATGGGTTGATGCAAAAGAGAGTGAATGAACATATCTTGACCATTGGCATTGTATGTGTCTGTGGCAGACAAGAGGTGGACATTGATGGGCCTGATGGGATGGAAGGGGCAGTATGTACATTGTACAGAGTACATAGTATACATGCAGATTTGAAAGCATGGGAGGGATGTCCATTTGGGGTAGGTGGGCGTACACCTAATGTCAAGTCAAGTTGGTGGTGACAGTGACCTGAGTCATGGTCAAGGTGCAAGGCATGGGAAATGAAGTTCAAATCTTGATGTTGAGTGACTGGAGTGCTGAGATGAGGCATGGGCATAACCAGGATTTTCATGTGATTGAGATATGTGTGAAATCCATCCCTAAAAACATGTATTAACCAGCATTTCCTAATCTAAAAGAGACCATTGGAACAAGATTGTGGTGGTTGGGAGTCAGGTGGTCAGGCAACAATTAGAAAGGACCATTTGAAAACCTAATGTTTGTATCAGTCTCACATAAAGACTAAGAGAAAAAAACAGGCCTTCAATGATGCAGCATATGTCAATGACAGACTGATGGCTGCTGTCAAGACCAGTTCTCTTCAGTCTCTGAGGGTGTCTGAGGTCAGGGATTAATGTAGGGATGGAAGTCTGGACTATCAGAGTTTAGTATACAACTAGTATACCTCTTTACCTACCGAGTTCCAGAGGTTGGAGCTATCCAGGGATGACTGGAATCGAGTGAGATTGAGGAGTATCTTATTCAATATTCAAACTAAGGTGCTACGATGTATGCACAAGGCTTTTATACTATGGAGAATGTTGGAAAGCAATGTCCAGGGCATAGCAACTACTGGAGCACAGTATGGATGACTGAGGGGATCAGTAAGGTATTAGTAAGCTAAGCTGGTAGTCGCCAGGTAACCAGTAAGTAGAATGATTAGTCATAAAAGGCCAGAACAGTAACTGAGAATGAAGTGAGAGAAACTATTACTAAATATGGAAACCTATATATAAAGTAAAAAATAAGAACAAGAATAAGATGGAGTTCCATTACAGAATGGAGTACCAAGAGTCTAGAACATAGTTATTATTATACAGAGTTCATACCAGAGTGTAGGTGCATGTCACAGATGTGACAGTTGCTTGATACAAGCTCATTGGGTGCCATGGACCAAGAGAGCCTGTGACAAAGGGTGAGCTGGAGGATGTTGGATGAGATGAAGAAAAACTTACCGAGGGTGGAAGGTTTTGATGTTGTTCTGGTGACGCAACCAATTGATGATGACCCAAATGATCTATGGAATGAACAGACAGTAAATAAGCATTTGATGAAATAGAACAGAAGTCAGATTACTGGAGAATGCTCATGTCCAGATGGATGACAACTGACATGAAACTGCTTTACCCTTGCAAACCAATAAGACATGAGGACAGGTCAACCACCAGTGTCCAAGGTGATCCCACGATGAAGATCACACAAGAATGATGATGGTACAACTTGCACCAAACAACACATGAATGTTGACATGTCCCTGTCCTTTAAAGGTGTTTGAACACAATCAAACATGGCATTGGGCATGTCAAACCATGTTTGATTATGTTCATACACCTTTAAACCACATTAAGACTTTGGTACATCCTGTTTCATGGTGTTTGAACATGATTGAACATGGTATGATGCACATCAGATGGTGTTTGATCATGTTTGTACACCTTTAAAGCTCATCTGGACTTTGGTACATCACATTTCATGATTTTCAAACACAATCAAACATGGTATTGGGCATGTCACACCTGGTATGTCTGATCATGTTCATACACCTTTAAAGCACATTTGGAGTTAATACATCACATTTCATGGTGTTCAGACACAATTGAACAGGGTATTGTGACATTGGTCTTCTCAACATATGAGGATGAACATCTGCAGGAGCACAATGGTATGCTTGGTCATCACTACTATCCCTGTCAACAAGAATGTTTCCTTCCCCAAGCCAGGCAATCAGTTTGGAAATCAGGGTCTTCTTCATCCATGAGGCCATTGCATTACACACAAAGGCCATCAGTGTATCATCAGAGTTCCTAATGTTTAATCCTCTGTCCCTGGCCTCATCAGTGACTGCAGACACATTTCAAAATCCACATACCCTCCAAATGATGTGGTTGGGACTTGAATATATGCATCAAGACTTTTTTTGACCCCTTCTTTATAAAAATCATCCAGCTGTCAGGGAGGAAAATCAGTATTCTGTGCAGGAACCAAAGGTAACTAAAACCAACTCACTAGTATCATGAAGTGGGCCAGATCCTGAGCAATCAATCCGTGCTTTGCTGCATTCCTTTGGGCATCTGTCCAGTTTGCATTGAGGGCTGGGTCCAAATTACATGGATTCCTTTGGTTAACAGAGGCCCCTGGATCACATCTTGTAGGTATGGTCAAAACAGGAAAATGGAGGGCTGCCCCTGATTCTGGGAGTGGTGTGGTGGATAACATGGACAAAGGAAGCAATGGAGCTGTTGGTGGGGATACTGGCAAGGATGTTGGCTGAAGTCTTCCCCTATCAGAGAGCACTGCATTACAAAGGGTGTGATTTGATACAAAATTCTCCTCATTGGCATCTATATCTTCTTCACAGGCCTTCCAAGCAGTCCAGCATCTGGCATGTGGTGCAAATGATCTAGCTCCTTATCCCCCTCATACCCCAATTTCTGGATGGTATTACCTCATTTTGAGTTGACCAAACACCCTTCAAATCAGTCTATCACCTTGGGTTATTTATTGAATCTTAATATGTACAGCTCATGAAGGAAACTCACTTTCCTTTGTTGCCATCTTTGGTTCCCTCAAATAATCTGCAATACAACCCAATGTTTTGTAGGATCCTGCCCTGCTCACTTCAAGTCTCAGTCCAAGTCCTGCAATTGGGACAAGTAGGTAGATAGAGCCAGCAGCAGCAAGGCATCCAAACTTCTTCCCAATGCTACTCCATTCAGTAAAGGTTCTAGACATTGGGGCATACTTCAAGTGGGCAGATTTTGGCAGTGAAGAGCTCATTCAAGGTCATAGGAGGTTCTGAAGAATGGCAGATGCTGACATCCAACAAGTCACACTTCAGGTAAGCAACCATGTATCTGATAGCCTGGCACATACCTTTCTGCCTTGAAGGCCAACTGGATGTATGCCAACATACTCAGGAAATGCCCACCAGCCTCTTTGCACCTCAGTTTTGAGTGTCTCCATACAATAGCCTCAAGCCCATGATCATTTGTAAAGCTGGTCCACTTTCCTCAGAGGGTAAAAGGAGCACTAACCCCTTCTGCCCTAGTCCTCTAGGTGTGCAGAATCTCTCCCTTTCCCTGTTATCTGATCCCTTAAGCCAAAGTCCATGCAGGTAAACCACTGACATGGCAGTCATCTTTGTGTTGGGTTTTGGTATTTCTGCCATTGATCCACACATCAACTCACATCAGGTATCCTGATTTCAGGACTATGGCTGATACAATACCCAGGTGTACATTGCATATCAGGAGGTGGGGAAACTTTCCCTGCTCTCTCATGGGAAATGTCAGCAAAATATGGTGTGAATGGCATTACCATGAGTAGGATGTACCATTTCCCCTAGTATTAGGAAGGCTGCAAATGTCATGGGGGTTAGTCTGGCACTTCAGGACATGAAGAGTGACAAATGCACTTTATTTCCTCAGTTGTTCAGAAAAGACTCTGTTTGAACCCCAGTACACATTCCATCACTTCATTTGTGGGTATAGACCACTGACATTATCCTTCCCCCTATTACAAATGCCTGTTATGAGTCATGCTTGAGTGACAAGTCAGGCAAGACTAGTCAACCTAAAGACAGCGACTGTTATGAGAGGAAGTCCTATCTAATCTTTTTTCATCTAATCTCTGATTAGATTGCTGATTAGATCACTGATGATCTTATTGCTGGACTTCTTCCTAGGGTTAGGTTCCCAACCATTATCAGGGCACATCCCCTATCTCTGATAACAGATCCCTTTTCACCTTTTCATGTTTTGAGAGCTATTTATACTTTGGTTCCAGCCAGAGCACCATCTTTGAAGCCCCCAATTGCCAACTCCAAACAATATACAGTATGTTGAGCATAGGCATTGTGGTCTGACCTTGATGACTGATGTCATTCATCATGGTTTGTAGCAAGGTCAGAATGTGGTCTTCCCTCACCTTGCTCACCAATCCATTCCAAGCTGTTGGATCAGGTTGGGGGTTGAGGATGATGTCTCTAAATTTATCCCATGGCATGAAGTCAATGCCTCACCTTTATCATAGTCATCCATTTGTAGGATAACCCATAGCTGTGATATTGCATAAATATAAGCACATTAAATACAGTGTTAACCAATGGAGACCTTGAAGTTACTGGGGTTGTGAGGCATGATTGAAGGGGCGATGGGCCTGTCAACCTGGTCATAGGGGACAATAGTGGATTGGACAGCATCACTGGGCCTGCCTCTGGTGATGCCTGCCTAAACCCATGACTGCTTTGGCTGCACCCTCATCAGTATCCATGTCCACACTAGTGGAGCTGTAATAGTTTAGACAGACATGTAGATCAAACAGTAATAGCCAGGTTGGGTTCAATGTGGAATTCTCACCCAGCATTGTCTGTTTCCTCCTATGTCATTGGCAGTAGGTTGCCCCTTGCCAGTTCTACATTTGCAAGCCTTGTTTCCAGTCCTAGTATTATTTCTTCTCAAGTGGGCTGTTTGACTCTGAGACCTATGCATTCCAAGCCCATGACTTCCTGGGCACTCATCACTAGAATTTGGGTGTACCAACCATGTTTTGGCATGGTGAACTCCAGATCCACCTTTGATATGCCAGAGCTGCACTTACACTATTACAGCTCCACTAGTGTGGATATGGATACTGATGAGGATGCAGTATGTTGTGGGTTGGTGACATGCTTGTTCAATTCACCTGCACTAACTGGCTCATTTTGTGTCAGTTCTCTGTGGGTTAGAGAGTTAGTGAGAACCTTTTCATGTCCAACCAAAACACACTGTATTTCCTCACATATCACTGTGAAGTAAGAAGATGCTGAGGAAATTGTCAATGCCCAGACTCCAATGTCACCAGCTATGAGCATGAAATTATGATGCAGAAGAAAGAGACAAACCTTATGGCCACCCAACAATCAAAGCATCTGGCTGCACTCAAAAAAACCAGCCAATAGATAACCAAGTGCCAGGAAATGAAGTGAGTCACAGCAGGTGATCCCCTACAGACATGTATGATACAGACACTCCACACACCAAACCTCTGGTCCATAGACTTACTTCCAGCAATACATATGTTTTCTACCCTATCTTACACTTTTACTTCTACAGTGTTATCATGTATCCCCAGGATTGGACTATCATTCCTTGATGATGGTTCCCCCAACATCATGTCATATTGGTTTGCTACGGTAAAATCAATCCATCTTCATTCATTACCATCAAAAAAGGTGTGTGTTCGTTCACACAGTCCCCTGTCTTTTCATGCTCTTCACAGACCATCTGGGGGCCCAATGGTTATATCACCCAATCAACATCACAACTCTCAATTTTGAAGTTTTCAATATTTCTCCCCCTTTGTCCTCTGATTACTCACCCATCTCATCTCTCAGGTCTGCCATATCCATATCCCTGTATAAACTAATCAAGAGTGACCACACCCCTGTCATCAAAATCACATGCATCAAGGGCCCATTTGGTTTGCTCATCTCCCCCATTTCTTCCCACTTCTAACCTTCCAAAGATATCTTTCCAATCAATCACATGTCTACCCCTCCCAACCTTCCTGGCTTCACTTATCCATTCACCCACCCTGCTATGCATGTTGACCCGCAACATGTCTCCAACAGCAATCCCTGCCCCACCCACTTGACATTGGACAAGATTTCTGTACATCTCTTTCACAAAACCACTCCTTCTGACACATCTGCCACTGATCCTTGTCCCAATGTCTGATTTGTGTCTTGCTTTCCCCCATACTAATCATTTTGTTTCCCCAATACTGTCCTGTATTCTGATTTTCACAGTAGAAAATGAGGGCTGATGATGTTGCTCTTGCCTTTACCATGTGGTGCAGTTGAAGTCATCATGTGGATACTTGGCCATGATGTGACCAATGAGCACCAGGCAGGGGTAGCATATGTGATGATGGAAGTGGGTGAGAAACCTTTCAACTGTGCAGAGTGGTGAATGCCAACCATGCAGCCAAGGCCATCAAAGATAAAGGATCTGTAGACTCCCTTAGTGGCAAATGGGCAGACTTCTTGTTGTAGCTGTATTTCACCACATCAATGGATTTGACACCATTGCTGCCCAGGAATGACTCCATACCTGCATAGCATCCAGTGGAGAGGTTGGTAGCACCATTTTTGAGGATGATAAGATTGTCACACCTGTTGGGTTCTCTCACAGGATGGCAGCATGGATCCTGAGCTGTCAATTCTTGCTGTTCCTACAAAAAAATTAGTTTTGTTAGATATGGTAAATATGAGAAAGGGGAGCTAAAGTGCACCCAAGTCCACTACATTACCCTTGAATTGAGCCTTAAACTTTGTGTCCTCAAGGGTGTGAGTGGCCCAATCCTTGGTAAACCATTCACCCTCATGATGGAGAGTAATAGATGTGGCCAATGTTGTGGAGCTCAATATTGCTCCACTGTGCCTTGACATCCTTGGAGAACCTGTTAAGATAAGCCATGACTTGTTTCTGCTCATCCAATCTCCCTTCAGTTTCATGAAGCTCTCTGGCACCCCCCTGCACATCCATCTTTTTGGTGTGGATGTTGGCAACATCACACAGATGCTGATGGCAACCTGGATCCCATTGTGGTCCTCTGGAAGTGATAGTATTCATTAAGTCAAATGTAATGACAAGGTGCACCAGCACCCTTGAACTTGTATGTCCCTTCAGTCTTCTCACAGAGGATGTGAGAATGACTAACACCAAAAACCTCGTTGCTGGGGTTGCCACACCAAGGCAGCAGTGAGATGATGATGGAGATGGATGGTAGGGTCATTGTTGTTGACAAACTGCAGAGGGGCTGGACCTGCTGCCTTCCACAATAACTCTACTCCAATGTCCTTGATTCCATTTTTCTCAAGAAGTTGGATGTTCTGGGTTAACATCATTGATTCCATTCTTCTCAGGAAGTTGAAGGATGTTCTGGGTTACTTCATGGGTTTGGCCAATCCCATACAGTAGAAGAGGTCCAGGTGCCTGACCTTGACAGTAATTCCATTGTAGAACTCCCTGCACTCTTAACTGAGCTCACCAACACCACTGCTCAAGGGAACCTACTCAACCCTTATGAGTACATCAGGCTTGAAGAAAGGGAAGAACTTGGGGTTGTTGAGGATTGTGGGATGCACAGGGTCATCTTCTTGTGGGAGTCATATGTACTTGGTATATATTCTGAACAACAAGAAAGTGCAGAGCATTCTTCTACAATATCTGCTTATTGAGGTCAGAAAAACATATGAAAGAAGTCAGATGCTACTCACCTTGAGACTGCGCTGTTCAATTGTTGAAACTGTTCTCTGATGTGCCTGATCAACAGGCCCATCACACAAGGATATAGAAAAATCACAAGCTGTTCTTTGAACATGATGTATTTCATTTCTTCATAGATGCTCTCAGCACAATTGATGGGACTCACATCACATGTGTCCTAGCTGCCATTCAATTCCCCATTTGGTAACTTATTCTTGCTGCCTTTGCTCCTCCTCAATCTCCACTTCCAAATGGCTTTGAGCTGCTTTATATGATCTCCCTTCCTTCAATAAGAAGAGGGTCATGATTATTGAGCATGCAAGACTTGAATGGGATAGCTACAAAAGTGAAGGACTTCCAGATGAATTACAGGGTGTTTATTATGGTCATACTCAAAACTTCAGCACTGGAGCCAGAGTATCACCTCATGAATTGAGGCAAGCAAATGCCTCATCCCCAGTGCCAAGCAAGAAACCAGGAAAAGTATTGGAGGCACCTGGTATCAGGTAGGGATCCCATCCCCAAAAAATCCAGTTTGGATGATGCAACAAATTGCACATGCTTTTGACAGGTGTATGGATGTGATCAAACATGGATTTACATGCACAATACCCTGTTCAATTGTGTCTGAACACCATGAAATGTGATGTATTAACTCCAAATGTGCTTTAAAGGTGTATGAACATGATCAGACATACCAGGTGTGACATGCCCAATACCATGTTTGATTGTGTTTGAAAATCATGAAATGTGATGTACCAAAGTCCAGATGAGCTTTAAAGGTGTACAAACATGATCAAACACCATCTGATGTGCATCATACCATGTTCAATCATGTTCAAACACCATGAAACAGGATGTACCAAAGTCTTAATGTGGTTTAAAGGTGTATGAACATAATCAAACATGGTTTGACATGCCCAATGCCATGTTTGATTGTGTTCAAACACCTTTAAAGGACAGGGACATGTCAACATTCATGTGTTGTTTGGTGCAAGTTGTACCATCATCATTCTTGTGTGATCTTCATCGTGGGATCACCTTGGACACTGGTGGTTGACCTGTCCTCATGTCTTATTGGTTTGCAAGGGTAAAGCAGTTTCATGTCAGTTGTCATCCATCTGGACATGAGCATTCTCCAGTAATCTGACTTCTGTTCTATTTCATCAAATGCTTATTTACTGTCTGTTCATTCCATAGATCATTTGGGTCATCATCAATTGGTTGCGTCACCAGAACAACATCAAAACCTTCCACCCTCGGTAAGTTTTTCTTCATCTCATCCAACATCCTCCAGCTCACCCTTTGTCACAGGCTCTCTTGGTCCATGGCACCCAATGAGCTTGTATCAAGCAACTGTCACATCTGTGACATGCACCTACACTCTGGTATGAACTCTGTATAATAATAACTATGTTCTAGACTCTTGGTACTCCATTCTGTAATGGAACTCCATCTTATTCTTGTTCTTATTTTTTACTTTATATATAGGTTTCCATATTTAGTAATAGTTTCTCTCACTTCATTCTCAGTTACTGTTCTGGCCTTTTATGACTAATCATTCTACTTACTGGTTACCTGGCGACTACCAGCTTAGCTTACTAATACCTTACTGATCCCCTCAGTCATCCATACTGTGCTCCAGTAGTTGCTATGCCCTGGACATTGCTTTCCAACATTCTCCATAGTATAAAAGCCTTGTGCATACATCGTAGCACCTTAGTTTGAATATTGAATAAGATACTCCTCAATCTCACTCGATTCCAGTCATCCCTGGATAGCTCCAACCTCTGGAACTCGGTAGGTAAAGAGGTATACTAGTTGTATACTAAACTCTGATAGTCCAGACTTCCATCCCTACATTAATCCCTGACCTCAGACACCCTCAGAGACTGAAGAGAACTGGTCTTGACAGCAGCCATCAGTCTGTCATTGACATATGCTGCATCATTGAAGGCCTGTTTTTTTCTCTTAGTCTTTATGTGAGACTGATACAAACATTAGGTTTTCAAATGGTCCTTTCTAATTGTTGCCTGACCACCTGACTCCCAACCACCACACCCTTCATTCAATATGAGATGTGTGTCACCATGGATCCCACCAGACCCAAATACAATTCTCATGTTACCTCTGCCACCCTATCTGACAAGGGCCTTGACTTATTTTGAGGGTGACTTAAATAGTTCCAGTGGTGACAGAATCTGTGTGCTGTGGGGCAGCAATGATGAACATGACAAGTCTGAGTTCAGCACACTTGTGTAACCTTTTTCCCTTACTCCCCATCGTCAAATTGAAGATACCCATGACATGTATAAATAATAGAATGGAGATGTATGTAAACCACAATGTGTAAATCTACAGTCTCCTTTTTCTCAATTTGATGTTTATGGTATATACCCCTGATTCAGGCAAAATCCATGTCTCCCTGAAATGTGCAGATCACCTATGCCTTGGATTTTTTTCTGTCAGTGTCAGTTTCATCATGTAGCTCATTGTCAAAATTGCCTCCTACACTTACCTATCCACACATTCCATCACATGATGATGTGGAGAAGCAGCTTCAGCCCAGAAGATAGGGGAGGTCCTCTGATTTAGCTCATGATTCATGTCATCCTTCTTGATGTTGCAGACACTCTGTTCATGGATGGGGATGGGAATCTTGAACATGGAGTGTGCTGTATGACAACCAGGGAGGAGGGAGACAACACCAATAGAAGCAACACAGAGTACTATCCTGTCCCTTTCTCTGACAGCCCCAGCAATCAGGTTGGCCAGATAGGTCTTGCCACAACCACCACCACTTTGAAGAAAGAACATGGTCCCCTGTCCACCCATCACACTGTCCAGTACTGCCTTGTAAAGTCACCTCTGCTACACATTCAATGTCTCCTGCCCCCTCTCCACAAAACCCTCCAACTCTGGCACCATCAATGCCAATTGTTCATTGATCAACTGGTTCCCTTCACAATGACCCCAGTCCATCTGTGGCTTGATGACATAATGAGAGTCATAGCCTGTAATCACAGAACCATGGTGATATGCTTATCTTAGCAATATCTCCTCTTTTGAATGAGATATTTGCAAAATTCAAATTCAGATGTGACATGCAAGAAATTAAAAGTGGTGACATCACAGCCAAAGTTGCAGTGTGGGATCTTGTCATGATCATGTCAGTATGCCTCACACTGGGATATGCCTTGATGACAGTCATGGATGACAATGACTGGGTACTGGCCCCATGATGTAGTGCCAGCAAATTAATCTCTGTGGCATAGACATGGAGGTCCATGGCCTCCAAAATAGATTTCTTGAACATGCCTTGGACCTTGCAGTGCACAAGGCAGATATCAAGTTGTTACCTGCTCAATCCACAGAATATAAAAACAGTGCCAAGTAGCAAGAAAATGCAAAGTCTTCTGCATGTATCTTGTATAACAGAAACCACTGTTTCACTTACATGAGGGAGCACTCTCCCTTCCACAAAAGTTTTCTTCAACATAGTGTTGGACTGTGTTTGGTGTGGTTTCGTACTTCAGTTTCATTCTTCGTACTTTAGGCTGTTGACCTTACAGCATGACACTTATCGTGGTCATGTGACACGTACGCTGAAGAGAATAGAATAGCAGAGAGGCTGGGAATGAGTGAAGTCTGAAGGAGAAATTCTTCCAGAGGGGCTCCTATAGCCTGGCAGAGAACCACTGTCTGAGGGTGTCTGAGGACTGTCTGAGGCTGTCTGGACACAGCAGAAGGCACTCGAGGCCTTCTCGAACTCGAACTCGAAACTCGGAACTCGGAACTTTCGAAACTCGACTGAACACTCGAAATGTGACTTGATATTTTTTTTAACTAGGTACAGTGTCTAGTAAGTGCGCGAGTGGCTTACCTAAGCCACATCACGTGTCTAAACTCGAAGCACTAAGTAAAATCTAGTGTAAATGCACAGAAAGAAAGAAAAAAAAGAAAAGAAAGTAGAAACAATAAAATAACAGAAATCCCCTGGTAGGGAAATACCATTCCCTACAACGCGCATACATACGGCCCCTTTCTTTCTCTCTTTTCCTTTCCTCAGCTCGTTGTCAAATGGCTGAGGTATGTCTATGGTAGATCAGACAGTATCGGTAACTGACACTTCGTGGTAGCATCTTTGTTCTTAGGTTAGGATGCTGTGAATGTTAGCTCGTTGTCAAATGGCTGAGCATCTTTGTTCTTAGCTGTCTACACATAGAAAGGCCCTCAAGGATGTGAAACCTACAGGGAGGCTGTAATGGAGGCAGAGAAGCAGATAAGGGCAGAGGGTGTATGGTTAGTCAGGTTCCTGGACCTAGGTAAGTACTACTACATGCATGCAGTAACTTGTTGACAAGTTGTGCCAGGCCCACCCACCTGATTTTCCATGGCAGAATTTATCCAAAGCCATGAGGATAGGACATTGGTGGAGTCACATGTGGCCTCCAACAGTGTCCAGCCTGTTCATCAAGACAGCAAACATGACTCATTGCAATTGATCATGAAAATTCTCCTGGACACCTGAAGCAAGGGAAAAATTTATTCAACAGGCCTTAAAAAGCATCCAAAGCATGAAGACATCACACCCAGGGAAGATCTTGAGAGATCATGTCCTCTTCAATTCAATCTTCAACCTGTTCCAATTCAACCATTTCTGTTCTCTTGACAATGCTGGGAGTGGGCTCAGTATTCAAAACATAAGCACTTGGTATCCCACAGTGGGAGGGGTAACTCAAAATCCTACATTTCCTTGCTGCACCAGTGGAGTGTTCCCACAAACACCCCTCCCCAGGACACTGAAGGATGGTTTGCCTCACAGTATGAGGCAAAATCACAAGAATGTGAAAAGTTGATTCAGCTTGCTGCATGTCAAATCCTCTATAAAAGTTGTTTCAAGCGCTGGGCAGACTCATTTTTTTCCAAGTATACAGTATGACATGTGGGACAAGGACAATCAAACACTCCCCATTCACTTCTTTGCATTCAGTGATGCCTCTGAGTGTGACAAGTGCTTGCATGCCACATACAAGTACTGTGAAGGTATCATTCGCCATGTAGAGATGGAGAAGGAGGCATAACTCTGTGTCCCAAGGGATGCTGTCAGTGATGTCATCAGGCTAACCATGCCTGCCAAACTCAAGGCAATGCAGCATGGTTTAATGGCCAAGGTTCATGGTGACAAATTTTTGAGTTTCTTCCCTGTTCCCACCAAACTACTACTACACACTCTTGGGGAGCAGTTGAAGAGCAGACAGCCAGCCATCAGAGAGGTAAGTCAAATCACACCAGCATCAAGCCTAACCAAAGCTAATGCGACTGATTTTATGAACTAGATGGTGCTGTGGATGGAGCCTTTGGCAGTGATTGGGGTGGATCAGAGGCCCCCATGTAGCATGAACAGCTGAGGGTGCTAGAGCAGTGTATCCACAAAAAGCTGGGAGTAAATGGTATCTCAAGGGTGAGTGTTGTCACTGCATAACTTGCTGACAAGTTATACCAGAGCACTGACCGACATTCATGCTCACCCAGATTTACAAGTATATAGAAAGCCACTGAGTTGCAAGATGTCCATCAATTTGACAGTTGGCACATTTGAAGGTGTTATCAGCTCATACATCAAAGATTCCTGGACCCAACTACTGGACTCAGGGTTAAAGTCAGCAGTGGCACCAAGCATGCCTCAGCTCCCTGAATTAGCTGCCATGGAGGCCATCAATTCTGAGCTGGAGACAGTGCAAAGTGAATACTTGGAGTTCATGTTCAGAGATGGCAGTTCATTGCCTCAAGGCACCATCAGAACCTTTCAAGGACTTGGGTGCATTGTACCCAGTTGACCAGCAGATGTCATGACACAGGGAGAGATTGAGATGTACACTGGAAAGCAGGAAGGATCTGGGCTGGCTGCACTCAGCTCCCTCATTTCCTTCAATAACAATGCCAAAGCTTGTGGTTCATGGAGAAGAATGAAGAACAGGCTGAGAAGGACAGGGCCACTGCATTGGAAAAGGAGCATCAGAATGCCAAGGTGCTCCAATCAGCAAAAATTCAGAGGGCCTACATTGTAGCTGAGAGAATGAGAAAAAGTAAGGTGAATTGTCCTTGAGAGCAATGAGGAGGAAGACATGGATGGCATGGCAAGCATTAGCAATCCACAATGAACAGGCTGGTATGTCCATCATGCTCACTGTGCATTACTTGTTGGTGAGTTATGTTGACCTCATCATGTTCACAGGACCTTCTACTCCCCAGGGACCCAAACAAGTGAACCCTTGCTGAAGGACAGTGAACTGAATTGGGCAAAGCCAGATCATAGCAATTCTGATATATGATTAGATTATCAAATTTGGGTACAGGAAAGAAGACTATGTAACTGAACCATCTGGTAGCTGGTTCCATCCAGAGTTTCTCATGGAGAGCAGAAGATCATCTAATTATCTGATTGTCATTGGTTCAATGGAAGTTCATTAAGGATTTACCAAAAGATTTCCAACAGATCACTAAGCATTCATTGAAGATTCATCCAAGGATTATTGACAGTTCACTATCTCTGTCAAAAGTTCACAGGAGGTTCATTGAGGGACTGCCAAATGGTATCAGTGACAACTTTTCCTATCACTTTGGAATGTGAATTGATGGAGGAACAATGGTTGCATATGCAACTCTGTTTCTGCCAAGAATAAACACTCGCCATCAATTTTATACCCTATATTTTCTTACCAGGTGGCCTTCTGTCCAATAGAGATGCCATCCTCAAGGAAACAGACTGAGCATGGCAATGAAGATGGTGTTGATACAGTTATTCAATACAGTACAGTTCATAGGTGTGATCTAAGGCAACAAACTTTACATTTAGGGTCTCATAATTGGCAAAGTCATCTAAGTCATCTGTGAAGTGCATTGACGCACCAGAATTGAGCACCCATCAATGGGGTTGGTATTCTTACGTGTTCCCCCACAGTTTGCACACTGAGCAAAAGAAAGTGCTTGGAGTTGAATGAGGATCTATGGCAACTAAAAGGCAACACATCTGCAAAACAGTAAGTTTGGTACAGATGCACAGAGGAGTACAGACCCACAGATGGTACAGATTTTCTATAGAGCAAGTACAGACCCTACAGATTGACAGACCCACAGACCCATGGATGTAATAATTAATTTGCAAATATCTCACCCCAAAATGGAGATATCACTAAGGTAATCATATTCTCATGGTCCTGTGATCATAGGCTACAACTTTCATTATGACATTGTGGCTGTACAATGACTCTCTGAGTCTACACAGATGTACTGTGGCAATTTCAATCAGAGTTTGAATTTTGTAAACATTCATTTGCTCATATCTCGCCCAAAAAAGGAGATATTGTGAAGATAAGTATATTCCCATGGTTCTGTGATCATGGGCTACGACTTTTGTTATGACGTCATAACTGTACGGCCACTTTTATGTTTTGATTGTGCTGGGTCTCCTGCAGAACTTTGCAAATATCTCGCCCAAAGAAGGAGATATTGATAAGGTTAGCATATTCCCATGGTCCTGTGATCATAGGCTACAACTTTCGTTATGACATCGTGGCTGTACAATTACTCCATATAGTAGTTTTTTCGACTTCCAAGTCTACACTGATGGACTGTGGCAATTTCAAACTCCAATTGAAACTTTTAAGGGAGTGTATATAAGCCCACTCACTCCAGCAACACAAGATGAGGTGAATGCAATACTCAAATTTGGAGATGAGGATGTGAGATCCTTTGGCTCCTTGAATGCCCCACTCTCTTTGAGCATGAGAAGTGCCAAACAGTGCTCAGTGGGGTCAGCAATAGTTAGCTCCCCACAGTCCCTCTTGTTCCAGTCTATTGTCCACAATCCAAGGAGTACTGAGTGAATCTGCATGACCACCATATCCTGCTCCTCATCATCCTCCAACATGGTTTGAAGCTTAAGGATGCTCTCCCTTATCTCCTCATATGGACCAAATAGCTGATGCATGCAACCTAATTGACATGCAGAGGAGTGCAATGATAGGAATGATATATTTCTTCATTGTATCTGCATGCATGTGGTGCTGAAAAGGTTGATTGCAGATACCACTGCATGAAGATCAGCATTGTTGAACTATTGAGGCAGCAGAGAGTACTTACTGTTTTACTGGGTCAGGAGAATTGAGGTGCTTCAACACCAGTGTGTCTGTGTTGTCAATGAGATCCACAGCCTTCTTAAAATATGATTCTGTAGCCCCTCTAATCCCTTTCCACTGTGCCTCCTCTGCAGTAGGAAGAGAAACCAATTTCCTCCAGCCTGAGATGTTTTTTGCCAAGGAATTGTTTGCCACATACTTATGCCATCCAGTCTTCAGAAGCAGTGGGCTGACCATGCGTGCATCAGAGGGTACCACTACTACTCTTAGATCTTTTTCAACATCTTCCAACAGCTTGTTCACCAGGTCCTGAGGCAAATATTTCCTCTCTTGCATAGGCTCCACATTGACCTCCCACAGTCTATGATATGGCCCAAATCCCTGTGTTCTCAACCTCTGTGCCTTGCATCTATGCCAGTCTTTTGGACTGCCCTTGTGATAATCAGTATAATGGCTTTGTATATTTTTCTGACTTGTAAAAACTGCTGAGCATAAGTGGCATGCATGGGCATCTACCACAGGCAGCCCCTTGACAGGAGAACATGGCCCCTTGATACTAGGTAAAGGGGAAACCACCTTCAACTTCTCAACAACCTTGGCTAGGTGGGTGGAGTCAACTTTGAATATCCCATTCTTATGTGTTTGCTTGAGATGGCCCTCAATTTCCTTCTTCTCAACAGCTTCCTTGCATACCTCACATATGAGGAACTTGTACTCCCATTTGACAGCAAAGTTGAGGCTACTCAGGTATGGATGGAAAATCAGGCCAGAAGGTGGTTCCTCTGCCTCCTGCTCCTCCTCTGCCTCCTCTTGCTCCTCTGCCTCCTCTGCCTCCTCTGCCTCCTCTTGCTCCTCTTGCTCCTCCTCCTCCTCCTCCCATATTTCTTCATCCTCACCATCCTCACCATCTTCACCCTCATCACTTTCATGCTCATCTTCCTCTTCCACTCTTTCCCTTCCAGCCAAAGGGCTGGAATGGGTGGTGTAAGATTCTTGCTCCTCCTGTGAGTCCTCTACCACTGGGCCCCTTCTTATGCCATGCCCCTCTGCTTCACTTCCCTCCCCTTCACATCCTACTGCATCAAAGCTAAACTTGGAAGGGCAAGGCCCTTGCACCTCCTGCTGGCTCTCTACTACTTGACTTTTTCCCCTGTCATATTCCTCACTAGGCCAGAAGAAGGTACAGGGGCCTTCTTCCTTCCTGTCCAGCTCCATTGCTGTGAGGTATGAAGAGGAGGAGGAGGAAAGTTCAAGTATGACTTGGCCCTTTCCCCTGTCATGTCCATCTTCATCACTCTCCTCCTCTCCTTCCTCCCCCTGCAGGTCTTCTACTGCTTTCCCCTTTCCCTTGCCATTATCTGCTGCACCCCCACTTTCCTCCTCACAACCCACTACATCAGAACTTAATTGCAAGGGGTAGGATTCCTCCCCCTGCTTCTGATGCTGCTCCTGTGATATTAATTGACAATTATAAATACCAGTAGAAGTGATAGATCATCTACAAGTACTCACCTGAGTGTTGAGGGATTCCATGGCATTATCATCCCTGACAGGTTCAGGTTCAGTGGGAGGAACAGAGTGTATAGCCTAGGATGACCAAATAACTATAGTAAGTACAAATAATACAAAGTGTGATGACTTACTGCATCTTCTGGGGAAATCCAAGGAGCCTTAACTTTGTTCAGGTGTTTCTGAAGGCCATCTATGGTGGCATATCCCTTGGGGGAGGATGGATGGCTAGAGCAGTGACAGTAGAATTTACCATTTTGTCGAGTTGGTTTGATTTCCACCCCAAGACTATCTACTACTGTACCAGTCTCCTGACACACCCTTTTTTTGTGAGCATCACGCTTGCTCCTGGTGGGGAATGACTCTTTGCAGATGTTGCAAGTGAAGTTGGGCATGGTGGGGGTATGAAGTCAAGAAGGAATTAACAAAATTTCCCACACATCTGAGTTGAAACCCCACAAGGCACTGCCACAACTGGTCACATGCTCATACATGGATATATTCACAATCAACTGCTACACATTCAAAATGCATTGGATGTAGGTATCTAACATGTCCAGCAGTACTACAAAAATAGCTATCCTCTCACTTGCCTAATGATGAGAGCTGAAAAAACATCATGAACACTGCATAGTAATGGAGATGGATGATGTTCCAGGGGCAGAATGGATGGGGTGAAAAGGTAGCACAGCAAATCCAAACAAGCCGATAATGCATTCTTGCGATCAGATACTGGCTTTTCGGGAACACTCGACTGCACGTACAGACATCTGATTTGAGCAGGCAAATTTTGCTTAAGCATGGACCTTACCAGTTACTCCACAATATGATCGAGATGAACCATCAGCAGAGACGAAGCCTTGATCGTTGCCTCCTACCCGGTGAGCGACCTGCTAAACGCATCTTGCTAATTGCATAAGTATATTCATTGCGATGCTGCCAAATACACCAAGTTTCATGGATTTGCGGTCCATCGTCACGCTGGGCTGCCATCAAACTGGGAGTCAACGGATTGTTCACAAAGTGTCCAATGGTCGTATGATGTGCAGTTGAGCCACAGAGCATTTGAGAAGTACGATCAAAGATATCTGATGATAGACCACGAGAACACGAATATCATGGTCTTCTCTGCTTGTGTATGGGTGGCGAGGATAAGGGAAGGGTACACTGATGGTCTAGGTTGTCAAGTGCATATGTGAACCATAACACACGTAGGTAAACCGAAAAATGTGTAGGAAGTACGACAACGTACTGTTCTGCCAATGAATCCCCTCGATGTAAAATTGAAAAGGGAAGTTTGCAGCAATCCTGATATGGTGACTCTGGACAGTTCCCGTCCATGAGGCAAGTGGCTCTGCTCGGTCAATAAGCTCACCCACTGAAGCACCTCCAAAGTGACAGGCATCTTGTGAAGTTGTGAATGTTGTGCAACATGACAGATGTTTGATCATACTTACTTTGCTCGATCTTCCTTCTTGAGCTCGTGGAAAAGAAGGTCAGGACTCGCCCCCGGCGTTGCTATAAGATTGGCTAGTTTGGTCTGGTCTGAGACAAATTGCAAGACCGCCGCTGTCGTCCAAGTGGGATTAGACGATTCACAGGGGGGAGGCCCAATCTGAAGAGGCATGTGCTTGAAGTGAAACAGTGACCGACAAACATAAAGTGCCTGCAACGAGACATCTTATGCCCATAGCCTGGAACAGTACTGCTCAAACTCACTGTATCAGCGACCACTCTCAGAACGAGGAAGACGACCACGAGTACACAAAACTGTTTGTTCAGCTGGGATGTCCGAGCACCGTTGATTGCATCAGGAAGGCAGATAGTGCACAAGAAGGCCTTTTCTGTAAATTGGCATCGACGGAGGCCATAACTACTGCTGCAAATATCAAACGGGTATTGCATGGTGGGGCTACAGGGGAGGGAGTGGTGTCATTTGGATGATGAAGTGCCTGACCAGTTTGTCTCAGCGTGGACATGCCAAGGGTGGAAAATGGCCAAACTTACCCGTTCCTGTATGTTGATATGCAGGCTCAAAATGAAATCCTCCAATTGTTTCATCACACTGTCAAGCGCAGCCTTTACTCTGTCCAGGAAATCGTCCATCCCCTGTTAGGCAGCTTTTGTGGACCAATAACCAAAAACATTGGTTGCCAGCTGAAGATACACGGTTACCGTGTCCAGATCTAAATTTGCGACTCCTGAGTGAAGGAGGTAGGGATAAGGGGAGTAACTCTTCTGGTGTGAGTAATTCCCTACATAAATCGAGCGACGTAAGGAGTAACACCTAGTCAAAGCGATTAAAGAAGCGTACCCGTGGCACTGCCCACAATGATATCCATGCAGCTGCCCATAGTGCCTCCAAGCAGCTCCTGGGTTCCCCTGCATGGACCAACAGCGTCTCGTCAGAGAGTGGAAGGGTGCAGAAGGTGCTTTGAGCAGGATGGAGGCGACAGCATGCTGGGATGAAGATTGGACAGCAGATCTGAGCGGCGGGGTGCTACAACACAGATGGTTCTGATCAGCAAGCTTTTGAGCTGCAAGTCCGTGCTATGGATAGACCGGAAGGCCCCCGAAGCGTGTTGCCTATGACACATGTATGGACACGTCTGTTGGGCTCTCGATAAGCATCCTCGATGCACCATGACCAGTCATACCAACCGACAGTGAGCCAGCAATCATGGGCAACTGATTCCGGGTTCGCAGCGATGCGTCTGACTGTTTCTGCATCGAGCTTGCTGTTTGCGACGTGGCACGAGACGACAACGGAGTTCTCGTAATCGCAGAAGCCGGCGTAGACACAGAGTTGTTCTTTAAACTTCTTCAAACTGGCGACGCATTGCGTGGTTGAAGCAGGGAGTGCAGACATCTGCATCGGCGGCAGAGCCATAGCGGGGCTGGCTTTCTTCGGGTCCGCGGAAGACAGCGTCTACGGTAATGTTACAGGAATTGCACGATGATCGAACACTGCACTTACCTTGCCCCTCTTCCTGCCCGTTGACGCCAATATCCTACTCTCAGTTCGATCCTAGGTATTAGATGATGTAGTCAGGAGATGGAATAAGCGGGGGCCAGGAGGAGATAAACCCTGAGGATTGCAGCTGGCAGGCTCGCGGATGACATTGACCGTAACGGAAACAACACCTTCCATGCAGTCAGCACCGATGAAGCCCTACAGCCTAGCCTGGAGAGGATTACCTGGATCTGGACCATCAAGCCATTCCTGCAACCACATGATACCCTGAGGGATTGCTTCTGGATACTTCTCACATGCTCTGTAAAGATGGAGACAGCCCTCTTGCAGATATGGAGATGGGAGTGGTTGAGCATGACAAAGCCTTCAGGCCCATATATGTCTTGAGCAATGTGGGGAGTTAACGATGGAGGACAAGCGGTAGAGGGTGATCACGACCTCGGCAGCACTAGAGCTCAGGTCCTACTGAAAGTAACGTTGTGGAGGAGTGGACACGGACGACCCACCCACCTTTTTTATTGGATTGGTGGCAATCACCTGTACATCGGTGCCTTCGTCGAAAGATTGAGTGGCGACAAGATACCCGAGGATTTTGAGAAGTATCTATGAGGAGGGCATGACCCCTATGATATGGAAGGATGCCCAGTTCATGTCGTAGATGATCACCCCCCTGGACATGCGACAGGAGAGAGCATCGTATGCATGTAAGTGAGTTTCAGAGTGAGCCCCGGGGTTCCCGACAGAGTGGCATGTCATGCATTCAGAGAGGTGGTGCCTCAAGTCCTCACGCTACCTAGTTAGTCATATTATTATTAGGCCTCAGGCCTCAGGTTTCTCGATTTGTGTTACAGTAAATCCGCTGACCACACCACATGGAACTCGGTGTACTACCTCAGGAGGCTCATGAAATATTGTGTTCTACATAGTAGATGAGAGCTTAAGCTATCGTAAAATTCCGTCTAATTATATGTGGATTCATCCTGGATTATGGATATTCTTCCCTCGTCCTCATGCTACAATATCCGAGGATGACAAACCTGAGGATGAGGAAGCCCCTGCACACCCCCTCCACCAGAGACGTCCTTTCCTGGGCAGCAGCAAAAGCACTAGGGGTAGGTATCCCACAACAGTCACTCCATCCTTCGCGGACATGTCCGCCATGTGTACGCTTGTTGCCAGTCTTGGGAGGTGGCGGATGTCCGTCGTATGGGAGGACGGACCTGAAGGGGAAGTGTCGCAAGACGGGAAGTACTTCTGCTTTGTACGTCCTGATCGTGCCCGCAATGACCTTATCACCTGTGTAACCAATTTTGAGCAAAGAAGCGTCATGGTTGAGGGTTGAGTATATGGTGTCCTGAGAGACCATGTACACCTGAAATGTCATCCAGCATTGGCGAGTGCCACCAGAGAGGAGTTTTGTATCTGAAAAGCCTGTCAGAGCCAAGGTCGTCTCTGAAAGGTCGTTCGCAAGCTCGTCGATGACCTCGTTATCACGGATCGCTTTTGCACAGAGATACTTGTGACCTGAGAATGGCCAGTCAATGTCGACAGGAATGGACGGAAACAAGAAATGAGCATACCCCCCAGTCGAGTAGATCCAAACAGGATCGGCAGAGAGTGGTGGTCATCGAGGCCCCATACGCCACAGGACCCAGCAGGTTCCAGCCAGTAGGTCGACTGGAGAATGTGCATCGCCTGGATATACCTACAGTGCCTTTTTGTTTAGTGCACCATCCACCCAAGCTACCGCAGCACAACTCACTGCCAGAACGCTCGAATGACCCACGCAATATGATCACTCTCGCTGAGAATGCCGACCCGCTCCAAACCAATGCAGGAAGATGGAATCAACCTCAACAACGTGTCGTCGCACTCACAGCCAACACAAAAAGTTTATCTCCATTCTGCTTCCATAATCGACGCTTTCGCAATTGCTCCACACATTTGCAAAGCACGCCAATACTTCTGCAGTGGCATCTTCTGGGGAGTGAGGTAGAGTGGCAAGTGGGAACAGTGCCAACTAATGCCAACGTATGGTTGGGATCAGCAGCGTTAACGATCTACTTTGGCAGCGGACCCACATCACCTACTTCGACATAGAGCATCCTGAACACAAGGTTACTGAACCGTGAAGCCTTGTTGTCCATGGGAAGCGAGATTCTCGACCTTGTCTAGAATGCCAAGGATGACCTCGACAACCTAAGGAACAAGAGCTCGATGAATGACGCAGAGATGCATGGGTGATACAGATACCTGATGCACGAGTTTTACTCCAATGATGGAGTCATTCAAGTCCTCGATGTCGGTCAGATGATTGAAACGTGGTCAACTGTAGACTGGATAGGATGTGTTTGCTGGGTGCTTGGAACGGCATGTCAACATGGTGACAGGTAGCACTTGTACTCCCCAACAACCTCAAAACCCCGGTTTCGCCTTTAAGTTTGCTTTGACTTTCTGCCTCTCGTTTCGCATAGAAAGCTTTCTTTTTCTGTCTGGCTGCCACCGTGCTGTCACCTGCTCCTTCCACTCGCTGTGGGCGGGTGACAATGAGGCATGTCTGACCACCGAACCGAGTATGTCGTCCACTCACCATTTCTTCTTACTCTTCACCTTCTCGCCTGACCACTTTTTCAGGAAGGGCCATGTTATCCTTCACTTTACACCCTTGATTCGTGCCTCTGCCTTTGACCATTGCCCTCTTTCCTGAGTGGACTTCCGCTTATCCTCTGGTGAAGAGGCAAGCCTCTCTTTGTGTGCTGACAACTGTGACAACGCTTGTGTCGAATTATTCAATGACTTGAGCTGGGCGACTTTCTTGTTCGCGGTACCTGCAACAGTGGAAAACGCAATGTTCGTGAGAGCAGCATCATGATGATTCAAGACGCCACAGAGGTGATGGAGTCTGGCACAAGCAACTGGTTCAGCTCCCATCCCACCAAACATTCCTGTGAGACGGTATGTATTATTGCACACCTTGATAGATCTGGCGTTGGTTTTGCATCTAGATCCTGCTTTCCTCTCCGTAGTCTCCCTCCCCCACTTCTCTCGAGTCATTTTCTTTGTTCTTCGAGTAATTCATCTCTGCTTGAAGTGTATCTGCCTCATGCACATGTTCCACGTCAGTTCATGCCTATATTCGCTCCCAGAGTTCAGAGATATCGACCTTCCTATGATTGTTGTCCTCGGCAACCAAAGTGCGGGTAAATCATCCCTCAGGCACTCAGAATGACAGTGTGCAGCGTCTGCCCGTCGGATACAGAGTCAGGAGTCTCCTCAAGTCGAATGACTTGGCAGTCGGAAAAGTCACAGCAGTTGTGCACGAGCGACATTGTTCTGACTGCTTCACAGACATCTCGGGGACATTTCGCTGGCTCCTCGATTCTACCATGGTCAATTCCACTTGGACAGTGAGCGAACACCGTTTGGCGCACCGAACAACCAGATGAGCTGCTGATAGTGTTTCATGGCGTGCTGTCGAGGAAGGGAGAAGCTAGCGATGACACCTGAAGTCTTGAAAACCTCACGGTACCGATAGAACCGTGCAAGCACTTCATCGAGATCATCCAAGTCCTTCTCTGTGAGTATGTTGCGCCGCACGAGATAGCAGAATTCCAAAAATGCATGGAATGTGCATATGATGTCCCCTGGAACATGGCCCTCGATCGCCGGCAAGTATACCTGAGAGTGTAGTTAAGATACTAAATGTCAGCTAAAGCAAGGCGTCCAAACCTTCATCAATGCTTTCGAGTCATCACCTGTCCACTGTTTAAAATGACGGCCTTGAGGAAAACGCCGCAGACCGGGGAACGGAGCAACTGCAGCAATCCTAGAGGCAACAAGGTCAGTCTTGATAAATGCCAGCAGCTCCTCCACAAAGCATACCGTCGATCAATGTCATCCAATATTTCATTCGCACGGGCATCTCCATGAGTGTGGCATAAAAACTTCTCTACCCATTCAACTAAGTGGTCCTTGAATGCTCCTTTGATGATTTGATGGAGCAGATCTGGTGCAATGAGCTCGTAGATGTCGGCACGCAGGAAGTCATGGGTGAAAGGCACAAGCTCCCCTACTATACCATACTCATTCCACAGTGCATCAAGACTGAATTCGGAGATCAACATTTCCGTGTGATCACGACAGTGATGAAGTGCATTGTCGTCGTCCAAATCATTACGATATGCCAGGCATCTTGCTATGGCATTAGGTTTGTTTATAGAGTAGCCATGATTCAGGCACTTACCGCGGACACCAATTGCAAACTATGCAAGTTAGGAGCGCCTGCTCCTCATAGTCTGCAATGTACGGTCCTAGCCCATAGATAACGTGCCAGTAATGGCCATCTCCAAATAGCGTCACCTTTAAAAGACTTGAGAATACGACCAAGGGTTGAATGGAAAAGTTGGCACCGAAACTTGCGAAAGTTATCCTTGTTAGCGTGCTCTCTCGTAGCTATTTCCCATGTTCAAAAGTAAGCGCACTTCAGCCCTGTTCGGATTGCACTGAACTTACTTTTCGGCATTGCAAGGAATGCGATCAATACAATGCCATTGTGATGAGCCCGGCATACATTATTACAGATATTTCCAATGGACAAATATAAGGGGTAATAATCGTTTTGGCCGGTAGCCACAGATACCGTTGTTTTGTCCAATCCCAGAATAATTGGCACGATGGCTGACCCAAGGCAATCCGGGTCCTGAGCAATTATATCCTATACCACTGAATCAGAAAATGGAAGAGGATAGGTATATACTGACTCACTGCTTGACGCCATGCCCAGTCGCCTGACATAAAGTCTTGCCATCGTCACGTTGAGCCCTTCATATCATACTCACGGAATGGCTGGTAATCCATCTCCTTGGCAAACTCGGAATTTCCTAGCATATTCTGAACAACCTTGCGCAGATCTCGAAACCAAACGTCATATTCGTCATCCATCCAGGGTGCGGGATTAGCTTCCATGTCTCCGGTATATTTGACAGTGAATGACTGCCACTTCACATCTCCAACATCTGTGTCATCAATGGCCTGGTACATCTCCCGGCACGAGGAAAATATGGGACGCCCGCCTGCTTCAACGAGAGATGCTGCCCAGAGTTCAAGAAGTACATTGAGGCTTACTGCTGACATCTGACTGCGCATGTGTGTGAAGTCTGCGAGTTCAAATTCAAGGTGACTATTGTATGGAGACCAGTCGTCGAGGGACTTTGGTTGGCGTGGTTCGGGTTGAGCTTCATTTGGTAGGAAATCGCCTTCGGCATTACATGGTTGGCCTGCACGTCATGAAATCAGCTTCCCTGAGCAGAAAAGGGATATGGTGGCAAGTACACTTACCTGTCAAGCCTGGGTGGTAATTGCGAAATAAAGCGTCACCTGGCCCAATGAAGGCCGCCAGTAAATTGTCGTCCATTCCCATTTCTGAGTCAATAGGAAGATCCCCTTCCATCTCAACAGGATGGTCGTTGATGGGCAGAAGTTGACCATGATTATTGCTTGGTGCCGGGTAGGTCAAAAAACGTGGATGCTTCGCGTGGGTGTGTTGCATGAGGCCAGAACGATTGCGAAACGAACGCTTGCACTGCTGGCAAGTATAGCGCGAGAGTCCGAGCGTCCGAGCGTGCATCGGGTATGGCGTGGGTAGGAAGGTGAAGGTTTGGGGGTGCAGCTTACAAACAGCGCTGAAGGAAAAAAACAGAGTTCGCACTAGCGGGGACAGGGTCAGTTCAAGGAACAAAACACGGAACACAACAACAATCTTTTTTACCTGAGCATTTTTCATCCCACTCCCTCCAGAGCAGTTCTGTCACTAATGTCTCAGCAGCCACGTCGAAGCAAAGCGAACCTGCATCCAGGTCAAATCATACTTGACTCACAAATTCAAAGATGTACCTCCGACCAGAAACAGGCTGATGACGAAGCCCTTCAGCAGGCCAAGGACGCTGAGTCGGCCACCACTCAGGAAGCCTACAAACGTGTCGGCATGATGGAAAGTGCTATGGCTGTGAAACAGACACAGGAAAGCACGAGGTCAGAGAAGCCCGTCAGGCCCAAACCACGACCACAGTGTAAGTTAACATGCATACACTTCGAAGGTTTAACGACTTATGTTTCATAATTCCCTACAGCCACTGACCAGAAAAAGACTGTCGAGGTAGGAACTGGGCTGGGCGCTACAAAGGGTAAAATCGATTGAAGTTCACTGCTGATAAATTTTGCAAATATCCTTACCACGTATCCTCACAGAAACCGACCAAGAAAAGGAAGAGTTTGGTCCAAAGGCAAGAGAGAAGACCATACTGAAGCTGAGAAGTGCAATTGGGCAAGCTCGCAAGCAAGTTAGCGGCGTGGAAACCGAGTGGGGCAGGGTTGCTGTGAATGGTAAAACTGAATAAATTTTACTTTGATGGATTTGTGAATACACTCACGATATATCCTTGCAGAATCTGGCCAAGGAGGGAGGAGACCATGGTGACTCCAGGAGGCGTGATTAGGCAAGTCCGCAAGCCACACAGCACTGCCGCACTATCAGCACACGTGAAGACAACTTGTGAGAAAAGCACCACCAACGCGTGTGTGCATGCATTCTTACCATCCTATGTTACTGCTGACCAAGTCCACTCTCCACTTCATCAACCTGAAAACCATTTTCAGTGACAATGATAAAAGCACCATAGAAGGGCAAGTCAAGAACTGGAACGAAGTTTTGTTGTCAGCTACGGCCTCCAAGCGGCAGAGCCCATATGCCTCACTTCCTAGCAATTATACTTATCCTCGCTGCGGGACTCCAATATCTGAGACCCCAAGGAGGCAGTGGGGCTTTTCTGACCTTGATCCACCGACTCCAAGTGAAAACTGGCACCATGAGGTACGCACAAGTCCGATAGCGGTGGTAAGTAATATGTTGCTAGTTTGCGTCGTCATTTGGGCTCACCCTGTTCACTAGGACGATGCAGCAGTCATCGTCGGCGACGAATACAGTGACGTTGGAAACGTTGACATGGCGCAGGAAGCCGACGTGTTCAATACCCAGCATGTTGATGCGTCCAAGTCAGCAGTGGGCAGCTTGAAGCGAAAGCGAGGCAGTTCAATGGAAGACGACGGCGAACATTTCTCCGAGGGCGACTCCGTTAACGAAGAAGAAAATGCCGTGGTAGAGAGGATAGCTAGAGGGCACCGGGTCACAAGCAAGGTCCGCCAACTACCTTATCATCTTACTTTGTCGTACTGACTTGTGCAGATGTTTGTCACTACCATCGATGCTGATGAGCCCCACAAGGAAAGTAGGCCCACCCCTCATATCATTCGCCACCGAGTCCAGAAGTCGAGGTCCTCCATAACGCCATCAGTAGTGTCCGACTCCGTGCCTGCCAGTGATGCGCCTGAATCCGAAGCTATGCGAACTGGTAATGGTAGTTCCCGATTCACCAACACTGATCTCCCTCCACTCTTTTTGAAGGGGAGAAAGTGGGCGAAGAATTTCCTGCCAACCCTTTTTCTTTGGGTTGGAGACCAGCCTAATGTTTGGTCCATTCCTGAGGATGAACTCATACATGCATTGCAGGAGATCATCAAAGTAGTGTATCCAACGTTCACTGCTTTCGACAACGTTCGCCCCAACATGCCCATCTTTAGTGTCGTAAGTCTTGTTCAACTCTGTGATATTGCTCTCATGTTGCACAGGTGGGTCAACGCCTTTCTGGATGGCGCCACTCCTTCGGCTCCTCGGCTATTGCGCTCTTAGATTGCTATCTTGCCAGCATCAGCAAATCAGTCACTTTTGCACAGGGCCACAGTGCCACAGTGTCACAGTGTCACAGTGCACAGTCAGGTACAGTGTGACAATTGTGTGACATGGTAATGTCACACAGCCCACAGTCCCCCACAGGCTCCCACAGAGTGACAGGCCTACAGACACACAGTGCTACAGAGATAGGGGCTTCCCACAGATGTCACTGTACAGCCACAATGTCATAATGAGAGTTGTGGGGCTGGATCACAGGATTGTGGGAACATGCTTATCTCATCAATATGCCCAAAAATGGGTGAGAAAAATGCAAAATACTGGAAAAATTGAATGTCTCAAAAATTAAATTTCAAAGATGTCCTAATGAAAGTTGTAGTGCCTGACTAGAGGACCCCAGAGGTATGCTTATGTCATCCATCCATGCAAAAATGGTTGAGATATAGGCAATATACAATTAGTGTAGTGTAGTGTACATTTTATTACCAAAAGTGTAGAGTTGTGGCGCATTTTTGATTACCTAATCAGTGTAGTGGTAGTTGTTTTGATTAGGAAAAGTGTAGTAAAGTCCGCTTTTTTGACTACCAAATAAGTATAGTGTTGATTAGTAATTGATGAGCAAGGTGTAGTGTAGATGAGTATTACCAAAAGTGTAGTAAAGTGCGCTTTTTTGACTACCAAATAAGTGTAGTGTTTTGTGATGTTTGATTAGCAAAGTGTGGTGTAGATGTGTATTACCAAAAGTGTAGCAAAAGTCCACTTTTTTGACTACCAAATAAGTGTAGTGTTGATTAGTGTTTTGATTACCAAAGTGTAGTGTAGATGAGTATTACCAAAAGTGTAGTAAAGTTCGCATTTTTGACTACCAAATAAGTGTAGTGTTTTGGAGTGTTTGATTAGCAAAAGTCCGCATTTTTGACTACCAAATAAGTGTAGTGTTGTGTAGTGTTTGATTAGCAAAGTGTAGTGGAGATGAGTATTACCAAAAGTGTAGTGTTGTGGCGCTTTTTTGACTACCAAATAAATGTAGTGTTTTGTAGTGTTTGATTAGCAAAGTGTAGTGTAGCTGTGCATTACCAAAAGTGTAGTAAAGTTCGCTTTTTTGACTACCAAATAAGTGTAGTGTTGATTAGTCATTGATTAGCAAAGTGTTGTGTAGACTATTGATTAGCAAAAGTCCGCATTTTTGACTACCAAATAAGAGTAGTGTTTTGTAATGTTTGATTAGCAAAGTGTAGTGTAGGCTATTGATTAGCAAAAGTGTAGTAAAGTCCGCTTTTTTGACTACCAAATAAGTGTAGTGTTTTGTATTGTTTGATTAGCATAGAGTAGTGTAGATGAGCATTACCAAAAGTGTAGTAAAGTTCGCATTTTTGACTACCAAGTAAGTGTAGTGTTGATTAGTAATTGATTAGCAAAGTGTTGTGTAGACTAATGATTAGCAGAAGTGTAGTAGAGTCCGCTTTTTTGACTACCAAATAAGTGTAGTGTAGTGTAGTGTTTTGATTAGCAAAGTGTAGTGTAGATGAGTATTACAAAAAGTGTAGTGTTGTGGCGCTTTTTTGACTACCAAATAAGTGTAGTGTTTTGTAGTATTTGATTAGCAAAGTGCAGTGTACATTTGTATTACCAAAAGTGTAGTGTTGTGGCGCTTTTTTGATTACCAATTAAGTGTAGTGTTGATTAGTGTTTGAGTAGCTAAATGTTGTGTACACTTTTGATTACCAAAAGTGTAGTAAAGTCCGCATTTTTGACTACCAAATAAGTGTAGTGTTGATTAGTGTTTGACTAGTGAAATGTTTACAGTTTTGATTACCAAAAGTGTAGTAAAAGTTCGCTTTTTTGGACTACCAAATATTTGTAGTGTGACTAGGAAATGTACAGTAATGTTGATTAGCAAAAAAGCGTAGTCATGATTAGGATTGTTGTGTAGTGGGCACAGCCACTAATGCCTCGAAATTTTGCAAAGTCACAAAAATACCCAAAATCGCGATATAGTGAACACCAAAACTCACGCCTTTCATGCAAGCGGCCAAAGCCGACCAAACAATGGCCAATTCCTGCTATAGGGTAGTGTATGCCACTAGCCCACTACTACCACACATTTGATTACCCACAAGTGTGTTGGATATTGTGGCAACCGGCCAGTGTTGGCACGTGTTTGCACGCTTACTTAATCACTTTGCATCGCACTTAGCACTAGACAATTTTCCTAGTCCCTCAGTAGCTTGCCAGACTACTGAGGGTGAGTACATTCGTTACTTAGCTTTATTCCTATCTCACTGGTACCCTGTAGTTACCCTACAGGTACATACTAATATAACAGTAGCTTGCCAGACTACTGAGGTTACCCTACAAGTTCCCTCTGCCAATAACCAGAAACTCCTTTAGGTTATGAGCCCCGCCTAGTGGCAGAACCTGGAGAGAAGAAATGGCAGTGAAGAGGTACTATACAAGGGAAGGATTTGTCTATGTCCCGGAGCTCAAGAAGAATGGCCAGAATTGGAAGGAATACCAAGAACGAGTTCTCAAAGTCGCCAGGATACAAAACCTTCTCGGACACTTAGCTGGTGTGGAGCAGAAACCGAAGGTCGCCGGAAACGAGCTAGAGGAATGGCTGCAACAGAATAGCAGTGCACAGTTCATACTTATGTGGAATATCCCTGATTCACTCTTTTCGCATATCCGACACTTCGAAACTGCTCACGAGATGTTCAACTATCTAAGGACTACATTCCGAGACTCCACTCCAATTCCCTTACCCACCGAGAAGCATGTCGAAGCTTCATGTGGTGATGTGGCAGCAGATGAGCCGCCAAGTACCAAAAATCTACCCGAACAGAAGAATGGCAGTGCATTCAAGGCACATGCCAGTGGTGACGAGATGCAAGATGAACTAGGAGAGTCGTGCGCGAAGCCTAACGAGTTGTCAGTGGAGCCACCGAGTGAGGAGAGGCTCGAGGATGAACTTACCGAGGCGAGGAGCAATGACGAGGCTGAGGCGGCAGTTGGTGCTGCCCAGCAGGTTCTATCACGAAGCATCGAGGTCGAAGACCATATACCTGACGTGCCAAGCGAGCTGCAGGAGCAGCTAAGTTCGAGGGCTGGAGAGCCACTCGAAAGCGAGCACCCAGACGTGCGAAATGGGATGGTCAAGGTGCTGTACGAGGTCGAGGATGTTGACAGGGCAGTGGAGCTAGCCAGCGAGGCAGCAGGACATGCCAGGAGAGTCGACACGAGTGACGAGATAGCCCAAGAAGACCTACCTTCGAAACTGTGTGGCAGAAGCACAAATGACTTGCCAGGTGCACGAAGATTGCTGCTCGAAGGGGAGCAGGCAATGTGCACGAGTGGCAGCCCCAGAAACCCAAACAGCATCGAGGACAAGCAGCCAAGGCTCATGGATGTCGGTTCATATTCCTTCGGAAGGGGTACAGACACAGGTACAAGTGTTCATGAGGCGCACACCCTGAATGCGAGCAGCGGCACCACGAATAGCCAGAGCCACTACACCGAAGAGCTGCAACCTACCATATACGACCTGGGTGGCACACTAGAATGGCCAACAGCCTGCTGCTGGAAGGCCGAGATGGGTGAGGGGGAGTGTAGAGGCATAAAAGGCCACCGTGCAGATGCCAATGACATCGAACTAGCTGTGCAAGGACTGGAGATACCAAGGGTTAGCATCGAGATAGTGGAAACACGAGATGACTTACCGGACGTCGAAACATGCCCATCGAAGGTCAAGAGCATGCTGGCTTTACCCATAGAGCACCCCCAACGAGTCTTCGAAGCCCCACATCAGCGAGGACGACTCAAACTAGTTCGAAGTATAACTAACGGACATGGAGTGCCGCTCGAGGGGGAGATGATAGATGGTACGAGCGACAGCGCCAGCCAAAGTCAACCCGGCAAACAGGAGAGGCCGCAGACAGGAAGTTCACCTGCATTACCCACAGACCCCATGGAACGCCCCCTGCGAATCTTCAGAATCCGTCATCAATGTGGACGACTCAAAACAACAGCTGTGGACGTCAGTGAAGCCGAGGCAACGTGCTCAACAATGTTCGAGGAACGAATCAAAGTGGTGCAAGGCAACATACCCAACGCACAAAGACTGCCGCTCGAGGGGGAGCAGGCTAGTTGTGCGAGCGGCAACAATACAAGCACAGGTGCAAACGGGCATGCAGACAGATTGAATGGCTATGCGAAACAAGATGTGCCTGATGCACGAGGAGTACTGCTCGAGGGGGAGCAGGCCAGGTATGCGAGCAGCAACAAGGCGAACTTACGAGGGCGCTCGAACACTTCAAGAGCGCTGGGTATGCATGCAGATGATCCGAGCGGGCGAGAGGAGCCCATAACCACTTCAATCAAGTCTACAAGCGTCAATGGGAGCTTGAAGATGGCTAGCGACGCATCGAAGAACATCAGAATGGCTCAAGCAAAGTCAGCGACTCGAAACTCACCTGAACAGCCGCAAAAAGAGCCATCTGAGTCCACCATGCCATGGAGACGAGTAGGCATTGGAGATATTGATGCACCTACCCCACAAAATGTGCCAATCGAGGCGCTGAGCTTCAAGAATCAAGATATCACCCTTGGGAGACTTGCGAGCCCAAATGAAGGGCATGTGGCTGGAGGTATTGGCAAGCCAACTCATGGCAAGGATGACACAAAGAACAGTGGTAATGTCGGCTCGGAGCAAATCGAAGCAGGGCTACTGGCTGGAGACAGTCAGGATGCATATTGAGGCCAGAACGAGCGAGGCGACTCACCTATGTCATCACGGCCACCCACGAGACCCCGAAAACATCCCCACGAGGCCATTAGACCGACGCGTCGACAAGGACGAATCAAATTCGAGGCTGGAAATGTCAGTAGGAAGCAAAACTGCAAGAACGTGTACCGAGGACGAGGGAACACGACCTCGCATGCTCGAGAGGGAATTGGAACTCCCCATAGCCTTACCGTCGAGCCCAGAATGCAGGAGAAGCATCAACGACACCTCAGGCATGATGCCAGGAGTGTGGAAGTGCTACAGTCAATGAAGAGAGCCCATAGTGAACTGAAGGTGCTGCATGGTGAAACGGCTGCACCAGACGACTTAAAGGGACCCAAGGAGTGTCCTGAAGACACCCATAACCAGCGCAGTGTCGATACGAACCCATCAAGTCGAATTGAAGGACTGGGAGGCCAGGAAGAGGGCAGCAAAACGTTTGGAGTTGTCGAGGATGAGCCGAGGTTCCGGAATGATGAAGAACATGTCGGGATGGATGGGAAATGGTGCTGGATGGATGGTGCAACAAGCAGTACAAGCCGCGACTCAAAACGAGTCGAAACGAGACTGCTAGCTGGAGACGAGAGCAGTGGTCAGCACGAGCAACAAAAGCAGAAGCCGAACGATGTACCTGAACCACCCACTCCACTGGGAATCCACCCAAGGCGACCTACGAAGCCAGTCACCCAGCCACAGCGACGCAGAAGGCTTAAATCCCAATCTAGAAGTGTCAGTAAGCCTCGAAGGCTCGAAAACGCCCACAGACGACTTGGTAATGCGATACGGCCAATTCCGCGCCATCAAGAGGGCATTGGCACATGCCAGGACCTCACCATCAAGTTCAGAGCCTCACCGTCGATTTCCCGAAGCCGAGCGATCGTGAATGGCATGCCAGAGACCATGCAGCGGCCCCACAAGTGCTGCAATCAACAAAGACGCGACGCGCAGGTCACGAGCACAATGTGGCTTACCAAATCGGGCAACTACGTTCACGCACACTGCAAAGTGTCGCACTCGAGGCTTGAGAACAAGAAAAATCATTACCACTCTGTTACGAGGCCGAAAACCGCGAATCTAAGTCGACTGAAATGTCACATGCGACCTACAGAACCTACGTACAAAGTTTCAGGACGCAAAACGCGAAAACGGAGCCTCTGGAGCGAGTCGAAGGCGACCATACATGCAGAGACAACGTGCGAGCCACAGCACAACGCGACTTTCCTAATCGGGCAACCATGCTGTAGCGCACAACGTGCTATATCTCGAACTCGAAATTGAGCTGAACTGCTCATGCTGAACACACACCACATTCGCACATATGATTATACAACTGGTATATTTTTCGTTCCTTTTTTGATTACATTTTACCTAGAGCTTACCCCGTGCTGTTTGAGGGGGAGTGTTGGATATTGTGGCAACCGGCCAGTGTTGGCACGTGTTTGCATGCTTACTTAATCACTTCGCATCGCACTTAGCACTAGACAATTTTCCTAGTCCCTCAGTAGCTTGCCAGACTACTGAGGGTGAGTACATTTGTTACTTAGCTTTATTCCTATCTCACTGGTACCCTGTAGTTACCCTACAGGTACATACTAATATAACAGTAGCTTGCCAGACTACTGAGGTTACCCTACAGGTTCCCTCTGCCAATAACCAGAAACTCCTTTAAAGTGTAGTGGTAGTAGAAAAAAGCGTAGTACTATTAGGAAAAAGTGTAGTAGTATTAGCAAAAAGCGTAGTAGGATTAGGAAAAAGCGTAGTAGTACTAGCAAAAAGCGTAGTGGTATTAGCAAAAAGCATAGTAGTATTAGCAAAAAGTGTAGTAGGATTAGTAAAAAGTGTAGTAGTATTAGCAAAAAGCGTAGTAGTACATCAGGAAAAAAAAACTAAACTACATAGTCCTATGTAGACTCTATAGTGCTGGTAGCATGGTAGTTAAGTCCCCCATATGTAGTCACTGTAGCTGAAGGGCTCAGATATGTAGTACTTCATAGTACCAGTAGTTTGCCCTGAATATGTGTCACTACCATAGTTAGTGTGCTATGTAGGCTACCTCGACTATGTATTACACTTGAGACACCCACAGGTTTCATAGTAGTGTGCTACTACCAGTACATAGCCAGCCATAGATATCACGGTCCTCACGGAGCTGCTATCCAGCATGATATATCTTGCTAGGGTATACAGTTTACCATTTCATATATTATCAGCTTCGTAGGTTAATACAAGCACCTGTAGTATTGTTATGGTCCTGTTCCCACCATGAAAGCGATAACAATGGTGATCCCCCTTCGGCATCACGAAACGCTCCCTCGAACATTGTAGGCTCACCACCATGCGATGTCGTTTGCCAGTTCCCGATGAGTGTCTGGCTGCTGACAATGTACCGAGCGAGTATCCGACTTCCAGTGGTCAACATCATCTAGGGGTTTTGTTGTCTGTGAGTCAGGAGCCATCACACGGCAGCTACAAATGAAGACGTACCACAGCCAGTGGTCTCGAACACCACCTTGTCATTGATCCAGCGTCCCAGACAACATTTCACCTTGACAGCACTGAGGATCTCTGAAAGGGTAATGCTCCGTTCCGAGTCGAGTTAGCCTATGTACATGTATACACATAACACTCACTCGAGTCCATCTTCGACGACTTCCATCTCATCCAGATGACATGCTGGGATGCTTGTACTGTGGGACCTCGGAGATGGTATTCGGGGAACACTATGCACATTTCGTCGGGATGTTGGATGACGAACTTTCTCGTGATGCAAGGATCTGTTGGGTATACAATATTCGCAATAGTGCTTAGTTTGCTCGATATAACAGTGGGGAACGACCAAATCTGGTGCAGTGCAGGAGAGCGGGCTTGTTCCACACATGGAAATTAGTCAGTGAGACGAGAAGATGAAGACGAGCTTACAGCATACTCAAAACACTGAGTAGATGCTGGGACCCACACATTATATCTTCCATCCTCCGTCCCACGGGCAGGGACGGCTCGTTCAAGACAAGTTCTATTCAGACATACTCATGAAGACACATAAAGATGAGTGCTGCTGAAGAAATGAGAAGTGAATATTGGGAGCGAGTGTCGAGAAGAGTGAGAATGAGCTTACCACATCAGGAATGTATTTACTGTAGCACTAGGGTTTAAAGATGCGGTGGTAGGGACGACTGCATCTGCTACAGGTGTAGGAGATGGCAAGCTCGTTCCATGCAGACACTCGTCAGCAGAATGGGAAGAGTGAGAACAAGATACACACATTCGGTCGTCATGAGCCAGCGCAGCCACAAGGCAAGTGAGTTGATGCCATTTTCTGTGGGTCGTGTGTTCCGGTGTCTGTTGTAGACTCTCGCAGACAAAGAAATCTATGACATTGGCAAGCTGGCTCCATTGAGCCTTGCACTGATCAGCGTGGATGTTTCCCAAGCAAATGCAGTCGAGGGCATTCGAGTGGCACAGAATTTGAGATGCATAAGAGTGCAACTTGACGGTGGAGAGGGTACTGAGTGAGGGTGGCTGAGCGAAACTGTATAGTCGATGCAAACAATGACAAACATCAATTTCTGGGTGCGACGATGTCCGATTGTCACCTGCAAATTTCTCGTACTAAGTCTATGACCAACTACACTAAATATATAATGTGCTCAGGTTGCAGTCGTGCATGGACATCATTAGATGATGAGTCAAAGAGTGTTGGGGTGTACAGATATATGTGCCTGATAAGACACTAATTTGGTGTCACTTGGATTGAATTTCATGACAGGTACAAGTGAGTGATCATCTATGTAGGCTGTGAGGTCTCCAGAGCATTTTGTAGCATACTGCAACACTATGGTGTCTACAATGTGCTACTGAACTGTCTGTGGAGGCTAATGGAACTACATGGTACTTGTTGTCACATGGTGACAGCTACATGTCACTACAAAGCATGTGCCTTGGGTTACATAGCACTTTGGTGGCTATACATCACAATGTACCTGATGCATGACACTATGTAGCAAATTGATTTTCCTGATGTACTAGTAAAAAGCATAGTAGTATTAGCAAAAAGTGTAGTGGTATTAGTAACAAGGGTAGTAGCATTAGTAAAAAGCATAGTAGTATTAGCAAAAAGCGTAGTAGTATTAGCAAAAAGTGTAGTGGTATTAGTAACAAGGGTAGTAGCATTAGTAAAAAGCATAGTAGTATTAGCAAAAAGCGTAGTAGTATTAGCAAAAAGTGTAGTAGTACTAGTAAAAAGTGTAGTACTATTAGCCTCTTATGTAGTAGTACTTGAATTTGAATATACTACTACTTTTGACTTGATTTCTGTTTGATGGAGTGATAAGCCTATTACTTTGAAAGTGTAGTAGTGGTATTAGCAAAAAAGGGTAGTGGTATTAGCCAAAAAAGCGTAATGGTATTAGCAAAAAAGCGTAGTACTGTACAAGTTGGTACAGGTGACTTGGACTGTACAGCACTGTAGGCACTGAACGGTAACGGGTTTGCCACATGGTAGTACACAACATGTGCAAATCAAGTTTGTGCGGAGTTTGGCGGACTTACAAATTGATAGTCGGCTGTACACGCAATCCTTGTTGCCTTATCATATCCACATCGTTATGCCTGAAGATCACCGCATCGACATGGATGAGGAGGACAAGGAGGTGGTAGAGCACGAGGAGAACGAGGACGTTAGGAATGAAGACTTCTACAACAAGAGGCGGAAGCTGCTGGTCATGCAACAGGTCCAGAACTATAGAGCGGCCATTGCTGTGGTCAGCTTTGCCATGGCTGCAATGGAGGACATGCGACCCACAACACCAGAGCCATATCATACGTCTGTCCTCTCTGGACAGGGCTGGGTAGAGGAGCTGCTCCATGGACACCGCAAGCGGATCAGAACGGAGCTCGGCGTACACAAGCACGTCTTCCTTCGCCTGATATCCATTCTTCGAGAAGCCGGCTTCGATGATTTGAAACACGTCATGCTGGAGGAACAGGTTTCAATATTTCTTTACGCGATGGTAACAGGCTTGTCAGGGCGACATATCGGTGAGCAATTCCAACGTTCATCGGACACGATATCGCGGTGAGTATTTAATGTCTTCGGTATTTTCCTTGCTCACTGATTGCAACGCTGTCACCTATCCAGATACTTCAAAGCAATGGTCGGCGCCTTCTCAGAAGGGCCCATTTACAACGCCTACGTTCACCTTCCTAGAGCCGACTCGCCGATCCCTTCTCGTATCGCCAACAACTCGAAATTCTATCCCTACTTCAAGGACGCCATAGGTGCCATCGACGGTACACATATCGCATGTGTGCCATCAGCGAGTCAACGGGATCTTATGCGCAATCATAAGGGATTTTTATCCCAGAATTGTCTCATTGCCTGTTCGTTCGATGGGATCATTACATACGTAGTGTTGTCCAGGCCCGGCCCGGCTCGAAAGCCGCGGCTTGGGCCCGGCTTTGGGGGGCTCACGGCCCAAGAAATGTCAGGCCAAGCTGTGAGCCGGGCCAGGCCCTATATGGGGGCTCGGCCCAGCCTCAGGCCCCGGCCTGAACAAGAAGGGGGTGCCAAAAAAATTAAAGTATATACATGTAGTTACAGGTTGTCATATATACCATCCAAGAGCCCCCTTCAACTGGTACTCGAGCCTTGGAAAGCCAGGGGCATGGCTCAGGGCTGGGGGAAATATGGGGTACTTGCCCTCATGGGGGTGGGGGAAAGACGAGGTCGTCGAATGATAACCACAGTCGCAACCAATATAAAACTGGAGGAAACGGTAGAGTGAAACATGGAGAACATGTAGAAAAAAGAATTGACTGAATCCACGCACCCAGTCCGGAGATATTGGCAAAACCGTTCAGATATACCTCCATCCACAATAATCCAAATTCCTCCGCTCTGGCTGTGCTGATCGTAACGCAATGTACACCGTTTGAAAGTGTGGATTGAGTAGTATGAAACTTCAGAAAAGCGAGAGGCATGAATGGAAAACGACAGAGATACAGTGGTTGCAAATCTCATGGCAAGGGGATGGGGAAGAAGGGGAGGCCACCGAGTGACAACCATTCAGGAAATTTATATGAAACTCCCTGTGATGATAGGAGGCACATGGGGGAATATGGGAAAAAAAAACCGTACCAATTGGCCAATCGAGTCCGGAGATATCCACCAACTCACCTCCCACCCCCTCTGTACACCAAAATCCAAATATCTCTTGAACGGTTTACCCAGAAGTGACACAAGAGACACCGATCGGAAGCTCTCTGTGAGTAGTACATGGCTGTGAATTTGCGAGAGATTTGGACGGACTACGGAGGAGTTATCACATACGCAATCTCAGGGTCACGAGGTGAAGGCCAGGTACTCACCAACTTTGAACTTGTCAAGCCTAGAAAACATGGGGTATCGATGCTACAGATAGAAAATAGTTTTCCGGTACCCATCCCATTAGTAAACCAAGTAGTTGAACACGTTGGGAGTGCACGCCACATCCCTCCGCATGAGTCTGCAGCACAGCCACCAAGCCGCGGCCTGAGGCCGTGGCTCACGGCTTTTCCAAACTCCAGGCCAGGCCCTGAGCCCCCACAGGCCGTCCCCACGGCTCGGCTTGGCTCGGCCTAGGAGGGCCCGGCCCGGCTCGGCTCAAGGCTTGAGGCCGGGCCCAGCACAACACTATACATACGTACTCGGAGGTTGGGAGGGATCGGCGGCCGACGCAACTGTCTATCACAACGCCCGTTTGCATGACTTCACAATCCCTGATGGCCACTATTATCTCGCAGATGCAGGATATCCTTCAATGCCACAGCTTCTAGTTCCATACCGTGGTCAACGCTATCACTTGGCTGAGTGGGGACGAGCAAACCTAGTGTAAGTACCACTACATTACATCCAACCCTCATTCACCCCCCCGCAGGCCGAAGAACAGGAAAGAATTGTTTAACTTGCGCCATGCCATGCTCAGAAACGATATCGAGCACAACTTCGGTATCATCAAGCGATGCTTTCGTGCCCTTCTCCTCCCCCCCGAGTACGACATGTCGATCCAATCCCGGCTCCCCGCCGCCGCATGTTGCATCCACAACATTATCCGCCTTCACGATCCCGATGACACCGACATACCGGATCCCGATCAAATCGGTGAAGACGATGGGCCAATTCTCATGCATGAAAATGGCGATGTGGGAACTCTGCAAGATACTCCATTGAATAGCGACTCGCGCAAGCAGATGAACACTTTACGCGATGCGATTGCGGAGCAGATGTGGAATGACTTCTGTGTGGAGCGCGCAAATCGGGGCATGCCTTACATCGTCGAGCAGCTGGATTGATATAGTTCTTTAGATATTCGTCTTTTTTTTTTGCGTAACCATGTATCAATCTATCGGAATGCATCTTTTTTTTGTCCTTACAATTTTGAGTCAGACAGCAGCGAGGAAGACGTACGATTTGGACGAAGAAAGAAGAACACATGATGCTACATTTAACACTACTGAGTACAATGCAAACCCTCATATTCAGGGACTCTGCAGCCAATCTTCTCAAGCCTGAATTTGACCCACGACATCCGGAACGTGCTTGAATTTGCGGCAGCTCTCTTGTAGCCTGAAACGAATTTCGGGTTCTCCTCGAGTAGCATCTGCAAACGGACCTGATTTTCTTCGGAGAAGTTCTTCTCAAGATCGGCAATCATCTTGAATACCTCCTCAAGCTCCACCCTCCACGCGTCAGTGCCAATTGTGGCAAGCGTCTTGTCAGCAGTTTCTTTTATGTCTTCCATAAAGCTTTGCATCATACTTTCCATAGACTCTTTGGCTGTGGCGCATCGCTTCCATGCAGAACTGGTAGTGACCACACTGGAAGCCACTGCAAACGGGTTGTCCAGCCCAGCAGTGGCATCGGTCTTGCACTTTCGACCACGAGAAGATATACTGGATGAAGGATTGAGTGATGTACTGACTGACGTCATTGCAGAAGGTGGTGGTGAGACAGGGATAGATGACGGGGAAGAATTGGCAGGTGGAGGTAAGGCTACACGAGATACAACAGATGGAGTTGTACGCGATACAGGATTTTCTTGAGAGACGACAGGAGGCCGCACGACTTGAGTGGTCTGCATGACTGTGGCTTGACCCAGGGTCCCGGGTTGATATGGTACAAAGGTAAGCTGGGGGGAGGGTTGCATGGCCAGTGGTTGATACTGCGATGGGTGAGGCCGCACAACTGCTGGCTGAGGTGATACGGTAGGGGGCGTGATGAAAGTGGAGGCGTGATGTGCATTGGTGCCCCTCGCCTTGTCGGGGGGTACAAACCTTTGCATACGCTCCAAGTATTTGAAACCCTTGCTGCGAAACTGGGCTGCTTCCGGACGAGCCTAGTAGATAGTTTAGAATGTATCGTATTGATATATGAAATGGGACATACTTCGACCAGGTCATCCATTACGAGCTGCCCTGCCTCAGTTACGATATTGGCGCCCCTCTCTGCAGAATACGCAAGACCCGATCCCCCTGCCATGGCTGAGGCAGTGTAGTATTCTCGTTTGAGCTTCAGATGATATGAGTGATACTACGTATCATAGAGAATCCTTGGATGAATGTACACTCTCCCACTTGTCATGACAATTCTTTGCTGTTTTACGATGGCCATTCGCCTGGTCGGGTAATAGGGGTAACAGAGCGTTGAAGTGCCCTTCTTGAAAAACCATGCGATCGCCTGCCTTGTATCGGTTATCCTCCACATAGTCTAGAAGCATCTCAACGTCTCCCTGGGTCCATGTGGCACGTAGCCTCAATTGCTCAGTGCCTGAAATGACAGAAACGGCCCTTCCTCTTGACCCAGAACTTGAGCCTACCATCTTGTTGCGAAGTCGCTGCGAGTAGTGGGTTGGGGAGAGGGAGCGAGCGAGCCTGCGAGAGGTTTCACGAGGCTTTCTTCGAGGCGGCATTGGATTGGATGTTCATATCGATGGAGCATCATCCAAATCGATAACGCCACAGTCTCAATAAGTCTGCGAGTATGAACTCCGCACAAGTGGGTTTGCACATGTTGTGTACTACCATGTGGCAAACCCGTTACCGTTCAGCACCGTAGACAGACTGTGAGGCAACTGTACAGGGGGGGACCTTGCTGTGGCACTGTGGGCACTGTACAGTGCTGTACATCATTGTACAGCTGCAGACTAGTTTGCTGATGAGTGACCCGGACATAGATCGAAGTGCATCAGGAAAGTTACCAACAGTCTGACCTGTCTGAGACTGTCTGATGAGTCTGACATCTGTCAAATGAATTGAGTGTCAAGAGTACAATTGAATTGATTTAAAGTTTGTCAGATCGACTCAGACACTTCAGACAGATCAGACTACATGTAACTTTGCTGATGTGAAGAGACATGCGATGCCCTCCTGTGTAAACGAGCATTTGCATACGAAGATTTGGACTTCTCTACCCCGGGTAAGGCCTTTCGTGGGGCATTTGTGCTTCAACTCCTTGCGAATGCACACCTTCGTACCTGTGTTGGAAGTGTTGATGTCCCAGTGCTTCACCTTTCTGTGAAACTGTACAGGGCAAGGGGTGCGATCACATTATCCGTGGCTGCAGTGAGTTTTCATTTTACATTGAGGTCGGATTCAAACAACTACACACATATGACAATGCAGCTCGAGCGCGCCATCAAAGTTACGAAGGCCAAGTCTGTTTCATCTGAGGCAATGGAGAAAAACAAGGGCAGTGCAAATTTACTGAAGGGTAACTGCAAGCACAAATCAGGTGGAAGAGCCACGAATGCGGAACATACTTTCTCGGAACAGAACTGGGGCTCTGCAACTTCAAGCTATTTTCAGTCGGTCGCAAACTGTGAATCCCATGCTCTTCAGGAGATTGTCAGATTGGCGTATGGAGTTCTTCAGGATGATTTGGATGGAAACTCTGGTATGGATGACCAGGCCGATGACTCGCTGGAGGGGGGGATTGATGCACGCACGTTGATGTGTAAGTCATCATCCTCGGTCATCTGCCGTTCTGACATATTTTGCAGATAGTGTTGTCCAGGCCCGGCTCGGCTCAAAAGCCGCGGCTTGGGCCCGGCTTTGGAGGGCTCACGGCCTGAGATATCTGAAGCCGAGCCGTGAGCCGGGCCAGGCCCTATATAGGGCTCGGCCCGGCCTGAGGCCGCGGCTTGAACATGAAAGATGGAAAAAATGGTATAGTTAGTTCTAGCTAGAGTAGCTACGAACTGGCACAGACAAACTGGCCACGACCTGCATGTCAATACAACCCCCCTACTCAGCTCGACTTTCGAATCTGGTCCATCCTTCATCTCGAGAACAAAGTTCCTGATTGCCATCGAAAGTATGTCAGCAAAATCCAAGTCCACTTGCTGAGCACTGCACCACCACAAGATAGTGGACACGTACCTTGATCTCAGCAAGAGCAAACATTTTTCCACTACAGCTCCTCGGACCATCACCAAACGTGAGCAAGTGACGGTACCCCTGCACCTCCTGAGCTTTCTTGATTATGCCATTTCGTTCCAGCCATCGTTCAGGTTTAGACGCCTTAGCATCCGGACCCCAGATTGTGTCGGAGCAGTTTATGCGAGAAATAGGTACAGAAAGTATCGTCCTGCGTTCGATGACTATGCTGTCGACAATTTCACCGGACTTAGTCCACACAGGGTCCAACAGCGGAATGACGTCGTCTTCAGCTGCCTATATACAAGAAAAGAAAGAATTGATGTCAGCTTCAACAACAGAATTTCGACGTATCTATGTACTTCACGTGTCAACTCTGGGACAGACGGGTGAAGGCGAAGACCTTCCTGCACTACGGCATCGAGATAAGGGAAATCGTTGGTGAGTTGATCGTACGAGGGTTCTCCTCCGAAAGACAAGAGTTCTTCACGAAGTTTGTTTTGGATGTTCGGGTGCTGTGCGAGTTCGAGTAATCCCCACGTCATAGTCACTGAAAGCGATGATCTCGTTATACCGGAGTAAGATAGAACAACAGCTATGATGCGTACTTGCTGTGGTCTCATAGGATGCGATAAGAAACGTGCGAAGCTGTTGAAGAGTAGCCTAAGTGAGTTGGCATTGCTGGAACAAACCACAATAGTCTTGCCTGCGATATGACCTCCTCAGTTCACGTCTGCTAGGAATCTGTAAAGAGTTTTAGTACTTCATAGCAGCGGCAGGTGTAGACAGCTCAACTTGCCGTCTGAAAGGCGAGGGACAACGTTGTGGGTGACAGGGCGTAGCTGCGAGGTTTTGGTAGTAGTTATGTCAGCGGAAATTGCCAGGTAGCACAGCCACAAAGCTGCGGCCTGAGGCCGCAGCTCACGGCTTCTCAAAAGGTCAGGCCGAGCCCTGAGCCCCCATAAGCCGTCCCAACGGCTCGGCTCGGCTCGGCCTAAGAGGGCCCGGCCCGGCTCGGCTCAGGGCTTGAGGCCGGGCCCAGCACAACACTATTTGCAGAGACTCGACCTCCGTAAACGGCTCATATTCAACAACAGTCGGACCGGGAACCCGCTTTCATTTCCACGTATATTTCACATTTTCTGATTCCTGCTCGTTTGCGTGTCTAGTAGTAACTAGCTTTAGTTACTTTATACCACTTTTTTGATGCTTTTTCATGCGAGAAAAGTAAGACAAAAGTAAGAAAAGCATATTAAGTTGAGCTTTTCTCGCTTTTTCGAGAAAGAGATCTACTATTTAAAGTGGTGATCATACTTTTAAAAGCTGGTACTTTTTTGTCTTTCTCGTATTTTCGAACTTAGAAAAGTTGCAAAAGTGTGAATAAGCAATGTGTGAATTTGCTGATGTAGTGCATCAGCAAAGTTACATGTAGTCACTGGCCTGTCTGAAATGTCTGAGTCAATCTGACAAACTTTAAATCAATTCAATTGTACTCTTGACATTCAATTCATTTGACAGATGTCAGACTCATCAGACAGTGTCAGACAGTCTCAGACAGATCAGATTGTTTGTAACTTTCCTGATGTGAGGGGACAGTGGTACAAGCCTGTTACTAATAAGTGACATAAATGGTGTCATATGGGTGTAATGTCGGCTGTCCGCTACAGCGGATTTCCTTTTTTTACAGATGTTGACCATCACCGCGTGATCATGTGCAACGGAACTCCTGTCTCCACTCCTCTTCGTAGTACTGGATTAGACTTTGCCTCGGCAGGTCATCACCATTACTCTGCGTCGGTGATGAACTGTCTCATGGTAGGTACGATGTGCTGTGTGTGTGTAGCACTTCTAATCTTTCCCAGTGCATATATGATATTAGGGCCTCGAAGATCGTTCTGTGGCATCGCCTGACACGGCCGTATCCCGATCGAGACGCTGTACGTATGTATTTTGTGGAATGATTGGGTTTGCCGCTGGAAATCTCCGCGCCTGGCGGTTGCGATGGCGGATAGTTTGCGGGTTGGTAGGTGACGATAAAAGGATGTATCGCAGGTTCGAGCCTATCCGAGTGATGCGGCTCAGAACGCCGGAGGATTCAAGAAAGAAGAACAGCGGACACAAGTCCACCGCAATCGGGCCCTGTCTGATCAGCGAAGGACGGAGACATATTCCCGCAGGTGCCTTCTGCAAGACTCGACGTCCGCTATCGTACGCACCTCTGTGTACTATTAACAACTGCGTACCTGATGACGGCTCGCAAAGACAGACACGACACCTCCTCCCACATGGCGAATGGAGGTTGCAAACCTCCGTTCGGCCTTCTTAATTAAGACCTCTGGCGTTTATCATAGGTCGTCTTTGTTAGCCCGCGAAGGGCCACCTGACCATCAACCCGTATCGATGCAACGTCAATTTTTTTTCATCCCAGGGAGACGAATCGGACATGATGTCCCTGCTTCAGTCGTGGTGACTCGCCTGGATGGGACAATTGTTTGTGTACGCCTCCGCCGTTCTTATAAAAGGGAGGTCGTGATGACCGTCGCAGCTCCAGTTGAGTCTAACTGTTCCCTTCACGTTACTTTCTCCTTCGTCTTTCGTCTTCAACTCCTTCCTTTCTTTTTGGTTTTTGAATGGCTGGTCCTTATCGCCATTGCCCAACCGTAATGTTACCTTTGTCACTGTCCATTTTCGCTCTCGCCGGATTCGCCACTGCACACTTGGCGGCGTGGAACGAGGCAATGTACTGTTTCAACGTGCGTACCGTGTTTCGAGCTGCGTGGGCCGAGGCCTGGCTGAGATTGTGGTCAGGGTACCACACCAGGCCAGGTGAACTACAACACCGACGACGCCGTCAACCCTCTCTACAACCTCGCACAGAGCGATTACTGGTTTCATCATGTCAACAATGCACGTTTCAGTTATTCTTGGTGATTTACGCTGTTACTGATGGTATGGCAGTGTGACCAGTTCCCCCCGGCACCGGGCACCTTCCTTGAACTGTGCGTACATGTTTTGTCTTGCTTGTGTGTTCTCAGCGCTACGATGTATAGGCCGGCTGGCGGATCATTCACTGTCGAGATTGCGGGAAACAGAGGCGTCACCAGTTTCTCCTTTAACGGACAGTACGCGACCGAGTGGACGGATGGACAGACCCATCCTGGGTCTACCGATACGCTCACACAGGCTCAATACTCCTCAGAGGGATGTATTGTGACCCCCAACAGTACGTTCCCGCCTTGTCGTTTTCCTTGTGGAATTTCAGAACGCCCGTCCTCTCGTTATTTCTTAAAGTCCATACGCAAAACGAGACAATGGCTTCCGGGACGGCATTTGCAATTTCATATAATGTTAGTACCTCTCCGTTCTACATACTCTTTGTAGATGCCAGTCACAATTACCGGTCGCATTCTGATTTAATTCCCGTTAACAACAGTCCGAACTGAGTCAAGTCACGCTGGATAACCTCGTGGTATTTTCAGTGCGGTACAAGTGCGGACCCTTCCATTCTTACTTATAATTCCATACTGATAAGTTGACATGGTTACAGTACACCGTGGCAACGTGTAACGTCCTATGATGTTCCCTCCGCGATGCCGGCTTGTCCCTCCAGTGGTTGTATATGCGCTGTAAGTCTCGCGCAACGCTTGGTATTGCCGGTAGTACTGATCGAGCTCTCTGCTTCAGTGGGTTTGGGTGAGTGCCGCCACTGATCACCTCTTATTGTCTTCTCAGTACTTTTCAGATCCCTAATGGATGCGGCGAGCCAAACATCTATATGGAGGGATTCAAGTGCATGGTCACGAACGCCACCTCGACAACACCGGTTGGTACGCCGCAGGCGCCGGTATGGTGCGAGAGCGACCAGAGCCAGTGCGTTCAGGGCCCGAAGCAGATCATGATATGGAACCAGCAGGCAGGCAACAACATCGAGGTGAGCGGAAATGATCTCAGTGGAATGCCGAAGAGCCCTGCATACAACGCCAAGTGTGGGTTCAAAGACGGTGAGTGTGGGAATAAGTGTTGATGCTCCACGATGTTCATACATACATATCTTCTCATTGCCGCGGCTGCGCGGTGCGTAGGCGCACAAACCGACATATTTGCCACAAGCACGTCTAGTAAACGCATGGTGGCTAGGCATAAGCGCATGACCGCTTTCTGAGCTTGCGGTCGAGGCGAGGATGACCAGGTGTCATCGGCCCTTTCTCTTTCACTTCTCTTACAGGCTCGCTGGCTCGCGCGTTAAACGACTTTGCCTCCCCATTCCCTTTTCAGCTGTATTCGATCCCTTCCGAGGTTCCTTCATACCCAACAAAATCTACGTTCCTTTCTTTCCGCTGAGCGGTATGTGGATGTTGAAAATGTAGGGAAAACGACTTCGATGCTGGGACATCTGCGTCTTTCCACAAACACCTCTAGACATCTGGGAAGAACGAGCTTCGGGGGGGATGTAGTATATTGTATCGTTGTCTTGCATGTACTCAACTTGTTTACCTGTGTCTATCGTGTCAATCTGGATTTCTTAACTGATGCAAGTACAAGTTGAATGGCACTGGTGTCGTGATGATTACCAGTTACCTGGTTATCCGTAAAATATTCGGACCTAGTAATACTTGACTGTCCACGACGGTCTACATCTGGTTGGGTAGTGACAATGAGCACATCACATACGTTCCAAGATGACCATGCAACCGTATACCCTTGGTGTAAATTAGATACGCCCATCATCCCAATCAGAAGTTGGACCACTTGACTCACGGGAAAAGTCAAAATGCTTGAATCGGGACCAAAGGATATTCACCACTACTGCTTCCCGCTGATGCCAATCGGGAGACGTGACGCGGGCTTCGAAGAAAGGTATGACTAAGGAGTCAGCAACGGCCTCGGCCATAACGTTCAGGCAAGGGCCAGCAGACAGGGTCGACATCTTCCTGATGAGCAAGGAGTGTAAGGACGGGAACGACCTCGGGGGTAAATTTAGATTCGAGATCGGGAAGTTCGCCCCTAATCAGCGGCCCGAACGATAAGAGTCCTTATCCGGACAACATAATCAACAAATCCAGGTTCCAACGTGAACAGCAGCCGAAAGATTTTGAGTTGCGTCGCACAGGAGCTAGATTATGTAACCGCACTCTCCTGCCGGAGCAACCCGACAACGGGAACAACGAAACAGCATGCCCGAAGTTTCCGCGCTGAATCCGAGTGAGCTGTGAAGCGCATGTACAGCAGTCAACTGAACATCCAAGGAAGGGGTTAATCAATCCGTCGCGATCTGCAAGATTTGACGACACGTCTGCGACTTCCGAAAATCACCCGGCGCCCTTCCTGGGGCCCTCCAACCTACGTCACGGAGTAGTTGGTCCACCGGTACCAAATATGCGTGTATAAGCGGAGTACAGTGCGGCACGACGAAAACTCCAAAAGTGGCCCTGCGCTTTGAGGCCCCGACTCGAGCGATGGCGACCAGAGGATAAGAGCATGGTAGCAAATCGCCAGTTCGAATTCTCTCACCCATAAATTCGTTTTTCAATTTTCATTTGTGTCCCCATATCCGGATCGACCCGAAACGCAACGTCCGCCGGAGCCCGGGCTTGGCAGCCAAATGATGCCAGCCCCCACCTGCTCTCAGCAGTGTAACGAAAAATGGTTTTGGCAACCATCGCATCCTCGGCTACGGAACAGCTATGTCCTCGCTCAGGTACGTAGCCATCCCAAAGAGTTTGACGATGCGCCCAGTCTCGGCATTTCTTGCATACTACTGTGGATCAAAGTACATATGGATGAAAGCATAGACTTCCCAACGACAGAAAAGTAATAATGCTTGAGACATTTGTCACTTTCCTAGGCGATAAGCAATATTGAAGACGAAAAATAATGAGTGCCAACCCACCCGCAGCCCACAGTACTTGTCCATTAGCACGTCAAAAGCTAACTAGACATCTGCTTCATACGGTCCCACAAATTCATTCCAAGTTCATGGCAGGAGCCAGGAGCCCTAGACGCGAGACGTTCGAGACGCGGGTGCGATCGCAATTGCTCGAAATGGAGGAGTAGCACGGTCCATCTCGGTAAGGACACAACATCATCTGGGGTTCCACACGAACGGCATCAGTAAAGTTCCGGCAAACATGCCCCTCCAACGAGGTGCCGTTCTAGGACGACCTTCGTCGGCGTTCCGCTAAGGCGGGCCAAGGACCACGCATCGCGCTAAACATTGCTTCGATTCGTTTTTCGTTACCCCACGGGACTCCAAGTCAACTGTACTCGCCAAACTCATATAGGGTGGACAATTCATCTCCGACTCCGTGGCATGCGCGCAGTCAGATAATGTATCCTCGAAACATCGCGGCGAAGTAGTTCTGATACGAGTGCGCCCGTGGGCTCGGGCGGGTTGCGAGGGTCCTTGTTGACCTCGTCTTCGTAGTCTTCCAATAAAATGAGAAAAGTGGCGCTGCGAGACAATGGGAGAATTAAAATTCCCACGCTTCACACGTGGCCATTACCCAATATATCCGCCAAAGCTATTGTTACGTAATATGCCCCTGGTGACCAAAGGTATTTTTGACTTCAAATAATGGCCATAAAAAACACGAAAAGCCAAGCGAAGACGCTCAAGGCTCTTCGTTCATTCTCTCACTCTCTCTTCCAGTCTCTCGCTCGACGTGACGCTCTCTTTACGACCCGGTCTTTAACTACTCACAGCTACCAACTACTATGTGGACCATAGCATGGCTCGTAGCAGCCCTTACGGGACTCGTCAACGCACACTTGGCTGCTTGGCACTCATCCATGTACTGCTTGAACGTACGATCTCGAATTGCTATAACCCATTTTAACGGTGACGAATGACGGGGAACAGGGTACAACCCCAGGCCAGGTCAACTACAACACCGACGACGCGGTATTACCTCTGTGGAAGCTTAGCCAGACGGACTATTGGTTCCACCACAGCAACGGGGTGCGTGACAACTCGAAACGGCGCGTATATCCACCGTCTGACTTTTTTCTCTACAGTGTGACCAGTTCCCACCCGCTGAAGGCGATTTCCTAGAGCTGTACGTCCCTCCGAACCTAACCGAACCGGCCCCCATTTGATGCTTAGCAAATAGACCCGCAGGCGGGTCATTCACGGTCGAAATCGCAGATAATAGAGGCGTCACTTCTTTATCTTACGACGGGACACACGCGACGGAATGGACGGATGGCCAGAATCACACTGGATCGACCGACGTTCTACTCGACGCCACCTTTTCGGGTGGATGCATCACCTCTCCAAACAGTAAGATCCATGACCCCCTATATCTTCTCGAAAAAATCTCAACATAATCTGTCAGTACACACTCAGAACGAGACAATGGCTTCCGGAACAGCGTTTGCTATCGCATACAAGGTACGCATCTCATCGTTCGTTTCGAGGCACAGCAAGTTCCTTATCGTGGAGTTAGTCCGAGCTCAGCGATGTTACGTTGGATGATTTGGTGGTGTTCACTGTGCGGTACAAGTACGGCATTTCTTTTTTCCGGTTCGACCGCTTGGTTTCCTGACGGCGTTGGATCCCACAGCACACCATGGAAGCGGCTGACGTCATACGATGTTCCCTCTGCAATGCCAGCCTGCCCCAGTGGAGGATGTATTTGCGCCGTAAGTCCTTTTTTCTTTGTTCGTCAACACACTCGCTCACAAATCTATGACAGTGGGTCTGGGTAAGTCAAATTCAGTCAAGAGCCTGCTTCGTGCAGCCGCTTAGAGCTCCATAGATTCCAAACGGTTGTGGTGAACCCAACATCTATATGGAAGGTTTCAAATGCATGGTAACTAACGCTACCTCCACAACTCCCCTCGGAACCCCATCTGCGCCGGTATGGTGCGAAGAGGATCAGAGTCAATGCGTGCAGGGACCAAAGCAGATTATGATCTGGAATCAACTTGAGGGCAACAACATTGAGGTCAGCGGTCTTGATCTGAGCGGGATGCCCAAGAGTCCGGCATATAATTCGAAGTGTGGTTTCAAGGATGGTAAGCAATCGCTTCTTCCTTCCTCAAGCTAATGCTTATGCGGTTGGGTGATGCAGGTGCGCAGGACGATATATTTGCGACGAATGGGTCTTCGACGCCGAGCACGTCGTCGCCGCCGACTGCAACACAAACCGAGCAAACCACGGCTACGGCTTCTTCTGCACCGATCGTAGCCAACACGTCTGTTATACCCACTACATATACCCCCACCGCTACCCCTAGCCAATCGTCTCCAATTGTGTCTAACTCAGTTCCACCATCCACTCCTGCCCCGTCCTGTTCTGCCTCTCCTTCCACACCTTCCCCGCCTTATCCTCCTTCGCCGTCCTCTAACTCCACTCTATCCTTCCCTCTGCTTCCCCCGACACCCAGTGCCGCTAACCCCTCTGGTCCTTCCGACATACCGTCAAGCTCCCGCACTCCTGCATCTACGGGTTCCACCATCCCTCTCACGACGCCTCCTTCCAACACTGCCATCCTAGTTAGTACGCCCTCTCCCTCGACAGGAAGTGCCACGTGTAAATGGAAGCGGATGTCGCACATGCGGAAGAGACGGTTTATTTCACATTAAACATTGATGCGTGATGCAGGGTCCATCACGAACGATGATGAGTTGGTGGCCCGGTGTCATTGGCCTTCGGTTAACGGGATGTCGTACATCCCATTCTACATTCGCTATTCATCGTACATTTTTATTGGAATTCTTTTCACCGTTCTCTTCAAGAGTTTTTTTTGAATGCCGCGCTGGGTCACGGGTGGCGATAGGCTTTCGTTTTATATCTGTAGATAGAAGGAAATGGAGGGAATGCTGGTCGTCTATGAAGCGATTGTATGGGTGTATCTCCGTATGAGATATATATTCCTGTTATACTAACCCCTGTTGTATGTTTATACCATGTGTATATACTCGCTCATCTGCAAAGCTCCTGCAAGGGTCCAAGTTCGCCATTCGACGTTGTGCGATAGCCCCCCGGTATTCGCAGGAAGGAGGCGCCGACTGTCGTCTGCAAGTCGGCCGTCTGATTCTGTCGCTCAGCCTTTGTTCACGGCGGCAACGGTGGTAAGCTTCAACACTCCGATATGCTCGTATTAGTATCTGACGATAGACTTCAAAATCTATACCATCAACGTGCCATCCTTGCCCATACTTGTGTGTCATGCATTGGCATGGGAACGTCGTATAATATAACTGTAGGTGGTGAGGACATTGACAGAAGCGAGCTATGGCTATGATCTTCGCAACCTAACTGGTGTGCATTGCTGCGAACAGATCATTTGTATACGATTCCCATCCCATAATCATATGCTTCAGGGCTGCCCTAGCCGTATGTAAATGGCGCCGAAGCTGCGTCCTTCCAGACACGAAGACGGAGTGCAGTCGATCCCTTCACCGTACCGCTCCCAATCTCTACACGCACGGCATAACTACCCAGCCCCACGTGTATATCCATCCCCGCCATGCGTCTCATTCTCTCCTCCGAAGGTGTGCGAAACACGACTATGACCAACGAAGATGGGCAAGTCCTGTACAAAACCTCGACACCCCTTCGATTTGGAGTCCGCACGACCACACTCTACAAAGTAGTCCCGAACGCTGATCCGGACGACATGCAGGACCATTTAAAGGCTATAGGGGAAATCGAATGGCATGCGATGGGTCCTTCCATACTGCGACTCCACGGGCAGGAAATGACGACGGACACATTCATTCCTCGGCATGGAATCAGAGGAAGGTAGTGTACACATCGTCTCCGACATGCATCCACTCAACTGACGTTCTTCCATCTTCACAGGAAGCGTACCTTCAAGGGACCAGACGGTTTCCCCTACAGATGGGATATGGACTTTAAGTTTGTCAGGGTGTGTGCTTGCCTTAAGGTGTGCTGCGATTCTCCGGCTTTGACAAGTTTTTGTTGTGTGTGTCGCTACACAGCTGTCACGCAACGATGCCACTCGCCAAGAACTTGCACGGTTCCACAGACGAAGGCTCGGTATCATTGGGTCCAAAAGGGACCCTTTCCTTGATGTTGATCCCAGTCTCATGCACATGCTTGATATGGTCGTACTCACTTTTGTCTATGTAGAAAAATTGCGGATGGACAAGGAGAGAAGATCGAGATGAAAGTCATAATAGCAGGTTGTGATTTTTTAAATACATACCTGTACTTGTAAACTCACATATGTTCGATATGTGCTCCAGTGTGCGGAGACGAATTGTTACGATCACGTGCTGCTCCTTCCATGCGTATCGACGCTCCATGCTTTGGGTAGTATTGAAGTGAGCAATGTAAAGGGCTACGTACGAAGGGGAGAGAGGTTTACATGAAAAGGGGGAACAGACACAGACTGTACTAGTGAAGAGGGTGAGATATGGGTGAAAACCCGGAGGGTTTCCCGGCCCGGAGGAGGTCCTGTACCTGGGGCGAAGAGTGAGCTGTGTCCCAGTGATGAAGGAAGCTACAGCGACGCGAGCAGCGAAGCTCGAAGCCCCTTAAGAAGGAGATGTTTGCTTACTGGAAGTGTGATCAGCGCACCGGGGGCATTGTGTATCTCGTGAAGTGTTCCAGCAGGGCTGGAGTGTCATTGAGGTACGGGGCCAGTATCATTGCGTGATGTCGTAGGTAGATCGTGAACGAGTCCCCTGCCCATCTTCCCATGGTTTTCACGACGTCGAAGGGGGTTCCGCGCAACAGGTAATGCAGGGTTCCACCGATCCTCAGGCTGTGGCCCTTGAGGTTGGGAAGGTTATGGGAGGCCGATAGAGAGGAAATGCGCTTGATGACTTCTGATCTCGATAGGGGTCTGAGGCCTGCGGTGGGGTGCTTCCACGCGAACAGGTGCACATCAGGGTCTGCCAGGTTTAAGCTGAAGTGTCTCTCGAGGGCGCCGATGGGGTCTGTGACCCCTCCGAGCGGTGCGCATTGCGTGTCTTCCCCGGTCGGGGAGGTTTTGGTCCAGGGGATGTGGAATTTGGTTACTGGGAGTCCGTTGAGGTCGTGGTGGTGCGAGACGTGGGCACGGGTGATGTGCTTGGTTGGCTGGAAATTTTTGATTGACCGCACTGTGAACTCACCCAGGCAGGCGACACAGTAGAAGACTACTGTTAAACAAGCGAAGATTGCTGCATCTTTGTGACTGTTCGGGTCCAAGAGGGAGTGGATGAGCTCTAATGTGTCTACTCGGAATGGTTCCCGGAGGGGTCTCTTGGAAGAGGGAGGGGCTAACCGTGAAGCTCCTTCTAAAATGGCTCTCAGTTCTTCACCGTTGATCTGCCAGGGGAGACCATGCAGGAGGTGCCATGCTCGCAGCCCCGCAGTAAAGTTGGCCAGGGTCGAGCCCGAGTAGGAACCGGCGCAGCTTGACAGGAAGGCGAGGAGAGTGTTGGCTCTGATGGGGGCTCGTTGGCGCTCTGTGATGTTATGCGTGTCGCAAAAGACATGGTAGGCGAGGAGGCCAGCGCCATAGGCTTCTTTAGTGCTGTCGGCCCAGGACGCCCCGATGACTTCCAGTATGTGGTTGAGCTGATCTTCAGTGATCACATGTGTCCCACCATCCCCGGGATTGCGGATGACTCGCGAGGGGTTGTGTGAAGGAATCCATAGCCTGAGTCGTTCTCTTGCGAGACAGTGAGGACGGAGGGGGGAAGGGTGGGGGGTCAGGCCAGGGCGATACGGTCGAGGAGGTGCTGTGGCTGTTGAGTGGGTGGGTGCCGGAAGGGGGGCGTCGAAACGGCAGCGGGGTTCAGAGGTAGCTTCCATACAGGGCTTGGTGGATGAGGTCGTCTTCACAGGCTGCTTCTGCGCGTCTGTTTTCGGAAGAAGGGACACCAAAGTTGTCAATGATCTTGGCTGCTGCCCTAGGGTAGAGCCCTTCTCTTTGGAGCCGCAGCTCGGTGGGTGTGGGGGGGGCTGATGCGTCGACCACGAACTGTCGTATCTGGCTAGGTATGTCGATTCGGGGTAGCATGAGGGTGGGGGGGCCATACTTCCCTCTCGAAGGGTCATCTGCTGGGTTGTTTCCGCTTTCGACGTATCTGGTGTGTACTTGTATGATGCGAGAGGAGTGAGCGATGAAGGAGTGGATTCGTTTGAAGACTTTGTTGACCTCTGCGTTACGATGCCGCCTGTTTCGCCATCCCTCGATGACGCCTGAATTGTCGCAGAATGCGATGACCGAACTGGGGGTGTTGATGACACTGTCAATCGTACTGATGAGAAGTTCAAGGGCGATGGCCTCGGCCCAGCTGATGTCTCTGGAGCTATTGCGAGAGTTCTGCCAGCCCGGGATGAGTCTCCAGGCTCTCCATCGCTTACCGATAATGATTCCCACTCCAATCTCAGAGCTAGCATCTGAGAAAGCTCTGATGTCGACGAAGTTTTGTGGGGGGAGTATGGGACGTTGGATGTTGCCTGATTGGAGCTGGTCTGTCCACCAGTCTAAGTCGTTGGCGACCCTATTGTCCGCCTTATGGGGCATGAACGGTTTTGGGGACCCTGTTTTTAGCATGGCCTCGAGGCCGGTTAGGTATGCCCTGGCACATGGCAGTGCTGCTGATGCGTGGAGTAACTTCCCATAGAGTTCCTTGACGTCTTGTAGGGTATGTACGTGTCGTTTGCGCCATGCATGAATAGCTTTCAAGTACTTGGTGGCTTTGGTCGGGCTAAGTGACACTCTGTATTCTTTCAGATCCCACAGGAAACCAATGTATGTCGTGGCGTGACTAAAGGGTTGATCTTTTGAACGTTCCCAGGGGATGCCGAGGGAATCTGATATGGCGTCAATGTCCTCGAAACTGTACGAGAATTTCATGTCATGGGCCGATCTGGGTGATGCCGATGCTAGATTCCTGATTGGCTGAGCACAGCTCTCATTGAATTCCTCGGCAGTGCCGTCGTCTCGGGTCGCTCCTTGATACCAAATCCGTGCTCCTAATTGTTGTGGTTCCGGGGGGAATATTTCTGAATGCCATATTTGTCTCGAGGCGTTGTAGGTTGCTAAGTGCTCTAGCCTGATGCGGGCAAAGATGTGATCATCCACCCATTTGTCTAAAGGACCGATTCCTCGGTGCCTCATAATTTCTCCACCGGCGTCTGCCATGAGCCCATATATACCCGAGGAGGGGGAGGCTCCAAATGCGACGCAAGTATCGATGCAACCGAGGGTTTCAGACACTTTAACTACTGCTGCCGCCCACTGGGAAGGGTGGAGGGGTACGGTGCGGTAAGCTTCTGCCACGTCTCTCGTGGCGATCTCAGATCCAGGTGGGAGCCGAGATAGCATTAAATAGATTATTGAGAATTTACCCCAGGTGGTTGGGAAGTCTCGTGCGAGGGTGTGAGAATTTATAGATGGGTGTGGGGTACGGGGGCTGGTGACGTGTGGGTACAAGAAGTTCTGGATTAGGTGGAACTTTCCTGGCCGGTCTGGTTTCGGGATGATAGATAGAGGCGAGGACTGGAATGGGCCAAGTGAGGCTTCTATCGTCTCAAGGGGAAAGGGACCGAGGTAGCGCCCTTTGTCTATTTCTTTGCGAATTATCTTACTGAACTCTTCGTGATACATGTCAACTGAATCTCTGTTAGGAGGGGTTTGTACATGTGAGATCTGTGGGAAATTGACAGAGAAACCCCAGCGTAAGCCCTCCGGGATTTTACTAAAACGGTGAAGTAAGTTTAGACGACGGAGTTCTTTCTCCCAGGCATCTGCTTTATACGGGGTTGCTGGGTGAAGTACCCTGAGCATGACTGCACTTCTGAGCTCCGTGAGAGGCCTGACCACATCCGGAACAGATGTGCCTGACGTCGTGTCTCTCGGAGCAGCCCTCCTCTCTCTGCCATTTAGCGCAGATTCTATGGCCATCTCTGGTGAATAGGGCTTTGTGTACTCTCTCCGAGAATGTCTCGTGCTTGTTGTCCCAGGTCCTGGTGGCTCGGCAGTCAATGATGAGGTGGCGATGCCAGCCCAAGCAGACGGCGCATGCTGGGAAGGGGCCATTGAAGGGTGGAGATGGTCTGGGTGGGGAGTTGCGAAAGGAACGCTGGCGCTTGTGGTCCGGGAGGTCTGCCTGGTGCGACCCCTGTAGGGGGGAGAGTGGTCGCTTGGAGCCGCTGGGGTACCTCGGTTGGTGGTGCGAGTTGGAGGCTTGTGCTGCGATGGCCGCATAACGTTCAGTGACCTGCGTGGGTGAGGGATTAGTGACGTAGTTCGTCGGATTGGTTTGGGTGTGAGCGTTATGTCACAGAGAAGGGGGGGGGGGGTTGTTCCACGGACATTGTGCCGGGTGTGATCAGCGGACGTGATGCCGGGTGGGTCAGTGTGATCAACGGACGTTATGCCGGGTACATGGGAGGGAGCCAGCATGGGGGCGAATGGTTTTTGAAAATGGGACGATGCGAAAGGATGAGTGTGTCAGCTGTCGGTGTCAGACCCTTCAGTCACCACTAGTCCTGAAACTGGGACACCCGACATGTACATTTTGGCCTAAACGTGGGACTAGCCGATGTCGGCCGACTGACCCTGAGCTGGTGTCGGCCGGTTGGACCAACTGGTGTCGGCCGATGTGGCTGGGGAATGCCCTACCCCCCTGTGGGTGGGGTCGGCTGACGTAGCTGGGGGATGCCCCATGGGCCTGGAAGTGGGGTCAGCCGACGTAGCTGGGGGGGGGGGGGGCCCATGCTCCTGGAGGTGGGGTCGGCCGACGTAGCTGGGGCATGCCCTACCCCCCTGGGGGTGGGTCGGCCGACCTAGCTGGGCGGGTGCCCCATGGTCCTGGAGGTGGGGTCGGCCGATGTAGCTGGGGGATGCCCCATGGGCCTGGAAGTGGGGTCGGCTGACATAGCTGGGGGGGGCTGGAAGTGGGATCGGCCGACATAGCTGGGGGGGGCCCATGGTCCTGGAGGTGGGGTCGGCCGACCTAGTCGGGGGGGGCATGAATAATCATAAAGGGTGACTCTTTCAGCTGTGGGGGGGGGCCATGGCCCTGGAAGTGGGGCCGGCCGATGTAGCTGGGGGGGGCCCATGGTCCTGGAAGTGGGGTCGGCTGACATAGCTGGGGGGGGCTGGAAGTGGGATCGGCCGACATAGCTGGGGGGGGGCCATGGTCCTGGAGGTGGGGTCGGCCGACCTAGTCGGGGGGGCATGAATAATCATAAAGGGTGACTCTTTCAGCTGTGGGGGGGGGGCCATGGCCCTGGAAGTGGGGCCGGCCGATGTAGCTGGGGGGGGCCCATGGTCCTGGAAGTGGGGTCGGCCGGCGTAGCTGGGGGGGGCCATGGTCCTGGAGGTGGGGTCGGCCGACCTAGTTGGGGGGCATGAATAATCATAAAGGGTGACTCTTTCAGCTGTGGGGTGGGGCCATGGCCATGGAAGTGGGGCCGGTGTAGGGAGATTAATCTCCCTAGTAGGTGATTTCCATTATTTCATTGTTTCTACTTTAGTTTTTTGTTTTTATCTTTACTTTACCTTTTTTTTACTTAGTATTTGGACGAGTTTGGCTTATGTAAGCTAAACTCGCACTTAGAGTCTGTTGTACATACTTAGAAAAATAACAAGACGAGTTACCCTAGACGAAAAGACGGAAATCCAAGCCCGAAGGACTCGGAGTATCATTTTCTCCATTATCAGACCCTCCTTAGACGTTATCTCGACTTTCTTTGGGTTTTAGGGCGCGTTTTCAGTCCCTTTCTCCCCTCTCTGACCCCTACCAAGCACCTCCTAGCCCCCTTGGGTCGAACTGACCCCTTCCTTCACTCAGGGAGACCTCAGGCATACCCCCAGGTCCTCATCCCTCTGACTCTTCATCTGGAGCCCACTGCGAGGGGGCTGCTTTGCTTGGTAACCCCCTTCCCCTCCTACCTTTGAGCTCGTACACGCGATTTCTCGCCAACCAACGCGCCAAACCTCTCGCATTTCGAGATCCCGATTCTACTCGACGAGAGCTTTCGGGCGATACTATTTTCGACGCGTCCGGCTCAGCAGTTCCAGAGATATCACGCTTTTTGTGGAGAAAGGTGCAGTAGGACGAAATTTGGCATAACTCGGGATTGGGTGCGCAGATCCTCTCATTTCTTCGATCTCCCAGCGACCCTAGATCCCCTCTACAACATCCCCGAGTTTCGTGGCATTCGGCCCAGCGGTTGTCCACCAACGCACTGCTGTTCCCCCACCCTCCTAACTGCCTACGCATTTTCTCGTGAACCGACGCTCCGAATCTCTCGCAAATCGGAGGCCTGTTAGAACTCGACGAGACCTTCCCAGCGGTTCCCTTTTTGTCACACCTGCTTCATTCGCTCAGGAGGTATCGTGTTTTTCGTGCCAGAGGGCTGTAACAGACCATTTCGCGAATATCTCAGGATTGGGTGGTCCGTTCCTCATAATTCCTTGTTCTATCACCTTCCCTAGGTCCCTGCTACCGCGTCGCGAGGTTTAGTAGCATTCCGTTCAGTGGTTGTTCCCCAACGAGCTGCTGTCCTCCTGCTCCTGCCACAGCCTTGCTCCCTGGCCCGGCCCCTCGCATTTTCGTGCTATTTCGAGCCGTAGGAATCCTATCCCCACCCATTAGAGTCAGTTGACAGTGCCTTCGAGACCTCCCCAGTTGCTTCGAGATCCCAGACGTTCGAGACCCTTTCGAGACCCCCAGACGAACTTCGAGCCCTTTTGAGATGCTTTTCGAGACGTAAACATTCCCTTAGACGCACTCACAGTCACTCTTAGACGTATCGAGACAAATATCATTCATTTTCTTTGCACGTTCTGCAGTCGAGTGAGACTGCAAAGTTAAGTCGAGCCTTCGAGTCGCACATGGCAACTAATTTCGTTTTCTCTTTGTTTCGGTGGTCGTAACCACTCGTGTTGTGTATACAAGAACCTCCCCTCTCGTTTCGTGTACAGGATCCACCCCCACATCTCCCCATAGACGTTTGAGGTCGCATCGAGGTGACCCTCCCCCCCTTCGATTACCTTCGAGATCGACAGCGGACATTCGAAGCTCGTGCTGGCCCTCAATAATACTACCAGTAGTCATCTAACTGTGAAATATATTCGTTCAAGCTTCGTAAATACCATTCATGATGAAAGCAGCTCACAGACAGTCTCGAGCCCCAGTCGAGCCCCACCTCAAGTTCTCGGGGCAGGCACAGGACCTGCCAGGCTATCTCGACCACGTAGCAGAACATGGTAAGGCCCAGGGGATAACAGACGCCCTGTCCCTTGGCCAGATGGCGATCGATGGAGCCCCTCCTCGTGTTGGGAGGCTCTGGACCTACCTTGTGGCGAGTGCCTCAATCCTCGAGGGATTGGATTGGGGCTACTTCAAGACCCTTGTGACCCTTCAGTACCCTGAGCTCGAGCCAATCGAGGACGTTCATGGTTACTTCGACGAGTTCTACGCCTTCCTCGAAGAGAGTCGTCGCAGCGAGCTAAGCTCAGTCCCAGCCCTAGGGGACTATCTTCGTCATTTCCAGGTACTGTTCTTGGCCATGGTGACTCGGAATGCCCTCGAGTTGAGCCATCGAGCCCAACTCTTCCTTCGAGGCCTCCCACCCCACATCGAGCTCGAAGTCTCGAGGAGGCTCGCTTCGAGGTATCCTCTCTTTATGTCAGGCCACCTATGGCCTATCGAGGTCGTTGTTCGCATTACGAAGGAGGTCATCGAGGACCGGGTAGGCCACTTACCCCCTCATCTAGCTTCGACGAAGCCCTCATCCAGTCTCAAGCCACCCAAGGAACCCCGTCGCCACTCGCACTCGCCCTCGATCAGTGTAAGGACAGATGCCCCTGTGGAGTATTCTCGGTCTTGTTCTAGAAGATGCTCCCAGGGAAGCTCGAGCTCGAAGTCCCCCTCGCATTCCCCCTTTGAGGCCACTCCTCGAACTTTGAAGAACACCCCTCGCCATCCCGAGCTCGCTTCGAGCGGCTCCTTCCCCCTTCAAGTCACTAAGGCAGGCTCGAGGCACCCTGCTCCTCCAGGTTGGAGTGCCTCGTGTGAGCAGGCCAGTGACTCACCTTCGAACTCACTTCGCAGCTCGAGAGAGGATCAACAGTCGCATTCGTACACACCTCATGACCTCGGCTCGACCTCAACTCGCCCCCTTCGACCTCATGAGCCCTCGAGTACCCCCGTGAAGTGGTACTCATGCTTCGAAGTATCTTCCACATCCTTCGGTAAGGCTCACCCTCGTCTCGAGTCCCCTCTGAGGATTCCTTCGAAGCCACCCTCAGACTGCGAGCCACCCCACACCACCTCGTTCCTCCTTCGAGAGGCTCTGACTTCGAAAGCAAAGCCTGCCCCCACCAGTTTCGAGTCGTGTTCAAGAGCGTCAAGAGGTTTGTCGCCTCTTCGAGAGCCTGTGGCTTCGAGCGAGCCATCCCCTCCCTTTCGAGAGTCTTCGAGGTGCCGAGTTCCCCCTCGAAACTTTTGTTTTTGCTTCTTTTGTGGTCGTAAAGGGCACGTTCGAGCACAGTGTAAGGTCTGTGCTTCATATCTAGCAGCAGGCAGGTGTAGGATCGTTCTAGGTCGAGTCATGCTGCCCACAGGTGAGGAGATCCCTCGAGAGGCCCTCGGATGCACTCTGCAGGCTCGTTTGGATTTCTGGGTCCTCGCTCGGGGCCCAGGAAGCTTTGTTGACCAGGTACCACCCCCTCCCTCGAGTTCCAAGTCGATCCAACGCCTTTCCTCCCCTCAAGTCGACCTCGAGACTACCCTGGAGCACCCTTCGAGCTCGAGAGTGAGTCTGCCCCCTTCGAAAGTGAGTCCGCCCCCTTCGAAAGCCCCTTCGAGCCACCCCTGGGCTACCTTTCGCCCTCGAACCACTCTCGATACACCTTCGAGCCCCCTCGAGACCGCTTCGAGGCCCGCTTCGAGCCACCCCCGAGCCACCCTTTGCCTTCGAAGACCTTCGGTTTACCTTCGAGCTGCCTCCTCCATCAGCTGAGTAGTGATTTTGGTTTCTTTTTTTCATGGTCTATTTCATTTTGAGTTCGCATTTTTGAGTTTCTACTTAGAGTGTTGTTTCGAGGATGATACCCCTCACCTCGCCTTATGGTACAGCTAGGTACGAGATGACTGGGGACAGTCAACATTCAAAGCCCCCCTTGGATGTAGGGAGATTAATCTCCCTAGTAGGTGATTTCCATTATTTCATTGTTTCTACTTTAGTTTTTTGTTTTTATCTTTACTTTACCTTTTTTTTACTTAGTATTTGGACGAGTTTGGCTTATGTAAGCTAAACTCGCACTTAGAGTCTGTTGTACATACTTAGAAAAATAACAAGACGAGTTACCCTAGACGAAAAGACGGAAATCCAAGCCCGAAGGACTCAGAGTATCATTTTCTCCATTATCAGACCCTCCTTAGATGTTATCTCGACTTTCTTTGGGTTTTAGGGCGCGTTTTCAGTCCCTTTCTCCCCTCTCTGACCCCTACCAAGCACCTCCTAGCCCCCTTGGGTCGAACTGACCCCTTCCTTCACTCAGGGAGACCTCAGGCATACCCCCAGGTCCTCATCCCTCTGACTCTTCACCAGCCGATGTAGCTGGGGGGGGCCCATGGTCCTGGAAGTGGGGTCGGCCGACATAGCTGGGGGGGGCCCATGGTCCTGGAGGTGGGGTCGGCCGACCTAGTTGGGGGGGCATGAATAATCATAAAGGGTGACTCTTTCAGCTGTGGGGTGGGGCCATGGCCGTGGAAGTGGGCTCAGCCGATGTAGCTGGGGGATGCCCCATGGGCCTGGAAGTGGGGTTGGCCAACATAGCTGGGGGGGGGGGGGCCATGGTCCTGGAAGTGGGGTTGGCCGACATGTCAGGGGGGTGCCCCATGGTCCTGGAACCCCCATGATCCTGGAAGTGGGGTCAGCCAACATGAATAATCATGAAAGGTGACTCTTTCAGTGGGGATGATTTCCTGACTGTATGGGCATCCAAATTAGCTCCCTTGTTGGAATATCTCATTACAGATTATTAAAATGATGCTGTATTTACAACCCCATTCCAAGAGCTCTCTTGCTCTTTTTCCGATCCCTCTTTACCTTTTGCTCTCCATCCTCTATTGTTGCTGCCTTCTCCTGTGCATTCTTACTTCCTTGCCTTTTCCTTTTCTTTGGAGGTGCCTGGATTGGTGCTTCTTCCTCCTCACCCCTGCCCTCACTAGCTGTCCTCTCCTCTGCATGCCCACCAGCCTTTTTTTCAGCATCCTCCTTGTCCTTGTGATTATCCATCTCCTCTGGGTTCATGCCAACTGAACCCTGCTCCAATCTTGCAATTACTGACCCGACTGCACACAAAACATCCTCTGCCCTCTGGATGCCAAGGTTAGAGTTCAGTAGAAAGTCCAGATGGGAAACCTCTGGATCATCCTCTTCCACCTCCTTGGCTCGGTTGCACTCCCTCAACAAGAGACCCAATCCAAGTACAATTGGGCCTCCCTGATTAAAGGAACCAAACTTTACCCCCTCCAGTTGAGCCAGTGCTTTCAAGAAGGAATCCCTATCCAGGTGAATATGTTCAGGTAGATACTTAGCACCCCAAGTCCATAATGCCCATTCAGGCAAGGCTGGTTCAGTGCTGATGTGGGATTCCTGACAATATATTTATTAACCAAGCTATCATAGAAAGTTGGCCACTCACTGTTTCTGGTAAGGCAACCACCAGCTCAACAAGCTTCTGGTATCTGGGCATGATTGAGAGTGACTTTAAAAATTCTACCCTGTCCCTGCTGGCATGCCAGGCAGGACTTGACTCATGAGGGGTAATTCGGGAGGAGGAAGCCACTGAGACATGGTTATCCTGGACCCTGACAGGAGTTACTTTCAGGGTCTTATGCCTCCCACTGGTTTCTGCCTCCGGGTCTTCAACCCCTGCCTCCCCTTCACTGTCATCATCAATGTTTACCCAGACTCTTTTTTTGGATCTGGCTTTCCCATCAAAGAACCCCCCCAGAGGCAAATCCTCCTTTTTGCATTTGATAAAGGTGACAATCACCTTATCCTGACCCTCCAGGGAATGCCAATGATTCCAGAGCAACCTCATATCAGCCTTGGTCCACTTTGAAGGATCCTTCATCACAAATCCATCAGGAATGGACTCGGAATCAAGATACTCCAAAGGAGACTTGATAAGCAAGCCCCAAGGAACCTTGGCCTTAGGCTTCTGTGTGAATTTTGCTATGTTTTCACCTCCAGTCAACTGCTGGACACCAACATGTCAGTGAAGAACCCACCATAGGCTGCCTGGAAGACTGCTCTAGCCAAGTTTTGCTGGACCTTCAGCTTCTGCCCAGTCCAAGGTGGTACTTCCGGATTCCCATCATCATCCAGGGTTATCTCTGTATCCTTCTTCTCCTCATTCAAGTCTTCTTCCACTGGAAAATAATTCATTTGGCTACAGGTTTGAAAGAGACATTACAAACTCACCTGGGTCAGTCAAAAGATAATCAGTTAAAATCTGTTCTCCCTTCAGCACCCAATCCTTGCTGGGCTCAGATGCCCCTGAGAAAGCCTTCTTCCCATCTTGAGGTTGAGTCTCAAAACTAGGTGTCTTTATTAGCATGCCAGCCACTGATAGGTTTGGTGGAACTTACACTGCCATCTTGATCTGATTATCTTGTGCTTCATGAGCTGCAAACATCACTATGTGGGAGCCCATGGTTCTATGCACCATGTCAATGAACTCCCTAGCCATACCAGGGAAGTTTTTTCTCCGATAACTGGGTTACTCCAACTCAGTAAAGGCCTTGAAACACAAGGAATACCTACGTATCATGAGTCTCCTTAGGTGCACCCAACTTATTCCATTTTTCTGCAGCCCTCCCAGCCTCAGCTTTTTTGGAATCAGAGAGAGACTCCCACCACTGTTGGATAATTTTGTTCCTCTGGCCTATGGTCTTGGGGTCCTTGGTGTCCCTCCTCTCCCTATCATAAGTATCCATCTCATCCTTGAAGAGCCTCTTCCCTGAAGTAAAGGCTGTGAAGGGTTTCTTGTAATCCCCAGCCTTGGTAGGCCTTGCCTTCTCTTCCCTGGCATCCTCACCCTCATCACTATCTTCCTTCCTCTTTTCTGTGACCTCCAAGATGTACTTGATGATGTTCTCCTCATCATCTCTGTCTTCAGGGTCCAACTTGGGCAAAAATTCCCTTCTGATGGCCTAGAGAGACTTAAGGTATGTTGAACTTGTGCAAAAAAAATGTCATACCACTCTCAAATTCTTGGGCAATACCACAGATGAAGAAGGTGGATGCTGGAGAATCTTCGACTTCACTTCAGCCAAGATCTCTGACCTGAGATTGGAGTTCCCCCTAGCATCTTTGTACTGTCCTACATAGGAGGCCAGGAGATCAGAGTAAGCTTCAGACCAGTTAGCCATTGGAGAATTGGATGAGTAGGAGGGAAATTGCAGTAGACTTTTGTTGGAGTTTGGTGGCAAGCTGAAAATTTTCGGCCGTTCCCAGTTTAGGAAGGATGTTGAAAAAATGCAGCTAACCTCCTTTAGGAAGACTACTATTTTGGTATTATTGTTTTGAGATGTTTGGCTTTTAGTTCCATTTGGATACTAAGTACTGTGAGCAGTTCCCCACCGAATGAATACAGCTGTGTTCTAAATACATTCCATTTGTTTACCTTGGAACATCAACCCTGCCTTTTTGGTGAAGTCACTCCACAGCTCTACCTGCTTTGAAGCATAAGCTTCTTTCCCTGGCTCTGTGGATTGCAGAGCCCGAGTCTCCCATATCTCCTTTTGATACTGGAACCACAAGGTTGTCCAGAGCATTTCATGCCTCACCAATGACACTTCTTCTCTCCATCTGTCCCTTCTTGCCCTTGCTTTGAGCCAATTGATACGATAAACTGGCAACATCTTATTGGCAAGATATATGGAGAAAATAATTAGTATTCACTCACATTCTTCCATCAACCCCCCACTGTCCCCATTCAGCAGATTCTGTTCCCCATCCACCATCCAAAACCAAGCCATTTTACTAACCCCCTGGCCAAACCTGTTTTCCTCTGTCACCTCCTTACTAACAGCAAGGTCCTCTGGTTGGATTTCCCTGTACTTTTCTCCTATGTTATCATTGAGGTCCAATCTGAGAATGGCTTTCCTGGCCCTCTGATAACTTCTGACATGCTTGTTTATCCTGACCACCACTTTCTGGATTTCCTTCTTGGTTCTTGTACCCTCCCTAGTGGAATTTGCAGTCCTGAAATTCTGCCTGTACAACATGGCCTTGCTGCCAAGGTCGGTCCGCAGTCGGTCAAGACAATCATTAGCTTGTCCAATCCTGAGTTCCATCTCCTCTTTCAGAAGATCATGAAGGCCAAGCTCCATAAGCTTGGCTGCTCCAATGGATGAGGGCATCCATATACTCATCAGCTCAGAGGCCAGCTCCTGGACTTCCTCATCTGGAGCCTCCAAGACTGTATCATCATCTTCCCAGAACTCGCCATCCTCCTTCTCTTGGTCTTCTTGCACACAAAATGCTGGATCATCCTGGGGAATGAAAGCACCATCTATCTCTAAGCCTTTTAAAAATGCTTGACCAGTGCTGTGGAACTTTTCAATCCTGGAAGAAAGTCTCTGCCTCTTCTCAGAGGTTTTGACTTCCTGCCTAGCAGACATGAGACTGGGAAGCTGACGAAGCTCATATCTTAGCTGGTCCCTGCAGGTTGGGTCAGCAGGCAAATCACTTTTAGGTCAATGGTGGCCTCACTGTGAGTCCTCGATGCTAATTCCTTCTGCCAGCCAAGCCACAGAACCAAGGTTTGCTGAGGAGGACACTGGATTTTTTCCGAGTTTTAACTGTGCTTCATGAAAGGTGGGGGCTACAAACAATCAGACAGATCCATTGTCCCATCTGAATAAGACTGACCTTTGTCCCCTCTCAACAAGTAAATGTCCAGGGCTTCACCACGGTCTGCCTCTGCCTTAAGAGCATCTAACTCCCACAGAGCTACTTTGTTAGGATCTAGAACAGCATTCAACTGCTCATAGGCCTGATTCATGTCCTCCAGACATTTGTTGGAGGTCTTGTATTTTTTCAACAAGGAGGGGACTGTGATTTGGGGTGTAAATTCACCAACCTCCAAAAAAAAAAAAAAATCACCCATTCCCACAAGTTTCTTCCAATTGGAATCCCTCATATGATCATCATACACCTCTTGCCTGTGTGCCTGAGTCATAGACCTGGCAGTGGGGGAGATCTTATTGAATGGAGCCCACAATGTCTCCAAAATTTCTCCATCCAAATGTCCTGCACCCTTGACAAAGTTGAGGCTGTACCTTGGAAAGCAGGAGAGCTTGTGTGCAGCCAAATGGAACTTCCCCACAGCAGGAATCACTGCGGAAACGAGATTTTTAGAGGGGGGATAATCCGAGGGTCTAAGCTCAAATAATCCGACCTTGGAGGTCTAACGGGCAATATTCGTAGCAAAATCCGACTCGTCAAATTAAATAGTCAATTTTCGTAGTATAATCTGACCCTGTCAAAAAATGACCAATGCGTCTCAATAATCAGACCATAAGCTGACTCGGATTATACATGATACACAATAATCTGACCCAAAGTGGGCCTGCACACCGTGTCTTACCCCACCCTGACTATGCTCGGGCACATCCTCGATAATCTGACTCTATTACCATCGGAAAAGTGCTGCTGTGACCATCCGGAAAAACGGATAGACTTAACATGGACTTAGCTTATTTTCAGCCGTTATTATATAAGCATGTTTGCGTCTCACCAAGCCCACCCACCTTTGCCAACAGAACCGACAACCGTCGACTCCGCACATGTGCATACATCGAATTGGAGGACTCCTTGAGCAATATCGCATTGTTCCCTGCCAGAGTAAACTCCAATGGTGAGCTTTATCTCTACTGTGTCATACTAGTGCCGAGTCTACAGATGCAGCGTACACAGCATATATGCTGGAGGCACGTTCTCGTTCCATCCTCTGATGCAGTGAGTTACCATCCATTCACTTGACCTCACTGACTCAGTACTTCTAGTGTTCTAACTGGCGCTATTCTTTCAACCGAATGAACAGGATAGTTATCCGACCCGGGCTGCAGGGCTGGATGCGCATACTTACCCTATAGACATCTCACTAGTGGTGAGTTTTTTCGTTTTCAATCCTTCAGATGCGTTCACAGGACCTCAACAGCCTTGCTTTCGCACCCTTTCCCCAGTAAACCTGCACCCCTACCACACGTGTGTCTCTGGGACATGCTCTGGCTGGAATGGCTTACCAGGTACGGTTTCGATTTACATCTGTTTGTACGAGCAGGGGGCTGGTGGTGGTGTGCGGGAGGGGGGACAGTTTCATACCATGGGCGTGTCGTAGCGAGTATATAATCCGAATATAATCTGATCTGATTATTCTGAAAAGCCCGAGTGAGGTCCATGAGAATTAGGACATTAATACGAGGTGACTGAGAGCTAACAACCTATAATCCAACTGTAATCTGATGCTAATATTAACTACGAGCTCTGTATTATGATAGGGATAGGTTCACGAATCCGACCGGAATATGGTCTGATTCGAGAACACTTACCTACTATAATCCGAGGTATTATTATGCCTGCATACCCTCGGGATATGGTCGTACTATGACTAATAATCCGACCATTTTCAGATGTGCTAAAAAACTCGTTTCCGCAGTGAATGATCTCCAGTCCTGAGGGAAGAAATAGTGAAGAACTAGATTTGACCCGACTCCTGAAGTTGACACTCCACTGGCACCCTACATCATAAATGACAAGGGCCGTTGTGATGTTTTCAGAATGATAACGAAGGGCATTGCAAATGGAGTAGTCTGTGTTCATATACCTGGCCAAGCATGAGTGCCAATGGCATCATCTTCACCCAATATATTTGCTCACCTTTCCCCTTTTTGAAAGTCCACCACTGAATGGGGAACAAAACAACCATGCCGAGCACATGCTGTGGCACCAATTCCAGTGGAGCGAAGGTTGGACTTGTTGATATTGGCAGCATTAATTGCCCTGTGATTGCTGCAAGTGGACCTCTATTGGTATGGTCAGCACTGGAAATGTCAAGACCCTAGGACCCCTGCCCCCACCTCCTTGTTATCCAAGGACTGTTGAAGATGATTCTGGTAGGGAATCTCTGAAACCATGTAACCTTTTCCATCCGACAAAGATACATCCCTCTCAGGCTTGTTCATTTTCATATGTTGGGCTGTGAAGTTCCCATCGATGACATATTGCCTTGTCACAGTTTCACTAAATGAGGTTAGGAATGGAAAATGAATGGATTACAGCCTCCTACCTGTCATACCGCACTTTCCAATCGGGGGGTAAATTAATTCCTGGCTGAGGGCAGGCAGGACAGAAGAGAGCAAGTCCCCCTTCTCCTGGATCCAGTTCTGTATCATGACCAAACCCAAACCATTTCCTATGTTTCAGATCCCTCCACAACCGAGAAACCCTCATCAGCTCCCTGTACCTATCCTAACAGGCCAAGACAAAAGTATTAAGTCAAGTCACCAAATATCATATGGATGGCAAATGGGACTCAACTGGTACCCTGTCAGGAAATGCGTTATTGGTGAACCTCTTCAGCTTCTGATAGAAGCTCATAGCTGAAGTCTTGCACTCCAAAGCATCGATAAGAAAGTGATTGAGCACATCAAAAGTGAAGGCAGTCTTAGGCTTAGATATGCTGGCTGGAAAAAGTCTTTCTCTGAGTAAAGAAAGGTGCGAGTCAATGGGATCTGATCCAGGGCAGCTGCACCAAGAGATCTCATGAGTAAAAATACCCTCAGTGTGCACTATGGTCATTTGGGATCGGGAAGACCTCCTAGAAGAAATATCACCACAAGGGCTCAGGAAGTACAGGCTACTGACCTGTAATTTGGAGGTCCTTCCCCAGATACATAGCCAGACTCCTCAGGATTGGGATTCTCCTGGGCTTGGGGACATGGGACCCCCCCATGGCCCACATGCCACAAGAAGCCAAGTTCCATCAAGGAGGTAGCCTGGTAATGGGTACCATTCCACCTTTGGACCTTGTGAAAGGGCAGGTTTCTGTGAGCTTTGACAGCACAGGGACCACACCAGGCATGCACACCAGTGCAGGACATGCACCAGATACTCCCTTCTGCTTGACAGCATTGCTCACAAATTCCCCCCTTAGCCAGTTGCTCCCCTTCCAGAATAACATTGAGGTACTCTGTTCTCCAAGGCAACCACTCTCTGATAAAGTCATTCTGACTCTGAAAACAAATTTGAATGATTTCCCTTCTCAGTTCAGGACACCTACCTTTGTGAACCTTCTAGTTGGAGGGACATCTTCTACATCATTCCAGTCTGAGTTAGGGAAGTCAGAGAAGTTGAGATTCTGGGATGATGCCATAGTCCTTGGGGTTCTTGGAGTGGAAGGCTGGCTCTCAGATGGTTGGTACAGGTGCCTAGCATCAACTTGCTTGTATGTGAGCTTTCCTCTCCTGGTCTTGGTGGGCTGGAAAGTATATAAAGAACCTCTACCGGAGCTTTTGCCCAGGACTTTGGACTTTCTGCGTTGCATGCTCAAAGGGAGTGATTTGAAACACGGGGAATCAGTGCTGAAGATGCATAATTTTTACTTGGAAACTCCGACTGACATCGGCTAAGGGCTTGGCTAGGTACCTACACTAAGATGGTAAAAATCTACCTAGGAGATCCTTCTGTTGGGTGAAAGCTGGCCTGGCCACTCCGAATTTGTTGTGGACAGCATCTTTCATGTAGTGAGCAAGTGCTATCCTTTCACCATTTTCCCATTTGGGGACAGAGTGGTGAAGAAGTTTACCAGCAAGGTAAATCATTGTGCCTGGTTGATAACCGAAAATGGAGCCAAGATCGGAAATATGAAATTGGGCATCATGAGTTCCCAGGCTCACTAGCAAGTCAAGCAGAGAGGGTGCAGAAACTTTGTCTTGGTGGGGAGGAGTCTCCTGGTTGACTATGACATCTAAGCCAACATAGATGGAAGGCCACTGTGTCCCAGACAGGGGTTGGGTGACCACCCAGTTTTCCTTGGCTGCAATGGCATCCTTGCCAACCCTAGCCAGGTCTGGCAGTACAAGTCCTGAAATGGAGTTCCAAAACTCCTCTGCATAAGAAATGTCCCGAAGCCATTCCTTTACAGCAGGGATTTTGAGAGTGGAACTTTCGTAAACATTGTCCTGCAACCTCTTTGAGAGAATGAGCCTTCTAATCCGCAGCAGACCATGAGAAACATTACCACATGACCCTGCTGGAAAGTTGCAGGAGAGGTCATAAGCCTGCCATGACCAAACATGGCATGAGCCAATGGGTCCAGCTCACTGCCATCAAGCTCTGGCAGATGCCTATGGCCAAACCTCTTGCTGGACTCATTTTTCCTCTTGGAGTGTTTCACAAGGCTGCCTTTTAAAGGGAGGTGAATCCTATTGAGATGTTCCTTCCAGTGAATCAATATAAGATATACATGGGGGAAGAGACTGCTTCACCACTCTTTGAGGAGGAATAATGCCTGGGAGATACCAAACCATCACTCTACCATGGACATCCAAAACAGTGGCAGGGTCAGAGATTTGCCCCCATTGGGGATAATGAAAATACTTGGTCTTGTCCACAGCATGTGGCATGGGTTCAGCAAACCTATCAATGTCCCATTGGGTTACATCTTCCCCTAACTCAGATTTTGCACTCCAACTGTCTAGAGACACACTCACAGGGGTTCAGGATTGCATGTGCAATGACAAGGGCAGACAGCTTGGTTTCAGTCAAGGAAATAGATGTAGAAGGAAGGTCTTCCTCAGTCATAAACCTTTGGAGGTTTGTCAATTGGGACATGACTCTGAGTCTATCCACATTATTGTCAAGCATGGTGTAGCCAATACCAAGGAGAAAGTAGTTCCCATTACCTTGGCTTCCTAAGGTCAGATTTATCTAGTATCACAGATGCAGAGAGTTTGCATCCCTCAAGTGCAGATGTCAGGATCCCATCTACTAAGGTAGGCAGGGCATTGGAAGAGGTTGGGGAAGGATTCATTGCACACTTGGGGCCTCAGGGATGATGATGTGGTGGGATGCAGCAGAGGCATAAAATTTTAAGCCGTGAAAATCAGAAACACTAATTGTGCCTGGTGCCTACTTATTCCATATGGGACATAATACTTAGGGTTAGGGTTAGGTCCCATAAATCACAAAGAAGAAGGCAAAAACAGGTCAAGTAAAGAGTCATTTCAAGACAAAATAGGGAGATAAGTTAGGAACATCAAAAACAGAACAGAATAAAAATCAAAGTTCCAAGTGGAACTGACTCCCTGACAACTGTCCAGGAGGGGCCCTTCCCCTAGAGCAGAAGCAAGTCATCAAGAAAAAATAACATCAAGTCAAAATCAAATGACATGATTTATTAGACCAGCCTACACTGCAGGCATGGACCATGTTCCCCCAGACCAACACTGCAGACCAACACAAGTTGGCACAGACTAAAGTCATGAAAACATAGCAAGGAAATATTTACTAGGCCAGCCTACACTGCAGACATGGACCATGTTCCCCCAGACCAACACTGCAGGCCAACACACACTGGCACAGACTAAAGTCATGAAAACATAGCAAGGAAATATTTATTAGGCCAGCCTACACTGCAGGCATGGACCATGTTCCCCCAGACCAACACTGCAGGCCAACACATGTTGGCACAGACTAAAGTCATGAAAACATAGCAAGGAAATATTTACTAGGCCAGCCTACACTGCAGACATGGACCATGTTCCCCCAGACCAACACTGCAGGCCAACACACACTGGCACAGACAAAACAAAGCAAACATAGCAAGGAAATATTTATTAGGCCAGCCTACACTGCAGGCATGGACCATGTTCCCCCAGACCAACACTGCAGGCCAACACACGCTGGCACAGACAAAGATACAAAAGGTGTTAAGCCAGCCAGCACTAGCAAGCATGGACTAGTACTACCCTACACTAGAATGTAACTACCTACCCCACATACCAACAATGTACTGGCCAGGTACAACGTGGATGAAGGGTCACCATCTAACCATATGCAGCTGCAGCCTGCACACTGTCCAGATGGCGCCTAAAGATCAATGGTTAGTTGAGGGCACACTACAAAAAAAAAACTGATTAGTATGTAAGAAGCACAATCAGTGAACATAGCTTACCTCGAAGTAGCGTCTAAGGTGACACCAGCCAGGGACACGTAGTCAGAGGAAGGGGCTCGACAGTCGTGGACATGCGAAACTGGGAAGGGTCTTTTAATAATATAAAAAGAGTTAGGGCAGGGCTGGCTTACCACGAAGTGGCGTCTAAGGGGATACCAGTAAGGCCCACGTAGTCAGAGGAAGGGGGCTCGACAGTGGTGGACACGTCGGACTTGGAAGGGGCTCTTAATATTTAAAAGGGTTAGGGCAGGGCCAGCTTACCTCGAAGTAGCGTCTAAGGGGACACCGGCAAGGGACACATAGTCAGAGGAAGGGGCACGTAGTAACGTGGACACGTCGAACTTGGAAGGGTCTTTTAATATTAAAAAAGGGTTAGGGCAGGGCCAGCTTACCTCGAAGTGGCATGTAACGTGACACCGGCAAGGCCCACGTAGTCAGAGGAAGGGGGCTCGACAGTGGTGGGCACGTCGGACTTGGGTCCGGGGGTCCTCAGTATTGGGGAGGGATTAGGGCGGGGCTGGCTTACCTCGATGTAGTTCGTCGGCACGTCGGACTTGAGTCAGAGGAAGGGGCACATAGTACCGTGGACATGTCGAACTTGGATCTGGCAGTTCTCAATATTAAAAAAAAATTAGGGCAGGGCCAGCTTACCTCGAAGTGGCATGTAACGTGACACCGGCAAGGTTCATGTAGTCAGAGGAAGGGGGCTCGACAGTGGTGGACACGTCGAACTTGGATCCGGGGGTTCTCAATATTAAAAAAAAGAATTAGGGCAGGGCTGGCTTACCTTGAAGTAGTTCGCTGACACGTCGAACGAGGGACAGACGTACGTAGATACCTAAAGAGGGGACAAGGTACATGACGGGGTTCATAGCCATAGCTGACATGCAGAGCAGAATTAGTATCCTAAAAGAAATCATAACGAAAATGAAAGAAAACGTACCATAAATATTTCAGGGGTAGTCGCCCCGGTCGACAGCCATGACACTTGCGGCAACGTGACTGTGGGGCAGTTCAAATAAAGGATTAAAAAAAAAAAAAAAAAAAAAAAAAAAAACAACATTTTCGACGGTAGTCGTGTCGACACAGTCGACAGCCACGAAACTGCTACAACACTGACTGTGAAGCAGTGAACACGTAGCGTAACCAAAAAAGAAAAGGAACAGACGTACCATGATATCGGGCATCGCTGCAAGAGCAGCGATGCCTGACGATGCCCAGGAGGGCGGGTGAGAGCGGGAGGAAAGTGAGAAAGAGAAGGTGTAGGAAATCCTGCCACTGATATACAACTTGTATTTGGCTTTGTTTGACCATCACATGACTGTTCAAAAAAATCGGCTCAAGTCCGTGAGACTATTTGGTTGTGTTTGGATCTACATATGATGGGTGACACGAAAAAAAGGTACGGCTCAGCAAAAAAAATCGGCCCATGTTCCGTAGTCACGTGCTTGTTGAACATTGCATCTGACTAAGGTTGCATTCGACCTAAGTAAGTAAGTATGACTGACAGCTCGGCTAAAAAAATCTGCTCATGCTCCATAGTCAGGTGCCTGCTGAGCCTCGCATCCGACCACTCTGCTTTCCTCCCACTGCCTCCAAAAAAAAACTTCAAAGGTAAGTCATCTGCAACCTGGCCAGGTGTGTTCCGGACTAACACGCCTTTCAGTCACGCACATCGTTAACACAGTGTATCAGTTTTTGAGGTGAGCCGCTGCCAACACTGGTCGTCCCCCCCCAGAAAAAAAGACACGAGATTGTCATGTCACCCACCGCACCAGCTTCCAAGGTAAGCCGTTCCCCTCCTGACCGTTTCTTGGTGCGTACTAACATCCTTCCTCAAAGTTGTGTCCCCCCGCAACACCCCCTGCAAGTCCGACGTGCCGACGAACTACCCCAAGGTAAGCCAGCCCCGCCCTAATCCCTCCCCAATACTGAGAACCCCCGGACCCAAGTCCGACGTGCCCGCGGTACTACGTGCCCCTCCCCCTGACTCAAGTCCGACCTGCCGACGAACTACTTCGAGGTAAGCCAGCCCCGCCCTAATTCTTTTTTAATATTGAGAACCCCCGGATCCAAGTTCGACGTGTCCACAGTACTACGTGCCCCTTCCTCTGACTTAAGTCCGACGTGCCAACGAACTACTTCGAGGTAAGCCAGCCCCGCCCTAATTCTTTTTTAATATTGAGAACCCCCGGATCCAAGTTCGACGTGTCCACGGTACTACGTGCCCCTTCCTCTGACTCAAGTCCGACATGCCAACGAACTACTTCGAGGTAAGCCAGCCCCGCCCTAATTCTTTTTTAATATTGAGAACCCCCGGATCCAAGTTCGACGTGTCCACCACTGTCGAGCCCCCTTCCTCTGACTACGTGGGCCTTACCGGTGTCCCCTTAGACGCTACTTCGTGGTAAGCTGGCCCTGCCCTAATTCTTTTTTAATATTAAGAACCCCCGGATCCAAGTTCGACGTGTCCACCACTGTCGAGCCCCCTTCCTCTGACTACGTGGGCCTTGCTGGTGTCACCTTAGACGCTACTTCGAGGTAAGCCGGCCCTGCCCTAACCCTTTTTTAATATTAAGAGCCCCTTCCAAGTTCGACGTGTCCACGACTGTCGACCCCCATTCCTCGTTACTACGTGCCCCTTGTGTGTGTCATACTACACTCCACTCTCAGGTAAGCCAGCGGCGCCCTGAGTCCTGCCCAATATTTATGTCCTTATCCCTCTGTGTTTTGCTGCACCACCACAGCACTATGGCAAGAACAAAACAGACAGCCAAGAAGGCAACTGGAGGCAAGGCCCCCAGAGTCACCTTGCAGGCCCTCCACAAGAAAAAGGATAAGGTATCTGCCGCTTCCAAGAGGCCAACCCCCAAGCAGAAGCCCTGCATCAACTCTGTAAGCTACTCATCATATGTCATACTCCTGTTTATACTGTCTACAGTTCTGTGTTATGTGCAGAGATGGGGGAGCCTTGTTGTGGATCTGTGATGAAAAGTATTGCAGAAGGGTGGTCTGTAACCAGTGCCTAGTAGTTCCTGATGCAGAAAAGGACAAACTAGAAGCAGATAATATTACTTTCAAATGTGTAACTTGCCACTGGAAGCAAAACCAAGCTAACCCTCAGCCTTACTTTGTGAGTCCTGCATCCCCCCACTTCCACTTATATTCACAACATAGCATGAAGGGATTCTACTCTCAAGGACTTCCTGTCCTTGCCCACCCTCCCCTTGTCCAGGGTACCTTCCAACATGCCACCTCCTCCCAAGTAGCCTCCCTCCCCACTGCCCTTGTCCACCTCCACTTGGATGGACTACAGGTTGGTCATGCCCAGGTGAACATGATGGACTCCTATTTCCAGCCATACTTCCCTAAAGGCAGCTACCACTTCTCTCACCTGGCCTTCAACTTGACCACTCAGGAGTCCCTGCTGGCTTATGAGAAGGAGGCCATGGACCTGACCCATTTCCTCTCATCATTTTCAAGGGTAGTCCTGTTCCTCACTACCCATAGTGATGAGGAAAGAGGGGATCTTTTTTCTGGTCAGATTGATGGTAAACCAGTAGCATCCAAGGTCTCTGAAGTAAGTGGCCAACTCCTCTTTTTATCTATCTACTGACTAGGTCCAGTGCCTCCAACTCTTGTTCAACCCCCTTACCAAAATTGTCAGGGGTGCAGATATAATTTTCAATGTCTGTGGCTCTGTGGTAACTGTCCAGGAGAGCTTCAATGATTTGAAAGAGGTTGCACATAAGTGAGTATTTCCAATATTTTTTAGATTTTTATCTCCAACCCTGTCCAGATTCATGCCAAGATCTATGATCTTGTTTGATGCTCAACACCTGCAGCTAGCCAGCACCACCCCTTACCTGCTGAGTCTACTAGACAGTATTATTGTTCAAGGGTTTGATGTTTCCCAAGCAGCCAAGTTTGCCCTCAATGATTGTGCACTGCTTGGAAGACATTCTAACATTTTCATCTTCATGTGGAGGTCTGAGGGGCAAGGAGTGCAGAAGGTGGAAAAGGTAGTGGTGGAGAAATTGATTTGGACTGACAAGTTTATCAGACCTTGGGGAGAGCATTTGCCAGTCCAGTGCCCCCAATGTGGAACCATGCAGAAGTGGGAGTGTGGTTCTGCAGGTAAAACCATTACTTATGAGTGCAGATATCCTCAGTGTGGGTTTGAGAAAGGGACTAACAAAACATCCCTCCCACCAAAGAAATTTGTTTACTCCATTCCTCCTCATGCCATTTCATTAGCACAGGGTAAAAAAGGAACATCTTCTTGGTTACAAGTTACCCTCTAGTAATTTACCTGTCTTCTTGTAAATACCAAAGAATTATGTAGACCAGTTCCAGAAATCCTTGATGATTCTTTCAACCAGAAATTATCTTCTATGTATCCATCTTTGCAACAATAAATTCAGTATGTCAAGTTGGTTGACCCCACTCTGAGGACTTGGCTACCCCCCTCAGTGAGGTCGGCCGAACCCACTCTCAGGACTTGGCTACCCCCCTCAGTTGGGTCGGCCGACCCCACTCTCAGGACGTGGCTACCCCCCTCAGTAGGGTCGGCCGACCCCACTCTCAGGACATGGCTACCCCCCCCAGTGAGGTCGGCCAACCCCACTCTCAGGACGTGGCTACCCCCCTCAGTTGGGTCGGCCGACCCCACTCTCAGGACTTGGCTACCCCCCTCAGTAGGGTCAGCCGAACCCACTCTCAGGATGTGGCTACCCCCCTCAGTAGGGTCGGCCGACCCCCCTCCCACACTTCGGCCTACCTACCCCCTAGGAGGGTCGGCCGACATCGGCTAGTCCTGCATTTAGGCCGAAATGTACACGTCAGGTGTCCCAGTTTCAGGACTGTGGTTGACTGAACTATGTGTCGGTGTCGCATGGAGGTGTAACGAGGGAAGGGGGGGGGCTGACCTGTCTGAGATTCTCTAAACGTGCGGAACGTTCCTTCTCGGCCAACTCATCACTGGCCCGCTTGAGGACTTCTTCGTTCAGTTTGGCTAAAGAGAAAGCTTGTGAGGTACCGATGGCGCGATGCCACTTCTGACGTTGTTGGCTCTGATAGAGTAGTAGGGCTTGCTTGAGATGGTTGTACGTAGAGCGGCGCCATGGGTGGACTTCGAGCGCTGTCCAGAATTTGACATGCATGTCAACTCTGTCTTTCTGCCAGTCGTGCTCTCTCATGGCAGCTATGAGTCGTACTGAGGCTTCGCCGAACTGTTCCCAGGTTAGGTCTTCGTCTTTGATGACGGTTGACCTATCCCTTGTGTTTGACGCTGGGATCCAGACGTGTTGCCCGTTGTCAGACTTGAGGAGAGTGAGGGCTTCATCGTCAATGGAGGCATTGAAGGAGTCTGCTTCCGCTAGGCCGGCGTTGGTGAAGAAATACAGTTCGCAGTACTCGCCTTTTTTGAGTTTGCGTGTGGCGTACGGTGCTGGGATGTCGACAGGGCCAGATGGGACCTCGACGTCCAGTACGGGGGCGTATTTTGCTTTGTTCTTCTTGCGCTCCTCTGCCAGCGCAGCCTCCTCTTCTTCTCGTAGTCGATGCTGCTGCTCAGCTAACGTCACAGCTGCTTGGTTGGCTAAATCCCTGGCTCATTGGGCTTCTTCCTCCTGGCGGGTGTTCCATCTCTGAATGTCCTTGGCATTCTGGATGTCCCACAGGGTACCTAGGATCCGAGCAGCTTGGTCGTCATCAACTGTGTCGTTGGTTAGTTGGAGTCTGGCATCTCGGAAATCCTCAGAGGAGAAATCCGGCCTGGTAGCTAGGTTTGGGTCCTCAGCTTGCATGTAGTCTCTAGGAAGCAAAAGGAGAATGGAAGGGTGTTCGAGATCTGGAGGGGCAGACTCGAACGGTAGCGGAGGTGCGGAGGCAAGAGGCGCGCTACCCTCCGCTTACTCACTCATGGACTAAATTCTATGCGACGCTTCGGGGCTCAGCTTACATAGAAAACTACCTATGCATCCTCCACCGCCAAAACATGTCTCTTTCCGCACCTCCCACCCCGTCGTTGTTGAGCTGCACGTTACTCCGCTTGATAAACTTCTGTCTCTCTCCCGTTAACTCTGGCGATTGGTCTCAGCAAATTCCAACCGCGTACATCATCAGCAAATTCGCACTTTACTTTTTTTTGCTTTTGCAACTTTTCCGAGTAAAAAAGTAAAAAAAGCTGCTGCTTTTAAAAGTATTGTCAGCACTTTAAATAGTAGATCTATTGCTCGACAAAGCATAAAAAGCATTACTTTCAGTGCTTTTCTTACTTTTTGTCACACTCGCTTTTCTTTAGAAAGTATTAAAAGACGTTTATTAATGCCAGTAAGTAGGCACATTCCGGGACATCGAAAAAAAAAAAAAAAAAACACAGGAAGCGTAGTTGAAACGAGACGAGTAGTACGGCGAAAAAAAGGTTATGCTTGCGCTCGTGTAGTAGATGTCGTGCGGCCGTCAAGTTGAATTCCTCTCTGCAGATACGTCAGGACAGTGAATAAGTGAGACTAACGACTTACACATCAATGCGCGTGCATCAATGTCCCCCTCAAGCGATTCCTCGATCTGGTCATCCACACTGGAGTTTCCGTCCGAATCATCTTGAAGAATGGCATAGGCCATTCTAACAATGCCCTGAAGGACACGAGACTCGCGATTTGCAACGGACCGGAAATAGCTCGAAGTTGCAGAGCCCCAGTTTTGCTCTGAGAAACTGTGTTCGGCGTTCGCTGGTCTCCCACTTGACTTGTGCTTGCGGTTACCCTTCAGTAAATTCGTGCTCCCCTGGCCTTTCTCTGTCGCCTCAATGGAAACGGACTTGGACTTCGTAAGTTTGATGGCGCGCTCCATCTGCATATCATACATATGTAGTGTTTAGTAGAAGGCAAAGTTAGTGTGATAACGACGACTTACTGCAGTGACACATAACGCAATCGCGCCCCTCGCCCTGTATTGCTTATGGGCAAGGTGAAGTGCTGGGACGTCAACACTTCCTGCACAACTACGAAGGTGTGCGTTGGCAAGGAGCTGGAGGATGAATGCCCCATGAAAGGCCTTATCCGGATTAGAAGAATCTAAATCTTCATATGCGAAGGCACGTTTGCGGAGGAGGGCTTCGCACGTCTGCTCGACATCTGTATTTGGGTCGCTGGCGAAGTAACAATCTAAGAGAGCAATAGCTGTGGAGCCCAAGGAGTGGCGCCACCCGGAAAGGCGTTGACTTGCCTACGGAATACATGAGAACGGTATCGCAGAGAGTAGGATGACTTACGACGCTAAAGATGGGGGTATTCGGGCGAACGTCATCCAGAGCCGCAAAAGTTGGGTACACGACTTTGATGATTTCCCTCAATGCATGGACAATGTTATCCTCAGGAATGGACCAGATATTCGGTTGGTCTCCGACCCAAAGGAGAAGGGTTGGCAAAAAAACCTTCGCCCACTTCCTCCCCTTCAAAAAAAGCGGAGGGAGATCGCTGTTGGTAAATCGAGAGCCAGAGCTACTGGTCCGCGCAGTCTCTGACTCGGGGAGATCACTGGTGGGCACAGAGTCAGATGCTACCGATGGTGTGATGGACGACCTCGACTTCTGGACCCGATGGCTTATGGAATGGCGCTTGAGCCCGATTACCTTGGGAGGCCTGTGAGGCTCGTCGACGTCGATGGCATGGACAAATGTCTATATACGAGTCAGTGCAACAGTGCGAGATAACATGGTAATAGACCAACCTTGCTCGTCACTCGGTGTGCTCGAGCTATCTCCACTCCCTCCTCATTTGCTTCATCGATTGCAGTGCCGACCTCGGGGGTGTGCTCGCTATCATCTCCTTCTGAATTGTCCCGCTTCCGTTTCAAGTTGATCGCTGCAGGCGTAGGCGCATCGGCACACTGGGTGTCAGACATAGAAGCTGTTTCCACGTCGTTATATTTGTTATCGACAATGACTGCGGTCTGATCCTAGTGAACAGGGTGAACTTGAGTTGCATGATAATGACGACGGTCGGTAATAAATCACCTACCTGGGCTATTGGACTTGTGCTCTGAGATCTCGCCTCACGCTCTTCATAGTCTTGGCCTTCACTTGGAGTTGGAGGATCGAGGTCGGAGAGGCCCCACCGCCTCTTTGGGGTCTCGGACAGCGGGGTCCTGCAGCGAGGATAAGTATAGTCATGGGGAAGTGCAGCATATGGACTCTGTCGCTTCTTGGACGTAGCGGACAACACGACTTCATTCCAATTCTTGACTCGACCTTCTATGCCACTCTTCTCATCGTCGCTGAAAATGGTTTTCAAGTTGACGAAGTGTAGAGTCGATTCGGTCAGTAGCAACATTTGACAGTAAGAGTGAGAGAACGCACGTGTTGGCGGCATTTTTTCCCGCTGCCTGCACATGTGCTGATGGCGTGGCAGTGCTGTGCATGTTGCGGGATTCCTCGGCTGCGCCTCTCAGATTCAGCATGGTCTCCTCCCTCCTCAAGGGCCTGCGGCCAGTGATGACTGCCTGTCCAGGTTCGATGCCTACGAGGACACATTGTAAGTATATTCGCAAAAATTATCAATCCAAATTCAAACTGATTTTACTCTTTGCAGTGCCCCACGCAGTTTCTCTTCCGACTTGTGTACGGGTTTGCTCAATCGCACTCCTCAACTTCAAGATGGTCTTCTCTCTTGCCTTTGGACCGATGTCCAAATGTTCTTTGTTGATTTCTATAACGATAGACGGTAAGCATATTCCAAAAAATTCACTGGAGCAGATTTCATCAGATTTTTACCCTTCGCAGTGACTGAATTGGTTTCCACGTCGACGTCGCCCTTGCTCTGGTCAGCAGCTGTTGGCATTCATGTAATGTAAGTCTTCAAACTTTTGAAACAGGATTGTGTATTGACTTACACCGTGGGCGTGGTTTTGGCTTGACCGCCTTCTCTGACCTCATGCCATCCTGCACCTGTCTGGCAGCCATGGCACTTTCCATCGCACCCACACGTTCATATGCTTTCTGAGCATCGGCCAGCTCAGCATCTTTGGTCCGTTGAAGAGCCTCATCGTCAGCTTGTTTCTGTTCAGAGGTGCGTCTTTGGATCTGCGAGTCGAGTACGATTCGACCCGGGTGTAGGTTTGCATTGCTTCGACGAGGCCGTTGAGACATTGGAGATGGAGCTGCTAAGGAGGGAGCGGGGTGAAAATTGTTCAAGGAAAAAATGTGCGTGTTATATCATGAATTTTTGGGCCTTGAAATGACCCTTTCAACCACTGTCATACTAGCGCGAACTTTGTTTTTTTTTTCAGCCTCTGTTCGTAAGCTGCTCCCTGAAACCTGTGCTTTCCTACCTGTATCATATTCTATGCACGCTCGGCCTATGGTCGGGCTCTCTCGCTATGTTTGCAAGCAATGCAAGCGCTCGTTTCGCAATCGCTCCGGCCTCACGCAACATACCCACGCAAGGCATCCACGCTTCTCGACCATCTCCGCGCCCACTGATAACTCGGGTGTCGGTGACCCTCTTGCAGAAGTGGGCGATGATGCTGCAGCCGATTTCCCTCACCCCGAGCCCGGATTGGATGCGGAAACAGACGACAATATCCACGCAGTTTTCATTGGGCCAGGTGACAGCTTATTTCGCAATTACCACCCGGGCTTAACTGGTAGGTGTAAATACAGCAGTGTTCCGTTTTTCACCGTCCACAGAAGCTGATCATACAATACGTAGGCCAACCATGTAATGCCAACGGTGACTTCCTACCAGATGGAACCCAACCGGAACCGCGCCAACCAAAGCCCCCGGATGACTGGTCACCTTACAACAGTCGTCTTGAATTTGAACTGGCAGACTTTATATATACGCGTAACCAAATGTCGGCGGCGAATCTCAACATCCTTCTTGAACTCTGGGCAGCATCTCTGGTTGAAGCGGGCGCAAATCCTATCTTTTCCTCGTACAAGGAGATGTATCGGACCATCGACAAGACTGAGGTTGGTGACGTGAAGTGGCAGTCTTTCACTGTCAAATATGCTGGGGATGTGGAAACTGATCCCATGCCCTGGATGCACGACGAATACGACATTTGGTTTCGAGATCCCCACGAAGTTGTGCAGAATATGCTGGCGAATCCGGAGTTTGCCAAGGAGATGGACTACCGGCCATTCCGCGAGTACGATACGAAGAGTTCAACACGGCGATGGCAAGACTTTATGTCTGGTGATTGGGCATGGCGTCAAGCGGTGAGTCCACATGTATCTATTCTCTTCCATCGCCTAAGTGGTGTAGGATATCATTGCTCAGGACCCGGATTGCCTCGGGTCGGTGTTTGTGCCGATTATTCTGGGTTCAGACAAGACAACCGTGTCCGTGGCTACGGGGCAAAATGATTACTATCCCCTATATTTGTCCATTGGAAACATCCGCAACAACGTACGCCGGGCACACCGCAATGGTGTCGTTTTGATCGGGTTTCTTGCAATGCCAAAAAGTACATACATTGTATTGCGAGCAAGGCTGAAATAGACTCATCGTTCGAAATGGGAACATAGCTACAAGAGAACACGCCAACAAGGATAACTTCCGCAAGTTTCGGCGACAGCTTTTTCACTCCTCCCTCGGTCATATTCTCAAGACTTTCAAGCCTGGTATGGTGAAGCCTGAGGTCGTGTTGTTTGGAGACGACCATTACCGGCGCGTCGTCTATGGGTTAGGTCCATACATCGCAGATTACGAGGAACAAGCACTCGTAACGTGCATAGTTCGTAATTGGTGCCCACGGTAAGTGCGAAAATCACGTCTTCTATACATTTGAATCTAGCACTCTAGCAAGATGCTTGGCATATCGCAACAATCTGGACGACGACAATGCTCTTCACTGCTGCCGTGATCACGCTGAGATGTTGATCGCTGAATTCGCTCTCGACGCGCTTTGGAATGAATATGGCATAGTAGGGGAACTTGTCCCTTTTACTAACGATTTTCTGCGTGCAGACATATATGAACTCATCGCTCCCGACCTGCTTCACCAAATCATCAAAGGCGCATTCAAGGATCACCTCGTCGAATGGGTAGAGAAATATTTGCGTCACACCCATGGAGACGCCCGCGCAAATGAGATACTGGATGACATTGATCGACGGTACGTTTGCGAAGGAGCTGCTGGCATTCTTCCTTACTGACTCTGACGCCTCCAGCATTGCGGCGGTTGCACCATTCCCTGGTCTGCGGCGTTTTCCCCAGGGCCGTCATTTCAAGCAATGGACGGGTGATGACTCCAAAGCGCTGATGAAGGTATACTTGCCAGCGATCGAGGGCCACGTTCCACAGGAGATCGTACGCACGTTCCGTGCATTTCTGGAGTTTTGCTATCTCGTGCGGCGGAACGTTCTCACAGAGAAGGATTTGGACGACCTCGACGAAATACTCGCAAGGTTCTACCGATATCGTGAAGTCTTCAAAACTACCGGAATTGTCGCCAACTTCTCCCTTCCTCGACAGCACACCATGAAACACTACAAACAGCTTATCCAGTTGTTTGGGGTGCCAAATGGTCTTTGTTCGTCAATCACCGAGTCAAAGCACGTGAAGGCTGTCAAGAAGCCATACCGGCGCACCAACAAGTATCATGCGCTAGGCCAAATGCTCCTTATCAACCAACGCTTAGACAAACTGGCTACGGCCCGGGCGGATTTCGAAAGTCGGGGCATGTTGGAGGGAACATGCCTTTCGACGGTGCTTGACCAGCTTGGTGAGGATATACTGCTGAACACATCGTCTTTAGTTATTTACCAAGTTTCAGCTTCACACAATGCTACTCACATGCGACCTACTGAAGCCAACCACTGGCTCAGTGACGAAGATAAAGACGAGTTAGAAGACACTCTGGCGTCAGCAAGTATTGACGAGAGCCGAGGTGACTATGAGGATGTCAACGGACCGAGAGTGGAAGCACACGTATGCCTTGCACGGAGCCGACGTAAGTTTCAGCGCAACCCGGCGATCATCTCGGACTCATTTTATTGTAGAGCGGAACCGGGCAGCAACGATCGTTGCACTTGCAGATGAACTTCATATCCCAAACCTCTCGGAGCTCGTCAGGGCATTTTTAGTTGGGCAGTTATATCCGGATGATAATCACGACCCCGCCGACATCCCCCACCTTGAATGCCCGGGATATGAGGGCAAAATTTCCATCTATAATTCGGCATCATCAACGTTTTATGCTCCGAGCGACCTTAGTGGAGTTGGTGGTATGCATCGCGAATATATCCGTGCGGCACCGACGTGGAGACAAGAAGGACCTCGCTATGACTGCGCCTTTGTTATCACGGACCCGGAGCTTGAAGGAATGCGCGGTATGGATGTTGCACGCATGCTTTGTTTCTTCTCGTTCAAGGCCGGTGGCGTCTTCTATCCATGTGCTGTCGTGCGATGGTTCGACCGCTTAGGAGATGCACCAGATGAACTGACCGGGATGTGGATGGTACGCCCAAGTTTTACCCCCAATCACCAGCGCAACCTCGCTGTCATTCATATCGATACCATTTTTCGTGCAGCGCACCTGATCCCTATCTATGGGCGGGAGTTCGTGCCGCGAGAAATTGCGCCTTGCCATTCTTACGATGCATTCTATGGATATTATGTTAACAAGTTCGCAGATCATCACGCTTTTGAAATCGCATATTAGTGGTGTAGTGTCTAGTCCAGCATAGAATACTTCGACTACTTTTTACCCTTCTGGTACTCGCATTACTTTGTCCGCTTGAAGATGAGTGACCCCATGTAGTCACGTTAGTCACAACATATGGGTAGCCCGCGCGCCGAAATGCCATCACCTATGTACAGCCCGAGGCGGGCCCGTCTAAATTTATATAATGTGACAAATGAGTGGGCCCGAGTGTGAACAGTGATAGTAGCATATGAGCGGGCCCGCAATGGGAATGCAGAATATATGCCACCACTTGTGAATGGGCCCGAGATTGGGGGTATACTGGAACATAAGGACGGGCCCGTCATCAAGGGAAGGAGTGAATGAGTACGCCACAAGGGGGGGCCCTGCTGCGATATACTGCCCCATGACATAACATATGGACGGGCCTGTCCATGAGATGAAATTGGACGCTTCAGCTCATGGACGGGCCCTCCCGCGATATACCGGCCCATGACACAACACATGGACGGGCCTGTCCATGACATGAGATTGGACTGCGCAACTCATGGACCGGCCCTGCCGCGATATGGTGCCCAATGACACAACACATGGACGGGCCTGTCCATGAGATGACGCCGGACTGCGCAACTCATGGACGGGCCCTCCCGCGATATGGTGCCCAATGACACAACACATGGACGGGCCTGTCCATGAGATGAGATTGGACTGCACAACTCATGGACCGGCCCTGCCGCGATATACTGGCCCATGACACAACATATGGACGGGCCTGTCCATGAGATGATGCCGGACTGCGCAACTCATGGACGGGCCCTCCCGCGATATGGTGCCCAATGACACAACGCATGGACGGGCCTGTCCATGAGATGACGCCGGACTGCACAACTCATGGACGGGCCCTCCCGCGATATGGTGCGACATGACACAACACATGGACGGGCCTGTCCATGAGATGAGATTGGACTGCACAACTCATGGACGGGCCCTGCCATGATATACTGGCCCATGACACAACATATGGACGGGCCTGTCCATGAGATGACGCCGGACTGCGCAACTCATGGACGGGCCCTCCCGCGATATGGTGCCCCATGACACAACACATGGACGGGCCTGTCCATGAGATGAGATTGGACTGCACAACTCATGGACGGGCCCTGCCATGATATACTGGCCCATGACACAACACGTGGACGGGCCTGTCCATGAGATGAGACTGGACTGCACAACTCATGGACGGGCCCTGCCATGATATACTGGCCCATGACACAACACATGGACGGGCCTGTCCATGAGATGACGCCGGACTGCGCAACTCATGGACGGGCCCTCCCGCGATATGGTGCCCAATGACACAACACATGGACGGGCCTGTCCATGAGATGAGATTGGACTGCACAACTCATGGACGGGCCCTGCCATGATATACTGGCCCATGACACAACGCGTGGACGGGCCTGTCCATGAGATGATGCCGGACTGCGCAACTCATGGACGGGCCCTCCCGCGATATGGTGCCCAATGACACAACTCCTGGACGGGCCGCGCCATGATATACTGGCCCGTGACACAACACATGGACGGGCCTGTCCATGAGATGATGCCGGACTGCGCAACTCATGGGCGGGCCGCGCCATGATATACTGGCCCATGACACAACATATGGACGGGCCTGTCCATGAGATGGGATTGGACTGCGCAACTCATGGACGGGCCCTCCCGCGATATGGTGCCCAATGACACAACTCATGGATGGGCCGCGCCATGATATACTGGCCCATGACACAACATATGGACGGGCCTGTCCATGAGATGATGCCGGACTGCGCAACTCATGGACGGGCCCTCCCGCAATACGGTGCCCAATGACACAACATATGGATGGGCCTGTCCATGAGATGAGACTGGACACTTCAACTCATGGACGGGCCTGTCCATGAGATGATGCCGGACTGCACAACTCATGGACGGGCCGTGCCATGGTATACTGGCCCATGACACAACACATGGACGGGCCTGTCCATGAGATGATGCCGGACTGCACAACTCATGGACGGGCCGCGCCATGATATACTGGCCCATGACACAACATATGGACGGGCCTGTCCATGAGATGAGATGGGACTGCGCAACTCATGGACGGGCCCGTCCGCGATATGGTGCCCAATGACACAACACATGGAGGGGCCTGTCCATGAGATGATGCCGGACTGCGCAACTCATGGACGGGCCCTCCCGCGATACGGTGCCCAATGACACAACATATGGATGGGCCTGTCCATGAGATGAGACTGGACACTTCAACTCATGGACGGGCCTGTCCATGAGATGATGCCGGACTGCACAACTCATGGACGGGCCGTGCCATGGTATACTGGCCCATGACACAACACATGGACGGGCCTGTCCATGAGATGATGCCGGACTGCGCAACTCATGGACGGGCCGCGCCATGATATACTGGCCCATGACACAACATATGGACGGGCCTGTCCATGAGATGAGATGGGACTGCGCAACTCATGGACGGGCCCGTCCGCGATATGGTGCCCAATGACACAACACATGGAGGGGCCTGTCCATGAGATGATGCCGGACTGCACAACTCATGGATGGGCCTTCCCGCGATATACTTCCCCACGGCACACCATATAGACGGGCCTGTTGATGAGATGAAATTGGATGCTTCAGCTCATGGACAGGCCCTCCCGCGATATGGTGCCCAATGACACAACGCATGGATGGGCCCTCCCGCGATATGCTGCCCAATGACACAACATATGGCAGGGCCCCTCCAGAATATACATCGACGGTCCAGTCAAGCACAACTCATGAAGGGGCCCTTCTAATGTTGTTTCTTAATGACGGGACTATTGGACGGATTCAGCCATAATCAGACATAGGACGTGACCGCAAATATACAGGCCTGTCCAATACTGCCGGAACAAATCATGGCTTGCGGAAGGGCCTTTCCGCGATATGCTATGGCATCACGCCAAAAATGGACAGACCTATCCCAAACAAACAGCCTGCTACGTGACTGTTTATACTGGCCATCGTGCTATTGCGTCATAGAGCGGACTCGTTGGATGGTCATGTACAAAACTCGCGGAACACAGGATGTTGGATTGGCCCGTCCGCGATATTATCTCTGGCATAATTTGGATAGTTTTTGAACCGCATTTAGTCGTTGGGGTGTCACAAAGCGGAGGGTGAATAGGATGCCGTAATCCATCCCACAATAGCACAGCTTTCACCCATTGTTTCACCGACTCAAAAATCATACATCCGGGCACTTTTTCCGATCAGCAATGCATCCAGAAGAATACACGTCGACTATACCACGCGATTGGCGGATGAATTTGACAAGCCAAGTTGCTGAATACATGCAAAACCGTTTCCGCGAAGAGATATTCGAAGGGCCACGCGCATTGCCAAACACATCCATTCCCGTTCCATTGCTATGCAGAGCGGACCGCGTTATCGTGGTGATAGTGCAGGCATATCAACATCCAGGTGAGTGAGGGATGTCACTGCGCATAAAGTCACATCCTCATTGTTAAGAAGTCATCGTGAATACGGTGCAGCACGGCAAGACTCTCGACACAGTAGCATCACTGCATTATCAGGAGATCAACATTCCAACGGTGGTACTCAATGCGAATGGTAATGTAAGGCTGTGGTACCTTCCGGGTGCAATCAGCCACGCGTATCAAGTAAGTGGGACGGAAACACATTATTGAGCGGCTCGGGTTAATGACAAACGGAATAGAAGGATATTTGGAATTCCCTACATTCCCTCCGACGTCCCTTGACTGAGAGTCTAAACCGTTACCGCCTCAGAGGATGGCGCAATGACCGCGAGTTATTCCACCAAGCGGCTGACCTCAAAGGGAGCCTGGACCTTTCCCCTGCATGGTATCAACAAGGTCATGGTGTGAGTGATCCGCTGCCGCTCTATTCCAGGACGTATTGAAATTTCCCATAGCCGCCTAATTTCCATCCTGAGGTATCAAAATTGCTAAAGTCCCGGAACGCACACATGGGTGCTCGCGGATGGGTTAATGACATGTCAGAGTTCCATTCCCTGCTGTCTGGAACGCTAAGCGTGATTCATCCGCGCATGTATGAAGCTGGCCGCGAGGTACTCATTCGCCTGAATGACCTTGCCAACAGACGGGATGATGCGGATATGCGTTCCATCCTGCCCATATGGAGCTCCGTATACAATAGCGTGTCTATCATGGTAAACCGCGCAACCCCATACCACATCGATATCAATGGTCGGGAACCGTGGCTGGACATGTTAGTCACGGTCGGCGAGTACCAGCCACTAGATTTCGTCATTCCCACCTTGGAACTTCGCCTGCGATACATGCCTGGTACGATCATTGCAATGTCCGGTTCCGCATTAGAACATGGGGTGGGATTCAGCGATGGGGATCGCGCATGCCTTGCATACTATATGCGACAGAACGTACATCAGTCGGTTGGGATGATGCTAACTGATCCTCCGCATATTCTCGATTTAAAGCCATGAAATAGGGACGATATGTATTATACCGCGATACATAGCGTGCTACGATACATTTGGAGTCCCTACTAGCTTTTGCAATGCGAACCACCGCGAGAATAGGTGGTTCATCTCTCCGTCAATCCGCTCTATGATATTTGAAATAAAGACCAAGTTGGTCATATATTGTGCGACTCGATCTTCCAGCAAGCTATCGAGGCGGTCGCTAAATGATGTCTCATTCAACGGCCATTCATGCTGCAAAGTTGTCAATGAATTATACTCAAGATGTCTAAGCCATATTACCTGGAAATATTCCGCGGCCGTTTGGAAAACCTTCGCCCCTCTCAATTCCTCGAAGTCAACGGAGTATCTTGAAGCGCCATGTAGCCACCAGGGAAATACAAATCCGCCATATTTATCAGGAAACCGCGGGGTCCAATTTGGGATGAAGGAACCTAAGTTGTCGAGTAGTTGGAATGATTCCTTGGGGATACGGCGCAGTTCATTTTGAAATTCATCCTCGACGTCTTTCCATCTTAAGTATGCATGGTAACATGCCGGGAGTGGGGGAAACGGACTCCGCCTGCACACAGATATCAATACCAGATGGTCGAGTTCTCTCTGTGCTCACCATTGTAAATTAGTATCTAGACTGATTTAGATTGAAATGAATTACATACCAAGTCCGACGATATATTGGAGAACCATTCCGCTGGCCATTCGGATACGTCCTCACGCTCTAGTAGATGAATCGCGGCACACTCGATCCGACATCCCATGTACACGATCGCCATCTCTATGAGTGCTTGCCGAGAAGGATGGTCGGGACCGCGCGAATACGGCTGCAAATTATATGCCGTGTGCGGGTGACGGATTACCTCTAGCATGTCAATAATTTCGAGGGTATACTCGCATTCCTTCAGTCACAGCATGCGAAGATTTGCACCTTCCCGAATTTCACTCGCAATCCGCTTCATTGCCTGTAAGATCGGGCGATCGAGTTGTTCATTTCGCGGGAAGGTGGATGGTGCGGTATCGCTTGCATGGCGTGATTTGAACATGGCCAATACCCGTAGAACTACCAGGAACATTAGCGATTCTTCACCTGACCGTAGGGTACTTACCATCGTCTGAGCATCCGCGGGAGGCCAATCCTATCCGCTCCATATCCGCCACTTCGTCCAAAGTAGGTAAGTTCCCTAAGGTATGATTATACGTGAATACCGTTGCACAGATCAATGCTGGATGCTTACATGTAGAAAAGTCGGCCAGAGACTGCCGTATGTGTCCCCTTTGAGGATCTCCGAAGTCAATCTGGCGGCCATAGTCCGCATGATGTTCTTCTTGCCCTTGTGATTTTGCGGAACCTTGAGTAGGAGTGACCGTTCAGTAATGTTTCACTCACCAGGATCGATGGGTGCTGGAGGAACTACCGCCCTTCTCATCCGCTCAAATAATTCTGAACCCGAAGCGGGTGCGGGGGATGACGCCCTCACATCTTCCATCTGCTCAGATATTTCCACAGCGTGGACGTCTGGTGGTGGGGGGATCCTCGCAGCCCGGAGCCTTCTAAACAGATCCGATTCAACGTTATCTTCATCCTCAACTGATGCATCCGCGTAAAAACGACAAATTGTACTTAGCCTTAATTGACGATGTACTTACTATCAGGGCAGGGTGCTGGTGGAACAGTGGCGTTCCTCATTCGCTCGTATAGATCTGATTGGGAGGCTGGCCCAGGTGATCGAGACACGGTATCATCATTCTGATCGGATACATCCATATACGGGGAGGGTGCTGGTGGCACTTTGGCCTTCCTCATTCGTTCGAATAGATCCGATTGGGAGGCTGGTGGAGGGGATGGGGAGGCGGAATCCTCATTCTGCTCACGGGGTGCTGGTGGAACTGTGGCGTTCCTCATGCGTTCGAAAAGATCCGATTGGGAGGCCGGTCCAGGTGATGGACCCGCGATATCTTCATTCGGCCCAGATACATCGTTATATGGAGAGGGGGCTGGTGGAATTTTGGCGTTCCTCATTCTTTCGAATAGATCTGGTTGTGATGCTGGCCCGGGTGATCAAATATGCATCATATGTTTCTTACGGGCATGCTTACCGGCCGGGGTGGGCGACCTTCGTATTATGGCGGGTGTCATTCGCTCGGATGGGTCACAACATGGTTCTGCCTCCACGTCGGCCTGTGTATCTGGACCGCAATTAAATGAACTCTTACCATGGGATGTGGGTGGCTCGGGTACTTCCGCGACCTTCATCCGCTCAAAAAGATCGGCCTGGGGCTCCTGGTTTGGTTCCACCGGCGGAGAGGGCACCTTATCACCTCGCAATCCGGCATATTGGTCTCCAACTGTAACCGGCTCAGATGGTGGAGAAGGTGAGTCCTCCCCATATGCTTGTAGCGCTTCCATACTTTTGTTCTCACGAACAGTTGCACGGGTATGAGTACTTGAAGATACAATTGGACCCGAGGAGGCCCCTGATTCGTCCCGATTTTCTATCGGCAAGACATCAACTGTGAAACAGTAAGGGAAATTTAGCAGTATCAATGTGGGTGTTCCCAACCTTGCCTATAGAACCGAACTCTGCGCTGCGGTGGGTGCGACATTTTAGTGGCGATGGATGAGTTGTACTGTGAAAGATAGACCGTGAGAAAAAGTAGTAAAAAGTAGTATACGGCACGGCATATGTATGCCTCGAGGCATGGCTTTTAGCGAGATGGTGGAGATAGAATGGCGCAGATGACGTCCATGTGCTGATAGTATAGGTAGTACGTATCTTGCAACAGATTGATGTTTTTGTGAACAATTCGCGGCCGCAACTGCTTTTCATCTGCACACCCGCGATAACTGTATCAAACACTGCACACCCGCGATAACAGTATGGAACATGAGTGCACAGAAATGGGAAAACAATGTAACATCTATCGAAGGACAGCTATTATTATTGAGTGGATGATCATTCTGGTCATTGAACGGAACATGCGCGGATTCAATTATGCTTTTGGACTCCACATCCGCTTCACAAGTCATGCCATCAAGCTCAATACCCGCGATTCTCATTATTCTGGTACTGGCTACAACTGGGGAGCACTACTATAAACTTCATTATGTGCGTTTCTTTACTACCCGTGGCTTGACAACGCCCTTCTTCCGCGAGGGCTTGTGTGTTGGAGATGGCACATTGGCATCAGGGCGTGCAGGAGATTTTGGAGTCCGACCTGACTTCCTTAATTCGCCTTGCTGTCCATCTGGAAGAGATTATCAGCGCGCATGCCACCCATCCATGCTGATTATACCTGGGCGCCGGTTCTGACTCTTGATTGCGGGTTTAAGCGCTGAACGCGAACCCCTTCGGCCGGATGATTGTGGGACATCTACCCGCTCATCTGTAAATGGCACACTGTCAAAATCTCCGTTATCCGACCCCTCAGACGCATCGCGGAGTTGAGTGGTGTACCGCTCCCCTTTTACCAGAAGTTGGTCAGTAAACGAAGCTCAATAGCTATGAAATAAGTACCGTGCTGATGGGCCATGGGTTGTTTTGAGGCAGAAGGCTTGGAAATTGCAGGTAACTCGCGGTTGTGACAATCATCCTCATCTCCCTGATCACTGGATGTATTGCCCTCATCTTCATCAGCAACATAAGGAGTGCAATGCTTTTCTTTCATAGGGACTCCTTTGCCACGGCCATGGCTACTTGACTTCGCGCGGGGTGTGTATGGGCGGGTTGAAGTTCCGCGGGAGTCATTTCCGCGGGGGTCATTTCGGCAGGAGTCATTTTCGGGGGTATCCAGGTCTTGTGATTGATCGTCGTCGCTGAGCCTATGATCCGGATCCATTTCATCATCCGTCGTTGGAATACGGCGTCGTTTCCCTTGGCCAGGTTTTTTGCAGGCAATTCGGGTTGTAGCCCTTGAATGGGATGCGTTGTCACCCGGTGTCGCCTGCTCCGCTTCGGTATCACTGTCGTCCGATGTGGATTTCCGCGTTCGCTTCTTCCTACTTCTGGCAATCACGAGTGGCAGGGTATTATGATCCACCGGAGGCTGCAAATTTCCGGATTGATCCAGCCGCTTCTGGAAGGCAAAGACGTCGTGGGGATGTGTTACCTGCCGTTCCCGCCAGAAATTCAGTAATTCAGCTGCAGTAGCAGAATGAAGGTGACTGGGATCCACAGTGAATGTGAAGTTCGGGGGGAGATGACGCGCTGCGATCATGTCTTGCTGGTATTGTCCCAATTTCTTGAAGGGCACACTCGCGGACGGCCTTCCGCACGCCTTTCCTAATGGATGGAGTTCAACAATCTGGAACGGAAACCTGATATATCCCCGCTTACGGTAATGTGCGGTAAGGAATCCACGAATCATTTGATGCAACTGGTCGCGGCTACATCCCTTTACTTCCCCGATCCAGATCTCACCCTGCTCGTTGGTCACTAACTTGACGGGATCGCATTTCTTCGTCCTTAGAGTCTGTTTTCCTTTCGTCGTCATCTCCTCTTCTTCTGCTAGGTCTGCATCTTCAAAAGATTTCCCAAGGTACTCCCTCCAAGATGGATTCAGAGTGTAGATATCGTCAAATGCAGTTCCGCCACCGATTTGGCTGTTGTAGTCCATACTTTACCAGCATGAGAGTTACATGCAGTTTGAAAGCACCTCGTACTCACCAGCATGCTTGGACAACCCCTTTTTCATCCTTCCATCCCGTCATAAACACCATTCTCATTCCGCAGTACCTCCACATCTCCTCTGCAAAATTGCGGATATACTGTGGTCCATACCGAACTGCATTTCTGTTCCCTTACATGAGTACAAGCATTTGCTATTAGATGAAAATGGACATTACCGCGCTTGAACATCTGGAGTTGGGCCTTCGGCTCCATTCCATTTGTCCGCTATATCGCGGGCCGCTTGCAACTGCTCTTCTGTAAGGTCGTCCTGCATGAAGGCGGTCAACGCTCGTTGGTAGAGATCAATCCGCTTCGTATCGGCTTTACTCCCATCCTCCTGCTTCATAAGCGCATGTTTTTGCTGGATTTGGTCATGGTATAATTCGCGGATGACCGCGCGGACAGAGTACTTATATCCGGATCGAACCGTAACCCGGGGCTTCCGTGTTCTGAGTGGCTTCCTAAGCCATGTGGTTATTTCCTGGAAGGGACAGCTGAGCGGTAGGACATATGCTGAGGATGAGAAGGCAAACCTCCCGCTTTTGGTGCCATTCCGCCGGCCCCAGATCTCGGTACTTATCCAACTTACCAAGCTCTCTGCATATTTCCCCCAGGACAGCCGGTTTTTCTTTCTTCCTTGCTTGAGTCCACTCCCTCCTCCGTCGTGCCAGTATCTCCAACTCTACGACTTCGAATGTGTCCTCATCCCCATCAAAACCTGGGACCAACTCCCCTTCCGTTTCATCCCCCATATCCCCCATACCTCCATCATCATTGTCAGTAGCAAAACCAGGATCATTTTCACAGTTAGACTCCATGGGCTTTGGCTTCTCTTGCGGTGAACAACAAGTGGAAAAAAGATGACGGGTTTTTGGCTTGATTTCTTTAAGTAATTCGGTTTGTAGTTCGGCAAGCGGAACGCTGCTCAAAACGGGTGCCCGATGTGATCTTCCATGGCCTGATTGGGTTTTACAATGCTGATTTCTGCTAGATAAGGTTTCCTGATCAGATCCGGATGCCGGATATGGCTCTCCCATGATATAGCTAGTCCTTATTTGGCAGTTTGTAACTAGCTGTCCGTCAAGTGTCGGAATCATATTGATGCCCCTGATGTGCGCAACTCGTTCCCTTGAACGATAACCTGTAGTGGAGTTAACTACAGACGGTCACTACGTCTATCACAATGGCCAGAAGAAACCTTCGAAAGGGTATGACGATGATCGGACCCACCCCAGGTCTTCGCGTCAAGCAACTCGAAGTAAGGACCCGGAAAGACAGCGGCCGAAATAGATCCAGACTTGTAGAAGTTGCCATCAAGCAATCAAATGTGACCAGTCCTATGCGCTCGTCCTGCTTGTCCACTCCATCAAAGCATTCCAGATCACCATCTAAGCAACATTTCTGGAGTGTTGACGATGAGACAAATGTGGCTGACATGGCCCAGCCTCCCATAGATCCTATCAGATTACCACGTACAATGGTAAGTTGCAACTCACAGAGGGATATACATATTCCAACTGCATCGCAGTCGCAGAACGATTATATCCGCGAGTGGCTTCGTCACAAGGAGGACTTGCTGCGAATCTTGCTGGAGATGGAAGCCGCCCCTTCACCACGGAATTGCACGAAATGTGGAAAGGATGGCGTGTACAGATGCACGGATTGCATGCATCAGCCTCTTTTTTGCACGGATTGCTGCCGAATATTGCATGAAGCACATCCTTTCCATAGGATCCAACAATGGACCGGAGAATTCTTCGAGGACTCAGCCCTCCACATGGTGAGTAAGGTTATCTCCATAGAGGTCTCTACCTGCTCACAATTGACAGACCGGATTTCAACTATATCTTGGCCACAACGGCGCACCATGTCCATCTGCAAGTCCCGGTCCGGAGCATGGACCATCAGAAGGACAGCGGTACAAAATGGATACTCGAGCAGGAGGTATGGGCATGGTTGAGGAAGAGTGGGAAGACATCGACGAAGTTCCGCTTCACCTTCGGCCACCCGCGAATTCGAAATATCTCACCATCATCGATGTCACGGGCGTACATTTTGTTCGGGTGCAACCCTGTCAGTGTCTAGATGCAGATTCCTATCACAGGCAGTTATTCCAAGCAAAGTTATGCGCATCGACCTTCGAAAAACCCAGCACCGCATTCACATTCGCGGTCTTGGACGATTTCTTGCGGGAAAACCTGGAATGCGGAACATCCGGCATGAATTACTATAGCAAACTGCGTCGAGTGACATCCAATGTGTTTCCGCATTTGGTTCCGGTAAGTCAGCTCCCCAAACGCCGCCGATACCGCGATATGTAAGCCAGACCATGTATATGATTAGAATAGATACCGAGAACTCCTGCGATTGGCCCGGCAATGGCGGGTGCTGAAGTTGCTCAAGTGGAACGGCTTTCAAGATGAGACGGAAAGGTCATCACCGGGAGATTTGGCATTATTTTGCGCGGCCTGCCCACAGCCCGGTATAAATGTCGATCCTGATGTTGATTTGGATGAGTTAGTGTCTGGATAAATGTAACCCACTCCCTGCTAACAGTCATCAGCTGGAAGTATACGCGAACAGTTGTAATGGATGGAAATTTCAAAGCGGAACATATGCACGAGAAGCGGCCCGATGATCAGGTTTGGCTGATGGATGGACGAGGGTTTATGGTGGCACATCCGCCCTATCAAGAGTATCTGCAAGCAACTCCGCATATCACGGAGGTATGTGACATCCTTTCCCAGCAGCCCGTCATATCTTACGTGCAGGACAGAAATCAGCCTGCCACAATCATAGGGCGATCAGCCAAGCCAACGTCAGTCGCGGAAAGTTATCCGCCACTGGAATAGGTGCTACTGCCTGTGCACGGCATGGGTGCTTCTACCCACATTCTGTGGTGGACTTCCAGAAAGGAGAAAGGTGACGGTGAGCTAATCGCGGAGAACTATAACTGATGCGGACGTAGGCAGTTGAACATGGACTATTCCCTGTCAAATGCATTGGGTTACAACATGACTGGTATCAAAAATGTGCTTTGTTTCTATGACATCAACTGTTCATACATGAAGAACCTCCGCAAGCGGGTCAACAACAGCCCGTTTCTTCACATTCCGTCCTCTTTGCAAATTGTGCCCGGAATTGGTATATGGCATGTGCATGGCCATAAACAGGAATGCTATGCACGATATGCACCATTATTTCTTCGGGGATCAGGGTGGGTTGATGGTGAGATCATCGAGACCTTGTGGTCCATTCTCAACATCGTTTCCGCATCGACTCGCGGCATGAGTTCCCCGCATCGCCAAGAGTTACTAGATTTCCAGATGAATGACTCAAACTTTATGAAGATGATTCGTATTGGTAATAAACCCTGACAATTGCCTACATCAAAATCGCTGACTGCCAAGCAGTGGATAGCTTATCACGGAAGCTGAAGGCCGCACGGGCTTCAGTTGCAATGGCTAGAGACGCTTTCACCAAATTGGATGAGGCCGTATCTTCTGAAAATTGCCAAGTGTGGAGTATTCAAGAGGAATCCGCCCTTGGTGGACGCGTCCGTGATGTGTCCGTGATGGATATTTTCGAAATTCAATTGAAAAAAGGTGAGGGAGTCAGCTATATTATACAGGGAGTATATATTAACACACACTCAAGCACCTACCGTACGCGCGGTCGAGTTGGAATTACTGGAGGCGCCAAGCCAACGAGGAACCAGGCAGGGAGCCGCGAGTTGGATAACGCGCGGCCTCGGAATTGAGGAATCAGAGATTACACTTGCCATTACCCGAAAGGACAGTAGCAAATACCCCTCCGAGACGAAGCGGTTGGCGATGGCACGGCGAGCAGATCGACTGGCGGTGGATCGATCAAGATTTATCGCGGATAGCCAAATATATCTGGCTCCCCTGCACCAGGGAACTGACGCAGATGATTACAGTTCTGGAATGACTGATGTCCCGCATCACATGTCTGCTGGGGATGACGTAGTGTCTGGGGAGGAGGATAGCGAGGGAAGCATGGATGAAGCTGCTGACGCGGTCCCACTGAAGATGACAAAAATAGCACCCCTTCCTCTTCCGTCCAACTTTGGCATTGAAAGATGTCGCGCTGCTGGGGCTGATGAGCTGGTTGAAATGGAATTAAAGCTGCGGATAGGCCAGGCTAATGATGCGCTCCACGGATTGCGGATTGCTTTGGCGGACAAGGCGGTGGCATTCAGAGGAGTCGTTCAGCAGGCGACAAGTTATTCCATGAGGACACGTGCATGGCAGATGGTAAATTCAATTGACAGTTCCGTCAGACAACAAGCCGCGATATACAGGCGATGTCAGGAGGCGATGATTGCACTTGGGGCTGACACCGACACTCTCACGCGTTTTCAGCAGCTTCACAAGAGTCACATGGCCGTTCACACCGCTGCATTCTCGCAAAATGCACATGACCACCGCAGCTCCAACCTACCTTGGTTCTGGTGTATGGATATCCCAAGAACTACCAGTTCAAAGAACTGGCTCACTGAATGTAAGAGTGTTCCTAGCAAAATGATATTCCGTCGTTGACAATGTCCTGAACCAAAGTTTACCGCATTCATTGGCTCCGGGCCAAAGCTGTTAAGGATCGTTGGGAAGAGGAAGAAGATCTACTGGTGTCAGAATTTCATTGGACCATGAACTTCTTCAAATTCCGTGCGAAAAAATGGAATAAAAAATGTGTCTCCTTCAAAGCCGCTGGATTGCATGGAGCCGCATGTTATGCCGCACGACAGAAGGCGGTTTATGATCGGCTGGCGGAGCAGGGTGCTTCGAAGTGGCTTAACATGAGTCCGGAAATTCTGCCATTGAATCAATAGCTATCATATCCTATGATCAACCCATGATATCCCATTGTACCTCGTAAATGCGGCCTAAATAGCGCGGCCCTTGCTCCACACACGCCTGACACCAGAATTCAACCCAATTAGAAAGCAAAATGTTTTATGGTCAGGACCAAATGCGCCCGTCATCATATGAACCGGGTTCTCGAGTACATTGAAATCGCGGCTTCATTTGCACGGAGGAATGGTAACATTCTGTTGCTTCTTGTCAGACCATAACTCTATATGGCTTAGTTAGACTTCGAATGATGGTTGTCTTGTTAATGACTCTGATATTCCCGAGGGTATCTGCTGAATGTTCTGTATATATCTGAATCGCGGCTTGCCACCACGGAACCATGGGGATTGCTCAACAATTATAGCGGCACATACTATTTTCTTGATATTACATATATCGTATCCACGTGGATATCATTACAGTAACCGGGACAACTATGAATTGCGGGCCTTATGAATCGCGGACCTCGTGAATCGCGGAACTTATGAATCGCGGTCACCTTCCGATTTATAATTTATGAATATTTTCCGCCACACGGACGATAGTGGACCGAATGTACCATTATTGCAGCCGCATCGGGGCGAATGACCGCTGAATTGCCTGCAATCATGTTACATGATTGCTAACATTTAACTTGTTGGAGAAATCAGCTTGCACTTCAAAAGTACTGTTCCCAATGCCAAAGAAAAATGATATAAAAAGCAGACAATTATTACTACTCGTGAATAGTGGTAGTTATGATGAATCTGCAACATCCATATCCGCAATTTGAGACATGCCGCTATTACCCTCCCTTTGATCATCAGCAGCCGCGACCACATCTCCAGGACCCGATTCCGACGCAGCGTTACCGTCACCCGCTTCTGACTGCGCACCCTGTGTAATGGACGGGCAAACGTCCATTTCAGTGGCAGGATCCCCCATGGTGACGTTGACAGTTTCCCCTTCTGACTGGGCAACCGGTTCGACGTCGGCCGCTGTTACTGCGTCGGGAGATGGAATGGCGGCAATCTGAATCGCTTGAGCGGCGGTTACCGTCGTTGCAGTAGGGGATGGCGATGAATGTAGAGGTGGGATCCGACCATCGTCTGGCGGCGGGGGTGGAAATGAGGCGGCCGTGACCTCTTCCGTCCTTTCAATCGCGGAAACTTCCGGTTCCATCGGGATAGTTGGCATGCTGGTCGAAGCCGCTGGATTTGGTGGGATTGCACCTAGGCAGGTTAGCGTGATAATCTCATAAGACCAACTGAATATCATACCTTCAACCTTCAACCGCAATGCTTCGATCTCCCGCGTAAGAGTGGCCACAGTCCACTGAAACTCTGCAAAGTCAGATTCCAGCATACGAATTCGATCGTCTGCCAGCCCAGGAGTGGGGGCTGGTGTTCTGGTGTCCAACGTCAGTATCCGGCGTTCGAGGTCGTTTATGCGCGCTAAAATGAGGTCTTGTCTATCCGTCATTGCATCTACACGCATTAATAGTTCGGGGACGCTGGGTGTGGCAGTCGGAGGTATCCATTCTGGAGTGGGCGCAGACGGTGGCATGGGCCGGGATTGGTGTTCTGCTGATACTGCCCTCACCGGTGTACTTCCTGATGGTTCCACACGACGGGCAGGCGGAATCGCGTAGCTTGACGTCCTCTTCGGCGTAGGAATGACGACAGCTGGAGGGTGTTTCATTATAAACGCTAGGAGAGATCATACTGTGAACTTTACCAAAGGGCTGATTTTTTGGCTTCGCGGCTGAAGATCCTGACGGGTGTGGAGTGCCGTCGATGGCAACAGACGTGCGGCGTTTTTTTGTTGCAGGCGGCTCATCCTCAGGTTCGCCTTCGGTACCGGGAGACTCATCTCTTCGTCGGGGGATCTTTCGTGCGCGGGATGGATTTCGGCGTGCGGGGGTGTTTGTGGTGGCTGCCGTCTTGGAGCGCCTGGTGGTCGATGGTGCGCGACGACGAGAGGCTTGCGTACATCCAATTTTCCTCGCCTTGCATGGGTCACAAGCCCCGCTATCGGCACTGCGTGTGCAGACTACCTTCCTCGAAATACAAGTCCCGCATGAGTCGGGATTCGCGGGTGGGGTGGTTCGAGCGGAAAATTGAGCGCGGCCATACTTTGACCCCGTTGCAGCGTCGGGCCACCCCCTAGTAGACCTACCAGACCTACCAATCCTATCATCCCTTTCTTCTTCTACATCGGCCGTTTGCATGCGTGAGCGAGAGCGTCCCCGTGTATCTGAGCGGCGGGTGGTCGATTGTGATCGTGCCCGTTTCTTCGACCGTCCACGGGCTGGCTTCACTTCGTCGTCATTGTCATCCACCAGTTCGTCTACCTCGTGTACTTCACTCTCCCCTTCGTCATCCAGTGTCGGGATTACTGGATGGTCCACGGTAACGGGCACCTCGCCGTCTCCTTCCTTCTGCTTCCCTTTACGACTCGATGTACCGGTTTGACCTCGTTCAGCCGATGATGAGGTCCCGTGGTGGAGCGACAGATCCCTGCGATCGTTATTGGACCGTCGGTCGACGGCGAGTAACCATGGATGACCTGCAATGAGGTCGGCAGTGGGGAAGAGCACATTTTTCCAGTCTGGGAACGGATGCGTGGGGGAACCGATCCTTTCAGACCAGTGCAAGAACTTGTCGACGCCGATTAGCAAGTGCAGGATACTGTCCGTCATATTGATGATCGGCCTCACGGAGTCCTGAGTGGGTCGGACAAAGGACGTAAGACATGCAGTAGATGAGAAATGTACCCACGTACCAGTTCACCAGTGATGGCCTTCACCGCTTCCTTCCAACATTTCAGTCTTTCCGCCTCCGTAAGATTCATTGTAGAAACTACGCATCGGTCGAAAATTTGGAGGATGCGCTCGATGGACTTCTGGAGTTCTGGAGATTTTTGGACAGACATTGTCGTAGGAGGTTGGATGCGACGTTCGATTGGGGATAAGTGGGTGGGATATGCAGTTGCGGCGGCGTGAGTTAACAGAGCGTTGTGGAAGACGCGGATGTGACGTTGCGCTTTAGCAAAGTATTCCCACGCATTGACGGCATCAGGGTTATATATCCGCGTACGGTGGACGTCAACTACAACAAACATTTCCATTGCATGATAGAGTGTAGGATGTGTATACGCTCTTGGTTAGCATGCTAAGTGTAGCTAGGTAAACTCTTACAGACCTATAATACCCCTGTCACGATATGGCATGTTTCTCACTCATTCATGTCTATGCCATGGAGCGTTTAATATAGCCTACCCTCCCTTGTATGCATGGATAGATTTTGAGGATTGTTTCCCATGCCCCCTGTTGGCTGTTTGGAGATGCATACTGATCACATATATCGTATGTAGGCGTTTTATAGAGCCCCATATCCGTCATAGGGTTTCCACGGAAAGTCTGGGTCTGCTGGAGGCAAATCTTAACATGCGAGCGTTAGATCGATGATGCCGCATTGCGGTCTTTGCCCATGAATTGTGTAGGTCTATGACATATCGCGGCTGAGCCTTCCAGGATTGCATTATCTTGTCCGAGAATGTTGGACAGGCAATCTGTGATTTTTACTTCATCATATCAAGCCGACGCTGAGGCCGTCCAATAATGCAATTATCTTGTCTCATCTGCTCGACACGCCTGGGATGGGTTATACTGACTTATTAATTGCTGTCCGCCTTGCATTACCTCTCAGGTGGGCCTGTCCAAGAGTTCTGTTGTCCTAACTTCCGACATGTACGAGCCTGTCTATGAGTTGCTTCAACACGGGAGGGCTTGTTCAAGAGTTGTGGCGTCCTAATGTTCCTGTCTGACAGGCCCGTCCATGGGTTGCGCTATTCATCATTATATCGCGGCCTCGTGAGTTATGCCCCATCATCGGGCAGTATATCGCGGGAGGGCCCGTCCATGAGTTGAAATGTGGGCCCGTCCATGAGTTGCACAGTCCAATCTCATCTCATGGACGGGCCCGTCCATGAGTTGTGTCATTGGGCGCCATATCGCGGGAGGGCCCGTCCATGAGTTGCGCAGTCCAATCTCATCTCATGGACAGGCCCGTCCATATGTTGTGTCATTGGGCACCGTATCGCGGGAGGGCCCGTCCATGAGTTGCGCAGTCCGGCATCATCTCATGGACAGGCCCGTCCATGTGTTGTGTCACGGGCCAGCATATCATGGCGCGGCCCGTCCATGAGTTGTGTCATTGGGCACCATATCACGGGAGGGCCCGTCCATGAGTTGCGCAGTCCAATCCCATCTCATGGACAGGCCCGTCCATATGTTGTGTCATGGGCCAGTATATCATGGCGCGGCCCGCCCATGAGTTGCGCAGTCCGGCATCATCTCATGGACAGGCCCGTCCATGTGTTGTGTCACGGGCCAGTATATCATGGCGCGGCCCGTCCATTTGTTGTGTCATTGGGCACCATATCGCGGGAGGGCCCGTCCATGGGTTGAAGTGTCCAGTCTCATCTCATGGACAGGCCCGTCCATATGTTGTGTCATTGGGCACCGTATCGCGGGAGGGCCCGTCCACGGGCCCACTCATATGTTGGGTCCTATCTAATTGCTGGGCCCGCCCTTGTGGTGTACTCATTCACTCCTTCCCTTGATGACAGGCCCGTCCTTATGTTCCAGTATACCCCCAATCTCGGGCCCATTCACAAGTGGTGGCATATATTCCCCATTCCTGTTGCGGGCCCACTCATATGCTACTACCACTCTTCACACTCGGGCCCACTCATGTGTCACATTATATAAATTTAGACGGGCCCGCCTCGGGCTGTACATAGGTGATGGCATTTTGGCGCGCGGGCTACTCATTTGTTGCGACTACTTGTGACTGCCATATGTGGATGAGTGCGAAAAAAAGACGAAAAAGTAATTTCCTTCGCTTCTGATGCTTTTTGTGTTTTTCGTGCTTGTCAAAGCAGAAAAGCTCCAAAAGTGGAAATAAGTAAAGTGCGAATTTGCTGATGATCCTTATCTCCCGGACCTCGAAGGCTCTCCAGAGCGTCGTCTTTTGTTTCCTATAGGCCTAACGTTTCACGACCCCACTCTTCTGACCTTGACGGATGGTCGACGTCAAGCTGCCCGTACGCGTGTGCCGTAGGTCAACTCGGGAACATTTGACTACGTGTTCAATCGTACGCGATGACGTCGACGTCCCTATAGCTATGATCTTGGCAACCTGACTTCTGCATTTTACTGTGAAAGGATGCTGTTCCCAATCCAAGTGCTTTAGGGCTGCACTTGCTGTACCACTATTTCGGAGATTCTCATCTGCTTGCGGTTCGGAGCCCGGTTTCTACTATGGTATTAGGGAGTAACACGGGCAAGGGTTACCCGGGTACCCACCCGGGTAATACCTGCAGGTATCACGTGGGTATGGGTTCACGGGTTACGGGTGTCGTGGGTGAATAACCTGTACGGGTGCGGGTAAGGGGGTAGCATACCCACTGTTCCCGTGGGTTAACCTGTGGGTCTTGTAGACTAGCTATTTACAGGGCAACTCGAACATCTTATGGACCATGTCCTGTCAGACGTCAATCAATATATATGATATATAAAATTTTGCCTCTTGTGTGGACTGGCATAGACTCGTCACCCACCCCAGCAGCTGGATATACTCTCAGAGGAATCATGATACCCGACTCACCATCAAGAAATACACGGAGCCACCAAGGGCAAGCCCATGCCAACTCACCACCACCTGTCATCATATCTCCCACAAAGAAAAAGGGTCGACGTGTGGGAAACCTCTCCGATCTTGAGGTGTGGGATCAAACTGACCAGCAAATCATTGGTTGGTCCTGGAGGACTCATTTCACAGTGTGCTAATCCCTTACCTACAACAGATGCAGCTACGGATCAGTGGAAATCAAAATGTTACGACCATTATTCCGTCAGTCTGATGCGTTATACCAATTCACGAAACCAACCCCAATACCTTGAATTCAAATTTACGTGCAAGGTTGACCCGCAAAGGCACCCGCCACAAACTCGCCGCCATGAGAATACTTCCCACGGAACAAAGAATCTACTCCGGACTATGCGTGAATGTAATGCACGTCGTAATGTAGGAGAAGATGAGTCATCTGCTGCTGGTGCTCAGCAGACCCTTGAGCGCTCCATCTCGGAGTACACTCCGGCGAGACACCGTGCTCTGATAGCGATGCGTTGCTGTGTATCCAAGCGACCATTCAACATGGTCCAGGACCCACATTATGTCGAAGAAGTCCAATTGTTACGACCTGGCACATCCATCCCATCACCTATTACTGTATCCCGTGATGTTAATCTCATTTACGAAGAAGGTTCAAAATTAGTAAAAGAATATTTCTCGGTAAGCGGTTCCATACTGCCAATGGCAAGTGCTGTGGTAATACTCATTGTCATATTATTTATACCAGAAATACGAAGGGTCAGTTCACCTTGTAGTTGATGGATGGACAGCTCCATTTGCATATTCTTACCTCGGTGTAATTGTTTGCTGGTTTGCCAATGGTAAGATATGGAAAATGACACTCGAATTCATCCGGTCAGTTACAATCCACTCCAGTATTCATAGCCACCTCATACCGAGCACCCTTTCCATAGATTAACCAGTAGGCACACTGGCGACTACCTGGCAAGGACAACTGCAGACTGTGTGAGACAGTTTGGATTAGAGACAAAGGTGAGTTTTGTGCTGCAAATTTATGAATAATAGTAATTATTTCCATTTACTTAGCTCCACGCCCTTACTATGGACAATGCCAGTAACTGCGATCTACTGGCTGATGAGCTCACGAACCATATTGATGGTTTCCGTGGAAAGCTGTCTCGTGTGCGCTGCTTTCCACATACAGTCAACCTCATTGTCAAGGTTAGTGCCGTCTACCTACTCATATTGCCTTACATAATACCCTCAAAGGGATTTTTATCATTTTTCTATCGCAAACCAACACACCTCAGGCACTACTTTTCGGTAGCAATAGCACTCTTTTAGATAGGGTTCTTTTGACGCAAACAATGGGTCAAACAGATCAACCATCCACACCGGTAAGTTCCGAAATATTCTATTCTTAGAATATCTTCTTTGTATCACTTCCGTGCGCTCCCTTTCGTTCTTCGCAGATGGTCCGCTCGCCCTCTGGGTGCCGCTCCAGCAACCTTACTCCCCTCTGGAGAGCGTTCCCGATGTTTTTGGTAACCTTCTGGCCGATGCGTGGCTACCACTGCTGGAAACCCTTCAAAACCTTCGGTGCGTTTCTTCTCTCGTCTACTTTTTTTGTGGCCATGGCTCCCAAGCCAAGTACGGGAACACGAGCGGCGCTCTCTAGTACAACGAAGGGCTTGGGCCATCATTTTACCTCCCCTCGAAAAGTCAGGAATCCGCGGAAAACTCAATCCTTTGTTTCTTTTCCAGGCCAAAGCAGCAAGCGGCAGCGCCTTCTAGCCCACCTCGATGATCTTCTCAACCACAACGCTACCTCAACACCTTCCGGCGAACCAAGCGTTGATACTCCCCCTCCAGACCTCGCGGACACGGAGATGATGGTCGTGACTGATACTGAAGAAACCAGCGACCATGAACAGTCTATCCCGCAACGCGTCCGCCATGATCACTTCTTTAACAGCTGGAAGTTGGTTATCTCGACCATAGTCCATCCATACATGCAGTACCTTTCTGAGACTGTTGGGAAGCCACTGGCTCAACAAGTTTCCTCACTTTCTGCGTGTTCAAAAGATTGTGAAAAGAGATACACAAACATCACTTGCTTGTATTTCGACTGTAAATTCGTCATTTCTCTGTATGCTTAAAGCGATGCTAACTACTCCTTAGCATTTGCATCCATCACCGTCTGGTGTTGTGAATGTGTCACTCTTCCGCAGTTACTCATCTGCAATGGCCTATTTCCAACCGCTCCATCACAACCTCGCATGGCAGTTTCTGTTGAGCTTCTAGGATTTTATCGTGCACTTTTCGAGCGCTCTTGTGATGCTGTTAATGCTCTCGCATCTGCATTGCACACACAGTACGTTCGACGAGGTTTCCACCTAACGAAAAAAGACGTGCGTAATTACTTGTTGCGATAACGTTATTGTATGCAATGCCAATTCAGGGTTCAATTATTCTTGAGCCGTTTCGTCGGAGTCTTGGTCACGCCATCCAGTGGTACGATATTCTACAAGTCGAGATCGAGAAGAATGTAGCGAACATACTACAGGAATGTCGGGACGCTGCTTCAAGTGCTAGGAGACTTAGAGAACCACTCTCCCCCCCTTCGTTTCCACCTTCTCCAACCAAACGTCATCTTTCTCCAGGCTCATGCGCGCCCACTTTAGTTCAGCGCTGTCCTGCGTGTTTCGGAGGGCAAGACTTTGGGCGTCTCCTAGATAACGGTGGCGATATACACGTTGCGATGGATGGTAATTTTCACCATCGTCACCGGCGCTCTGCGGGCGACTGCCCGCCGTTTTACGACCCTGTTTATTTCCTTCCAAAATCACAAGTCGATGACGTTGGGCGACGGATTGACACTGCACGCAAGCGGCCCCCGCGACAATGTAATATGTCAGTACCTGATGAAGCTATCGACCAGTGCGAAAATTCATATGAAGCGGCCGATGGGAAGAAACAGAAAGCGGCAATGGAAAGCTTCGATGATACGGGTATTATGGCGCTCATCTGTCGCCATGACATCCCCCTCTTTTTTGCAAATATTGACACTCCGGGCGAACAGCAGAAGTACAGTGTGGCGCTAACCGAACATCTTTTTTCTCTTATCCCCTTAGAGGCTACCGTGGTCATCTTGTATGATGTCGGCTGTGTGCTAGCACGATCACTGATGAAGGTACGTAGACCACTTTATCCACGACGTTCCTACTAACAGCTCTCAGTATGATATCCTCAGTCCTAACCTCACCTCCCGCATACGGTTCGCTACCACTGCGATGCATGCTTACGGGCATGAATGGGCATGCCAACTCGTATACAATCCTCGCATTATCAAAGGTTTGGGCTTGTCAGATGGCGAGGGCACAGAGAGGCTCTGGTCCCGCTTCATCAGGCTGATTGGTATTGAGCGTTCGTCTTCTGTAAGTGCTACTATAACTATACTTGCTTGATATTCATCCCATCCTTAGCGCCAGCGTCGCATTTGGTTGATTGACCGGCACGCCGCATCTGTTGCCAAAGATATGGTCATTGACCTTGGTGACTGGCTCAGGCGTCGTCTCAAAAAAGGCGTTCAGGAACAAGCTTCTGCCGCGCAGGAGGTTCTAGACCGGTGTGAACTTGACGTATCCGAACTTTGGAAGCAGTGGTCGAATCAACACGCCGCTCAACTCTCTATCAGAGCGCGTACGTTATTCATTTACCTCTGCCACGTTTGCAGGCTGAACACAGTACAGATGCACCTGCGCGGCTGAAGAAAGAACTCGATATTGTTCTTGCCCTCCAGACCGAACTTGATGGCTCTGAGAGAGCGTTGCAAGGGGTTCGAGTTATTGTTGAAAAGGGTACAGCATCCCAATGCGCTCTCGACACTCTCGCTAGCCTTGAACGTGGTCACGACAGGCTTCTACATAAGGTCGACACACTTTATTCCTCGCTGAATATCCAAGACAGATTTCCGGAGTTAGACGGCGTGAGTTTCGAATTCGTGCAGACCCTTCTTCTCGCGCGAGATCTCAAAATCAACATTCGCAAACGAGCGGTCGGAAGTTTTTTTGAGTGGGACAAGCTCGACCGCGCTGTTGGCGGTAAACAGAAGGCGCTAGGTAACGTTCTTCTGAAGTTGGAATACCGATCTCCCTCACGGCACATCACAGGCACAAAGCTTCACCAACAGACGCGGAAGGCCATTGCTAGACGGCAACCAGCATTAATGTCCGCCATACGCAAATTCAACAATTACTGTGCTCTACTTGAAGAATTATATGACCCGTCATATGCTATACCGTTACCGACGCCCCTCCCGACGAAACTCGCTGAACTTCGAAACGATCACACTCTTCTAGAAGATGTTTGGATTACACGTTCTCATGGAGATATCCCACCATGGCTTGAGGATCAGGACGTTAGAGAGGGAATTCGAGCGCTCTTAAAGCGGGAGCGCTGCCGTGAGGAGCAACGCCGTCTGGGGATAGAAGCTGACAACATGTGTCGGTGGTTCGGGCGCGAGCTTTGTGCGGGTGAGATTGCGTTACGGCAACCACAATGTGAGTTCATTATTGTCGTTGATACTATTGGTAACTGTTTTCTATTAGATTCCATTTACCACTTCATCCTAAAGCAACGCGTTGAAGTTGTGCGTGCGTTACAAGACCGATGGTCAACCCCTCTTGTTTCTGCTGCCCGTTATGCCAGTGAGGCCCTCGCCGCCGGAGAACTCGCTGCATCCCTTTCCGGATCTCCAAACATACAAACTCTACAATGGCTCACCCCCGTCGTGTGTGAATGTCCTTCCGAAAAACATCTGGAGACCGATGGGCCCGAGGCCATAACGGATACCGAACCCGAGGACTTGACCCAGATCACACTGGCTGATCATCTCCTCGAGGACGTAAGTAACGATGCGGAAGGTGTCTCAATCAAGGATGAAGAAGAGGAGCCGATGATGATTCGTCTGGAATGGCAGATCGCAACGGTGAGGATCTCGATCTTCACCGCAGTTTTACTAATGGTACTTCTTCAGCCCCTTCGGGTAGACTCAAACATCAACGTATCCACTGCTGATTCCCTCTATCTGCGCACCGTCATATCCCCGCGTGTTCGGCCTCCTCGCGATGGATTTCCCCAACAAACTTTCGAACCAGACGACATCAGCCTTTTCTTGACTGCAAACGCGCGCCTGAATGACACTTGCATCAACGGCTGTGCGGCCTTACTATATTCAGTTTTCCTCTCCGCTTCCGCCCAGCGTTGCGCTGTTCTCTCAACTCACGACTTGCCCCGCGTTCGTTACAATGCGACAGACGAGGTTCTCTGGCGAAATACCTCGTGGACCCGATATTGGGAGAAAGAAATATGGATTGTCCCAATTCATCGGCCGTCGTGCATCGGACACTGGGTAGTATGCACCGTTGATTTTTCTTCCAGGAGATTGTTACTCTTCGATAGCCTCGCTGAACGTAAACCATGGAGGAAGGACACTCAGGTCATTTTTCATTCTTTATCCTGGCAAGTAGCTAATGTAGCCTTAGAATATCGCACAACTTATTGGCCGCTTATCACGCATTGCCTCCGAGAGAGTCATGGCTCCCGCAAGGGACCTCGATGCATGGTCCGCGCAGCCTGTCATTGTAGGTTTTCTACCCTCCCTTCGATGCGTTGGGACTGATATACGAAGACCGAGGTTGTTCAGAACAATAGCTATGATTGTGGACTTTGGGCTCTTGCGCAAATCGCTGCTGTTCTACGAGGGTTTGAAGTCACTGGTCTGCATGAGAACGACATGCCTGCATTCCGTCATTTTCTCCATGACCTCATCGTTCGTGTCACTACTCCCAGTTGTTAGTCGGACCACATCGAATATATTTTGTGGACAGTTGCAGGTCAAACATCGCTAACTACCTGAGAGAAGTAATAGTCTGCGCCATAGTACAGAATGGATTTTCTCCGTTTTGGAGCATTTTCGCGTCTTCGCAGTCTGTGAGTATATCTCGAGCCTGCCATTGCAGCCAACAGTATGCCATCTCCGTGTTCCTGCCACTCTCTGTTCCTGTCATGCGTGAAGCTATGACGGACCACCTGGAAACACGCCCAGTAAGATCTTTAAGTATTCCGGCTAGAATCTCCTTTCCGTCTATGAAGAGATGCGCACGCTCATCCCTTACCACCTGAGATAATCTCCAGCGCCGACCAAGCATCACGTCTACCATGTTCTTGGTGTACTGCACCTCATGCGCCGTCATGATTGGTTCAGGAAATGCGTAGGGAGGCTCCCGTTCCCAGATAATGAGGTCGGATTCGTCCAAAGCATCTGCGCTGCGTGATGCATCACGAAATAGAGTCGATGTTGGCAACGGCGTCGAAGCAAGGGATAGAAGGGACAGTGGCAAGTCTGGGACGGCGAGGGCATTGAGTTGGTAGGATAGCGAGGATTTGCTCGCATGTCGACCATAGTTCTTACGATACGCCCTAGAGTTCTGGTCGTGTCGCTTCGCTGTGCCTCTAGAAGTTGAGTGAGCAAGTGGCAATATATACGAGAGAATGTACATACCGGATACTGGTTGCGTAGCGAGCTTTCCGTGCACGCTCCGCTGCTTTCCTTTCAGCAATACTAAGGTATATCGCCATGCGACCCATGAGACCCTAGGGTGTGCTAATACCAGCCGGGCAACGTTTTCGTTTGTGGTAGGTATCCTTATGCGTGCCGTAGTCTGTGTAACTAGTCAAACTCAAGCAATTGTGACGAGTTGTAGATGAACTGGAGGGCATTACTTGGTACTCATTCTACACGGATCTCAGGCTCGATGTCAACAAATTTTGGAACTGTTCGATTGGGGGAACCCACACAACCATCCTCATGTATTCCGATCGTCAAAAAGATATATATTCTTGAGCACCAGACGTGTTTTAGAGTCAGTATGACGGCTATTCGTTGCGTGATTGGTTCGGCGTTTTCCGCCTTAGACAAATGACATGGGCATTTCGCGCAAACCGTTTACCAAACAAGAACTACTCCCTCTATCATCCGGCGAAGAAACCTTCCTCCCAAGAGAAAGATGGACCTTCCCAGAGAGGTACGTATATTTCTCGCTCCACTTACGATAATCCTCATTAAGAAACTTCTTTGTTGATATCCAGCAGGCAATGGCGTGCTCGGGGCTCTTCTTGAAGGATTTTAGAACCTGCCTCGAGGGAATTTTTCAGTTCCCCGACCTAGATAAAGTGCGCATTCGAACGTCTGCCGTCCAGTTCCCCCTCTCTCTTTTCTTGCCGCCTCCAGTAGAAATGTCTTCCCCAAGCAAACTCACTGAGCGCAGAGATGAAGGCGGTGTGGACACAGCTGTTATAGGTAGATACCCTCCTTTTTTTTCGTCACTCACGTTTCATACAGCCGAGTTGGCCGACTTTCTGTCTGGTCTTTCGCTGAACCAATCGACTGCTGATGCCGCGATCATGGAAATTCGGGCACGGGCTCACCCATCTCTGTTTGGCACACCCCCGCCTTCGCCGGTTACCTTTCCGGTTTCCCCGCACTCCTCCCGCGACTCTTTTTCCTCTCGGGTACAAACAAGTTACGCTTCGATCGACTCTCCAGCGCCGTCGCCGCTGACACCCTTCAAAGCGCTTCACATGCGCAATAAGCAACCCGCAACCAGCGCACGTGGTCTTCCGGCGGTTCAAGCTACCTCTAGCAAAGTGCAGGATAAACCTACCGTTGTTTCTGTCAAACCCGCTGTGCCAGCTAGCCCACAGTCTACATCTTCGGCATTCACCACGGCGTTCGGTAACGATCACATCACTTCTTCGGGTTTCACCCGTTTCGAACTTGTTCCTGAATCACTGAAGTCGCTCTCCTCGGTCGGGCATCCCAGACTTCGAACTTTTATTCTCGAGACGGCCAAGGGGGAAAAACGCTGGCAACAGCGTCACAGGGGTACATACTTCGACGTTCCTGGTCCTGATGTGGCCGGACCATATTATCTGGTGACTAAAGGGGCTCGGATCGGCATTCTTTCCACCTGGTGAGTTTTTTTTTTGTTGTATGGAATTTGGGATTGTATTCATTACATGGTTCATAAGGACGAGAACAGCGCCCTATGTCATCGGCGTCAGAGGGGCCTGCTATGTTGGAGTGTCGTCTGTGAAAGAAGGAATCGCACAAATGATGAAGGCCATCGAAACGGGTGAGGCTGGGGCTGTATAATATGGTCGTCTACGATGTATATTGTTGTCGTATCTGAAGGCTTCTTGCGTGCTGAACTCTGTCCATGCGTTTTATTAATTATGGTGGACTTAGTGCGAGAAATTTGCGGGTGGCGGTGGTGTGAGAATTTTCATGACGATCTATAGGTAGGGTTAGGGTTAATCTTGTCCCATCGTTTGGTTGCTCGATGCTGCTCTCATCCAATATGTCGGATCGCTCGCGTCACATCCTTGTCCCTCGGAGACGTGGCTCGAAATCCCCTATGAGACTCTTTCACCAGAAAACCCGCTGGAAACCCTCTGGAGACCCTACTACTGCTTCTTGGAGCTCTCTACCGCCCATCGAATTCCTTCCTTACTGCTACCCCGTCATACGTCTCCGCTATGTCCCGAAAATGGTTTTTGTGTATGCTCGTCCTCACATGTTGTCATTGCCGGCAAAATTTTGACCTTCTCTCGTGCTCGTTTTGCTGGCTAGGAAGCAAAAAAGTTGTCTGGCCCATCGCTACGTTTCACAACTCAGGAATAGTCCTCCTAAGTTGGTATACGTGCATGCCAAGCCTCGCGTATCATCCTCACTGGCAACTACTCGACTTCCTTCGACGCTCTTTTTATCGGCATGGGACGGATGCGATTGTCAGGTTCGATCCTTCGTGCCAAACAGCATTCTCATATTAACTCTGGATTGCGTCTTTGGATGCTCCTTTTTCCCTCTCGTACGGCTTTCCCTCTCTGTGTCCTTGCAGCTGGTAGGACCGGCTATCTCTTTTACTACGTCTAGATACTACTGAAACATTCACAGATGGCGTCTAATTCCGATGAGAGACGGAGCGGCACCCTGGAACGGTCTATGGAAGTGGACCCGTTCACCGAGGCTGACAATATTTCCGTTTTATCCACTGATGACTATATTCAAGTACAGGTCGGTGGTGGTCGTCGTGAGCCAACGCCCGTCATAGTCACGCCCACTCGCTTGCATCAAAAGATAAAAGCCACGGGAAGAGATACCGGGCTTGTTCGGGATGCGTCTTTCCGCCGAAGTCAGCTGCCCAAGCCAATCACTCCGCCGCCAGTTAGCAAGGAAACTTGTACAGATAACGATCCATTTCTATCTCAACCCGACGGCCAGCCCTTTCATGACACTCCTCCATCTGTGACCAATGGGTCGCCTGAACCCAGCGAGGAGACTCCTCAGCAGCGGTTTGTCAATGTGTCCGCACTCAGAGCGTCAACGGACGAGCCTGCTGCCGAGCGCCTGGGTTCCCTCTCCGGAGGGGCAGGTGGCCGCTCTTCCGTGCCACTTCTGCGCCGGGAGACCAAGCCCGGCCTTGCGCCATCGGCTCTTCTGGACAAGTTGGGATTTGAACTGGCCGGTCATCCAGTTGTTACAGTGCGTACAGAAAATCGTGCTTTCTTTTCCCCATCTCATCAGTACCGTAGCCGCCCCCCATGGCAAAAACTTTACCATCTATCAAAATTGTGCCTCCAACGCTGGAACCTTCTTCTCGCCCCGACTCTCCTTCCCCGAGCAGAACGCCCTCTGGTTCCTTAACCGTTTCGCAAGATCCCTTCAATATCGAAGGAACAAATACGTCTAATGACAAGGGCGATCAGGCGTCTGTGGTAGGACGTGTCTCTGATTCAGTCCTCGCAGCCCTTACGGAAGGTTTCAACGAGATCGATGAGATGTTCAGCAAGCTAGCTGCGCGTGTCAAGATGCCGTTCCATCAAGTATCAGATCGTTACATTCGTCTCCACTCCCGTGCCCATGGAACCAATCTCTGGAATACGTACTCAATGTATTTCGCGAAAAATATGGAGCGTGAACTGGCCCGCCTTCCCAGAGGCGAGCAGATCACTGGAACACCTACAGCTGATATCCGAAAGCGCTGCTTTTCTCTCTTCAAGGCAGAATATAAGGATATGTACGCGACGATCCTCGAGACATGGAAGGAAGCGAAGGAATTGGAGAACATGGGAGGCACGCTTGCCCAACGGCAGCAAGTTTTTGACAAGTCCAAAAAAAATCTGAACCACATGGTACGTTGGTATCCGTGTACCGGATGTATTCTCAATGGATATACGTCTAGTTCACTGCTCTGAGCAAAGCCCACGGGTTCGAAGGTGCTTATCTCCTGGCCGGACGAGTGGTCAATCAAGATGGTGGGCTTGGTCATGTATTCATGACCCCCGGTGCAGAGAAGGTGAGTCCTCTGCACTATCATCTCAGCATGCTAAACGGCGTTGGAGTTCTTCGCGACGCGATGCCGCGCTGGTGATGATGAGATTATTGGTCATTTCAAGGCGCACATCTAGTAAGGGAGTAATGTGGTCTATCTATACTGTTGACTAACTTGCTCATACAGCAATCTGGTGTCGCTACAAGCTGTAGACGAGGTTTTCGAAACTTCAAAGACAGACGGTATCGACGACGAAGTAGAAGTAGTTAGTGATACAAGGGACAGGTCGACGTGGGATGGCTCTGAGGAAAGAGAGGACCACGCTCAGGTTAAGCTCCGTCTGCGTGGTTTATTCGGTGTGTCGGGGTACACGGTCCATGGCCTTCCACTGACATTGTAGCAGAGCAGCATGGCCAGACGTGGGGGTCCGGCAAGCTTTTCCCATGGAAGCAGATGCTTCCTCGCTTAGCTTCATCTGAACTGGTCCTAGTCAACTGGCCCGAGGGAGTGATGTTTCCAGGAGAGGAACGTGCTTCCCACACTATGCCCAAGGGCATATCTGACCTCACGCGAGCGGAATGCTCTAAGCTTCTGGCGGCTTTGAATGATACAGAGGATACCCGGCTACATATTCGATCTGTTCCACGGCACAAAGGTGCGTGTATGTATCATATGATACACAACAAGGCAACTAACACTGAGAAAGCTGCACTGATCAGCTCCGAGGAACCTGTTATAATAGGCGCTGCTCCCCCACACGACTCTAACAAGATCAGAGGAAAACGTATGTTCTGCAACCTCAAGACTGACCGGCTGGGGCCCAAGCGTATGGTCAGCAAAGCTGCTACTCGAGTGAAGAAAAAAGCCACCGATGGTGGTGTCGAAGATCGTGACGAAGTTGAATCACTTGAGAGCAACAATGGGAATTCGCTTCCGAAGAACACCCGTGGTACAAAGCGGAACCTTGCTCGAGTCGTCATCACTTCCACTCAGCCAAAGAAGAAGCGGCCTTCGGTTATCGAGATTTCAAGCGATTCTGTCTCTCCATCTGCATCTGACTCTAAGCTGATGGAAGAAAGCGAGACGAAAAGCAGCAACGATGGAGTTCAGGACTTGTATGCCGACTCTGTGGACACCGAGTACGAACAGCCCTCGACATCCCAGAAACGCAAAGTGAAGGCTACAACGTCCTCCCGCAAGCTTAAGATATTTTCGGCTAACGATTCGGGAAACGAGCCACCACTTTCGTTGGCCAACGAAGTGAAGGGAAAGCAGCCTGCCAAACCTGCCTCGGTAGCCAGGCAAACTCGAGGCAACAGGCGCATCCCGTCCTCTCGGTCGATGGTCGTTACATCTGACGAAGAACCATCGCCGCGTGAGGCGCTCACACATGAGATATCACTTTCAGTGGAACCCAACCGATTGTCTACTGAGCGCCGTCCGGAACCGTCTGTAGGGCCTCACAGCGAACTCCCTTCAGTGAAGCAGCCGAAGCAGTCCCTCTCTATCAACCCGCGCATTTCATCATCTCAAGGTACGTCTTTTTGTGGCGCTTCAGTGTTTCCTTGATTGAACGTGCTCCAATTATAGCGACGGCGAAGGAAGCCGCCGAGGAGTGCTCCAAGTTGGCCCCTGGTGCGGAGCATGCTATCGAGCGCCATGAGACCAATAGAACGCAGCTACCACATTCGACGACACCATCCTCTCCAATCTCTAGTGCCGAGCCTCGTGACCGGACGTTTGGACAGGCTGTAGAGCCGCCTTCCGTGCCAGACGTCGAGACGTCTGCAGCACCTGGAGTAGTTGAGCAGGAAGTGGTGGAAAAGGCAGCCAACCATCCAGAGCATGCCCAGACGCGTAAGTTATCACTTATCCTTGATTGAAGTTTTTATGACAATTGTTCCAGTACCACCCTCCGGCAACTCAGGTAGCCAGAAACAACGTCCCAGGCCCAGACAAGTGCGCAACACTGCGGACCGCATACAGCGGAGCGACACCGGAGATGCCTTCAGCATGCGCACGAGATACTATCCCGCTTCCACCTCCGCAATCGACTCAACTATTATATCCGCCGCATCCGCGCAACTTCTAGCCGCCGAGGAGGGACTTATCGGTGGGAATCAAGAGGGTCGTCCAGTTCCTGAAGGTAGTCACGACTCGCAGCTTTCGAATGCGCCGGTGCCCGGTTGTCAAGTAATACTTCCTCCCGTCCCTGCCCCTGCCTCCTATGACGCCGCCAATCCTTTCGCTCGCCCACCGCAGACCGAAGATATTCTAGATCGACTTCCTGAGTCAGGCGCACGTCCTCTCTATGCACAACAGCCGGATAAAAGTCAAGGCGACAATCATATGCAATACGACGTGGACAACGGCAATGGCTGGTACGCTGCTCAGCAAGGTCCCTACCCACCAATTCCATATATGTCGCAGCATTACCGCCATACATATCCTTTACCTGACCCTCGCGGCCCTGCTCTGACATCTGTCCCGCAGCCGGAGCACACGGTACACGGTAGTCACAATGCGCCGCTTCGGTACCATGATATGTACTACCCCGGCTTGGTAAGTGGCACTGAACAATACCGTTTCGCCTATCGAGAGCCCGCCTATTACCCTTTTCATCCGCCTCGCCCCGTTCTGGCACGCCCCAGTGCCGTCTCACATCCGGATGGTAATGGGAACCCCCCGCCCGGTGCAAACCATCCTCCCGAGGTCTTCGGAGGCGATAAGAACGCGCGGGAAAACGATCGCATCTAAAACTTGATCTACGCCTCATGGTATGTCCATTCTTTCTTTTTTTTTTTTCAGCCTCCTGATGCCGCACGTAGATTTAACTCGAATTGACCCAATGCGCCAGAATTCTTTACCCCTTGCCACTTCCCCTTCCCCCGCGAAAAAAAAGATCAATATTTCATGTATGTTCCGTAGTCGTACTAGTGTTGCGAACTAGAGTCGTTGAACTTTTCACTGTGTGAGAATAAGATTGAAAACAAATGTGATCGTAAGACGTAAATAACATGTTATCCAGGTTGAACATAATTGCCTAATGTGTGCTTCGAGCATCCTACGGGCATATGGTTTTTGTGCTTGTGGACTTGTGGGCGGGGTAGTTCGTGTGAGGCGCTCGGAAGCCTCAAAGGAGGTTCGCAAGACTGCACCGGCGGATATTTAATTGTAGGACGTTCACGCGATGCTCATAAGAAGCTCGGATCAACGGTTGGAAAGTCTGCTTATTCGTACCTATGAGAGTCAGGCAAAGAAGGTTAATCTATATTTGGACATTGCAGGAACAGCCGAAGTAAGGTAGGTTCTACGAGATGGGTTCATCCCAACAAGGAAACTCTGTCTTGAGACCGTGGGAACAGCCCAAAAGTGGTGCCAAGGGTGAACCAACAAAGCGCAGGAAGGTCGTGAAAATAGCAAAGGGTAAAAGACGACGAGCCTCAACCTTCGAAGCTCCCTTGACTTCGGGAGAAAATGGCTCGGAGACAGAGGAAGTCGTCATCGATGCTGGTGACAACCTTTCATCCATGGTGGATAATGACCTCATCACACTAGAAGAAGAGATGCACGCAGATGAGGGCCGGGTTGGAAATACGGATGCTGGTGAGCCCACTGAGCCGGAAGTAGACGAAGCCAAGCAAGCACATGATGACGCAGCAGTGCACTCTGTTCACGCTCTCGCAATCCGTGATATGGGGGCTGCTGGGATCAGGATGACTACACTAGATGAGAAAGTTGCACTCGGTATCATGCCCAAAGTGAGTCCACTTGTCTCGTGAACCCAGTGAGTAAATAAAACTAACTGTGGTTAGGTTGCCGGCCTTGCCCGCAGGGTGCATGATAGTGCACACCTTCAAGTCGAGTTCGAACGGATTGTCACTTCCCTTTCTAGCTCGGGTATTGTGGGCAAGGTTCAGCTTGACCGACGTGTTCCAACACGCTGGAACTCAGACTATACTTGCCTCAAGTCACACTTGCAGTTTAGGGACGCGATCACAATCCTCACTGCCAAAGAAGACTTAGGATTGGAGAGGTATGCGTTAACGAAGGCTCAGTGGAAAGTTGCTGATGACTTGGCTGCTGTCCTTGAGGTGAGTTGTGTGCAGTCTGACATGCTGCCGCTGGCATCAGCTTACTCATCGTTTGGTGCAGTTGTTTGAAGAACTCACACTGCGGTTTTCCAGAGCGGACGTGCCACTCGTATACGAAGTCATCCCAATGCTAGAACGCCTAGAACATATGATGACTAGAGTCCGTGATGAACCACGGGAATTACCTGTGATTCGGATTGCAGCCAAGGCAGCCCTCCTCATGATTGGCAAGTATTACGCATTAACTGATGACAGTGAAGTCTACCGGATTGCTATTGGTACGTGTCCACTCATGACTACACTTTAAGTCGACATCCGTACTTATTCATGTAGTCATGTGTCCAGACAAGAAGGCGGAGTGGTTCGACAAGAATCCTGACTGGCGTGTTGAAGACCGTTTGACAGTTCGGCAGGTGGTGCAGGAACGTTGGGAGAAGACATATGCAGCGTCATCTGGACATTTAGCAGCACGAGACAGTGTTGCTGCCAGTGTTTCCTCCCCCCTTAAGGTCAGTCACCGGTGGCTAACATTTATCACGTCATTTTCATGTACCCTCTTCCAGCGCAAACGTTCTAAATGGGTGATCGATGGCTCCGACAACGAAGACGATGTATTTTCTTCGAACCCAGACTCAATTGAAGCATATCTCGACTCGCCAACAATCACCAAGTCCGAACTGAAGGCTGCAGGTGGTGTGCTGAAATACTGGGAGAACCGGCGTACCGTAACTCCTCGTTTGGCTCAGATGGCACTCGACTTTCTGTCCGTACCGGGTATGTATGCGCTATTACATCGTGAGTAGTATGGATCACCTCACTGCGGTTGGTAGCATCCTCGGTTGATGCCGAGCGTGCGTTCTCGGGTGGCCGTCTACAGGTTAGTCATCTGCAACATCGTATTAGCTCTCAGAGCTTCAAGGCTCAAGTTGCTGTCGGATCGTGGTATGGTTCTCCGGTACTTCCAGAGACGAGATTCATTGCTGGTATAATTAATAAGAAGATGCAGCGGCGTAAGGCTACTGAGAAATCTATCACAGCCACGGACCTTACTGTGGAAGAATCGAGTTAAATTTTGGCCAGTACTACGATACAGTAGATACTGATTCATGCTCTTTCGTATAATGCTTTAACTTGCTTACCACGGCTGCTCAGACAGACAACTAGTACCCGTGGGTTGACCCGGGTACCTGGGTAAGTACCCGTGGGTTAACCCAAACCCACCCTCCTGTACCCGGGTCAGGTGCAGGCAAATCATTAGAGTGGTGTAAACCTGCGGGTATAACCCGGGTATGACCCGGGTTAACCCATGTTACTCCCTATATGGTATACCGCGAAATCGGTACCGACGTGAAGAAACACGCAATAGGACCGCTTGAAGATGGCTGGAATGGTCTCGCGATCTCTGGGTGACTCCAGCCGCAGCGGCTGGAACGAAGAATATGGACAAGTGGAGCGACCATCTGCTGCAGCTATTCTACGTGATCTCCAAGGACTCATTGGGTGAGAAACCATCTCTTTTTCTCGACGAGATTGGTGAATGGTTGACCATATGCCAATCTCGACCGCTGTCGTCTACTCTGATTCGAGAATCCCCACCCTCAAGATAGACTTTTTGGCTGCAATAGTTTCTGTGGGAGAAGGCTCAACCGGGTGGGCTAGCAACGGATGCTGGCAATGTGTTGCTGATCATCCAACGTATCCCGTATCGGCGTATATCCTCATCCGCCGACTTTTCGAACTCTCCTCAGTTATCGTTGGCGAAGGCTACAGTTGTCGTCAACGAACTCGAACGATCACCGCCTTGGTGGCAGTGTCGAAATCCACATCGAAGGCGTCGGAGCAATTGTCTGACATATGTATCAAGCAGGAAAGTCTTTTAGCCCCGCGGAAAGTTTCCGTAACAGTTGTATGCAAAATGTCGGGCGCGGCACTGCCATTCTCGTGCGCAGTACATAAATACCGGGTCCCCACACGAATGACGTATGCCCATCCCTACCATGCATCTCACTCTCTCTTCCGAAGGCGTGCGAAACACGACTATGACCAACGAAAATGGCCAAGTCCTGTATAAAACTTCGACGCCGCATCGCTTCGGAACCCGCACGACGACACTCCACAAAGTCGAACCAAACACTGATCCAGATGACATGCGAGACCATTTAGAGGCTATAGGGGAGATCGAATGGAATTTGATGGGTCCATCTGTGATGCGACTCTACGGGCAAGAAATGATGACAAACTCATTCATCCCTTCGCATGGAGTTACAGGAAGGTAGTGCCCACTTCGTCTCCCACATACACCCGTAGGACTTATGTTGTTCGTTCTTCCCAGAAAGCGTACCTTCACAGGACCGGACGGTCTCCCCTACAGGTGGGACATGGATTTCAAGATTGTCAGGGTGTGTACTTGTTCCGAGGTCTTCTACGATTCCCCGGCTCTGACAGGTTTTGGTTGGGTATCGGAACACAGTTATCACGCAACGATGCCACTAGCCAAGAACTTGCACGGTCCCACACACGAAGCCTAGGCATCACTGGGCCCAGAAGGGACCCTTTCCTCGACATTGATCCCAGTCTCATGCACATGCTTGATATGGTCGTACTCACTTTTATCTACGTTGAAAAATTGCGGAGGGACAAGGAGAAACGAACGAAACGCAGCAGTTTTGGTCGTAATCCTCATCGAGTTCGAGGCTTAGGATACATGTGGTAAGGACCGATGATCGTCATCTCTGCCAAGCTCTTCACTGTAAAATATCGTATGCTATATTTCCGTTTATGTTTCTGGCCTCGCATGCTGTTCCAAACTTGGTTCATATTCATACATCATAGCCAGCAGGACCTCGGTTCCACCATCCCCGGTTATATGAGCAGCCCCAACAAAATGTAAATTTCCGGCTATCTAGACCCAAACGCAAGTGCAAACTCGTCGAAGAAAAAGAGCATAGGTATGATCATTCTCTTACCCCAACAGCCATCTGATGCGTTTGTCCTACCTCGAAATCTGAATTACCACCGCTGGCCCTCAACCAGAAAACTCCAAGCAAAGTTGTCTATCTTGTATCTTGTATCTAGTACATTGCCCGTTGCTACGGAAGGAGATCATCTTCTTGTCCATAGCAAGCAAGGTATAGATGCTGCTTCAGTGGCATTTCCCGAGTTGGTGGATGACTGACCATATGTTTTGACTAGCCAATCTCGATCACTGCTCTCTATTCTAGTGAGGAGTTTCCTGGACTCATATCAAGTCTTGATTTTCCCCTTGACAGGAGGGGAGATCACATCTGAGAGTCCCCTTTTTTCGTAGGAACATGCATCTTCAAGGTAGGGTTTTGGCTGCAATAATCTCTGCCGGAGAAGACGGTTTAATCGGCGGGTGGGCTGGCAATGTGTTACTTGGTACCTGGTATATATCTCCGTCCGCTAACTCATCGAGTTCATCGGACCCGTCTCAGTTGTCAACGACGAAGGCTACAGTTGTCGCAAACGAACTCGACCTCCGGGCTCCAGCTGACAGAGTCAATCACCCCCTTGGCAGCAGTGTCGAAATCCGCATTGAAGGCATCGGAGAAACTGTCTGACATAGTTATCAAGCAGAAAGATCTTAATACGGGTGTGGGTGAGCTCTTTTCGTCTCTTGGCGCGTGTTTGCACCACGCGGAGAGAATTTCCGTAATAGTTGCATGCAAATGATGGGAGAGGCACTGCCATCCTCTATGCGCACTGCATAAATACCCGACCCCCACACGAATGACGAATGCCCATCCCTACCATGCGTCTCACTCTCTCCTCCGAAGGCGTGCGAAACACGGTTATGACCAACGAGAACGGGCAAGTCCTGTACAAAACCTCGACGCCTTATCGCTTCGGAACACGCACGACGGCACTCTACAAAGTCGTTCCGAACGCTGATCCAGATGACATGCGCGACCACTTGGAGACCATAGGGGAGATTGAATGGCATTTGATGAGTTCATCTGTGATGCGACTCCACGGGCGGGAAATGATGACGGACACATTCATCCCTTCGCATGGATTCACAAGAAGGTAGTGTCCACTTTGTCTATACCACATCCATCCATAGGACTTATGTTGTTCCAACTTCACAGGAAGCGTACCTTCACGGGACCGGACGGTCTCTCCTACAGATGGGATATGGATTTTAGGATAGTCAGAGTGCGTACTTATCCCAAAAAATCCTACGATTTCCCGGCTTTGACAGGTTTGGTTTGGGTATTGGATGCACAGTTGTCACGCGACGATGCCAGTCGCCAAGAACTTGCACGGTCCCACAGACGGAGTCTCGGCATCATTGGGCCCAAAAAGGACCCTTCCCTCGACGTTGATCCCAGTCTCATGCACATGCTTGATATGGTCGTACTCACCTTTATCTACGTAGAAAAACTGCGGATGGACAAGGAGAAACGAGCGAAACACAGTAACGGTGGTGGTGGTGGTCCTTGAGATACGTGTAGTAAGAACAGACGGCCCTCCTCCGTTGTCTCTGCCAAGCTCTTCACTGTAATTAGATACCATATGCTATTCTTGTCCGTTTATTCAGTCTACCTCTGGCCTCGCATAAGCCGGAAAATGTGCTATGTAAAACTCGGCTCGTGTGTGCAGAGGTGTCCAATCAAACTGACGGAATGGCAGTTCTTTTTGGGCTGTGGCCCCTGGCATGGCTGCTGCGCTTGTTTAGTATGGGTATACCCCGCCACGATGACGAGCTACCACAGCCCCAATTGCACCGCAACTGAGGTCGTAGGTCACATAAATAAGTTTGACTCGAGCGCTGCATGTTCGCACTCCAAAATGCGTCTGGTGCTGTCTGATGAAGGCGTCCGCAATACGGTCATCACCAACGAGGATGGTCAGGTCCTCTACAAGACTTCTACTCCCTTTCGTTTCGGATCGCGGACGACCACGCTTTACAAAGTCGTCCCAAATGAGAATCCAGAGGACATGCAAGACAATTTCGAGATCATCGGCGAGATAGAATGGCACGTAATCGGTTCTTCTGTGTTACGACTCCACGGAAAAGAGATGAAGTCGAAGGAGTTCATGCCCCGTCATGGTTTGTTGAGAAAGTGAGTTCCTAAATCACGCTAGCCAACGGGCTCTGTCTGCAAAGTTGATTCACGCGCGTTACAGCAAACGCACATTTACCGGACCAGATAGTCGGTCGTACACATGGGAGGCGGATTTCTCGGTGGTTCACGTGTGTACTTGGTTCTCCATTCATGAAGTTATACTGCGATTGACGTGACTCGCGTATCAACCAATCTCTTCAGCTATCCAGAGATGGCGAGCGCCAAGAATTAGCCAGATCGCACCGGCGAAATCTGGGTATCATAGGTGCAAGACGAGACCCCTATCTCGAGGTTAACGAAGAACTCGAGCATATGCTCGACATGGTCGTACTCACTTTTATATATGTAGAGAAGTTGCGGATGGATGACGAAGAGGCGGCCACGTATAGCGGGTCATAAGAAGCCACGAGTCCTTGCCTTCGTCAGAACTGACTGTTCTTGTACCCGATGGATCACTGACCATGGTAAGATTGATTGCAAAATTAGTTATAGTACACGAGTTTGGCGGATACGCACCAAATCTACAACGGTTGGATGGAAAGACTATACGTACAAGGCCCGCCACATATGCATCACCGAAGCAAACAAGGGATAAATACTCATCGTCGTTTCCTTCCCCGCTTTTCCCACCATTCCCTGTCCATTCTTAGTTTTTCCACATAAGTAAACGTGAGGATGACCAGATCCAACATGTGTTCGACCTCTCGCGAGACCTCCAGACATGCCTTCGTGCTTTCCATTCCAAGAATGTTGAAGGATCCAGATGTCGCCCGACGATAGCGAGCCACTTCCCTACGACTTGGATCATCCAACGAGAGCTAAGTAGTGCTACATAAGCAGGTAGAGCCCGCGATACGACGTCGAGACACTCACGACGACGACACGGCGATGCATGTCCCACCTATAGCGTCTGCCATCAGGGCCCTTGAACGTCCGCTTTCTGTACCATCACAATCGATACAGGTCAAACCCACCACGTCATCCTGAACACTCACCGTCCGGTGATGCCGTGTCTTCTCAGAAAAGAATCCGACCTGAGATCCTTCCCCCCTATTCTGAACACTGCAGAGCCAAAGACAGACCATCCGATCTTGCCCACTACTTCAAACCGATCCTTCATCTCAAGTTGGAAGTCATCCGATACGTACTTGCGAATTTTGGTCGTCCACCTTCCGAAAAAGAAAGGAGTCGAGCAGACGTAGAGGGGTTGGCCGGTGTCAGACGTGAATGTAGTGTTACGAACGTTCTCGCTCGATAGTGTAAGGAGCATTTACACGACGGCGTCGTCGCAAGCGTTCGTCGCTGGTGGTAGCTTCGGTCAGGTCTGACTTTGATGGGGCGAAGGGGCGGGAATTAGCACGGCGTGGTGTGGATATATCGACAAGCCTAGGGTAGGTAAACCACGTTGCTACAGTGCGGATATATGATGAAACGCAGAGACCAGTTTGAAAACTGGTCCCACAGCAGCGTGACTTTGCTAGTGTTCAGAGTTAATACCGGCTGCGAATTCGAAAAGACTTGCACTAGGAGATCTTCGATTCGAGAACACGAGAGGAGAGCGGAAATCAGGAGTTCAGGTAACATCAGAAAGCGAACAACCCCCGTTATTAAAACCTGAAGTCAGAGGCACGGCCATGGTGATATGATGGAATGAGATAAGTACCTGACCTATGTCGTTCCATCGATACGCATGTGCGTTACGCCTTCATCCGAACGATACCACCGCACACGTATGGCACATGCCAAGCGGCGGTGTGGTTCCCAGAACACGGTCACCTACATACCCAAAAAGCCTCTGCGGTCTTCTCGCAGCCTTCTGATTCGACGTGGCAATGAAAAACAAAGTTCATGGGCCACTGATATGGTTCTCTACTAGGGAGAGCCCGGAGATTCAATCGATGGTGCGGAAACGTGGTCGATCCGGAATTTTCGCGAAATGCTGCGGGATGGAATCAACGGGATTCGATGTTCTCGACATTTTCAAAACGTCGGAAAAATAAGCTGGCGGTAACCCAGAACCGCGCTGTGAAGTCGAGTTTTTCGGGGCTGACCGTACACGGTAAACGTGTTCGAATACAGAAAGTATACGACGCTCGGCTACCAAAAACCATGCTGCACTGCAGAAACGGGCAATCTCCCAACTCATTGGACCTGAACAAACAACTCGCAGCATCAGAGGCAGCCTGAAAACAAACATGTATGTAGAGAACCTTGCCTAGCGAGCCGTGACGCGCGATCACTCTCCAACAAGTAGTCGTACCAACATATACGTCATTGATCCAAGGAACCGCACGACTGGAGGTGGCATAAGTATGCACGGAGTCGAAAGACAGTTAACATTATGCCCGACAGGGATGCACCACGTACAAGTGAGTCCGACGATTGAGAATAGGATGAAGGCCATGTAACCATCCACCGACTTGGACACTTGGCCACTGCCCGGGCTCGGTGTTGCAGATCTGGAGAACGTAATGAGCCAGAGACGACTGCCTTGCATACCAGCGAGGACTTACATGACGACCGCTGCTAGCAGTGCCTTGATACCTTGTTAGGGCCAATCCGTCCCTATCACACTGTCCAACTTACATTGCTCAGAGTCCAAACCAACAATACCTAAATTCCCGTGAGACAAGGTATCATGCACGACCAAGCAAGACGCAACCCTAACATTAGTTCTAAACGTCCTATAGTAATCCTTTGGCTTCGTAGCGGGGTCCACTTTGCGTTCCTCCTCTGGCGACTTAGTGGAGAGAACACGTATCGCATTCATGTATGCTGCATTGATATCCGTGTCTGCAGTAGGCACAGCCACTTCAACTTCGTTTGTGTTCTTCCCGACAGGAACGACTCCGGCGTCAGTGGACACTTTGTTGTCGCCTTTGACACCTTTCGACGCGTTTTGTACGTTGGCAAACTAGGGAAGAACTGTGAGGACGATCTACCTCGTAGCTAAACCCGTTCCACGCACAGCGTAGACGTTCAGGACCGCAATGTACGACGGAGCCATCAGTAAGTATTGCCAGAAGGACGTAATCATGTGCCAGGGTTCGAACTGAAACCATGGTAAGTCATTCAGCAGTCGAAAAAACCTCAAGAAGAGAGGAGATATACGCAGATAAGCGACGCAGCGACATAAAGACCAAAAGTTGCGGTAAGTGGAAATACGATATTTCTGAAAATCGAGTTCGAGAAGAGATTGGTTGCTCTGATAGAACCATCTGCAGCTGCCACTTCTTCTATACCTTTAACGGCCAGATAAATGGTAGAGAACTTGGTGTATCGTTAGATGCACAGCACTTGTCTCTCACAGACAACATTAGGATGGGGATACGTACGGTCATGTAAATCGTGACGAAGCCGAAGCCAACGAAAGCGAGCGTATATTCCCACTTGGGTCCCTGGGGACGATCTCCGGGGGAGAGCAGGAAACACAGGATAAGCAATCCGAGGTAGAGGTAGTTAAGAATGAGATTGAGAATGTGCAGCTTCGGCACGTAGCTCTCCAGGGCATCTGAAAGGATAACAAAAGCAATATAGTAATTTCCCTTGCAGGGATTCCGTGAGCCACTCACGGAAAGAGAGCAAACATATGGAGGAAACCTACGAGTGCGAACCACACAAAGATAAGATTGTACAATTGATACAACATCTCGACATGTATCCAGAACTTGCGAGCGAAGCTGTGTGAGGAGCGGTATATATGGTGGAAATGGACGAGACTGTGAATGGCAGCGGAGAAGGAGTCATTGAACCAGCGCTGTCGCTGCGATATCAACTCCGGGACCTGCGTACGTGAATAGACGGAAACCAGAAGACTAGCGTAAACAGCACACCTGGCCTGGCACCTCGGTGATAGCGTAAGCTGACTTGACGTAGTGCGATATCCATGCCCCCCCTCGCTTAAAGACTAGCCCCCAGCACAGAATCTAGGCTTACTTGTAAGCATTGTTTACACCAAAAGCCACGGGGAGACGCACCCGATCCTCCGCGAGATACATATTGGCGGTAAAGGTATCTGCACCAGCCTCATGCATCTTCTCACCCAAGAAGTACTTCTGCAATGGCCCTTCCCCCATGGCATCGTTCTGCAATGCGATATAGCGGTATGCACTGAATGCACTGGGTAACACGGTGATGTATCCAAAGACACTCTCCAATGGTTTATCCAGGATGTTTGACGTCTTGTACTCAAAGTTCTGCGCCGCAACCAGCGGATTGAAGAGGTACTGCCCGTACTTGCCCTTCAACACAGCGATCTCCCCGCAAGCCCCGCCGACATTCGACTTGATGTCAAAGATCTTCCACAGGTGATATATGGACATGGGGCCCGGTATGGTCCCGACGTCAAGGAGCACGCACACGTTCGGCTGTAGAATGGGCCCAAAGGCATTAAAGAACCACCGATGAGAGTTTATTTTCTTTTGATTCTTCTCCTTGAGGCAGAATATAACTTGAACTGGCACAATGCCCTTCTCGGCACCCTCTATTTCCATCGAAGGGGATACGGAGACTGAAATAATGAGAATGGGAAAGTAAGATGCGAGAAATATGCATACTCTGCGTCGTGTACTCGTAGATGTGAGCTGTGACCGGTTTTCCGTTCACAATGTTCTGGAGCGATGTCAAAACTCGATGCGCATAATGACCGCCGGGGGTCGCTCACCTTTGCAATTCCATCCTGGTAGGCTCCCATTGTTGCGATGACGCCAAGTGTTCGCGAGTTGATCTTCCGTCGACCATCGCTAACGATACATACAACCACTTTCTTCCAACCTTCTTTCCCCCATGTTCTACTGCGGTCTCGCTTACACAGATGTGCGATGTTCTCCATGACCCCATGCATCGACCTACAGAATAACCCTTCGTCCTCGTTGTACATCGTCATCACAATGAATAGCTCCGTGTGCCGGGGCGGGTCGTAGTATAACTGACGCAGCGTGAAACCAGAATCTTTGAAATCGTCTGGGTCGCATGTCGCCGCCGAGTATCGCATATGTGTAAACTCCCGTTCGTTCCGCAGAGCACACATATCCAAGAGTTTCGATGGCACGGCTAAGTCCATTACAAGATTGCGGTGGAACAATTCAACTCTTCTGAACGTCTTGTACCTGCGGGGCACCTCGTCGATACCAACCACTTCCTCATGAATGCCAGGGATCTCCACGCGCTGGTAGGGTGTTTCGCTCCGATGAAGTGGCAACTTACCCTCGCCATCCGTTTTTCTGCCACCTGTGTAAGAACCCCCAACTTGTGGACGGAAGGGTGCTTGAGGTTGACCGCCAGGACCATACTGATCACCGACATAGTCCGTCGCTAGCTGATATAGCTGGGGCGTCAGTGTATATGTATCGGGAGGAATGTACAAGACATGCTGAACCTCATAAAGATCATGAGCGGACACTGGTAAACACGAGACTGGTTGAGTCCTAGGTGTCGATAACGGGTCCGAGAGGTGATAAGGTTGATTTGAAGTGTACTGGTTCTGTTCGTACTGTACATGCCCTGTACGAGCCGTACTGCGACTGCCGCTGACGAGGGTTGTATCCATCGTCGTAATGACGGCGCCGGGCTTCGTGACGGTCGTCCGCCTTCATGGACATGAATGAACATCGAGATGGGTCCTCAGCAAGCAATTACCTCTGTGTATCTCGACGTTGCATAGCCGGCGCTCTGTTGAGGCAATCCTGCGGGTGGAAGTTTGATTGTGCATGTATGACACAGCACTAAGGCATGACAGCACCGCCACCTGCCGATTTTCCGGAATAAACTCAGTGCGAGTGTGTGCGATGCCCGTCGTCCTGCGAGCCCATCCGACCGCGCGAGACAAAGCGGTGAGCGAGATCCGAGCATCCGCGGGGTCTGTCCTTGTGGCTGTGCCGTGTCTGGTCAAGGTCGTCCTCGACACTGAAAAGGGCCGACGATGCGACCACTGCCTCTCTGCCGACGACGGCCAGCGCTTGCGTCGATGCAGTGGATGTAGTTCGTATTGGTACTGCGACGCTCGATGTGCGTGTAATGTCGTCGTTGACTGACTCGCACTGACCGGTCACAACAAGGCCAGCGATCGCACTGGCCGACTCACAAACGATACTGCGCCGACTTTCTGCGGTACGCGAGTTCTCCTGCGTTCACACAGCTGCACGCCCACCAGAAACTCGACGCCGTCCTGCTCACTCACCTCCTCGCCGAATTCTCTTCTGCCAATGACTCGTCCGGGGTGGCCACCTTCACATCTCTTCTCCCGGCACCCGTCGCAGAAATAGTGCAGTGCCCCCGGACATGCCCACTCGCGCCGACTCGAAAACCTAGTCTCTCTCCGTCCGAGTTGTACAGCCGATTCGCGAATAACAACTTTGCCATTCACAGCCACTTCACCACCATCGCACATGGCGTATTCCCCCTCGCAAGCCGTCTTTTCAACCACTCCTGTCTTCCAAACGCATTCCCAAAGTACACCTTGCATCGTGGACACCAAGTCCAGATGTCGATCGTCGCCATGCGCGATATCGAGGCAGGCGAAGAGGTGCGCATCATCTACTCGACCGATCGTTCGACTCACCCACACTGCCCCAAGGTCTGCATCTCATACGTCGACCCTGCCCTCCTAGACACTCGTCAGCAAATATTTCGATTCAGCTACGGGTTTACATGCACCTGTCCTTCATGCACCTCCCTCTCCATCGTGAGGGCGACGTCCCTACCGACACCCACCGCCGAGGCAGACATCGCTACACGTCTCGTGAACCACGTCTTTCCACGCGTTACTCCCTCGGATATATCCATCACTCTTCCATTAACTCTACCCTCCCTCACCGCCCTCCCGTCCTCGCTACATCCAGCGCTGCGCGAATCATTCTTGACAAAGCTCACAGACAGGTTCAGCACTGCATCACACGAGGGACCATTCGACGTCGCATGGGAGAACGGTCTGGCAGCGCTTGCTTTATATACGCTCATATACCCTCCAAACTATCCTCAGATCGGTACATCCGTCTTCATTTCCATCATACTCTTGAACTCAGCACTTGCAGGTCTCCACCTCCTCGAACTGTCCAAGACAGCTTGGAACGCTCACATCACCGCCCAGCCGTCCATGTCCGTCACAGATCCGGTGCAGTGTACACGTGTGTGTCTCGGCTTGGCACGGCAGATTTTACTCATCATCGGGCCGGAAGGCGATCCTGAGGGTCCAGCCAAGGATTTGGAGATGTTGGACGAGTTGTTGAACGGGGACACGTAGTCATGCGCGCTGGAAATATGAGTAATTGCAAAGCCAGAGAGGAAACGATAAAGCACATCTCTCTTAACCAACGAGGTCGTGTGCCAGAGCAATGTTCTCGATAAAAAGCGCATCTCGCTCATTCTCTATCACAACCAGGAGTTGTTCGTGTCCACACTACCTCCACCTCGCTTGGAGCAGGTCACCACTACCCTCGCAAGCTGAGCTCAGTTGGAGCTTCTTTATTCGCTTCCGGTGGTCCAACGAACCCATTTTCCACCCAAAAGTGAGCGTCCCTACAGAACCTGCGGTGATAAAAAATACAGCAAGTACGTAGACGGAGCGACGGCTTACGATTTATGTCGTGTGTCGTGTCCGATCCCCTTCTTCCATCCCCCTCGAACGAATTCCGTCTCCAAGCTGCATCACAGGCTTTGATGGGTGGCACGAGTCCCATCCTCCAGCCCCCTACCCTTCCACTCCATCCCTTCAAAATACGCAAACCAAGTAATGCCCCGCCTCACACAGGCACTCGTACAGCAGTAGCGGCAACCCCATCGGGGCTCGTAACGCACGGCACAAACGGGGTTATCCCCATCCGCCCCATTACTCTACTCGTGCTCGCTCTTCTCCTCTCCACGTTGTTTACCGTCGCCATCTCATTCTCGTTCTTGGGGTATGAAGCCGACGAGCCGTATTTCATGCAAACTTTGAACAACGTCGCGGAGACCAATCCCGGTGTAAGCGTGCTTCGTCTCTCATGTCAAACCCCCGCTCCGTCGTCTTACGCGCTCCCACGCTCTCAGATCGTGCTCCTAGGCGAAAATGTCGATGTCGACGTCGACGAGCCCTCGATCGGCATCCGGTGGTCGATCCTCGGATGTGGGAACGGTTATGTGCTCGAAGGGAGCGCCGGCCTCCATGGAAGTGACTTGTGTGGGTTACCAAGTTTTTATATTGAGATATATGTCGATAGGTAAAGTCATCGTCGTTCGTGCTGCATCGAAATACGCGTTCATGGCCGGTTGGGATCGTAGTTCAATCGAACCTACCGCGATATATGATCCTTCTCATCTCCCGTTCGTAAGTCAGACGGGACGGCGACGCAAGTACGTGCATCGCGCTCCTCCCACTCTACCATGAAACCTGACGTCTTACAGCATCCAAAACCTCGTCCAGTTCGACAGCGACCACACTCTCGACGTCCACCTCGACCAGCTATACCCCTTCGACAACTACGTCCTCACTAGCACCTTACGGGCCGTCTCGGCCTCTAACACGACTATCCCGATTCAGAAACTGGCGACTATCGATCAGGTGTCCAGTTTTGTGATCGAGAGTGTCGATATGGAGACCTATGAAGTAGTGTCCTCGTCCCAGATTCCAACTCGCGATATCGATCTGTACGTCTCGCGGCCTGTCCAGGCCCGTGTGATCACGCTTCTCTTATTCGCACTGTCCTGGTTTCTCACACATGCGACGCTTATAAGCGTCTACCTCGCACGGAAGCGTAGCACCTCGTACGTCCCGCGTTCGGCGAAACCGATTCTCAAGCATCTTGGAGGCAGTTTAATGGTGTTACTCGTGATCCCACAGTTGAGGAATGCAATGCCAGATGCACCGGGGTATGATGGTGTGTTGATAGGTGTGTCATGATCCTCGTTCCGTGAATGAAAAACTAAACATTGTGGGGATGAAGATTGTATAGGATTTTTTCCGCAGATGATTTTATCCGGCTTATCCGTTCTCATTCTATTGTTGCTGATGATTCTCCGGGAGTTGGAAGGCATGCATGGCGAGGACGGACGGGGTGAAAGTAGCCTTGGCATCGACGAGCAGTCTACTCCATACAGTGGTCGTGTTACGCAAACAGCGAAACTAGCACCGTCCCCCTCGCCAGCAGCGGTCCGTACCGATCCAACCCCAGACCTAAAGCCATGGAACAAGACCGAGTCGGGGCCAAATCCCTCCTCCCCTCTCAAGCGGCTTATCCTAGGAGCAAAGAACAGATACCAGACCCGGACACCGTCCATCAGTCTGGAACGTGGACATCTTCTCCATGACGAGGGTGATACAAAGGAAGGGGATTTCAATACGCAGGCGTTTTCTCACACCTCGTCTGTCCTCTCGCCGGCGCCCTCATCGCTCTCCACCGCTATCGCGTCGTCGTTTCATAGTACCGCTTCGACTTCCCCTTTGTTTGTAATCGCGTCGAGGTCCCCGTCGCCGTCTGACTCTGAAGAAATCGCGCATGTGTCTCAGCAGCAGCATCAACAGCCCCGATCGCACTTGCGGTCTCGCAGCAGCGTATTTTCTGCTTTTGGAGGGCGACCCGGTAGCGTTTACAGATACGAACTGGCAAGATCGGGTAGTTACAGATCGTTGGAGAGGACTGCGTAGAGCAAGTGTTTTGCGTGGACTTTTTTTCGGTCTTTTAAGACATAATTCCAACAAGCGAATACCGTAGTATTGCATGTATCAGAGTAACTCCCCGTGTCTTCTATTTGTAATGAACAGGATACCCAATGATTCAGGTGCTTCCCCGCACTTGATACGGGAAAGATGTGACGGCGATGATGCGTTAGCCAGCCATGCTACCTAGTGACCGAGGTACATGCGGCGGTAAATACCTCGCTAGCCCACAGACTGACCGGTGATGGCTGGCGACGAAATACGCAGTAAGGCGACGCAAGCGATAAATAAGACGTACAAGTATGCGTGATCGATGATTTCGTCGTGCCGTGTTATATTCGCCCCATTTTCAACCTGCAATAAAAAAGGATCATACCACGTCGATGACCATCCGCAGAATGGTACACTTCCGCGTGGATGCGGCGGGTAATGCTCTGCGTAGTGCAAATGAAGGTTGATATACATATCTTGGGCGATGGGCACAATGGGCATGGGGCTAAACAATGCGCGCAGAAGTGGCCGTCCATCAGAGGTCCACACCATATGACAAGCTCCAGCCCTTGAATGCGTGTTAGTCCATGGGAACTCCCCAGTTACTGTTGCGGGGGTTTCATAGGACACCTCCCCCTTGAAATCATTCAAGTACGCTCGCTCCATCGTGTCTGTTGTGGCCTAGTATTCTGTCTCTTGCGGGTCCTGTAAATTATCGTATCAACACCCGGATCTGTAGGATTGTTACGAGTTTCGTTGCAACTAAACAACTCTCCACTTCCGGACAATCGCCGGGCGATGATCAGGGTAATCGATTATCCAGTTCTTACAGGTATTTTCGCGCTCGAAGGGGGATCCCACTTCATGACCTCGATGATCGTTGTTGGACTCGTCTGGTGTGGATGCAGAAAATATCGCTTATTTGGACCGAGTGTACTCCCCTGCAAGCAAGAAGGCAGACGCATATGCCGCCGGGAAACCGTTTGATTCGCTAAATGGCAATATATCAGTGCCTTTGATGGGTTTCGAGTTACTTACCTATTACCTTCCTTCATCCGTCTCTAGCACCAAAGAACTCAATCGCCGAACCTTGAGTATCGAGGTCAAAGTGTTTCGAAACGTACCTCAGTGCGATCGGTTCCGTACCAGATCCAACAAAAAAATTAATCCTCAGCTGCGTCGTGCGCCAGTCCGCCACGTCAAACACAGTTTCCGAGATGGACCGCATTCTCGCTGTAGGTAAGAAGATGGTGCAAATGTCTGGTTTTCGTGCAAAGCCGAACGCGCACAATGGGTGACAACGATAACCACTCACTTCCGATTTCCGGGGTGTCCGAAAGTCTGAGCCAGCCTTGTTCCGTACCCAAGACCTTTTTCTTGTCCATAAAACTTCCACTTTCCAAGCTCAGAAGGGCAAGTGGTACAACCCGGGCGTACATCGACACCCCTGAGTGTGGCTGATTTTTCGTACTTCAAAGCTCCCTATACTCTCCCACGTCCACTGTCCTCGAGGTCTTGGCCTCGAATGCCATCTTATCGCCTTGACCGCGAACAGGGTGGAGTAGATCGAGGTCCATTTTGTGAAACCTTGAGTCTGTCACGTGAGAGACGGTCATTTGATGACTCAGCGTGTTTCCCCGCACCAGCGCTTTGGTGAGCCAGCTCCCCCGTCGTCGAGGTCAAGATGCCAGTCGGGATCGAGGCTTGGCTGTGGCAAGTCCCACCAATAACGCGTGCATGGCTTGCCCTTGCCGTCACTACGAGTCTAGCAGTGGTGTGTACCCCCGCTTTGAGTATTCCGCATAAACGGACTGAATATTCTGATTCACACCTAGCAATGCCAAGTCGTGACGCCTCTCCAACTCTACTTTTCGTTCAGGTCCGCATTTACAAATGCCCAGGTGAGCTCGTGCGTTTGTGTCATTGCGAGTCCTGTTGACTCATGGGCACCTGCATATTTACTCGCCCGTACCATGTATACGTGGCATAACGGACATGACTTGTAGCCGTGGCGCATGCTCACCACGTTCTTTTACTTTGGACCATTCTCACTGGATTTTGTCTTCCACCTGTTCTTCTTGTAATGTTTTTATTCCCCTCCTTTGTTCATCTCAACTGACAAGATGCTATTATTCACCAGCATGCGATATAGCCGAATGCTAGAAGAATCATCGTTTGCAAATAAGAAGGCAGATTATTTCTGGTTACTCTTCGTTTCTTCTGCCATGCTCCTTGTATGTTCATTACTCGCTTCATCTCTTTCTTTGTCTCTCACTGGCTGATCCGGCAGCTGCTTTCCCCGCTCTTCAACCTGCCATTCCTCTCTTCCTCCCTTGCCTTTGTCCCCATCTACGTCTGGTCCCGTCGTCACCCATCTATCCCCATCTCCCTTTTCGGCATTTTTACTATTTCAGCACCTTACCTTCCCCTCGCACTCGTCCTTTTTTCGTGGGTAATTAGCGGTACATGGAAAGCCGCTGCGGGAGACTTGATCGGATGTGCTGTCGGACACGTGGGGTGGTTTGTGAGGGACGTGTGGGCGAGGGAGATGATGGGCGGGAGTAATGTGTTGGGAGAAGCACCGGAGACGTTGTAAGTTTTTCCATTCCCGCTGCCCTGTCCGTGCACTGACTAACGGACAATATTAGGAGGCGGATCATGGGCGATACTTAACGAGGTTGGTTGAGGTCCAACAGTCTTCCTTTGTATCCATACCAGTCACATATTTGATATTCGATCTCTCTCTATCCCTTTTGCCTGCGATATGACGATCGTATTCCTAACTCCGTAGGTCAAGGCCTCTGGCAATTGAGCCCAAAATACACGAGACAACCTCGAGCTTGTTCTCTGGCACAGTGCATACCGGTGGGTGATTTCAAGTGACGCTACATTTGTTACACATCTACCGTCGGGTAATTGACCAAACCAGCAGTGTCATATACAACATCGCTATTGTGCGTGCACATCAGCCTACTTCACAATATTGGGTCTTAACCATGGATGAGAACACCCTGCCGCAGAGCAACGTTAAAATTACCTTGGACCGGCTTGGGGTCACCCCACCCACGCGATCGCGTGTCAAATTCTGTGATTAATCAAACAGGCGTGTGCACGATTCAGCTGGTGTACTGAGCAGTATAGCCTTGGGTTGACCTCACCGTTTGGATCGCGCGTAGCAACGCCTGCTCTGACGGCCGCACCAGGCTCATGGTCTGTCTTTGAGAGTCTCTCGAGGTCCTCTTTCATGAGTTCTTCGTCGGCGATTTTCTTCTTCGCATCTTCTGGAATTTTTTCGACTGGCTTGTCACCGACAAAATCTTGTTTTGCCATGATAACGAAAGGCAGTTGTTGAGAGTTGCCGCCACAACTGAATGGCATTATATATCCCTCTCCTCGTAGATGACATCACCCGTCTTGGGGTCAGTGACATCATCGACGAGCATTCCTTACCCAAAGACCAAAGCGCTCGTTAGATCCAAGCACAGTTCCTACATATGTCCGATTAAACTCGCTGCGGCCTCGTGCCATGTAACCATAAGGGCACGTTCAGCGCCTCATTGCATTGTCCTTCTCCAAGCATGCTCGACCAGTACCGTACCGAAGAGGGGACCCTCAGCGGACAAGACACGTCCAACTCCAACTGCTTGTTTGCACTCACACAATACCATCTGACGAGACGGCGCGGCAGCGGGTACGATCATTTGACATGTTCGACCCATCGTCGCGACTACTAACCCACCCTGCTACCATCGCGCAGCGGCAGCCCACTCAAGGCCCTTTCGAAGAGGCCATGCAGCGAATCTAATGGAGTGGACGTCCGGGAAGAGAAATGCTCTTTCCACCGAGCTCTCCTCGTTCCCGAAATCGTCCGTTTGATTTTCGGTTTTGTCCAAGCTTTGGACGAAGAGAGTCCGGTGGGAGAGTGTGTTGGATTCGTCACCCAAACGGAGGGGAAAAGATCGCTCGCCTATCTTAGTAGGACATGTCGTTTCTTTCATGAACCGGCCATCGATGCACTCTGGATGAACCTCGAGAGCATCGATCCTCTTATCAAGTTGCTTCCTCGTAGAATGTGGGGGAGGAACCGCTATCCCCTCTTGGTCGGTATCCCTTCCCCTTCTCACCTGGCGACCGTCTCCACTCATGACCCGCTCCAGGTGCGCAAGTTCATGCGCAAGAAGCACTGGGACACCTTCCAAAAGTACGCATCACGCGTCAAAACACTACGAGGTCCCAGTTATGGCCTATCTGCTGCTACTCAACATACAGTGATGGCTGCCATTGCCAGTTCCCCGAAAGCAACTCGACCCTTGTTCCCCCAGCTAACAGAGATCATCTGGCGCGAGATTAGAATGTTCCACCGATCGGAGCCATGCGTATCTTTGCTCAAATACTTCATGGGCCCATCTGTCACGCAGATTACACTTAAACTTCATTGTTGGCCTTATCACATTCCCTCCGAGATGAGCGTTCTCACCGAAATGTCAAATCTGTGTCCCAACATCGTCTCGTTCACCGCACAATTCCCTCCCTCCTCACACAACGATCCATGTGAGGAAGTAGGAGACATCGTAAGTAATTGGAAGAAGCTCCGCGCTCTCCACAGTTGTGCACTTCCCCAATCAGTGATGGACCAGCTCATTTCCCAAAATACGCTGGAATCGCTTGCCATCGAACTTAACAACTCCATCTACCCACCTTTCATTGGTCGACTACCCGAATCACTGCATACGTTTTCACTGGGAGGAAGCAGTGCCATGATGTGTACCCGCTACCTCAAGAATGTTCATGTATCCCCCACCTCGCTTACCCTGCGTATCGGCGCAGATGACTCCACCATCGAAGATGTTGCCGACCTCTTCCGTATCCTTCCTGACCACTTCTCCAATACCACTGTGCAAATATTCACACCTGAACTAACGAGCTCGTACTGGATGTCCCGGAGCACGGACACTTTCCGACTCGATCTCACTGTCCTTCGACCCATCCTTGTCTTTACGTCCTTACGTATTGTTGATCTCTCCTTCTTCAGCACCGCAGGTCTCAACGACGATGCATGTACGACGATGGCCCAATCCTGGCGTTCCCTTGAGTCCCTCGCACTAGGTACCGTTGATATACTGATGGAGCGTCCCGTGGCGACCGTACGTGGAGTCATCGCGTTCTTAGCACACTGTCCCTGCCTCACCAACCTCGCCATGGCTTTCGATGGGACACGCCATATCCCCGAAGTGAGCGATATCCCTTCAGGAGTCATCAATACCCGCATAGAGCGTATCGACGTCGCGCATTCGCCACTTATGGACGTTAACGCGATGGCAACATGTTTGGGGACGCTGATGCCGTGTCTGAAGAAGGTTGACGTCGTACAGCTAGGAAGAGAGGATGACCGAGAATCCGGAGGGCGATGGGAAGAAGTGCAGAAGATGTTGAGTTGTTCGTTGAGATCACAGGGGATTAATACCGACTGAGAACGCTCTTTTCTGGGGATTTGGGCAATCAGTATTTCTTCCATGTTTATGGAGATGGCTTACTTTCGCGCGCTATGGCAAACCGACTAGCGATTCACTCAACGGGTTCGATATCCTGGTTGTAGCAGACGGTACGGTAACAGCACGCACTGTAAGTAGTAAAGCACTATACATATATCACACACCCTCTGCATGTGAGGTTGGTGCTGCTGCCGACGGCACTTCCCGAGTTTGTGTTTGTAGTCAATCCTACACGACTTGTCCTTAGCAGAACGCATGTACGTGGATATATCGGGCTTGTCTCGCAGATTGGCAGCAGCACGATTGGCAGCTAATACAACCAGATACCTCCACAAAATCAACCATCGCAGTGCCTCGCTACTATCGACATCGGCAGGCATCACATTTCCCTCACAACTGGTGTCAAGGACGCAAACTACTGGATCCAAGTCATTATCTCAGTGGTCGGACCTGCAGCGGAGGAGACGGCACTTGGTAACGACCATCAAAAACACAGATCCAACTTTCTACTTTCCTAGCAATATCAAGAACGACATGGTTAACCTGACGCCTCCGCAGAATGCCCCAAGATGGGACCATACCCCCGAGGAGGTGGTTCAGTTGATGAAGGACGCTATCACGCAGTACAAGTCTGTCAGTGACAAAGTTGCAGCTCTTCCGTCCACTGAATGTAACTTTACTACGGTGCGAGTTTACTTCCATGCCAGTTATTGCTCCGAATATCTGACCATTCATATTCGGATAGGTATTTGTGAGTAATCTCAGCCAGCTTGCCCTTCAAAGTGACTCAATGGCTAACTCTAGGCACGGCTGGCTGATGCGGAGGCACGGTTCGATGTTGTAGCCGAACCTCTCACATTCTATCAAAACGTCGCCACGTCCAAAGAGCTTCGTGATGCCTCCACTCAAGCAGAACAACTCCAGAGAGATTTCGGTGTTGAAGAATCCATGCGTTTGGATGTCTTCCAAGCCAAAATTGCAGCAGAAAAGAACTTGCATGAAACTGGTGCATTTGAGGAGCTTACTAGTGAACAACAGAGACTGGTAAAGAAGATGGTCCTCGATGGGAAGCGCGCCGGGCTGGCACTTCCGGAGGAGGACAGAACGCAGCTTATGGCTCTCCAAAAGGAGTTATCGCAAGTGGTCGTGGAATTCATGGTATGCATGTTCCACCACCCTCTTCTCGTGTCGATACGGATCTTGACGACATCATGAAGCGAAACTTTAACGAAGAAGATGTGAGCACGCAAGTGAAACCTCTAAGAGGGTTCTGACCAATATACCGACCAGGGTCACGTTACTTTCACTCGTGATGAGCTCGAAGGTGTCCCGGAAGACGTTATCTCTGGATACACGAAGCGTGTGGAAGGTGACAAGGAAGTTTATGATGTGACCTTCAAAACGCCCGATATTTTCCCGGTCGTACGTCTGCACCACTGGTTTTGATTCTGTTGATCGATTTGTTGACCCGACGACACAGTTCAGATTCGCTGTCAGTCCAACTACGCGCCAGAAAGCATATGATGCACACGAGTCCAGACTAGCTATAAACGTACCCTTGCTGGAGCGCGCTCTGGACCTTCGTCGTCGTATCGCCTCTGTTCTGGGTTACAAGACTTGGGCAGACTACGTTACCGAGGTAAAAATGGTGAAGACCGGTGGCTCTGCACAAACAGCAAGTATCATCCGTGGCCAAGTCTTCTCAACATGGTCCTCATATTTTTGTGTATAGTTTGTGGATGACCTTGAGGCGAAGCTCCGACCAGTCGGTATCAAAGAACGCGAAATTCTCCTTGCTCTGAAGAAAGATGAACACGAGAAACGCGGCCTCCCCTTCGATGGCGAATTCTACATTTGGGACTACAGGAAAGCCTTCTTTCGCTGGATACTCGTACACCAATCATAACACCATATTTACACAGGTATTATGACCGTCTGCTTGTCGAGAAGACCCTGAGTCTAGATGACTCTGTTGTGAAGGAGCATTTCCCAGTCTCGGTCGTTGTCCCCACCATCCTCAGCATCTATCAAAACCTACTGGGCGTCAAATTCGTGGAGATTACTGGCGAGAAAAAAGACGTTTGGCATCCCGGTAAGTCTTACCTGTGTTCCAAGGTGCATCACACCCTCGCTCATTACTCGATTTTTCAGAGGTCCAGCAGTATGCAGTCTGGGAACGAGACGCAAATGACCATTCAGCTTTCGTCGGTTACTGTTACCTCGATCTATTTCCTCGAGGTGAGCCCTCACGGTCTCTACGGGAACCTGCGACTAACGTAGGTGGACTTCAGCTGCTAAGTACTCTCACGCTGCAGTGTGGGGCCTTCTGCCAGGTTATGACCTCCCATCCGGAGATCGCCATTATCCCCTTACTGCCATGGTAGCTAACCTTGCGAAGCCTACACCCGAACGCCCCGCGCTCATGCGGCACGACGATGTGACCACATTTTTCCATGAGATGGGTCATGTGTTCCACGGCCTCCTGAGTCGAACACAGTATTCTCGTTTTCATGGGACGGCAGTTGCACGTGACTTTGTGGAGGCCCCGTCGCAAATGCTTGAGAACTGGTTCGTAATGTATATTTCTAGATGAACACTTGTAGATTGACATCAACTCTTAGGTGCTGGGAACACAAAGTCCTTGAAAAGATGTCAAGCCATTACGAGAAGCAGGTCCCACTTTCACCTGACCTCATCGAAAAGATCATCCAGAGGTTTGTTACCCCCATATGCACCTTTTTTTGTGGACACAATCACCGGTCAACGGAACTGATAACTCATCCAGTCGTTACGTGAATGTGGGGCTATTCTACCTTCGGCAACTCTTCTTTGCCAAGTTCGATCTCAAAGTTCACACTGATACAGGTATGACGTGTACGAATTCAGCTACGGAGCAGATGTTGACTATGTATGCAGAACCAACGGATTATACCAAACTTTGGACTGAGATGCGGGAGAGGATATCCCTTGTCAAAAGTGGTGAACCCAAACCTGGTCAGGGCTCGTTTGGCCACATTGTGGGAGGGTATGACGCGGGGTACTACGGGTGAGTCACGTACTAGCCATACACAGACACCTGATATTTACTTCTCTCCGTGCAGATACACATACTCGTTGGTATTCGCCGCAGACATGTATAGAACCGTGTTCAAAAGGGACCCGCTGGACCCAATGCTTGGCCAATTATACCGCAGCAAGATTCTCTTACCGGGTGGAAGTCGAGACGAGGTGGTATCGCTCGAGGCAAGTTGTCACAGATATGGTGATGATGTGATAACCTACTTCTTCGCCAGGACTTCCTCGGTCGGCCGCCCAATTCAGACGCGTTCCTAGATGAAATTTTCGGATCGTCTAAATCCGGTGAAAACGCAAACCTGTAAAGGACGATACCTTGATGACCGGGGCGGAATGCGTGCTTCGATTGCGTTGCTTAGCTCAATCGGTTTTGGGTGAACCTTACATGTATAATATGTACTTGAATCTTGCAAGGTTGCAGTCGAATGGTGGCGGTGATATGGTTACGTCACGTGCGCCGTCTAGATGTGACATATGATATCCCAATTTGGGAGCGATAGTATCTTGCCAAGCTATTGGCCAAGCATTGAAGTCACACCCTTCGCCGCTGGCCACGAAGACCAGCAGCCGCCTGAGAAGGTTCAGACGTTCAACAAGAGCTTACATTTCAGTATCACAACATAACTGATAGATCGTGCAGGCACGACTGAGATGAGTGGTACAAAGGAAGGTAGCGGAGTAAGTACATAATGGCAGTTTGCCAAGGACCCACTCTCCCGCTCGTCCCACTAATTAGCGCCTGTATACCTGTGCATTTTCTGATTGTGTTTTGGAACTTCTTCGCGAGACTTATCTCTTGGCGTTTTCTAGGCTTGTGGTGCACCCGCCTCGACTGATCTGGCAGCCACTCAACACAAGTCTCCGTACCCTCAGGTAAGCATCACGCTACTTTTTCTGCTTTGTTATCAGTAGCCGTTCCCTTCCTAACACCCCGACATCTGTGCCGGTGTATATCCCATACCACCATGGTCGAGTCATCTTCTGCTTCTGAATCTGTCCCACGTCCCCGCCGACGTAGTTGGTTGCAATGGCATGGTCAACAACCAAAGGATATCAATACCTACTCGTCTTCTCAGGAATGTAGTGTCTCTCCCCGTCAGCCGGAGAGAAGACACACATTCTCGTTTCATGATACGAGTGTGAATGCCCCTCGTCCACTTTCATCCGGGTCATCGAGACCGAGTACCCCCAAGGGAATCTCCTCTGCTGCATTCTCTTTATTCTCTTCATTCCAACAGTCTCCTCATATCCCTTCATGCGTACAGGCCGACCAAAATCCCGATGATCACACATCCCGAATCTCCACTTCTCCCAACCCACCGCCGAACCCACCCAAACCAGATCTACCCACCCGCTCAACTGGTTCGTTCGGAAAGATGGCATTCAATTCCATGTTAGGCGGTCTCTCTGCGCTGTCTCTGTCGCGTACTTCAACCAACGACGATAAAGACAAAGAATCCCGGGGACGTAGTTCGAACAAGAGCAAACCCCGTTCATCATCCTTCGCCTACCCGTCCAACGGGAAAGAGAAAGACGGTGCATCGATGATGTCTAAAGACTCTAATCGCGCACGGTCCCAGTCTCCGTTCTCTCTTCGTCGTTGGCGCTCTCGTGATCGCGAGTCTTCCCCCACCCCCCTCCCCCTCGAAGAATCTGACTGCGAGTCTGTCATCTCAAAACGCTCCCCTGCAGTTCGTCCCCGCACCGCTTTCACAGATGACCCCGATTCGGGCTCCGAATATGCTGGCGAGGAAACAGAAGAAGAAGAAGACGATTGGAGCGACGATATGACCGGGATATACGACACTCTCACAGAGCGTAACACAGAGCAGAACGCTTCTTTGATAAGCGAGATTGACGCGGATGTGGATGCAGATGCTGCATTTGATCCCGACCCGCACGGCGAGGGCGTAAACGTTGTTATCCCTCCAGAGCCATACTTCCCATCTACTCTAAATCGTTCGAGTTTCAGCTCGTCACGGGGGAAACGCGGGGCACCCAAGAGGAAGAAGTCTCGGCCACACGAGTTGCTGCCTCTCTCGACGTCTAGGCCCATATTCCAACGTGATCGGTGTACCATTACCATTGTCCAAGGAGACACGGATGCTTTTGAAAGGAGGAAGAAAACATATGTAGTGGCAAGCGATTTGAGCGAAGAAAGTAGATATGCTGTTGAGTGGGGAATTGGAACGGTGCTGCGCGATGGCGATGAGATGTCTGTATTTCCTTCCCATTCGCTCCCTCTAGTATCGTATTGATCTGACACCCTGTAGGCTCATCGTGACAGTAGTGGAGAACGAAAACAAAGGTTTGTGTCACTGGTAATATCGCGGTCGGAGATCCTTGCCAATCCCCTCGTATTTCTAGTCGATCCTATCCTTCCGAATTCCACAGATCGTGCCACGAAGTTACGCAGTCAGCAAGAAGTACGCCGTTTATTGTGTGCAATCGTCTTCTCGCTTCTAACTCGTGCGCAGCGCCAAGGTCTCGCCTATATCCTCGTTCGACAGGCCACATCGCTACTCCAACGAACGCGATTGAACGTGACGGTGTCTTGTCAGGCTTGGCATGCCAAGAACGCGCGCCACATGCTTCTTGATATCGTGGACTACAACGAACCGACGATGTTGATCGTTGGATCGAGGGGGTTGGGACAGCTCAGAGGGTACGTCTGACGTTTATTTTGAACTCGTTCAGTGAGCTGATAATGTTGCAGGATTTTGTTGGGTTCGACATCACACTACCTAATCCAGGTATGTATCATCTCCCCTGCAGTATCTGGCTGTTCTGACTGCAACCGATCCAGCGCTGCTCCGTCCCGGTTATGGTCACCCGCCGCCGCCTTAAACGACCCCCGAGACGGTCCGCGCATCTCGCCAAACATCATGCTCGCGTCTCCCTAGCAGAAGCAGCCGGCATCGATCGCGTCGCACCCAAGGTCGACCAGGATGTCGCCGTTCTTAGGGACGCGATGCAACGTGAAGACCAGCGCAGAGGCGATGAACCGCCTATCCCAGAGGCCAGTGAAGTGGAGGAGGCCGCAGAAGGAGAAGGGGACGGCGCCGAGGGCGAAGGGTATCTCGGCGTGAAAGTGAGGGGCTAACAGTGACATTGACCGAGGTGTGAAGCTTGAGAATTTCAGAAGCTGGGTGCTTTCCGTGTCATCGCTAATTTTCACAGAGCCCCCTTCTTTTTTTATTTATCGGGTTTTTTTTTTCATTCTCAGGAGGCACCGTCCATGGTTACCTTGGTTGGCAACCGTATAATTGTGAACAGAGTATCTCTCAGATTTGTGGCCGTGTAGTCCTCGGGCAAGATTAGATTGCCATTATTCTGGCTAAAAACTATATGACACGTTTCGCGCATTTCTCCAATAACCCGTACTCTGCGTGTCTATCCTACAGGTCAACCAATTGTCCAAAAAGTCCGTGAGATCATCGCGGAAAAGCGGGATATCGTTGCATAAAGAAAATGACGTCATGATAGATGAGGTGTCAGCGACACTTCAGACCTTGGGCTCTGCTGGGGTGACCAGATTCGGGCCAGTTGTTACCGGCTCCGTGCCAGGCGCGTGCATCCTGAAAGTATGTCGGAAATCAGGTCACGCAAGAAGATATCAACCATGGCTTGCGAAGCGGAGGCCACTTACAGTGTTTCGTCCTCAGGTTCGGTGTAGTCTTTAACACGGAAGTACACCATCGGGAAGGCAAACAGCATGCCTGCAGCGGTCAATCCCCACGTTGAGAGAAATATGTTCATGTAACTGCATGATAGAGCATTAATGCGGTGGAAAACGAAAGATTTTGCTGCTCCCCGTACGACTAGGATATGTAAGATAGAAATACTCACGGCAACTTAGCACCATCCGCACGCCACACACCAGCTGCGCCACAAGACTGGAGGCACTTGTCTGCCAGATTGCAAATGGTAGGATGTCACTACAGGTGAGCTGGTGCCCAGGACAGCAATCGCACATATCGGAGTGACTTACAGAACCCGGTGAAGACGGCTAACTTGGCCATGTCGTTTGACATCGCGCCCATAAGCCAGTACGCATATGTCTGCCACATCGAATCCAGGAATCCACAAAAGATCATGAGCCAGACATGCGCAGGGAACGAGCTATCGTATATGTCGATCTTGTTGGAATTATTCGCACGGGTGTACGTCCTAGATGGCAAGGCATTCGAAAATGACACAAGAATTGGAAGTAAAAGCTTACTTCTGGTAGAAATAACCCCATATGTGGACGACGAAAACCATGGAGAAGACGATAACCCATCCAATGAATGCACGAGTTCTACGCCGGAGGCGCTTCTTGTCCAGAATGCAGTACCCGATGAAAACCGAACCAAAGATTTGAGCAGACCAATAGACAAAGTTGTTCAGACCCCGCGCACGGATGGTGAAGAGGGCACCGTTATAGTCATTGAACTCTGTGATACGAGTGATCAGTAGGATGCGTACTCCTGATTATGAGCACTGACGCCACGTGTAGAAGTAGTTGCTAGCGAAGAACATGGGGAAGAGCAATACAACCCAAGGGTCAGTTTTGAGTGCAACGAATAGGTTGAGAAATTCCGCCTTCCAGGACGGATGACGAACGAGTACGACCCTGGTGCCGTCAGTGCGAGTCATCATCTCAGGGTCGGCCATAAGAAGAGGAAGAAAGAATCCAGTGATCGTCAAAACCAAGAAGCCAATCTGTGAGGAGCTTCGTTAGCACTCGTCAGCATTATCTGCCGCATCCTGTCTCACGTAAGTACCGTTGCTCACTGTTCGCAGTCGACGCCAGTCAGATATTGGGCATGATGTTCTGTACAAGATGACACACACCGCCATTCGCCGTGGAGCGGAAATTTTCAGCAAAAGCAACGGCAGAGCCAACCACGCCACCCAAGTTGAAGATGGCCCAAAAGATGCCGATATACAGCCCCTTTTGCGCCTCGGAGGGATACGCCATCATGAGCGAGCCCTGTGCAGTCCATAACAGCGCTGCAGTGACACCGAGGACGGCTCCAGATGCGATGACGTATGCTGTGGCATTGGGATGAATGTTGACGACCCTGGAAAGATCAGGAGAGGGTAACCATGGGCTCTATGAGTGGACAGATTCGGACGCACAAAAAAGAGGATATGTAGAGAGGGTATCCTAAAGTCCCCAGCATGAGAGTGAGACGAGCTCCGAGAACATTACTGAACGTCCTTGAGGCAGGGATCAGCTGAAATGCGCTGATGACGACGAATGGGACCCAGCCTACCCCGAGAAAAAGCCGAAGAAGGCGAATGTGGCATAGAGAGCGGAACTAGCGTTGGCCTGAGCGGTTTCATTGACTTGGCCACCGCCGCCAAGACCGGATAAGGCGTTGAACATGCCAGGACACATGAAACAGACGAAGCCCAGGAGTGCAACCTGGACGGTCGGATGGAAGTACAATCTCCTCCATCCTGTGTGTCGCTCGAAGACGTCAACCTGCTGTGAGCCCTCGTATTCGCCGGTGGGCGATCGACCGTCGATTTTTTCGGCTTCCAGCACTGGGTCGGACATGGGTGAGGAGGGAAGCAAAGCGGCCAGCCATGGATGCTCGGCTCTGGCGACTTCTTATACAGACAAGCGCGTTATCGACGCACCTCGTTGGGAACACAGCACAGTTGCGGATATGAACCGCACACCATGTGGGACACACTGTCACGGGTCTCCCCATCAACCCGTAGCGAGGGTTAAGTCGGTGCTAAATCGAGAGACTCAGTCCATTGCAGCTGGGCGGTGTCTATCACAGTCACATGACCACAGCGGATCAGAATCAGATAACCGGAGCAGAATGACTACACTATTGGGAACAGCAAGGCACCCCTTTTGGGCCCACAACATTGCTACGAGTCAACTCAAGACGAGATGGCGACGCGTCGTGGCTCCTGCTCTGGAGTCACCTTTGGGAAGCTGACGATCAACAGCCCGTTCTCCAACTTCGCCTTGACATCCTCCGGCTGAGAGATAATTCATATCACAGGTCGATCCCACCGAGAAGCGACGCTCACCTTCACTCCAGCGGGAAGGTTGATTGTCCGAGAAAACTTGTCACGAGGACGCTCTCTCACGACGTAGCCTGGATCGTCGGGAGGAATGTCCGCCTTGAACTCTCCAGATACCGTCAGGCGGTTTTGATGAATGTCGATATTGACATCTTCCGACTTCACTCCAGGCAGCTCGAACACTGCTGAAACCGTATTCGCCTCCTTGTTCTCATGCAGATCCAACCTACAAGACAGATTCCCACTACGTCAACATCCTTCCTACAGCCCTTGGTACGTACCTTGGCCGCCATGGACCACGACGCTGTGTACCTCTACCAGCGCGACCACCCTCGGTGGTTTCAACCGTGGTCGAGGGTAAGAATCGTGTGGCGAACGCATCGTCGAACAAGCGATCAAACTCGGTGAAGGGGTCGTAGTATAGGATCGACATGGTGGTGCAATTGTCCCTTGGGTTGCTTGGAGCTTGGCAGTTCGATGCAGCGAATTTGTGCCGGCGTGACGCTTCTCGTCGCCGTTCTTATATGTGTCCCCATCGAAACTCATAGAAGGCGCTCTACTCCTCCGAGTTTTGGTCAGGTTCTGCAAATTGTCTCCGATTGGGCGCACACCGTGCACTCACTTCCTCACATGTCGTCATTTGGATCGTCACTCATTCCCGGCGTAGGCCAATTTAACCACACACTTGCCAGAGATGGTAAGAAGCGCCGAACGTCGCTTGTGTGGCTCTTGACTATGCATTTGCATTCGAGCCCGACTTTTGGTTGCATTTAAGTTGTGACGACGTCATATGATCCAGTACATACCGTCGATCAACTCGTATAACGTCATCACTCCTAACAACTATGGCTTTATTGGATCAATAGTGGTGCATCGGTTCGAAGAGCTGGGATGCGGTTTAACGCTCCTAAAGAGTAGGAGTGTACTGAGATTTTCGCTCGAGTGATATTATGTTCCTCTGGTGCCACGTCGGCGGTGACACCGAGTTACATGTCTCAAACCTAGTGTCTGCTTGTGTAGCGTCTGAGAATGAGATCTAGAAAGATGCTATGTTCGACAGGACGCCGCTTTCGCACCACCAGTCTTTCTGAGCTTCACGTCAAAAAATAACGAAGCGTCAGTTCACAAAGCTAAATACAGAATAGAGCACATACTATCAATCCAACGAGGGATCGCTCTGCTGTCGTGTAATAAGGCAGTCTACATACCAGATGGTCTATGATTTCGGGGTATCTTCGCAGCAGTGCTACGGACCCCTGACACCTCGGTGGGACTCCAAGTGACCGCAGACACGACGCCTGAACACAGGTTGTACCGCATCTCTGGTGTTTCTCCTTCGTCCAACGATCAAACATGACGGACCTCTCCAAAGCCGAGACAGAGCAGATCTTCAAAGTGCTCAGAGCGCAAAAGGGAAACAAAGTAAGTGATATCGTCTACGACTGCGAACACCCCAAATCAAATAGACACCCTCACCAGGCGTGTTTCGATTGCCAAGCTCGAAATCCGACATGGGCGAGTGTGACATACGGCGTATACATCTGTCTAGACTGCTCGAGCGTACATCGGAACATGGGCGTACACATTAGTTTCGTGCGGTAAGTTCATGTTCGAGATCGTCGACACCACAACGCATTTTCACCCCCTTGCCGACCCAATAGATCGACAAACCTGGATAGTTGGCAATTGAACCAGTTACGCACTATGAAAGTCGGCGGAAATGCCTCCGCTGTGGAATTCTTCACTCGCTGCGGCAGTGCCGTCCTCCTTAGTGATGCTGACACAAAGAAGAAGTATACCAGCCGGGCAGCAGAATTATACAAGGAAGAACTCTCCCGGCGTGTAAATGAAGATGCTAGCAAGTATGTAAGAGACGCAAAAGTCATAGGCAAAATCGATTAATGGTCGTGCAGGTTCCCGAGCCGAGTGATCCTCGAGGGTGCAGAGGCTCAGGCAGTCGAGTCAACCCCCCAGGGCGAAGATGACTTCTTCTCATCTTGGGACAAACCTGTCACACCGAAGCCCCCGTCTGTCCCAACCCCTCCTACCGCTGGTCCGGTAATTGGAAAGCCCATCGCCTCGCGCACGGTTACATCGAGTTCCCTCCGGTCCAACAGCGCATCTCCAGGCAACGGGAGTGGGAAACACGGAAATACCCGCCTCACTTCGTCAAATACCATCGCCACGTCGTCTACTACGTCATCCACCGCGCCCAAAAAATCGAAGCTCGGAGGGCTCGGCGCGAAAAAGGCAGCAACGCCGATTGACTTTGCTGAGGCCGAACGAAAAGTCGCAGAGGAGGCGGAGCGGATCAAACGGCTTGGCTATGACAGGCAGCGCGAAGAGGAGGAAGAGCGCCTCAAACAAGAAACCGAGAGGGCAGCTCTAGCAGAGAAAGCGAAAGGCACCAATGCCAACGCTGCCCCGAGACCTGTAAGCGTCCCTGGAAAGGTCGATCCACAAGGAGGAAGTAGCCAGGACATCGAGAGGTTAGGAATGGGATTCCGGAAGCTGGGCTTTGGAGCTGTTCCTACTTCCCCTCCAACAACTTCCACCGTACACTCTATGTACGTTTCCAATTTTGTTTCTGCAAACGCACCGCTAAAGTGTTTCTGTAGATCTGTCGACGATGCACCGACAGTCGCTCGGGAGAAGTTCGGAAACCAGAAAGCCATCTCGTCTGATATGTATTTCGGGAGGAACGACTACGATCCTACTGTCCTCGCTGAGTCGAGAACGCGACTGCAGAATTTCCAAGGTGCAACTTCGATCTCATCTAATCAATATTTTGGGCGTGAGGAAGAAGAAGAGTTTGATCGTGTCGGTTCCGATGGTGGTCTCCTCGGTGATGGTAACCTTTCCAATCTGGAGAATATCGCGAGAGACACCATCGCCAAGGTTCTGGCTAATCCGGAATTACAAAACGTGGGTGAAAGCATTAGGACGGGGGCATTGAAGGTATGGATTCTTGGACTCATATCTTGCCGCTTACTGACACCGTCTCCCAGCTCTCCGACTATCTGGCACAGATGTCTCAGCATTAAAATATTTAGAGTCTGGTACTGCTTCAATTTACCTTTTAGCCGAGACCTTTGTTTCCGTAGTCTACCCTCTTCTCTGTCGAGGAAATACATGTTTGCATGAGTATCACTTGAGCGACTTTGGATGAGACCTTCCACTATTTGGCCACGAGACGGAAGCAAACAAACGTTAGGTGGCTTTCCCGGATGGCATACGCTAGCTTGCGATGATCAGATTCATACTCGTGCAGGTGAGCAAAACTCGCGCATCCAACGCATCGGTCGTCGACTCCCATGGTCCGTGTAGAACCGTCAAGGTAAAACTCGTCTTTCAAAATGGTACGTCCCCTACGACGACGACGAGAAGGTGCGGAAGTGTACAACTGTCATGGGTTCCTGTTCAAAGCCGTGCATCAGGTCCGGCTCAAAGGAGAGGTTCACAGACTGGTTGCTCCGCGCGACCAGAAATACCAATCGAACTTCGTTGAGGTCAATTTTCTGGCGCGAACTTGACGCAGCCTGGCACCCTTACGTTTCGCACAGTTTCGGAATCATAAGATAGTGTATCGACGTTACGCTGGTCTCTTCTTCTGTGTATGCGTAGACGCCAATGACAATGAGCTCGCATATTTGGAGGCCATCCATTTATTCGTCGAGATCCTTGGTAAGTCTCCAACGTTTAAGCTCGGACGACCCTCATAGCCTTCTCTCTGGTCAAGATTCCTTCTTCGACAATGTTTGTGAGCTGGATCTCGTGTTCAACTTCTACAAAGTAAGATTTTATGTGTCTTCGTCAGTATGACGTTCTTAGTCGCAGCAGGTGTATGCTATTTTGGATGAAGTATTCTTGGCGGGCGAGATCGAAGAAACAAGTAAAGACGTTGTCTTGGCAAGACTCGAGCAGCTGGAGAAGCTGGAATGATCTTGCAGAAAGGCCGCCGCTCTTTTCGAGGGACGCGTACTGTAATACCCGGCGAATATCTGGCAACCGTCGTACTATATAGGTGGATTCTGGACTCGCACCTTCCGATCAGGCCGAAGCTCGAGTAATTGACGTTGAAATTGGCTGTTCATTCGCATGTTTCTGTCCACGGGTTTGTATGTTCTATCGCAATTTGATACTTGGCGCGGTAAGTGCGTCCTCGCTGTCTGGTTCAAGTTGGGACGGGAATGACTAGCGTTTGCATCCTGGAGTTGACTTTATCCCATTGCGCGACGCGAGTGCCTTACCCCAGTGTCCGACGGTGTCCAAAATGTGAAAGGTCTTGTCTCCAGGATTCTGGATTCTCTTCAAACAGAACAGAATTCCATTCAAGCATGTTGCCTGCAAGTCTGTTTTCTTCCCTTCTTGAAATACCTCCGCTGTTGATGGAGTTACTGCTTGGATCTCATCATCACGTGTGTCTACCTCCGCTCTATCTTCCACCAAATCGTTCACAGTTCGATCATTCACTGTCCCCGATGTGCCGAACGATGTGTTGTCACGCAAGGGACCATTGCAACTGGCGTGTTTCTTAACTTGGACTTGCACCATTAATTTAGTTCACAAGCGAGCAGAACCGCTTCTCGGAGTGACCAAATTCCTGCCGAAATTCGATTGGCTGTGGCGACTGAACTACCGATATGTATGGACGCAGGTCTTGAACACCACACAGGAAGACGGCCTCCTCCCGTTCAACCCGATCAAACTTAAGCTTAACATTTGTGTATGTAACTTTATGTACTTCATGGAGACCCTTTTCCGCAGGTCGACCACCCCCTTATCGACGCAATTAATGTGCCTCTGAAGAATCCGTGGTGAAATGTTCCTATCCCATATGTCGACTACTCGTACCGCGCTTCCTAGGAGTTTCGGAAGTCGCAAATATTTGCTGTGTATTCACCAGGGTGCCAGATTTGCTCAACTGGGACGGTTGAATTGCAATCCTCCCACATACAAATCCCGAAACTGGTCATATTACATTGGGCATGCCGAGGATATCTTCTCAACAGAGCAATTCCTTGCGACCTGCAGGTGTACACCACCTCTTTCCAATCGACGCACGCCTTTGCGCTTCTGTCTTTGTCCGCCTCTCTCACGTACACACTTAGAGCATATGATCCCGCGGCGAAGTCAATGCTTTCTGGTGCGGGTCATGTCAAGACAAAACCGACTAAGCATCTCTACGCTGTGACCTCTCAATTGTCGTTGCTCGCTTGATACGACCGATCCAAAAATTCTGCATTTACTCAGCTTTTGGAAACGAACATGCTCGACCAACAGCACATCACAAGCCCGTCAGGAAACCATAATTCTCACATTACTACTTACCGCCCAAATGGGAAAGCTTGCGAAGCGTGGAACGGTGCCAGCGCCGAGCCTTTCAAGAACTTGTCTATCTGCCGAGCTCCTTTACACCACAGCACAACATGGAGTGTCAGAGAAATGTACTGATCCTCGATTGGCATTTAGACAAGCTTGGACCTGCGGGCCTGAGACATTACAGTTATGGTTATGGTAGGGAGGTGTGGGAGTGTGGTGAAGGAGTAGATTACGGTACACTATATTTGCAGCATCTCTGGTATTATTGGAGGTGGCAAACACGGGAAAGAGCTGTGTATAACTGGCCATGGGCAAAGCAGTTCGCGTGCAAATCAAGGGCAGTCCTTGCATATGCGAGCCGGAGAGGGAACTGTTCTCGTGTAACGGTCCAGTTCGATTTTGGCGGGCTGAATGTGAATGCGAATGAGATGGCAGGAATACGGTTTGTTGCATGATTGTTGAATATCATCATTGCGCTGCAACGCACAAATGGCACCGACTTTGAAGCCAAGGTGGTGAGGGGGAGCACCGGGGTGAGTGAGTTGGGACAAAAGCTCGGGGTTCTGCCCAGTGCATCAGCGGGTACTTGCCCTGTTTTATGTAAGACAGACACGGAGAGGTCACCATCTGGTACAGGAACACTCATAGCCATCATACTTCCAAAAGCTTCCCTCTCCAACTGCGAGGTGCTTCCATTGGTAAGACTGGTAATGCCAACATATATACAGCAGGTGGAGGAAATGTGATGACGAAAAAATGACGCAAGAAACGACACAGCATGACGGGGTGGAAAGTTTCGTGCTCATAGTATTGTAGATGGTCAAAAACTTCTCCGGGCCTGCCAGGCCCAACTTCGTCCTGGAGCGCTGTACGTGCCTAGACCGTCGTTAGTTATGACGGTGTTGGCACTTCCGTACGTCATCGCATTGGGTCATGATGTCATCCGGAGGGGCCGCATCGGTGACAACCACCTTCGGGAGATGTGTGCGCCGACGATAAAAGCGGGAGGCCTGCCAGATATCCGGTCGTCTAACAGCCATGTCTAACAGCCAGAACCAAAGCCAGAACCAAGAACATAGGTGTGTTCACCGTGTTCTTTGATGAGGGGGGACTGAATGGTTTGCCGTAGTAAAGTCACTGGTCAATTCCATTCTATGAAGGGATCAGTCGTCGAGGCGGTGCGTGCTATGTAGTACCTGTGGCTTTTCGATATCGATGGTTCTGTAGGTCGGGGATGCCACTGGTGCACCGTCCTGGTCGCAGTCGGGGAAAGAAGAACATTCCCGTGGAGAGGCGGAATATACGGCCGCCCAGGCCGAGGGCTATGCGGAAGGTCTTTCAGGCAGAGTTGGGGGGTATAAAGATTCTGTTGTTGGAGCGGTCTGCGGTGACAAGGATCAAACAGATGAAAGGCAAGTCACAATTTCCGGGTTGACACGTCAACACTAACACTGTTGTTGACCCTTTCGTGCAGGAAATGCACAGAAGGAGAAGGGTCAGGCTCAGACAGAATTGAATAAACCCCAGTGAACTAGATGAGACATCCGTCATTAGAGGAGCCAAGTGTAGTTTATGGCGTTCGAACAATAACTGTCTATTCTAAGTACCTGCGGGCAGTCGTATCATGCAAGTTATTCCCAAATGCGTCCCGAAAAGCATATGTGACTTCCTTTTCTCCACGTGGACGCACTAGTCTTCTGGGTAACGTATAAAGTGCAAACTTCCGTACGGAAAGCTCCACTGCGTATCAATCATACCATACTAGCCCGTAAAATGTCGTACATCATGGCCTCCTTCAAATTCAAGTTGTCATGTTAAGATATATGTACATCATGAGATGGTACCAATGTCATAGTTATTTGGCTTTGGAACGATTTTATCACATCCTTTATGTGTGGACACAAACAGAAAATTCCTTGTTACACCCATTCACGCGGCTCCTTCAAGACCTTAACGAGGGCCCACTCCTCGCTCTCTTCGCTTACCCCAAGATCTGACATATACTCCCATCTTGCCGTCTCCGGTAGACTCATCAAAATGCTCTCAATGCGAGCTCCCGGAGTATTAAGTCCGAACCTAGTGCCCCTGTCGTATACTAGGTTGAACTCCACGTAACGCCCCCTGCGCAGGAGTTGCCATCGGCGGTGATGCCCCGTGTAAGGTCTGATCGCGCCGACTTTGAGAATGGGAATATAAGAAGGGATGAAAGCGTCTCCAACGCTGCGGATGAACGAGAATATTTCGTCCGGCGTACGCGGTCTGGCGGTGTCGTCCGATAGGCGTGCATGTGGCTCGGAGCAGAGATCGTCAAAGAACAACCCTCCAACTCCCCGAGTTTCATGGCGGTGGACGATGTAAAAGTATTCATCGCACCACTTTTTGAAAGCGGGGTAAAGCTCACTACCGTGCTGATCGCAAGCGTCCTTCAGAGTCCGATGAAAATGTTTCACTGCAGACTCGTCAAGATAGCTCGGAGTTAGATCAGAACCTCCGCCGAACCACCAGGCTACGACTTTGGGTGGGCCCTCATCTCCCTCGGTAGCTCTTTCGGTAATTTCGAAGTAACGGTAATTCGCGTGCACGGTTGGTGCAAAGGGGTTCCTGGGATGGATGACGAGGCTGATACCCGCAGCGAAAAAGGGCAAGCTTGTTTCACCATCGTAAGGGATCGAAGAATGATTGGAGCGCATCTCCTTGATCGCAGACGGCGGGAGTATACCATATACGACAGAGATGTTCACTCCTGCCTTCTCGAGTACGGTCTCGAGAGATGAAGTGGTCCCCACCGATCCGGGGGAACAGGCGAAGACGCACGACCGGCCCTTCCCCCCTTGTGGCCGTACCCATGCGTCGCGGCGGAACTTTGGAGCTCTCTCGTCCAAGTTCTCCAGCTCAGATACTATTCGCTCCTGGAGACCGTATATGTATTCCTCCACCCTTTGCCGCATGGGTAGTGACGATGACATGGTGACTTGAATATGGAGCGATATCAGCAGGAATATTGAGACCGGTTGACCTCCGGTTATGGCAATATTGACCGGCGAATAGCATTAGACACGACGAAGGCTCTGTTACTTGCAAATTGACAGCTGATGGCTCTGAAAATTCCCTTTGACCATTTCCTAGACCTTGCTGCGAGATATACTGCTATGGAAAGCCAGGCTCATCAGCGATGCATGAGTCCTTTCTGTGACTCGATTAATGCAGTGGCTGCCAGGCGTCTGTACTGCAGCACGTGACCGCCACCAAGTTGTTTCATATCGTCTTCACTGCAGCCAGCCGTAACGTTCTACATACTTGGCACTCAATATGGATGCGCGCCTGCGTCGAGTTAACAAGGAGATCGCAGGTATGGAGAACCGTCGACTGGCATATTGACTCATCGGCGCGAATTGGTTCCCCTCACTCAGATTGTAAGAACGACAAAACCTCCAATATCAGAATCGATCTCGTCGATTCATCCCCTTTCCATCTGAAAGGATCATTCCCTGGCCCCAAAGACACACCGTACGAGGGAGGCGTCTTTGAAGTGGTACGTGTCTCATCGTGTGCGGAGTTCCATGTCGAACGGATTTACCCTGCAGGATATTGTGATTCCTGACTCGTATCCCTTCCAACCTGTGAAGATGAAGTTCATTACCAAAGTGTACCATCCTAACATATCATCCGCGTCTGGTGCCATCTGCCTCGACATTTTGAAAGACGCATGGTCTCCTGTTCTGACGCTCAAGTCGACCTTGATATCGCTACAATCACTCCTTTGTTCTCCGGAGCCAAACGATCCTCAGGATGCTGAAGTCGCGAAGCATTACATGACAAGTAAGAACAGCTTCGAGGAAACAGCACGGTACTGGACGCAGACCTATGCTAGGGGCCAGGAGTCCAAAGGAAAGGTCGATATCAAAGAGCCTGGAAGGGACGAGGTGGCTATAGCAGGTCTTGAAAAGATTCATGTAGCTCAGTTCGAGGGTCTTGGATTCGAGCGTTCGAAAGTGGTATGTGGTCAGCCTCGTGTATGCCCATCCGGGATGCTAAACGCGGTAAACCCGCAGATCGACGTTTTGCGTAGATTGAACTACAGGGGATCAAATGTTGCGAACATACCGGACGAGAGAATAATCGATGAACTGCTGAAGTGACAAATCTTCGGCATACACGGACGTTATCAACCCTCTTGTATCCCTTCACTATATCCCTTCATCTCACAGTGCCGCTGTACTGCCCTATTTGAACTGGTTTGTCGATGGAACCTTCCGAACTCATGTGCAACTGCCAACTTTGATGTGTAGTGGTAGCTCGACATGCGCACCTCATGTCAGGAAAGCAATGAGATGGCAAGATGGCAATGTCAAAACACTGATTAGGTCAAATGCAATTACTTCTTATAGGTGTCATCAATCATGAGCGCATGAGCCCCCATATACCGCTGTGATCGTCAGCGTCACTGATGTTCGACTTCCCACAAGGCGGGGCGTCAGATAGCAAGGGAACTGCAGAGGCAACGAGGGACAGCACTGCAGTGAGAATTGGGTCAACGAAGCCAGACAAAACCAGATGATGACGGCGAGAGTAGTCTCGGGATGCCGGAGACATCCTCAGTGCCCGTCGCCCAGTAATTAAAGAGCATAGTCGTAGGGAATGTGGACGTAGACGAAAATGTAATGTACTGAAAATTGGAATGCAAGAACAATAAAGATTACACAAAGGCAATGTTCAGGCACGGACAGGACACAGCTGGTTACTCTGATGGCGAGCAGGACACACTGTTCAGGCTATTTTAGCTATGAACCAAGGAATTGCTATGACAAACTCAATTGAAATGCCATGCGAGAGGCCTTGGGTCATAGCGAATAGCTGGCAGTGTGACACCACAGCCACTCATTAAATAACCAAGAGGTAGTCCACACAGGGGGCATGACGAGAGTCAAGAAGGGGGGGAGAAGGGCTCATATGGGTGTGTGGGCAGGAAGTAAAGAAAAGCACGATGTCCGTCTCAGCGACTGCCACTGATGTTTTATAGTCGAGGATTTTTTTTTTTTCTTGTTTGCCATGCCGGAGGATACGGACTCAATTACCATTAATGCTCAGTGGCGACGTAGAATGGAACATGGTATTATCCGATCGATCCAGCGCGTTGCAGGCCATGGGTCCCTGCTGGACATACAGGCTACAAGGTGTGCGATGCTCGGCCCCAGCTATGTAAGGTAACTCGGTCCAAAAAAGGGCCCACATCTTCAAACACTTATCAACGGATCAACTGCGAGGACATCACCACAATGCAAAACAGGTCATCTCGGGGGATGGCGCACTCTGCACTAATCCTTTTTCTGTGAACACGTATCACGTCAATCCGATCGCACCATGGCCATGGTCCGCGCCAGCGCGGGCCTATTACAACGTTCGATCTCGTCGTTGCATCCAAGCTGTCAAAGCAAGACCCACCATCATTCCACCTGCATGCCATCAAACGTTCGATCGTTCATTTCACATAGCATGTTCGCCTGTTGCAATCCAAACTCTATCTCCGGACTGAAAATTACGTATGAGTGGAGAGGAACATGGAGAGGCTCGAATTCTGGTTGAAATTATGCTGTTTAACGACTTACACAGTGATATTACATCTGCCACGTCCTCCCCCGATATCAATGTGTGGTATCATCATTGGACACACATTGTTCGGTCTGGACACGACGCTTTCATGTTTGTGGCACAGGGGGTTTCGTGAAATATGCGGTTGCCGATGCAAAACCAACAAGGGGGGTCAACTCCACGGCTGCGGTTAGTACCAACGCCACGAAACGCAGTGAGGTATCACATGTCTGCTCCGATTTCGTGATTCGGATGAGCTTGATGTCGCTCAATGACGGAGGAGAGGACAAGAATTCGTGAATTTTCGCGGGGAGAATCACTGATACAGTGAAGAGAGTGGGCTGGCGTTGTCCGAACACGACTCAGAGCGGCGATAACGATCAATCATTAATCAAGCTTCAAAAGCGTGTCAGACCCCCCCACAAAAGTCACCTTGCCTGAGCGTGCAATCGCAGGCAAAAAGACGTGAAGACAAGCACGTGACAATATTCCAAATTTGCGGCAGTACGACGTCTTGTGACAAGGAAAAAAAACAGCAAGCATGATCGAACCGTGTCGCCGCCATGCCCCAGCCTGGGCTCCAAGCACGGAACAACAGTTTAGTTTCTGCAGTAGAGTCACGCTCGGAAACATCCAAGTGAGTGCCGTATACTAAACGTGCATACTTCTCAGATCACTGCAATGGATCCCCGAACGGTTTCATTCCTCCTGCTATCGCTCACTTGCGCATCACACCACATGATCGACGCACTCGATTTCGTACTTTCGATCATGGCATGGTTTGGTGACTTTATTCCGATGACCATCTCCTGGAACAGGACGACATGTAGACTGCTATAACCGGGTGCCGGCTGTTCAGCCGGTTCACCCAACTATCGTCACTGGCGAGTGGGACAGGTTTTAGGACAAGTAAGGGAGCGTGTGTGGTGTCACGGTAAGAATGTGCCGATGACGAAGGAGGTTGTTTTCGAAAACGAGAACGGTGTCATGGGCTATTCTGCGCCAAGATGACGGAGTTCCAGGGGTCTCGGGCTGACCATGGTCACATTAAATTAGGTTCCCTGATACTTTCAAGGTACAAGTTAGGCTCGATGAGGACTAGTAGAGTTGCAAGACTCGATCCAATGACCGTTTGGCTGACCAGGCCGATATCTTGCCTCCCTTCCCTTTCGGAACGGTTTAGTCTCGTAGCCAGCCTACCATGCATGCACAGGATGGTAAGGGTCAAGGTTTACCATGTATTACCGGCGCTGGCTGACAACGCTCAGATTGTGTACCGAGAATAACCATAGTGGCTACGTGTGGTGATATGCGACTATGAAGGCCTGATATGGGTCCTTTGGTTCTCGTTCTACGCCCTGTACCCGCTAACTTGTGCAATTGCCTCCGTTCGTCTTTTTGATGCGTCCCAGGGAAATATGGAGCCACTCATGCATTGACAACGTTTGTGGCACACACAAGGAATTGTGGGATAAACTAGTTCCGATTGGTGCGTGCTGGAGTGGACTGGTTAGCGTCCACTCCGATCGTTTTGGTTCGCCATTGGGTCAGCCAATCTCGCCCACCTCGGGCATCCATGATTGCGGGTTGGCACGGCAGGTACTTTGTTTTTTTTTGGGGGGGATGACCACAGAACTTCCTCTTCTATAACTAAATGGACGGCTCCGTCAGCATACCGCACCATTAAATCCGGTGGCCTAGAGAATTGCGGTAAGGCATGTTAGGCATGCTGAACAGGTTAGCTGTCTGCACATTGTCTCGCATATGGGTCACCTGAGTACTGTCTGTCTACCTCGTTGCAACAGCAAGACTCCTGGAGCACCACAGACCGAGGCAGACGTACTAAGCGACTTTTGGCGATCGGGCCTCACCACGAAAGGGCAAGCCGTTCATTTTTACTGACCGCAGCAGGCGAAGTTCCTACTCGTTCCTCAGTCCTATTGGGCCATCACGACAAATTTGCCTCCGCTGGCACTAATTCCCAAACAGTAACGCCCATAGCTCCCGATGGCGGGCATGTTTCAGAATGCAAGTGCGTAAACCCTACCCTCTCTGTCTATTGCACACTGCGGCTTACCTCGTCGTGTGTTTGCCTGTCTTACTCACCCATGGGCTTTATCGCGTTGCGCACGGACTCCCTTTGTTTCGTTCTGCACCGGGTGCAGCTGGTCACAGGGTCACCGGCCGAGTAGTCTTCTATATTCTCTCAGAATGTTATCACTATATATGTCCTACGTATGCAATCTCAGACTAGCTTCTTTGTGACAGGCTTCTCCGCCCGGGAAAGCGTACTTGCTGTACATGTAAATGCGATGTACTTAAACGCGTTCACAATTACCTCATCCCGTGAGCGCTGTTTCTCCACAGCACTCCGACAGGATTGAGGTGATATGGTTCACTGAAGGCGAGTGCCGAAAGAAGTTCTTGGTCCCACAACCCACCTCCAATCATTCAAATTCCAAGCTCCACAGGTCCCTTTTCCAAGAACACCATAGCGCGTTTCGATTAATGCCTGATCAGTGCACAATGCGTCGCATGTTTTTGCATGGATGTTGTGAGATCCGGGATATATCTAAGGTACCTGCCAACTACACGCCAAAAACTCCCGGGTCGCCGCTTCGGACTAATCCATCTTTAGTTTTCTCTGATTCTCCCCCAGGTTGAGTCTCAGGTGCGGAATGGTTTTCAGGATCAACAACCAGCTTGCGAGCTGCCCACCCCCCAGCATAACCGAACCAGTGTTTCCTTGGGCAGTGGGGCCCGCGCAGAAAAAGGACAACAAGTTGGAACCCCTGCCAAGCCTGCAAAAGCAATGCACATGCACGCCAGCCATGCTGTACGAACACCGTCGTACCGACCGACGTACCCATAACTTGGCCAATAAAAAGCTACAGCGCAGTTAACCCATCGCTTAGAGTTTAAGGAGCTAACGACGCACGGAGAGAATTAGTATGGCATTCAGGCGCGCCCGGGCTGTTGTTGATATACTTATGTTCCGTCAGGTCTTTCGTCAACGACCCACAGAAACTGGTCTCACGAAAAAACATCCGTTGATAACGATACCTGTTGCATCTGGCGGGCAGCGTCCAAACCGAAGCAAGCTATAATAACCGCAGAGACGTTTATTCCGCCAGCCGCCGTCTGCACAGCTTGGGATATCGACAGAATAAGAGTCGCCATGAGCGTAGCGTACCAAGGAACGAGCTTGTCGATAAGACGGCCAGCGAAGGGCCCAACGAGCACACCAAACATCCCGACGAGTCCGAACAGGCCGATGACGAGCCTATCCATTTGTAAACTTTCACCGATGGGAAGGGATGTTTCCTGACTTACGTCGAATAGTAGTATGGCGGGCCGCCAAGCAGAAATGTGAGGGTGACCCAAAACGCGCTGAAACAAGCACTCGATGCGATATTGATCAATGAGGCCTGCACCACGAGCGGCTCCGTAACCGCGTATTTTGCCATGGACCCCAGAATCTGGAAGTAGCTTAAATTGATGTTTTTGGCGGGGTAATCTGGGAGCATGAAATATGCTCCGACGAGAACCAGAGCCTGAACGCTGATTGCCATATAATAGACTATGCGCCACGATGCAAAGTTGGCAATGACGCCGGCCAGCACTCGAGCCGCCAAGACACCAAACATCAAGCCTGAAAGTACGACAGAGAGTGCTGCTCCCCTTCGGTCAGGGGTGGCCAGATCAGCGGCCAAAGGCATGAGGACCTGTGGGGTAACCGTGACAAGTCCTGTCAAAAAGCATAATACTTCGAAAAGTCGTAAATTCGTGGTAACCGAGAGCCCGACGGTGAAAGTTGTCGAAAGCAGTACGAGAAGGAGTATGAGGGGTCGTCTCCGGACCAAATCCCCGAGAGGTGTGATCAGCACCAGACCAGAAGCATAGCTAGTTTTTCGCGATGGGCCGTCAAATATGGTAAGTTATCCATCAAGCCCCTCTTACCCAGCTTGAACCAACGTTGGTATTCTGATACGAATTCTCCGTTATTAAAACTGTAGCACAGAAGCCGACCCTTGTGCTCACTGTGAAACCTGTTCGTAGTTTACGTCAAATGACTTTGAGAATTCAACTAGAAACACGAGTTAGCCTCGATGCATGGAATGCGACGGTAAGCACATGCTCAGCAGGGGTTGACAGTAGTAAAGGTTTGCAGCGGCTGATTAAATTCATCAAATGATTAATAACCCGCGGAACACGGCTTCCACGTAGAACCGCAATACTCCGACTCACTGAATGTACTTGCGAACCCAAAAGCTATGTTCAATACAAGGCCAAAGTGGAACGGCTTGTCAGGATCGAAACGCAACCTTGTTGGAATGGGCAAGAAGCCGAAGTCAGTCGGAGTCATCGCAGACTTCGCTTTTGGCGAGCAATCCTTTATCGATCCGCTTGTGGCCATTGGCACACTTACAGCTGACTGCGAAATCAAGCAGGAATAAACATACGCTCAGAAGAAGACTCTTATCCTCCTTTTCCTCAGCGCTTCAGTGCCGTGACACTTGAGAAATCTGATTCAGCACTCCCAGCTATGGGTAGAATGTTCCCCATTTAGGTAATTCCGTCCTGATTGAACCTCAGGAAACAAAATTAGTGCACTGACTTTACTGCGGGGTTGCTTTGGGGACGGCTGGAATCGACGCGTCCCTTTCGTCAGGCAGAGAGAGAACGTGATGTAGTCTGAGACCGCGTCTAAAATGACGAGTGAAAACCGACAGGCTTTCCGGCCCGGAGCCAGGGTCCCGGGTGCGCTGTGAGGGGTGGGATGGGCGCCAAACAGGTCTTCGAGTGGACGTCGAACTCGAGGGGTCCGACAAACTGGTGTGCAGCTGTCAACGCTTTGGCCGTCCTGTGAGCGGATGCAAAGAACAACAGATTCCGGATGAGCGGCACGTGGGCCTTGTGCCGCGAGTGATTCAGACTGCCAAATCTATTCCCACGCATGGACTATGCAAATTCTCTGCGAGCTAAGTAGTGCTGAGAATGGCCAGCGTAAAAATAATTACACGATATACGGATGGATGGATTAATCTTGCCTCTGAGACGTTGCAAGCCTTCCGGCGTCGCGAAATGCCTCCAAAGCCCTCCAAGCTGCTCCCGAAGTCATACTCTCCAACGCAAGCCTAACACCATGCTTATAATTTTCTGCCAGACCTGCAACCACCAAAAGTGCGGACGCGTTCAACAGCACAAAGTGCAAGATGGGTGTCAAATGCTCGGGTATATTCTCACCGGATCTCAACAGTGTCTTGAGCGTCTCTGCGTTCTCAGTAGCCGTTCCCCCCGCTACTGCTGTGAGAGGATGGACGGGTAACCCGAACCGTTCGGGATGCAGTTTCGCCTCGGTGATCTGCCCGTCTCGAATCTCCCACACCCATGTGTCCCCTGCACAGCTGATCTCGTCGAGGTTCTCTGCGCCACATACAACAAGTGCACGTTGGACGCCACCATCAAGCAGGGATTTGGCGAAGACAGGGCCAAGTTCGCGTTCAGCTACGCCGAGTACCATGCCTTTGGGACGTGCAGGATTGATGAGTGGACCGAGGACGTTGAAGAGTGTGCGGAAAGGAAGGGCCCTTCGGTATGGCACAAGCGTTGCCAATGATGGGTGATAATCGGGGGCTAGGATGAATGTAAATGGGACCCGTGCGATTGGGACGACGGTCCCGGGTGTGGGCGGTACGAATCGACAATCTAGACGTTCCAAGAGATCTGCAGACCCAGATGACGAAGTTGAAGCCCTGCTACCGTGCTAAGTGGTGATGTTAGGCGTTTGCTGTGTCGTTGGCGTTTTTTTATGAGGGGCGGAAGGGATGAACGACGTGCTTACTTTGACGACGCGTGCACCTGCGCCTGCAGCAACGATCGCAGCGGTTGTGCTAACGTTGAACGTGTTGTGACCGTCTCCGCCTGTGCCTACGATATCCACGACGAAGTCTTTATCCCCATCTTCGAGCACAATTTTGACCGCGCGGGCACGAAAGGTGTCAGCGGCAGCAGCGAGATTCTCTGGTCGTCTTTCTACTCTCGCATTATGCAAAGCAAGTAAGAAGGCGCCGACTTGCGCGGGCAGGATGACATCGGGGGTACAAAGAATATTGAGAGCGGCTTTGAGGTCGTCAGTGGTGAACAATTCGGGCGTCTTCACAAGCTTTCCAAGGAGGACTTTGAACGTGTCAGGCGTCGGTGTGGGCATCCTCGTAACCAGCGCCTCCTCACAGGCTTGGGGTGTGATGGAAGTCTACTGTCGAGTCGGGGATTCGTCTCCCGGTACCCTTTATGACGGTCTACCCTGATGGTCAACTGATAATCCGGTAGGCGATACGCAATACTCGCCAGAGGCCCGCGCTCTGATGAAACAGCAGTGGGTATTCAACAAGAACCAGTGCAGAAAACGTTTCCTTCCATATCAAACCTACACTAATCAGAGTTTCAGATATTAGCAGACGTTTTATCCAAACCAGGACTCCTTCCAAAGTTCCACGCCCAAGAATAACTCAGGTACGCAGGAGTGCACTTCACGCCAAGGCATCATTCATCAGTATAGTCGTGAGGTACGCGGATACCGCGGTCCTAAGTTTGCAACATGGCAATGAAGTAACGTTCAAATTCTCTACGTGAAGCATTTTTCAGACGCAAAATCGGAGTAGCCAGCCGTGTACCGACAGGCCAGTAGTGGAAACGGTATGTATCTTATAGTCCACGAGTACGTGAAGCGACCAGATCGCTTTCATCCTGTTATCCATGAAACATGTCAAACCCGACAATTATCCAGGTTGAAAATGAGGATGTCTTGAGCGCCAGTCTTGACGAGCTCATCCATCACTCTTGCAGAATCCTTCTTCAAGACCATCGCGTTTACGTCGACCCAGCCTTCCTGTTCCAGCGGACTGATGGTCGGCGCTCTTCTGCCCGGGGTGATTCGGATGGCCAGAGGTAAAGCTTCCCTGGAGATGTTATACGAGCAGACCACATATTTCTCGGCGGCAACCACGCCAGCTATGCGGCTTGCAACCAAGTCGATGAGGGGGGTATGATCGGCTCGGGAGAGTGTGTTTGATTTGATAAGGACCGCCTCTGTTTCGAGCACGGTAGAGATAGCGCGCAGACCTGCTGCACGCATCGTTTCACCTGACTCTGCGAGGCGGTTGTCTGGACGAGAGGCGTTTCGAGCTCGCTAGAGAGACATACCTACTAAATCCACTGATTTCCGGTATCGCGATGAGCTCTGGATCGCATAGAGACGTTGCTTACTACGTACCTATGCCGTCTGCCAGACCAAGCGCACAGGCAACTTCAACGCTACCTCCCACATACTGAATCTTCGTCCTCTGATCACCTGTCAACAGCAGCTGATCGTCCAGCTTACCAAAGTATTCCCCAGAAAGGACTTCGAAACTTGTCACGATACGTTTTCCAGCGAGTTGTTCCACAGACTGGATGGATCCGTGTTCGGGAACCTGGATTTGCAGTGCGCATTTTCCGAACCCAAGCCTTTGGACCTCGGTGATTTTGTTTTGCATGCCTGCCTCTAGAACGACATCGTGGCCCGTGATACCAATATCAACGTTTCCATTCCCGACAAAAGAGGGTATATCCGCTGCCGGAAGGAAAATTCTGTAATGATGATCAGACGGTTCGTTTCTGGTGGGTAGTGTGGCTCACAGGGCAATGGGAAGGTTCATTACAAGACACACATCAAGGCGTTGAGACTTCCGAAACTGAATATCGGCACCTGCATGGTCGAGTGACTCGGACGCTTGCTATTGAATCGGGGGATGCGTCTGCACGCACCAGAGAGTAACTGCAAACATTTTTCGTGTAGCCGGCCTGATTAGATGGTCAAGATCAGATGACCACCGGAGTTGGATACCGCCGCACGCGCCTTTCTTGGGGATCGCAAAGAGTAGGCGACTGTCTAGAGTTTCTAGGTCTGTGAGATGGGTTAAATGGGTGGAAAACCGAGTTGTATGGCGCACACACTCATTGCAGACGAGATTCGAGATTCGTACTGACTGCAACTGACTCCAAACTGTAATTCCCCAAATAATCGAGCGATAAGATAAGCGGACTTCTGAATTTCTGATTACACCCGCACGTCCAAGAAGTAACATACCAAGGAAGACATAAGGTTGTATACATTTTCTTATCGTGTATCGTTTTTGTATCTATACAGTCCGTATACAAGTTGGCGGGCGATCCTGCCTACACGTGCCTTTACGCTGAGAACCGTTTGAACCACTGCACGACACTCCTGGCGCATTCCTCTTTTGCCCAGCCTGGGGGTTGTGAGACGGGTCGGTGTGGACAGATCCACACAAAAGAAAAGATTCAGTACAAAGAACCAAGGGCAAAGAACCAATCGAAGAAGACTCACGCTGACTTTCCACACTGGGGTCCGCACGAGTGGCGAACCCGTGCGAAACACCGCTGAAAATCTGTAAATAGTACGTCGCTTTCTTCGCGGATAACGCATCCTCGACTGAGCGGCGTAAATCGGGTTTGAAAGCTTCGTCTATCTCTGCGCGTAGTGGCATGGTCAGTGCCTCGTAAGAAGGTGGAGGAACGTATATTTACCTGCGCAAGAGAGTAGAATCGGTGCTTTCAGGGGGTTAGAGAGGTGTGAGTGAAGTGAGACACGACGGGTCCAGAGGTACGGTGTTCTCACCATTGTTTTTCAAGACAGATTCAACCGTTAACGCCGTAGGATGCGCGACGGCAACTATAGAACGTAGATTGTCAATGCCAAACATCAATCCATAAAGATGCGAGCGTACCCGCGGCGAGTAAACCGGTTTCGCCTTGATCGAGGACGTATGGTGTACCAAAACAGTAGCCTGTAAAGTACATCAGCCAATAGATGGAGAGTGACGGCTAAGCCGCCGTCAAGACGTGAGACGCACCTACGGCAAAATATTTGACACCCTCAGTTCCTGCAGAGCAGAGAAACCAGTAAATCCCGTTAGGCTAGGGTGAGAGGCGGTAAGTGCGGGGATAGAGGTTGACGTACCGTATTTCTGTTTGATAGCATCCACCCATCCAGGTGTGAATGTCTTGGCTTGGTGAACTGATTTCTCTCTCCACGTCGGACGATCAAAGTTAGGGTCGTTGACGTGGAGAGCGTAGGAGTCTCCGAAGAAATAGTCGATGCCGAGGACTGTGAAACCTGTTGGAATCGATGAGCACGGTCGGCCATACCTGTGGCGTTCTTCTAACCGCAATGGAGAGGGAAGTTAACCTACCCTGCGTTGCAAAGTAATCCTGGAGGAGTTGGCTGTTGGGATAGAAAGCTCCGAATACGTCTGGGAAGAAGAGGATAATGTTGCGCGGTAAGCCGTCGAGACTAGGGTCACGGGGTGTGGCGAGGTAAGTAGGAACGGGTACGCCGCCGACGTCGATTTCGATGCGGCGACCGGCGGGGATACCAACGTGCTGGACGGTGGAGAAGCAGTTGTCTGTGAGGGTGTCGGCCATGCTGATGTCGATATGTCAAACGCTAAGAATCGTTTTGTACCGTGACGGCGTTCCAAGGAGCGTATAATGGCGGTTCGCAATCATCCTTATCGCTTTGGTTTTTATGGGTCATTTCCAAGTTGAACGCGAGGAAACACGACCGGTGAGGCGACCGCCGGTGGAATTGGTCAGGGGCTTCGATTCAAACTCCGCCCACGCGTTGGCTCGCACGATTACGCGGCCCGTCTACGATCCAACACACGATGTCATCGTTCAATCCATACACCGAGAACGGGGGTGCCATCCTTGCCATTGCAGGTGCTGACTTTAGCGTCGTAGCGGGTGACACGCGCCAGAGCGAGGGATACAGTATCCAGACGCGGTATGCGCCCAAGGTGTTCCGGTTGTACGTATCTATCTCTCCTGCATGTCGATGCTCGCGGTCGGCTGATTCGCATGCACTTCGTTGTTGTTGCATGGTTCAGGACGGATCGCGCAGTATTGGCTGTGAATGGGTTCGCAGCGGACGGGAATATGTTCGTTAAGAAAGTGAAACAACGCCTCGAGGTGTGTCTTTCGCGGTGACCCTGTGATTTCTGTTCCTACTGGCTTACGCACCGTTGGCATGGCCAGTGGTACCGACATGCTCATGCCAAGGATATGCCTCTTCGATCGATTGCGCGGTTGATCCAAACGATGTTGTACTCTCGCAGGTTTTTCCCGTACTACGTGTATAATATCCTGGGAGGTATCGAGGAGGACGGTATGTCGTTTTTTCAGTCTGGTTCTGTTTGTATGCTTAGAGAATGTTTAATCATCGCGTAGGTTCGGGCGCAGTGTACTCCTTCGATCCCGTAGGTTCTTACGAGCGTGAGACTTGCCGTGCAGCAGGACCCGCCCAGTCCCTCCTGCAACCGTTTCTGGATAACCAGGTATGTCCGATTGTCGTCCTGCGTTCCGTGACGGTTCACGTGTCTTTGTTATTTAGATCTACTTCAAGAACCAACAGCCTGCACCAGGAACGGCTCATCCAACACATTTGCCACTACAGGTAGTACTCTCCGTCGTCATTGATTCGTTCACGAGTGCAACGGAGAGGCACATCGAAGTACGTGCATTGTCCCATGGGGTATAAGTAGACTAACCGTGCGCCAGGTCGGAGATGGACTGGAGATCTATATCATTCTTGCAAAGGGACGTGGCTTGCAGGGTCTCGAGGGTGTGAAGGGTGTTCAAGAGTTGTCGATATCGGAGGACGGCGAGCGGATATTCGTCATTCGCAGGGAGCTGAAGAAGGATTAGTCATCCGTGTATTGTACAGGACAGGAATAGAAATGGGTCTTCCCTCGACGAAAAATGACCAAATAGAACCAAACAAAGCTCCACTCCCTTACTACCTTCCGCTTCACAACCGCAGCGCAGTCGCAGCGAGTTCAGTCCTTTCGAGACGAAACCAGCGTATACGAGAACGACAAGCCAATACGATACGAACAAGCACATCACTCGTTCCTTGAGTCGCATTCATCGCACGATGGTGCCCTTACTTCTTTCCTTCCCCCTTCTCGCCCTTTTGCCCCTGCCTGTGCTCGCTCAGGATATCCAATACACCCTGCAGCACAATGTGACCAATATCTATGGGACGTGGTCATCTGGTAGCAAGAACGTCGTCACGGGTGCTGTCAGTTCGTTTCATGTTGTCTGTGTGAGTAGTCCCTCATGGTGTGACCTATCGACAGGGATTCGCACAACCGGCCAACATGTCGTTCATCTACCCCAAAACGACGGGAATGTCGTATTCATTGTGAGCATGGTTTCCCATCTGTTTCGGTCGATATGTTGTTGAAGTGGCACGTCTGTCTAGCACGAGCGACGGTTACTACGAGATTGCTCGCTACCGGATGAATGGAAACGGTCTGGGCCATTTTTCCCTTCTTAGATACCTCTCAAGAGTACTGAAACGTGCGACTTTTTACAGGCACCTCGCCAAACTGCATCACCGGCGTAATGAACTGGTGTCACGGGACGTACGAGCTCGTCTCTAATGGGTCGATCACCATGACCCCATTCGGGGATGGGTATCAACAGATTCAAGATCCATGCGCGGCGATTTCCAACTTTATGCAAAACTACAATGATACGGAGTTGTATGTCCAATGGACGATTTATCAAGATCCGACATTGGGGTACATGTTGCAGCTTTATCAATTCGATGGATCGCCGCTTCCGCCGATGGCTCTACTATCAACTTCACCGAATATGTTACCGACGCAGCCGTTGAGGAACGTGTCGAATGCCAGTGCGGCTACAAAGAAGAAGAGACATTTGGAACAGAGGGATATGATGATCGAGAGATCGAGTTCGGGTGAGCCGCACAGATTGGCTGGTGGCAGTGGAGCATTGCTTGGTGGGTTGGTGGTACTGCTGTGGAGTGTTGGCGTGGGGCTGGTTTTCATGTGATTACACGGATTGTGGTGTGGTGGCAGGTCCATCGCAACTGGAACCCGTGGACCTGCCTATCCTCAACGACGTGTACGCATTTCCTCCCGATTTTTTCTTTTCTTTTTCCTCTTTTCCTTATTCTCTGTAATTGGACGGATTGACGCGGACATATACCTACCTGCGTGTGGAACCGCAGTATACGTTCGCTACATGGTCGCGTTAGTTTCCGTCATCTATTACTTTAATACCGTATCATACAGACGGTCAAGGAGGGAGCGATCCGAGGGATAATAGAAAACTGAAACTCCCTCGAGGATTCGTGAAGTACGGCGTGTTCGATCTCTTGCAGCAACAGTACGTTCCGCTGGCATGGAGCAAGTATACCCGCGGTGGCAAGTTGTGAATATGAATCAGTAGAAATGATTGATGTCGAGCAGGACGACGTCGACATTGTGCGATTGGTTAGTCCGTGATTTGTTTTTTGGAGCATGCAGGGTATGGAGCAGGAGTATTCCAATACCTGGAGCGAGTCACCGACGGATCGAGCCAAAGGGGTCGTCACTGTGAGGGAAGAATGCTTGACTGGATTGGATCTTCCAGGAACATCTTTGACGCACTGTCTGCGAGCCAAGAAGGCAACTGCTACGTGGGGTGTTCCGTGAGGATGGCACCCGGCATATTCGGGGTGCCGGACAGAGCGGGGCACTCGCATCGAGGGCAAGGGAATATCCAATTCCGGGCACGTTCTTGGATTAACAAGCGCGCGCCGAGACCCAGGTTTCCCACGCTCATTTGTGTTTCTCCCCCCTGGCCTTTTTCTCTCTCAGCTTCTCCTCATTCCAACTCCACATAGCACCCATTTACAACCCACAGCCAGTCTCGACACAACTGCCATACCTCCACTCCTTGTTATGAGCTTCGCTAGTACTCACTTCCTCGGCACCCATCCAGGATACCATATCACAGAACAGCCTCTCATCACAGGCCACCACGACGACTCTCGACCGACGGAACGATGGTCGCCTCTCCCTGATGTATTCAGACACCAGGGTGACCCATACGATATCCCCGTCGACCATTCTCACTCATCGGATCTTGCCTTCCACTCACAGGGTCACCCAGGTCCACCCTCCACCGAATCACTTTCACCGGCGGCTCTCTTTCTCTCTGCATTCAGCCCACCCATCTCTCATGCCCGTCTGCCAGATGACGAAGGCGAGTCCATCGCAGGTTACGTACTCGGCCCCGCAATTGGTTATGGAAGCTTCTCCACCATCAGGCGCGCTTCTTCCCCTTCCGGTGGCATCGTCGCCATCAAAATCGTAAAACACTCTGAACTACAACGTCAGAATAATCCTGAACTTGCCCGTAAACGCTTAAATCACGAGACCAGAGTATGGTCTTCCCTTAGCCACGAACATATCCTGCCCCTCTTCTCCTTCGAACATACCCCTTATGCTGATTTCTTCGTCACACTGTACTGTCCTGCAGGCTCCTTGTTCGATATACTCAAACGACAGGGAACACCTGGCTTGCCTCACGACGATGTCGGAATGATGTTCCGCCAGGTCGTAAGAGGCGTACGCTATCTACACCAAGTAGCTGGTTACGTCCATTGTGATATCAAACTCGAAAACATCCTCGTAGACGAAATGGGCGTATGCCGCATCGGCGACTTTGGATTAGCAAGGAAGATTGGCGAGCCCGACGAAGACGACGCTTCGGACCCTGCTGCCATGCATCGCCACCGCTCAACCATATCCCACTCCAGGCGGAAAGCCAAGGATACCCTTCCTTCCCATGCAACCATCACTCGTCTCCATGCACGCCGGCACAGGACATCCACCCCTCTTGGCGATGAACAGCAGGTGCCAGTTCATCCAGCCCATGCTTTCCCTGCCGGATCATTGCCCTATGTTGCCCCTGAATTGCTTTCTCCTACCCAAGGGAGACATACCCGCACACATCCCGCTCAAGACATGTGGGCGTTGGGCGTGCTGCTTTATGTTCTCCTCACCGGTCGCCTACCCTTCTCCGATCCCTTCGAGCCAAGACTGACGATGAAGATTCTACGCGGTAAGTGCTCCCCCTCATTTCTTCTGTAGTCTTTCTTCACGTCCCTGCTTTAGGCACATTTGAGATGCCAGATAATATCGGGCGAGGTGCAGAACGCGTATTGAGAGGGTGTCTCGAACGATCCGTACGTCTTCGCTGGACGATTTCCATGGTAGACGACGCAGCGTGGGGAATCGGATGGGGAGACGATGTGGACGATGACTCGACGTCCGCCGTGCTGTCTTCGTGTCGATGTCGTGACGTGGTCGATGAATACGAGTTTGCGGACTGTCAGTCGTCAAGGTCACGGGAACATTCGCCACTCTCTCATCCATCATGCCATAGTCAGGCGGATGTCGAACGAGGATACGACGACGGGGGACCCGAAGTTCGGCATGGGCACGATCGCGACCGCGTTGCTCGCTGTCCAAGTAGAAGCAGATCTCGCCCTCGAAGATCACTCTCCCGCATATCGACTGCTACCAGTGCCACTACTACCAGTTCCATCTCAACACGAAGCGCAAGTCGAAGTGTCTCCCGTCCAGCTAGACTACAGCTCCTTTCCCCGGATTCAACGCTCCACGAGCTGAGTCAATCGGTGTTTAGTAATGGGTCGGCATCGTCGCCGGTGATCGGGAGGATTCCCGGGCTGGAGCTGGATAGATCGGTGAGAGTGAGCCATCGTGCTGCATTGTTCGAAGAAGAGAGGGGTAGGAGGATGGCGTGCAAGAACAGGAGGGGCGCTCCGTCTCACGAGTTGCTTGACGCGAGGTCTGTGAGTGTTTGCGAGGAAGGAGACGGTGTGGAGGATATGTTAGGATTGGGGTTGGGGATGGAAGACGTAGCTGTGGGAGGTGTCATGTCCATGCAGAGTTCGCCCGCTATTGAGAAGTTGCGTCTAATAGTCGCCGGTGCAGGAGCACTTGATACGACGTTGACCACTGCGAAGAGCGGGAAGAGGTCTGACAGCGCCCCGCCGAGGAGTCCTACGTCATCTCGCATCGGTGGTGCGATAGACAACCGAACAGGACGAGCATTGGAAGGTACGCGATCCACACTGCATGTGCCCCCGCACGTACACGAACGAAGACGAGATGAGTGCGCTTCGAGGAGTGAATCCACGTTTTTGCGGGAACCGAGCGTGGCCCCGATTCCTATACCTCGAAGCGGCGGTGGCAGAAGCCGCAGCGTTGGCTATGGATATGGCCGAGGGTGATCCGATTTTCCCTTGGGTGTTCCAACACTTCAAGCTCTGCGGGGCGACCTGACGTCCCTGACACCGATATCGCGCTGATGGCTGTGCGATCTGTGTCCCGTTACCCGCGACGCGCAAGTTCGTTTGTTGTTTGCCTCTTTTCTTGTTGCTCCCCTGTGTTATCGCGTTGCTAATCCAGTTCCATCCCTTCCATGGTGTTTCTCCTGTTTTCGTTAGTCCGGGGTTTGCATATTCTATTCTGGATTTTGGATGTATCATTAGCGGCTTCGCGTCTTTTTGGTGCCTAGCGGGGAATAACCGTGGGGCCTCCCCTGATTTTTTTTTTCAAACGACTACTACACATGCCTTCACATACGCTCACAGCTCAATTTCTTCTGACGATGGTATATCCTTAGCAATGTGCGTGTATGTACATGACTATGACAACGATTTATGCATTTCTGGCTTTCACGTTACACGTGATTCAGCTTTACGACTTAAAACACTAAAGCAGTGGTTATGGTCGAGCAGTGTATCTCGTCGGGTTCGCGTTGCTTGGGTGACTTGACCGTCCTAGAGAACTAAAGTGACAATCCCGTTACAGAATGTGGCATCAACTCAACAAGACAGTAGAGTTCGAAGTCATCCCCTCGGAGTTTCCCATAACCAGATGATCGCAGAATTGCAGAGACCTCTGCTTACCATCGCATGTGATCTGTAGTCCGTGACGGGTGTTACGGGGAGTGGTGAGGCCGCTGTGAACGATCATCCTCTCAAGGTCGTGTCCAGCACTGCGCAACGATAGTACCATATTAGGGCCATTTGCTGGAGAGGGACGCCGGGCGAGTAGTCGTGGAGTGATCGATGACGCGGTTCCACGGCTTAGATGTGGGCGATGTCATCAAGGGAAGAGAAGGGGAAACGGAATATCTCATTACTTTTTGCACCGGAAGAAGCGGCCATCATTAGCTTCTGCGTTCTTTCAATCGTTTGCATCTTTTGCCTGACACCAAGGACTTCTCATTGGGCGAAGATCTTGGACGGCAGCGAGCTTCGAGGGGAAAGAATCCGGAACCAACTGTCAAGTTGCGCGATAATAAGTGACGCACCTTGATCTTGGGTGATACAGAGCGTTCATTTACAACGTGAGGAGATGAAACCAAATCTTACGCACGACAGATCCGCCATGTATTGGGGTCTTCTCGGATCGACTTGTAACAGCGATTATTTGTGCTGTATGTTGACCCTCGACGATAATCCATGACAAAATGCTCCACTGAAAAACCCGAACCGTATGGTATGGGGAGGTCGCCCTTCGTCGATGTATCGCACCAATAAATGTCTCGAGTTATTCTCAAAGAACATCCGCCACTCACCGGGTGAAGATAACGTCGCGCGGAAACGAACTTGCTCTGGAAATCACCAGTATTGGTCATGGGGCTAAGGTGAAAACGTGGCTGTCGGAATGGGTGAAGCTTTTTACGCTCTGGTTCGCCCATCTCGGAAGGCATGTCGATATGTTGTTTTGGGATGCTGGGCGAACCCTCTTTTTCGTAGGAGAGAGGTACAAGTCCGCCATGGCTGGTAGCATCGTACTACGGGGAACGATTAGGGTCATGCCTTTGCTTCCCTCGTGAAATGTCCGCAGAGAACAGCCAGAACGTCCCAATTACCAATGACTTTATGGCCTTGCAGGCAGTAACACGCGCCGGATGGCGCCATTATGAACATCCATGCTGTCGGGACTAGTACGCCCAGTGCCGTGGAGAGGTTCTCACCGTCGAATAACTATCCGAAGCGCAGCTGAAAGGGAGATTGGGCGTAAGTAGGGTGTAGCGGCGTGGCGGGGAGGTATTGACGGCCCGCCCGGCCCCCTCGCAATTCAAACTCCGGCAGTACGCGTCGCCCTTGACTGAAAGTTGGACGTCGAAGCCGGGAACGACGATGGCGACGCTGACAGACACGCAAACACTTCTCGCCTTCAAGGCTGGTCGCTCCTTCCGCCGCGGCGTCTCCTCCTTTGTCGATGCAGACCCTACTAAAGGTGCCATCGTCCTATCTAACGGAGATGATGGGCTACTCCATTTCATGTGGAAAGAAAGACCGAGTGGGATCATGCGAGAGGACCTGATATTGTTTCCTGGAGACGCGAAGATGGAGAGGGTTACTCAGGAGAGGAGCGGAAGAACGTTTGTGTTGAGGTTTGATAGTTCGGATCAGAAACACTTCGTGCGTGTCCTTTTTTTCTCGGGGGGATACTGAGCCCTGATGGAGATATTGTGCAGTTCTGGATGCAGGTGCAGTACATTTCGTACTCCTAAGTCTGATATCACTCATGTCAATGACACTTAGGACGGAGTTAGCGCACGAGACGACGAGCTCGTTGGAAACTTGAATAGATTCCTCGCAGATCCGACGGCCGTTCCTATCTGGAATGCTGGTGACAGCTCGGCATCGCAGCAAACGTCGTCATCCCCTGATGCGGCGGCGGGCTCCTCGTCTGGGTCTGGAAATATGGGGTCTGGTTCGGCAACGTACGTTGCCTTCTTCTGGTGTTGTAGACAGTACTCATTCCCCCCTTCACGCGCTGCATTCCGTCCTACATTGCATTCTCCACATCTGCGACATTACAGATATCGTGCTGCTCAAGCCGCCGCACCGCCTGCCGGACTCGCCACCGCCGAGCAACTGGCACGCCTCCGTGCCCTGGTCACCTCCATGGGTGCCTCCTCCACGAGAGTCGGCGTCCATGCGAACTCGGTCCCGAATGTAGATGCCAACGCCGGTGTGGGTCCCAATGCATTTGACGGTAGATCTAGTGGGACCGAAGGTATGCATACTCCCTCTCGTCTCGCTCATGCCGAGTTGAACGTGCCGCTGTTGAAAACTACGCGTAGATGATGACGACATTTCCCTCACCGATATCCTAACTCCTCAGGTCATCCTTCCACTGATCACATCCCACCCATCACTTCTACCCTTAATGTTCCAGCATCTTCCACCTGAAGTCGCATCCCTGACGCCACCTTCACCCCCCCAGCTGGGAGCCGAGAGTGACGAACAGCCCGTTGGTGATGCTACGCCATTTTCCTCTCGCCCTCTGTTGACCTCTGCGTCGTCGTTAAACCCGTCCACGGCCGAGAATACCGCAAGCCTGACGGAGAAACTCCGACGTACGATCCACTCCAATCCTTTCCGCGAGAGCGTTGCTCAACTAGACCGAGTATTGAGGATGGGCATGGGAGCGGGATTGGTGAGGGGTCTAGGGATGAAGGGCGAGGATGGGACAAGTGTGGGCGCTTTTTTGCGGGCTGTGAGCGAGCAGGGCAGGCTCATGGTTCATGCGGAGGAATCAGATAGCATGGATCAGGACTAAGCTTGTTCCAGGCAAAAAGAAGTGGATGGTTTCTTCATGGAATAGTACGCGATGTGATACGTTCGTCCATACCAATTGACTCATGCGGTGCATGGATGCGAGAACAGCTGATGTGAGATTTTGTAGGGATATACATACATGACGCGACCTCAATTGCTCGTACGTCATGCATGACGTAGGAGCAATTGAGGTATGGGATACGATGTGATGTCCTATTGACTGTAAGCAGCCACCACAACACAGAGGCGTCAATGACTCCGGTCAGTAAGCCACCGCAGTACGATATCCAGATTATGTCGGCTCTTCATCGAGCACTGGTCGGTATGGTGTCATCGTGTTAGCCGGTTCGAGAAGATAGGGATATGAAGCAGGAACGCACCGAATAACACTGGTGGGAACGGGTGTTAGTTGTTGGGTTAACAGGGTTACGAGAGGGACCTACAGAGACGGGACGATTTTGGATTTTGTTGAGTTCGCTGTGTTTGGATGATGGGTGCGAAGGGTTGGGTGAGGGTGCTGAAGATAGATGAGGAAATTGGGACACGCACAGTTCACGAATGAGATCCTTGACGGACGCGTGGGTTGAAATGTCGTTTTTGTTACCGAGCTACATGCAGAAAGATGGTGTACGAGTGGTCAGCGAGTGATGAGCGGAGAGACGCACGACGAGAAGCGGGACGCCCGTTAGACCTGGATGGGAGAGGAGTTGATGGAGTTCGAATCTTGCGGTGTCAAATTTATCGTGCTATCGTGAATGGTCAAACGGACGGTTAGGCGCGCTGATAGTACATGGTACATACGTCGGCAGAATCTACAATGAAACTCCTCGTACCCGTCAGCAGTGTTGCCAGAATGCGGTGAGAATGGTGAACGCACGCACACTATAGCGTCCATACCATGGCAGTACCGCTCCCACATGGAACGAAACTTGGGTTGACCCGCCACATCCCATATCTTGAAAGTGACGGCGCCTTTCCGAACCTTGCGATAGTTGAATGCAACGGTTGGAACGACGTCCTCTGACCACTGTGACGGATCTCAGGGAGCGTCGGTAGAGTGAAATCGGGACTTGCCTGTCCTGAATTGATGACATTGACGAAGGACGTCTTCCCCGATGCCTGCGTGTGTGTGTAGGAGTGCCTCCGAGGACAGTTGGAATGGTTGGACGTGCCTGCAATCCGACGACGGCTACCTCAGCTGCCTTGGCGAACAAAATGCTAATTGTCCCAACGTCAGCGTGTATCTTTCTCCCCGCCGTGAAACGAGCCGCTGCCCCACCTGCTCAACCACGCAACCACCGAAGACCACAACCACATTTTATGACCGGGGGAAGGGAGCGGACGATGCCGACGGCAAGCATGTCAGCGGAGTTTCAAGTAAGTTATTGCTTTTCCAAGAAATAGGGGCTTATTCCCATAAATGGAATCTACTTCACGACTGTCATCTCTCGAGTTGTTCGCTTCCTTCCTCGTCGACAGTCCACAAGCATGTCCCCTCAGAAAGACGTCTACCTTGTCATCGGCGGAAGCGGCTTCGTAGGTCGACATGTCGTCGAACACCTCCTAGCGAGGGGAGACGTTGTGTCCGTGTTGGACATCGTACAGAGGCATCATGATGTTCCGTTCTATTTGGCAAACATTACAGACGAACAAGACGTCTTGGATGTATTGAAAAAGGTTGATGACCCGTTCTCTCTCTTTCTCTCTACTCTTACTCAAGTTCAACGTGTTGCAGTCGGGTACTACGTGTATCATTCACACAGCCTCGCCCCAACACGGCGCCAAAGATCCCTCCCTCTACTACAAGATCAACGTTGGGGCACTCGAGCCGTCGTCAACGCGGCCATTGCAGCCGGAGTGCGTAAACTTGTCTATACAAGTTCGGCCGTTGTCGTATTCGACGGCACCGACGTGGTGCATTTGGACGAGCGAGTGCCCTATCCGGAAAAGCCGTTCGACGCGTATAACGATTCCAAAGTTCAAGGGGAGAAAATCGTGCTCGAAGCAAATGGAAAGGGTGGGCTGTTGACCGTGGCACTGCGTCCGGCGGAGTATTCGGGCTAGTAATCACCTTGACCTTAAACCACCCCTGTGCGCTAACGCACCTAAGCAGACCCGGAGATCGTCAGATGATGGCGAGTTTATACCAAGTACATCAACGTGGTCAGACGCATATCCAAGTCGGTGACAACAACAATCTATTCGATTATACCTATGTCGGGAACGTCGCACAAGCCACCTACTCGCAGCGGACAAGCTCGTTCCTCCTCCGTTGTACTCTTCTTGTCACGTGCAGTGAAACCCAAATCAGATCCCGAAAATACTGCAAATGCAGAGTACAGCTCTTCCAATCCCTACACCGCGCTCTCCCTCCTGTATGTGCGACAACTGGATACCACCGGACGCCACACAGCTCCGCAAGACCCCTTGGTCCCTACGTCACGCCCCCGCTCAATCTGAATCCATCCTATCCGCATTCAATACTCCGTTCGATCCACACGAACTCAAACACCCAATTGTCCGTTCACGGTTCGACCAGTTCTCCGAGAATGCGTTGGCGGTCGCTGAGGGGGATCCTCTCAGAGTCGACGGACAAGCGTTTTTCATTACAAATGGAGAGCCAGTTTACTTCTGGGATTTCACGAGATATGTTTGGATGGCCCTCGAA